>OY757925.1:64227449-64332449 GCA_963585895.1 Sepioteuthis lessoniana | reverse complement strand
CATGCTAAATTGAATCGTTAGAAATAGAATTGTTTGATCATTTAGATGTGTGTAAAAAAATGACTGATATCTAATTGAATTGTTTATTATATATTGCAATACTTGAAACCATTTAACTGTGTGCTACAAAAGGAGCCCAGGCTAGATTAAAATTGTTATCAACAAAACGTGTTAATGGATAACACGAGGATCGATAAATAAATTTCCAGACTTTTTTCGTATGGGCACTTTTATTGATAGTACACACATGAAACTCTAGTCCCCTTCGAAGTAATCTCCTCCGGCTGCAATGATCTCGTTGCACTGTTCCAACAACTTCTGGAAGGCCCCATGGAAGTCCTCCTTTGTGAGCACATCAATGACCTTAGTCACAACCTCTTTCATCTCCTCAATTGTCTCATAACGACAGCCTGTGAGGGTAGGGAATAAGCAAAAGTCACAGGGAGCAAGGTCTGGACTGTAGGGAGGCTGAGGAACTGTCTTGATGCCCATCTTGGTCAAATAGTCTGTGACAAGGATGGAGTTGTTGACTGGTGCATTGTTCTGGTGGAAATGCCACTGAACCGATTCGAAGAGTGCTGGCCTCTTCCCTGAACTCCCTTAAAACCTCAACATAGTAACCCTAACCCTAGCCCTAACCCTAACCGTTTGGTCCATTAACTCTGGTGTTCTGACTTCCTCACTCCTCCCACACCTCTCATCATCCCTCACAGATTCCCTGCCATCCTTGAATCTCTTATGCCACTCAAAAACTGATGCTCGATTCATGTAAGATGCCCCCAAAACAGTCTGAAGCATTCCATACGTTTCTGGGGCATTTTAATCCAAGTTTAAAACACAATTTTATTGCATATCGTTCTTCTATAGTGTCCTCACGTCCTGATTGCATTTATGAAATTCACCAGCAGTGACAATCAGGCTTTAGTAGGGTGTATTCCAATTGCTGCTGTAGCTGTTCATTTGAAGCAGAAATCATAAAAATTGGTCAGTCATCTCATAAGATATATAGCAATAATCAAGAGTCTACGACAATTTTAAATGCCTGTACAAAAAAAGTCAGGAAGTTTATTGAATGCACCGCGTATATTTAGAATATGTACAAACCGTATCTGGCATTAAATAAACTACTATGGTTTATATACCATAAATCCAAAGAAAACTAAACCAAGGAATATTATTAGTTACTTAAAACCATATAACTGTGTGCAAACAAATTATTATTATTAAATAGTAATATTTACTCGTTTTGGTTTAGTTTCTTTTAATTTTATGGCACATCATCCATTATAGTTTATTAATGCCAAATCCATTTTTAAACATATAAATCTTTCTATTTCAAACAATTCAGTTTAGTATAAGTATAGTTTTTGTTTACTCAAAGTTAAATATCAAAGAAGTTCATTTTCAAACAATTCAGTTTAGCGTAAGTACAGTTTCAATGGCACTACCCATACAATTTCAAACAATTAAGTTTAGCATAAAAAAGCAGTTCCATTTCAAAGAATTCAGCTTAGCATTAGTGCGCAATTTAGATATCAAAACAGTTCTATATCAAGCAATTCAGTTTAGCATAAGTACGCAGTTTAAATATCTAAACAGTCCTATTTTAAGCAGTTCTGTTTAGCATAAGTACACTCTGCAGAGATATTGTCTATGTATTCAACAACCACAGCCGACTGGGCAAATTCTTACTCGAAACCATGAATCTATTGCTATAGATGATCACACTTTATATCATATAATTGTGTGCAAAAAAAAAAAAATCGTAAGAAACAACTAAATAAAAAGATTATTCCAAATATGCAATGAACGCAATTCCTTAACAGCTAGGCATAAAATAACACTAGACAGTTCAATATGCCGTTAAAATAAGTCAGTCTAAATCAGTCATGTAAACAATAAACGCAAACTAACTTTTAATTAAGGCATGGACAGCTATCGATAAGCTTTCGATCATATGGAAATCAGACCTGACCGATAAAATGAAACGCAGTTTCTTCCAGGCAGCGGTCGTATCGATACTGCTGTATGGATGCACTATTTGGACGCTAACTAAACGGCTGGGGAAGATGCTAGACGGCAATTACACAAGAATGTTGCGAGCAATATTGAACAAGTCCTGGCGACAACACCCCACAATGCATCAACTATATGGCCACCTGCCTCCCATCACGAAAACTATCCATGTTAGACGAACCAGACATGCAGGACACTGCTGGAGAAGCAAGGACGAGCTCATAAGTGATGTACTTCTATGGACCCCCGCATATGGCCGAGCAAAAGCAGGACGACCAGCTCGAACATACATACAGCAGCTATGTGAAGATACGCTATGTAGTCCTAAAGATCTGCCAGAGGCGATGAACGATAGGGAGAAGTGACGAGAAAGGGTAAAGGATATCCGTGCTAGCGGCACGACATGATGATGATGATGAACTTTTAATTATTTACTCATATTCTTATGAGAGAAATGGATTTTGGGGGACACTGAGATCACGAATATTAGATAGCCGGTTTGTGAGTTTGAACCGCAGCTTACTACGTTCTCCGTTCATCGTTCTTCTCTTTTAGCTTAGTAAATGATGCACGTAGCAAGGGCCAGATTCTATCTCATCTGATCAAATACTTCTAATAGACTTTACATAAAGAAACAAGAGGAGAGATGCAAAATCAAATAAAATAACGGGGGAAATAAGTTGAAGAACTGAAGGAAAGATAACCGAAAAAGAGATTGAGAGAGAGAGAAAAGACAAAACAGAGAGGATAAGGCAAATGTATTGGCCTTAGGGTTAGAGTGTTCGCCAATGGTCCGGAAGACCGGGATTCATTTCCCGGTCGAGTCATACCAAAGACTCAAAAAATGGTACTTGACGCCGCCGTGCTTAACACTCAGCATTATAAGGTGCGAATGAAGAGTAAAGTAAACCAATCCAGGGAATGGAGTAGCGCCCTCCCCTACACCATGGTGTAGTAGCAATCGAAAAAGGAGCCTTCGGGTAGCCCTCGACTACGATCTTCAATTTTACTAACATTATATGGTTTCAAGTATTCCTATCCAATACTAATAATTTATTTGCTAGGTATAAATTATAAGAACTAGATAGGTATACTTAGGTCCATGCATAGGAATAAAAATGTGCGCAAAAATAAATCATCCTGCATGCTTCCAACAAACCTGGACGTTTGAATTCCAGTTACGCTATGATGTTTACTTTCGGACGAATACCTTCGAAAAAGAAGAGGTACCTGTGGTGTAATAGTTATCGTTTTAGGAAATGGACACGGCGACACGAGTTCGAAACCTGGATGTGACTGATTGCATTTCCTATAGCACTAATACCCTTGGGAAAATTATGAATCGAATTATTCTTCCTCCAGCTATGGGTAAATAGTTTGCCCGACTGGGTTCTTCAGCCTTGTTGAGGCAACTAGTCTAGGAGAAGGAAAACTCTGAATTCAAACCTGTTAAAGTAAGTAAAGTAAAGTTGGCGACCATAGTCGAGGGTAACCCGAAGGCTCCCTTTTCGATAGCTACTACACCAAGATGTAGGGGAGGGCGCTACTCCTTCCCTGGATGGCTCTACTTTACCCTTGATCCGCACCTTATAATGCTGAGTGTTAAGCAAGGAGGCATCAAGTACCATTTTTTGAGTCTTTGGTATGACTCGACCTGGGATTGAACCCAGGTCTCCCGGGCCATTGGCGAACACTCTAACCGCTTGGTCAATGTCCGGTTAAACTCCGCTTAAAAATTGACCATGTGTCATATCCTGCCCGGGCGGAGGGGTTGGTAAATATGAATACCTTTGAGAAAGATAGGAACTCACTTATCTTCTTAGCGTGGGGTTCAATAGGTATAGTTAGGTCTGTGCATAAGAATATAACTGTGTACAGAAGAAGCAAAAAAATACATTTGTGAACGAGCAGGTTTGGTTACTTGATTTTGTTTAGGGTATATTAAGTTCGCATTGATTTACATATTTTTATTTTTTAAGTAGAGGAATTAAAATTGTGAATTGCATTACCACGTCCAGAAAATCCACCGAACAACTACGCACGACATACGGGAACAGTGGGCAGCTGATTCGACCTTATACACCGTAATCTCCACCACTGGAGATCGAACCAGCGACCACAGATTATAGTGCCGAAACTCTACAACTGGGCCACCTGTTCATATCGTACACAAGTGATGCCAAATCAACTAGTCATCGTAATTGCGCGGCCAAATAACTTAAATGTCTCTTGCAAGTTACATCCGTACTCTTTCCAGAGGACACGGTCACAGTTCGGAGGATTTTCTGGTCGTTGTAATTCAATTCACAATATTAATTCCTCTACTTAAAAAATAAAAATATGTACATCTATTCCCTTGCCCTTGAGGTACAATAATTACGCGGATGCCTATTTCTTGAGAAGACGTGGCCCTGGGGGTGGGGTGACCGTGTCCTCTGGAAAGAGTACAGATGTAACTTGCAAGACACATTTAGGTTATTTGACCGTGCAATTACGATGACTAGTTGATTTGGCGATATGAACCGGTGAATCAGTTATAGAGTTTCGGCACTGCAATCTGTGGTCGCTGGTTTGATCCCCAGTGGTGGAGATTACAGTATACACCGCTGATGAGACAGAATAAGGTCGAATCAGCTGTCCAGTGTTCCCGTATGTCGTGCGTTGGTGTTCAGCGGATTTTCTGGTCGTGGTGATACAATTCTCATTGATTATTCAATGTTGATATTTGATTCATTTATCAATTCTTTTTGTTTAAATTATAACTAGTTTCCAATGTTTCATCGCTATTTTTTGTAATTTCCTTTTCTATGTCAATAAGCAACTCTTTGCAGACTGTTATATAATATCATGGAGGTGCCCGTGGTGTAATGGTTATCGTCGTAGGAATTGGACACGGAAACACGAGTTCAAATCCTGGACGAGACTGATTGCATTTCACATAGCTCTAATACCCATGGGAAAGGTATGAATCCAATTATTCTCCCTCCAGCTATGGGTAAATAGTAGGACAGAATAGGTTCTTCAGCCTTGGTGAGGCAACTAGTCTTATAGACGGAAGTCTTATAGAAGGAAAACTCTGAATTCAAACCTGTTAAACTCCGCTTAAAAATTGACCTTGTGTTATATCCTGCCCGAGCGGGGGGGTTGGGTAAATAGGGTTATATAATATCAAGTATTCCCATCAAACGTAGATTATTTGCATACAGGTATATGTGGCCCAATCGGCTGGGGCTGTAGAATACACCGGCTGCATCTCCGATGTGACGGAAGACCCCCTCCAATGAATGTCCTGGATATGAAACTAAACAATCTGATGGTGAAATTCCAGTAATGCTGGAGCTTTGAAGAATGTGGAGTTTGTAAACAATTTGAAATTCAGTTAATTGTTCTCAAATAATAAAAAAAACTCACTCAGTTTTATAGTTACAGTATTTCAATCGAAAACAAATAATTTGAAACCAGTTTTATGGTTTCAAATATTCCAAACAAATACTATTAATTTATACGCAATTACATGCTCTAAATAAGTTGTTCCTATTTAATAACGATAATTTGTTTGTGCACAGTTATATGGTTTTTGTTTGGTTTGGTTGTATGGCAGATCAACCAATATAGGTAAATTTAATGCCAAATCCGGTTTATTCATATATATTAGATACGAGGATCATTAAATAAGTTTCCAGACTTTTTTTTGTACGAGTACTTTTATTGATAGTACACACATGAAACTCTAGTCCCCTTCGAAGTAATCTCCTCTGGCTGCATGGCACTTGTTTTACTGTTCCAACAACTGGAAGGCCCCATTAAAGTCCTCTTGTGTGAATGTGTCAATAACCTTCGTCACAGCCTCTTTTATCTTCTCAATTGTCTCATAACGACAGCCTCTGAGCTTAGGGAATAAGCAAAAGTCCCAGGGAGCAATGTCTGGACTATAGGGAGGGTGGGGAACTGTCTTGATGCCCATCTTGGTCAAATAGTCTGTGACAAGGATGGAATTGTGGACTGGTGCATTGTCCTCGTGGAAATGCCATTGACCCGATTTGAACAGTGCTGGCCTCTTCCGATGGAATCTCTTCCTGAACTCCCTTAAAACCTCAACATAGTAACCCTAACCCTACCGTTTGGCCAATCAACTCTGGTCTATTGACTTCCTTACTCCTCCAACACCTCTCATCGTCCCTCACAGACTCCCTGCCTTCTTTAAATCTCTTATGCCACTCAAAAACTGATGCTCGATTCATGCAAGATTCTCCAAGAGCAGTCTGAAGAATTCCATTCGTTTCTGTGGCATTTTTTTCATGTTTAAAACAGAATTTTATTGCATGTCGTTCTTCTAAAGTGTCCTCACGTCCAGATTGCATTTTTGAAATTCACCAACGGTGACAATTAGGCTTTAGTAGGGTGTATTCCAATTGCTGCTGTAGCTGTTCATTTAAACCTGAAATCATAAAAATTGGTCAGTCATATCATATGATGTATAGTTATAAGTTACTGAATTTTCAAGCGTCTACGCAAATTTTAAATGCCAGTACAAAAAAAGTCTGGAAGCTTACTGAATTCACCACGTATATATGATTTGTAAACATAAATAACATTTGAATTAAACATCAAACATTTGCTTACACACAGTATAATGATCAAAAAGTTCTATTTCGAAAAATATCAATTCAGCGTAAGTAAAAGTTAAAAGCTTCCAAGTATTGCTATGTATCACTAACATCAGTCATTTATTTACACACATTTTGATGATTAATCATTTTTATTTCGAACAATTCAGTTTAGCATAAATTAGAGTTAAATGGTTCCAAGTATTAGTAACATCATCATCATCATGTCGTGCCGTCAGCACGGATATCCCTGACCCTCTCTCGCCACTTCTCCCTATCACTCATCACCTCCGGCAGGTCTTCAGGGTTACATCCTGTGTCCTCACATAGTTGCTGTATGTAAGTTCGAGCTGGTCGTCCTGCTTTTGCACGGCCATATGTGGGGGTCCATAGGAGTACATCACTTATGAGCTCGTCCTTGCTTCTCCAGCAGTGTCCCGCGTGTCTAGTTCGTCTAACTTGTATAGTTTTCGTGATGGGGGGCAAGTGTCCGTATAGTTGGTGTCTCGTGGGGTGTTGTCGCCAGGACTTGTTCAATACTGCTCTCAACATTATTGTGTAGTTGCCGTCAAGTTTCTTCTCCAGCCGTTTAGTTAGCGTCCATGTAGTGCATCCATATAGTAGTATCGACACAACCGCTGCCTGGAAGAAACCGAAAAAAAAGTATTAGTAACAAAACAATTAAAAATCAGTCATTTATATACATACAGTTAAATGATCCAATAGTTCTTTCATAAACAATTCAATTTATCATTAGTCATTTGTTTGCGTTGTGTTTATTTATCAAACAGTTCAATTTGACCCATTGATAGGGCCCTTTCAGGAGCTACCACAACGGGCCAGAGTAGAGAGGCGAGCGATGGTAATGAAGGAGTACGCTACATTCCCCAAAGCTTCAGCATTACACGAAATTCGCCATCAGATTATTTAGTCTCATATACAAGACTCTCGTTGAGGAGTCTTCGCCTTCTACAGATGTGCAGTCGGAGAATTTTACAGCCCTAGCCCCTGTGTTCTATTATTTTGAGTATTACTATTTACAATAACACCTTTAACTTTCAGGATACTCTATGGTTTCAGATAATTAGTTATAACAGTCCTTACTAATCAATAATTGATTTAAGTAACTATTATCAATACAATTGATTTGAATACAGTGATATGGTTTCAAGTATTCCTTTCAAACAATTTTTCTCGCAATTATTTAAAAAGTATTCAAAGCTAATACTAATCACTTTCAAAAAGACCTTTGGCAGGTACTTCCCTTCGAGATCATTGAGGACCAGGAGGAAATGGCAACGAAGGAGTACAATAAAGTCGCCTGACTACAATCACAGAAGTGTAACCACTAGATAGAGCTCAGTGTCATGCCAAGGAGACGGCTCAACCAGGTTTATGCGATAGACCCACGGAACAGTGGGAGAGTTTTGTCAGTTCCTCCTGAATGTCGCCAGCTCGATCCTCACTTGGGCATTTTTGACCTTGTAGCAGACTAGACTAAGCCTCTAATTGCTTGAGTGTCTACAGTTGTCGACTGATGCCCGCTCGAGAACAATCCCCAAAGGGCACGGTACACGGCTGGGCGGTGACGGCTTCGACGTCCTGCTGAATGATAAACACGTCAATGTCGAGTAAGCGCCGTTGACGACCATCAGTAACCGAACCCTGACTGCTTCAGAGCGTGATTGATAGCGTTTTGAACACGTAATATCGCAATGAAAAAATAATGAAGATTGATTTGTCCTGTTCTTTTGAGCTAACGCCAGTTTTATTTTTTTAATTGTTTTCTTTTGTGTGGTTTTGTTTTTAGCCATCGTAGACACGTCGGCCTCTACTGTCAGTCAATGAGTGTTACTTAATAGCGTTCAGATGAAAAGAGTAATAATAATGGGGTAATAATGTTCTTCATTGTTAAATAGCTTATGATGGCGTACAGGGTGAAGCGGTTCAGAGTAGTGTTTGCCTTGACATTGTTTATATTTAAAAAGACAAAAAGAAAAAGAAAATACAGGACAACACTTCGAAGGCGCTTTTACGCATATTTAGTTTTGCAGTTTACCAAAATCCAGTCAATTAGTATTTCATTATTCCAAGTATTATTTCAGACCTTTATCTTCCTCCTTGTTATTTTCAACACAAAGTTTAAACCAATTCATTCAACTGTTGTCCGAATCTATGGGATTAAATATTTTCATTATTCCATATATTATTTCAGACAGTTGCTTTCATGTTTGTTGTTCTTAGCATAACGTTTCGATCTATCTATCCGCCTATTGTTTGAAGGTATGAGATTAAATACTTTCATTATTCCATATATGGTGTGTCTCAATGTACATGAGACCCATGTGACTGCTAATAACTCTACTACTAATAATGTTGGGTGCGTTTTTGTTTCCGATTTTAAAATGGTTTGCAATAACAACTATAAATCCTTGATTACAATGCCTTGGACAAGAGATGAAAAATATTTTGCGTCACTTATTTGGAGACAAAATCATTCAAAACTGCAAGCAAAATCTTGCTGGGAGTTTAACTTTAACAATTTTCCTCAGAAAACCCAAATTTATCGTTGGATACACAAATTTCAAGCCACAGGGTTAATAGACAATCTCAACAAGAAGGCAGAAAATCCCAGATCTGGCAACTAGTTAACTGCAAGATTTCCTGACAATGTTGATGCGGTGAGAGATTCTATTGGAAGGAATCTGAAAAAGTCCCTTCGAAGCCGTTCCCAAGAAACTGGTCTTTCAAGTGCACTGCAGGATAAAGTCAATCGATTTCTGCCCTTGTCATCTGCTTTGATCTTTCTGAAGTGATATGATTGATTTTTAAGACTCAGATGATAGATGACTCGATGCAATATGAATTATTACATTAATGGTTTGCATCGATTTTGAGACATCCTGTCTTATTTCGGGCTATCGTCTTTGTTTTGGTTGCTATTAATACAACGTTTCGGACGATCCATTCTCTGGTTGGGTTTTAAATATATTAGGTGGCTCTACATTCTGGAAATCTAGTTTCATGCACTGTTTGATACTGTATCAAAGAGGGCTAAACGAATGGTTGCTGTAAGTTTCTAAACGTTTCAATAAGCGAGATCTTTATACTGTTGGCATATATGAACCCCTAAGGTTTTGAATAACTCATTATTTGATTTACGTAGATGCTTGCACGTTTCCATTTTCAAATGGATTACCATTCGTCAAGCAGAAGAAAAAAAAATGTCCGTATTTGCCCTTTGTCTCAATAATCCTGCTGAATTTGTGAGAAATTTCTTGATGGTTTCGATGGACTCTTGTATCAAGTGTAGCAATTTGGAATAATGCTTTTCAATCAGGAAACATTTGAAACCTTTTTTAGCCTTACTAACATCACTCAAACCTGATTTACAGCCCTCGTTGCATAAAAACTGAAACGGTGGCAAAGAAAACAATACCACCAAAATGATAACCAGCAATTTCTTTAAATTGTTATCACACACTGTTTCCGGACTATTGTCTTTATCTTTATTGTTATATTTACAACGTTTTGGCCGATGTTTCATCCGGTCTTCTTCGGGTGTTCTGGTCGAACTCATAAGCCTTCACAGAACTTCGAAACGTTAGGAATGTAACAATAAAGATGTCGACAATAGACCTGAAACTCAGAATGATAAAAATCAAGCTTCTTGTCAGACATTCAGACAACTAACATTTTTTATTTATCTGTTTTTTATTGCTTCGAAAAATAACGTATAATTTTACACGGCTGCTCATAGGCCTATTTAAGTTCAAATACATACAACCAATATGGAGGTACTTAAAAATGTGACTTACATAAAATATTGGAACACGCTATATATTTATATATATAGCCTTTGAGATTCCGCTTTCTTATCTTATCTGTTATTAGTTTATTTACTGCTAAATAAAAAGACCCAGGTGAGCATCCTCCAAGTGTGATAATTCCATAATTTTTGACGGGGCAGTATATCTCATATGGAAGAAGTTCCCACCCTGTGGAGATTGAATAATTTTATACATCTATACAGCCTTTGAGATTTTGCTCGCCCAATTGACTCTGTTGGGTAAAAAAATTCATGCATTTAAAGTTATTCTTCCAGTCACCTGGTGATCCATAAAAAAATCGCAATGGAACGTGTCTCTTTAAATATAGAAAAAGGAAAACTGATTATTTTTATAACCCCAAAGTATGAAGCCATTGAAGATTCACAATTGAGATTGACCTACAGTGACCTAAGTGAATTTTTTGGTCTTGTGCCTGGCGCCGAATGACTGTTGAAATGTCTGGTTAAAGAAAAGGGAGTCGTTACTCCAAAATATACCGCAATCATCAAAAGAAGATATAACAAATGGAATTTATAATGACCAACCTCTCTCTCTCTCTCTCTCTCTCTCTCTCTCTCTCTTATAAATATTTGTATAATTAATGCTTCCCTAGTGAAACCAAAATGTCTCTATTGCCCAGATTAAAGACGCTCAAAATTTTTTGAAATTCATTTGGAAAAAATTATCCTTGACTCATCATCTATATTCGCTCCTCGCTTATGAAAAGTAAAAACGAACATTTGAAATAAAGGAAAAAACGCAGTCAACCACGCACCGAAAAACAAATTACACAAGTAAGTAATATTGATATTTTCTTCTCTTATTTCTTACGAACTCTCAAATCGGGTTGGTGGATGTATACGATTTGAAAATCTAACCCTGACAGGTTCCTCTTCCTAAGCAATTTACACTCTACCCGGATATTTTGACTGCAATCGATTTATAAGTTTAAAATAGTCTTTGGGAATCCAGAAAATATGAAACAAAGGGAATGAGAAACAGATTTGGGGAATGAATCCAATTTCATCGATTTTTCATCATTAACGCAATCTATTGAATAAATTTCACGATTTTACTCATGCATCCAAAGTTTTCGACTTCAATTTTATTTTTATTTTTACATAGATTGAAAAATTTTGAAAAGAAATATTTGAATTAACATGAGCTACACAAATATTTTCGTGTCAGATTATTCTGAAAGAAAATTTTTGTTTCGAAATTATTGTTGAATTATACCTCTTAGTTTTGGTTATTCGAAATAATTAGTCAAATTTAATTATTATCGCCATATCAGTTCATCCATGTTGCGTTCTGGTTAGTGAACGCTGATAATATTAAATAAAGGACGAACCACGATATGAGAGGAAATAGAGATATATTCTCAGGAAAAATTATATGCAATAGAGAGCCTATTAGTAGACAAGAACATAGGATTAGGGAATACAAAATAAAGATATAGTCCAACGACAGTATTGGCTTCCGTTATTACGGTAGCAAGTAAGGTGATCTAGTGCGATCTCCAGTCTCTAACACTCTAATACTATTCCTATAAGAAGCTGCTCTTCAACTTATAGTCTGCTTTATTTCTGTGTAGTGTACACAGAAGGCACAAGGCCTTGAAGTTTTTGGGGAGGGGAAGGGAGCGGTCATACTTTTCTATATAAACTAAGGAGACCTAGCTAGCCACATTCGCCGACCCATTCAACAATACAATAAATATCCATTCATCCATCGCCTTTTGCGCTACAGTCACCAAAATACCACATTTGCTCTATGAAGAAGTCCTACTTAAAATCCCGAGATTCATGAATGATTTTATGATTTATTTACAATGAATGTGATGGGAATGGGAGAAAAACCCCGAAATATATACAAAAACAAAGGAAAAATCCCCCGTTTGGTTGCCCTCCCATCCCCCCGTCTATAAAATTGGAGGCCGACTGTTTTCCGGGGCGAAAGAACCGGAAACAAGTCGGACCTACCCTAGGTGGGGCAGGGATCCTAATCTACAGGGGTGAAAAGAATTTAGGGGTCGGGCGCGGTATGGGTTAATACAAGTAGGTGATGTGATTTTTATACATATGAATGTTCAAGATCTTCAGTAAACGTGGACTGGGATACGGATTGAGGTACAAAAATAATGGGGATGGGGAAGATCTTGAGAACTAACAAGTAGATGACGGGGACAATGACTCACAAACATACTGCTAACTAGGTACCTGGGTACCAAAGGAAAAGGGAACAGTTTTACTTACCAGGGGTGGGGTCCCTAAGGACCCGTACCGTAGACGCCATGAGCCGGCAGAGGAGGGAAGGATGACTCCAACGTTGCTCCCTTTCGCACGACCAGGCTCGCTGCATTCACCCACCTTTTGCTGAATGTTATGCGATCCAAGCGTTTTCTATCGCATCTGATTTTGACCCTCAGCTGATGCCGAAAATACAAAATCAGATCACGATGAGAAAAGTTTGCATCGTCATACAATCCCTTGTTTCGCGTCGTCCAAATCACCATTCTAGCTACAGCTAGGATCGCAAGAAACACCACACGCTTCTCACCCTGATACGGAGGAAGAACGTTGTCCACGACGTAACCAACGTCGAGCAGCACGAGCTGTTTGGGTTCGATGCGAGCCGTCCACTCGCCGACGTGATCCCAAAACGGGCGAACTCGCTCGCAGTAGTAGAAGGCGTGCTCAGCCGTTTCTTCCAAGCCACTGCCGCAGCGAGCGCAATCGGGCATGTCTGCCAGGCCCGCTTTGTAGTTCAAGCCGACAAGGGGTAACGCATTTCGCACAAGTCGCCAGGTGAGCGAGAACTCGGAGTTGTTCAAGAAGCTCGATCCTGGCGCCCAATTCCAATGAGAGCGAATCTCCTCCGTCGTCCAGCCGTGCCGCTCGCTGAGAGGATCAGAAGCGGAACCCACCACTAGCTCCCGATATAGTTCTTTTCGAGGCCGTGAAAGGTCACTGGACCCAAGAAGGTTACGAAGGGCCGTTCGGCACTCGCGGACAAACAGTGTTTCGCCCAAAGGCCTACGTCGACCTTCAGCCTTTGGGTCTGACTTTAGGCGAGGAAAAGTCCGACTCGCCTTCAGTCTCCACACTGCGTCCCCCGTCAAGGCTCTGCCCAGGTATGCAAGTCTTTCAGCAAGCCAGTGGCTCTCCAGATCAGGCATACCTAGACCCCCGTTGCGTGTACGTTGGATACAGACCTGCCTACGGACCATCGGCCTTGCACCTCCCCAGAGCAATCTGGAAAGGGATCGTTGCAGCGCCAACCGATTTACCTTAGGCAGAGGAAGTACAGCCAATCGGTAAAGGATCAAGGGGAAGACGTACACGGCGCACGCCTCCGCCCTGCCCTTTAAGGACAACCTCCTTGAAAGCCAGATTCCCACCTGAGCATTCACCTTGGCTTGTATTTCCGACCAATTTCGCTCCAGTTGGAGGCCGGGCCCGAACCACACCCCGAGGATGCGGACGGGTCCGTCACTCCAGCGGAACGGCCCCGGAAGAGTATTGCTACCCCTCCAAGCACCGAGCCGCAAACCTTCGCTTTTGTCAAAATTGACCTTGGCTCCTGCAATCCGCTCGTACTCGCTAACCGCCTTCTTCACAGCCTTTATATCCAGACGGCGGGATACAAACACTGTGATATCATCGGCGAACGCGGAAACCCTTGCCGTAAGAGGGCCAGCAAAAGGGACACCGCGCAGGGCCGGATTTGCCGTCCTATCCCTAAGCCTACGGAGCAGGGGCTCCAAAGCTAGGACATAGAGAAGAGGAGACAACGGGCAGCCCTGCCGGACCGACCGCTCGACCGCGAACACCGCCGAACGCCTTCCGTTCACCTGCACCACTGCCTGAGGGTTGTGGTACATCATGCTAATCCATCTGCGGAACTCCGGTTTGAATCCGGCAGTCTCCAAAACAGTCGCCAAAAACCGATGGTCAACCCTATCGAAGGCCTTGGACTGATCTAAACTGATCAGCGCGGCCTCGGTGCCGTCTTCTATACCCTCTAGGACCTCGCGAATCAAGTGCAGGTTGTCCTGGATCGATCTTCCCTTCACAGCAAAGGTCTGCTCAGAGCCGATCAGATCGCTAATGACAAGCTGTAAACGATTCGCTAAGACCCGGGCCAAAATCTTTAACTCTGTGTTAAGCAGAGTTATGGGCCTGTAATCGTCTAAACCCTCCCAAACATGCCTGCCACCTTTCTTCAGCAATGTGATCACGCCCTTGGTAACGCTACCAGGGATGGCTCCCTGGGCGAACCAATGGTTGAACATATCCGTCAGAATAGGCACAAACATGTGCGACATCCTCAAGTACACTTCGTAGGGCAAACCATCTAGTCCCGGCGACTTGTTGAGGCCGACCTGCTTCAACGCGTCACGGACTTCGCATTCAGTAACCACACCCTCGCAGCTAGCCGCTTCAGCCACCCCAAGGCGGGGAAAGTCGGCAAGATAGCTACGAAACTCCCGGAGCGGGAGATCAGTACAGCGGGCAAAGCGATCCCGAAAGTGCGCCCGAAAGGCGTCACGAATCTCACGAGTCGATCGCAGCAGTCGCCCATCCGGGGCCTTGACAGAACCGATATACCGATCGGGGAACCTTCGCACTTCTTCTTCACGCGCAGTCGCGTTCGTTTTCACAGCTTCGTTGAGAACTCTCTTTAACCTAGATCTAACTACGTATCCCTTGTAGCGCTCGCTACTCTCGCGCTCAAGGTCCCCCCTAGCTAGCTCTACGTTTAGGGAGTCCCCCCCAGCCACCGCCCGGGAAAGTCTATCGTCTATAGATTTCGCTTCCTTGGTCCTATCTAGGTTGAGCTGTTGACCGTACTTGGTAGCGAAATCTCTAATCCTATGTTTAAGAGATCCCCACCACCTATTCCCGGTAACCGCCCCCACTAACGCCCGCTGAATTAGGGATTCCAACCGGTCCCGGAAGTCCCGTATCTCCAGTAAGGAGGTATTGAACTTCCAGTAGCCGGCCAGACTAGGCCTATTTGCTAACCGTAGACTGACTCTAACAAGTTTATGGTCAGTCCACGCTATCAAGTGGAACGTGGGACAACTAACAAAATCAATGTCAGCTCGTCTCACTAACACTCTGTCCAAGTAGGAGCCTACTTTGGCAGAGGGCGAACTATCTAGCCACGTCCACATCTCCCGCCCTGGGTGATCCAGACGAAACCTGTCGACGAGGTCATGACGAGTCATGAGGCCGGCAAGGCTGCTTTCACACCTTCCCACACGCCTAGCTCCCCGCCCGACCTTATCTATCTTGGGATCAAGGATCGCATTCCAATCACCCATTAAAACTAGCCGCTTCGTATCGTCCAGGAACGGCGCCAACCGACGAAAAAAGGAAACCCTCTCCACAACGATATTGGGCGCATAAACCGCAACCAGACGAAACTTGAAACTTTTCACGGCAACATCGGCCACAACCAGTCGGCCCCCGTCACCTGCAAAAACAACGTCAACATCAGCATCAAGGCTGCGTCCAACTAGCAAAGAAACCCCAACGCTGGTACGGCTGCCGTATGCTGAGAAAACGTTAAAATCGCTTTCCAGCACACGACAGTCGGCACCGCAAGTGAAGTGGGTTTCCTGCACTGCAGCAACATCTACGCCGAGAGTTTTAAGTTCACCAAGCAAGCGCGTACACTTGCCCGGATCCCTCAATCCCCTCACATTCAAAGTAGCAAGGTTTAGAGCCATCAATCCCACTTACCTTACTCAGTGTCGACTACGGGCCGGAAATCCTTGGGAGTAAGGATGCCGACGGCCTGACGCAGGGATCCGGTGCCGAGCTCAGTACTTACTCGGTCGTCCCTGGTAATTCCACCGACATCCATAGGGTACCGCAACTTTAGGGACCTATAGAATGATGGGTGAACCAAAATCGGGACCCTGCCCGCACAGAAGGGAAGCATTTTTTTCAGCATTGGATTTTTCGTATCGACCAGCATTACATCCGCCCGGCTGGCTTCGTCAATAAAGTTCCAGAGTTCTTTGGTACGATTGCCAGCCAAGCGGACGAATGTGGTCAATTTTGGTGCGTCCTTGAATAGATGTGGTTTTGTGATGTCTTTAGTGTCAATTTTTTGGAGTGAGCGTAATGGTTTTAATGATTGTTTTAAAGTGTGGTCTATGTGTGGATTGTCCATGATATCTTCGCAGAAGTAAAAGGAGTTTATGGCACGTCGGGCTTCCGTAGAGCGTGCTCTTGGTTTTTGAACAGTTGCTGCTGATGTTGACGGTGTTTGGGGAGAGGGTGTAAGTCTGGTCGCTGAATAGGATCGAGTAAGCATTTTGGGGGTTTTAATTGGTGAAAGAGAGGGGGGTAATGGTGTTTCTGTTGGGATGATAGGGGTGGTTTTTGTTTTTTGTGGGAGAGGAATCAATTGTGCTGGTCTTTGTTTATTTTGGACTGGCGATTTTTCTGTTGTTTTTTCCCCCTTATGCTGAGGTATGGTGGTTTTTTGTGTGGGTTTTTTTGGATGTTTTTTCTCCCCCTCTTTAGTTGGTGAGTCCTCGCTGTCTCTCCTTCTTTTTAAATTCATGGACATATCCATCGGTTCAATGTTTTGATTGTCTTCTTTTGTTGATTGTTTTGCAGTTGATTGTTTCGTATTTGTTGTCGTTGGTTTCGTAGTTGTAGTCAAAAGAGTTGTTGTATCTGTTGTTGCTGGTTTTTTAGGGGGAGTTTTTTTCCCTCCCTTTTTTTTGGTGACTTGCGTCCACCCTTCTTCATTTTCTTTAGGGGTTTCTTGTTTGTTTTCTGAGGTTTCTGTTGGTATTATTGCTGCTATGACAGGTGCAGGAGTAGCAGTAGTAGCAGTAGTAGTAGTAGTATTCGTTGTTGTGGTGGTGATTGTTGATTTTTGAGGGCAGTTTTTTGAAAAGTGGCCGATGTTATTGCAAAACCAACATAGCGGTTTCCTGCCCTCAACGATGACTGTCATGGTTTGATCGCGGTAACGTATTTTATGGGGAATTTTGTTAAACCCTCCCCTATCGAGGCATATAACGAATACGTAGTCACCGTACGCAGTTCCCCGTGTTGACGTTACTTGTGTGACTTGTTCCACGCCGCCGTATATACTTAGATAGGCGGCGAGGACGTCACCACTCAATTGCATAGATACATTGCATACGGTGACTCGTATTCTTCTTTTGCCTCGATATTCCGGTTGTAGCCGGAAGAAG
Organism: Sepioteuthis lessoniana; assembly: GCA_963585895.1. Taxonomy (NCBI): domain Eukaryota; kingdom Metazoa; phylum Mollusca; class Cephalopoda; order Myopsida; family Loliginidae; genus Sepioteuthis; species Sepioteuthis lessoniana. Next base: position 64,314,768 of record OY757925.1, on the reverse strand, counting down.
CGTGTGGTGATGTTACCACCGGCGAGGCTTTTCGCTACTTCCTCTGAGGGTAATAAGACATCCCAGGTCGCGAAACTTCTGCGGCAGAAGTACTTCCCTGGGATGTTTGCTGTTTTGAGAAGGTCCTCAAAAGTTTCCTTCTTAATCCCCGCTAGTCTCTTGGTCTTAATGTCTGTGACTACGAAGGACAGGGTCTTCGGTTCGACCGCCTCGACCAATTCGGGTATTGGGAGAATTTCCCCGTCCTTGAAATACTTTTCATACTTTTCGACCCTGTCTCTTGCGTAGTCACAAGGGGATTTTTTATTCACGCAATGTGAAGACCAAGAGACAGCCGTTTCTTTTTGTTTTTGTGCCGGTGGTATTGTACTTGCCGATGAAGAGAGGTCGAATGGAGCTTCTTCCGGCATTGGGGAGGGTTGCGTTTTGAATATGTCGGTCGGTGATTTTGATTTCATGTTGTTGGGCTCCCCCATAGTTGTGAAAACACAACCAGAGGGAGATGAAACGCGTATGGTGTTGCAAAAAATTCAGGCGAGACGAATAAATGTAGAACGATGAATGTTGATAAAAATGGCGGTCGTTTTTTAAAAAAGTTCAACAAAAAAATCGAGTCGCGTTTGACCCTCCTCACAAACAAAGAACAATAGTTTGAGGGGGGTCACAAAGCTTTAACAATGATAACAAATAAGCAATAACAAATTTTAACAAGTGTAACAATAATAATAACTTACTTTTTCGAAGTGAAAAAAAGACTCAGACAAAGAACAAACGAAAAAAATTCAGCTTGTAGTCTGCTTTATTTCTGTGTAGTGTACACAGAAGGCACAAGGCCTTGAAGTTTTTGGGGAGGGGAAGGGAGCGGTCATACTTTTCTATATAAACTAAGGAGACCTAGCTAGCCACATTCGCCGACCCATTCAACAATACAATAAATATCCATTCATCCATCGCCTTTTGCGCTGCAATCACCAAAATACCACATTTGCTCTATGAAGAAGTCCTACATAAAATCCCGAGATTCATGAATGATTTTATGATTTATTTACAATGAATGTGATGGGAATGGGAGAAAAACCCCGAAATATATATAAAAACAAGGAAAAATCCCCCGTTTGGTTGCCCTCCCATCCCCCCGTCTATAAAATTGGAGGCCGACTGTTTTCCGGGGCGAAAGAACCGGAAACAAGTCGGACCTACCCTAGGTGGGGCAGGGATCCTAATCTACAGGGGTGAAAAGAATTTAGGGGTCGGGCGCGGTATGGGTTAATACAAGTAGGTGATATGATTTTTATACATATGAATGTTCAAGATCTTCAGTAAACGTGGACTGGGATACGGATTGAGGTACAAAAATAATGGGGATGGGGAAGATCTTGAGAACTAACAACTAGATGACGGGGACAATGACTCACAAACATACTGCTAACTAGGTACCTGGGTACCAAAGGAAAAGGGAACAGTTTTACTTACCAGGGGTGGGGTCCCTAAGGACCCGTACCGTAGACGCCATGAGCCGGCAGAGGAGGGAAGGATGACTCCAACGTTGCTCCCTTTCGCACGACCAGGCTCGCTGCATTCACCCACCTTTTGCTGAATGTTATGCGATCCAAGCGTTTTCTATCGCATCTGATTTTGACCCTCAGCTGATGCCGAAAATACAAAATCAGATCACGATGAGAAAAGTTTGCATCGTCATACAATCCCTTGTTTCGCGTCGTCCAAATCACCATTCTAGCTACAGCTAGGATCGCGAGAAACACCACACGCTTCTCACCCTGATACGGAGGAAGAACGTTGTCCACGACGTAACCAACGTCGAGCAGCACGAGCTGTTTGGGTTCGATGCGAGCCGTCCACTCGCCGACGTGATCCCAAAACGGGCGAACTCGCTCGCAGTAGTAGAAGGCGTGCTCAGCCGTTTCTTCCAAGCCACTGCCGCAGCGAGCGCAATCGGGCATGTCTGCCAGGCCCGCTCTGTAGTTCAAGCCGACAAGGGGCAACGCATTTCGCACAAGTCGCCAGGTGAGCGAGAACTCGGAGTTGTTCAAGAAGCTCGATCCTGGCGCCCAATTCCAATGAGAGCGAATCTCCTCCGTCGTCCAGCCGTGCCGCTCGCTGAGAGGATCAGAAGCGGAACCCACCACTAGCTCCCGATATAGTTCTTTTCGAGGCCGTGAAAGGTCACTGGACCCAAGAAGGTTACGAAGGGCCGTTCGGCACTCGCGGACAAACAGTGTTTCGCCCAAAGGCCTACGTCGACCTTCAGCCTTTGGGTCTGACTTTAGGCGAGGAAAAGTCCGACTCGCCTTCAGTCTCCACACTGCGTCCCCCGTCAAAGCTCTGCCCAGGTATGCAAGTCTTTCAGCAAGCCAGTGGCTCTCCAGATCAGGCATACCTAGACCCCCGTTGCGTGTACGTTGGATACAGACCTGCCTACGGACCATCGGCCTTGCACCTCCCCAGAGCAATCTGGAAAGGGATCGTTGCAGCGCCAACCGATTTACCTTAGGCAGAGGAAGTACAGCCAATCGGTAAAGGATCAAGGGGAAGACGTACACGGCGCACGCCTCCGCCCTGCCCTTTAAGGACAACCTCCTTGAAAGCCAGATTCCCACCTGAGCATTCACCTTGGCTTGTATTTCCGACCAATTTCGCTCCAGTTGGAGGCCGGGCCCGAACCACACCCCGAGGATGCGGACGGGTCCGTCACTCCAGCGGAACGGCCCCGGAAGAGTATTGCTACCCCTCCAAGCACCGAGCCGCAAACCTTCGCTTTTGTCAAAATTGACCTTGGCTCCTGCAATCCGCTCGTACTCGCTAACCGCCTTCTTCACAGCCTTTATATCCAGACGGCGGGATACAAACACTGTGATATCATCGGCGAACGCGGAAACCCTTGCCGTAAGAGGGCCAGCAAAAGGGACACCGCGCAGGGCCGGATTTGCCGTCCTATCCCTAAGCCTACGGAGCAGGGGCTCCAAAGCTAGGACATAGAGAAGAGGAGACAACGGGCAGCCCTGCCGGACCGACCGCTCGACCGCGAACACCGTCGAACGCCTTCCGTTCACCTGCACCACTGCCTGAGGGTTGTGGTACATCATGCTAATCCATCTGCGGAACTCCGGTTTGAATCCGGCAGTCTCCAAAACAGTCGCCAAAAACCGATGGTCAACCCTATCGAAGGCCTTGGACTGATCTAAACTGATCAGCGCGGCCTCGGTGTCGTCTTCTATACCCTCTAGGACCTCGCGAATCAAGTGCAGGTTGTCCTGGATCGATCTTCCCTTCACAGCAAAGGTCTGCTCAGAGCCGATCAGATCGCTAATGACAAGCTGTAAACGATTCGCTAAGACCCGGGCCAAAATCTTTAACTCTGTGTTAAGCAGAGTTATGGGCCTGTAATCGTCTAAACCCTCCCAAACATGCCTGCCACCTTTCTTCAGCAATGTGATCACGCCCTTGGTAACGCTACCAGGGATGGCTCCCTGGGCGAACCAATGGTTGAACATATCCGTCAGAATAGGCACAAACATGTGCGACATCCTCAAGTACACTTCGTAGGGCAAACCATCTAGTCCCGGCGACTTGTTCAGGCCGACCTGCTTCAACGCGTCACGGACTTCACATTCAGTAACCACACCCTCGCAGCTAGCCGCTTCAGCCACCCCAAGGCGGGGAAAGTCGGCAAGATAGCTACGAAACTCCCGGAGCGGGAGATCAGTACAGCGGGCAAAGCGATCCCGAAAGTGCGCCCGAAAGGCGTCACGAATCTCGCGAGCCGATCGCAGCAGTCGCCCATCCGGGGCCTTGACAGAACCGATATACCGATCGGGGAACCTTCGCACTTCTTCTTCACGCGCAGTCGCGTTCGTTTTCACAGCTTCGTTGAGAACTCTCTTTAACCTAGATCTAACTACGTATCCCTTGTAGCGCTCGCTACTCTCGCGCTCAAGGTCCCCCCTAGCTAGCTCTACGTTTAGGGAGTCCCCCCCAGCCACCGCCCGGGAAAGTCTATCGTCTATAGATTTCGCTTCCTTGGTCCTATCTAGGTTGAGCTGTCGACCGTACTTGGTAGCGAAATCTCTAATCCTATGTTTAAGAGATCCCCACCACCTATTCCCGGTAACCGCCCCCACTAACGCCCGCTGAATTAGGGATTCCAGCCGGTCCCGGAAGTCCCGTATCTCCAGTAAGGAGGTATTGAACTTCCAATAACCGGCCAGACTAGGCCTATTTGCTAACCGTAGACTGACTCTAACAAGTTTATGGTCAGTCCACGCTATCAAGTGGAACGTGGGACAACTAACAAAATCAATGTCAGCTCGTCTCACTAACACTCTGTCCAAGTAGGAGCCTACTTTGGCAGAGGGCGAACTATCTAGCCACGTCCACATCTCCCGCCCTGGGTGATCCAGACGAAACCTGTCGACGAGGTCATGACGAGTCATGAGGCCGGCAAGGCTGCTTTCACACCTTCCCACACGCCTAGCTCCCCGCCCGACCTTATCTATCTTGGGATCAAGGATCGCATTCCAATCACCCATTAAAACTAGCCGCTTCGTATCGTCCAGGAACGGCGCCAACCGACGAAAAAAGGAAACCCTCTCCACAACGATATTGGGCGCATAAACCGCAACCAGACGAAACTTGAAACTTTTCACGGCAACATCGGCCACAACCAGTCGGCCCCCGTCACCTGCAAAAACAACGTCAACATCAGCATCAAGGCTGCGTCCAACTAGCAAAGAAACCCCAACGCTGGTACGGCTGCCGTATGCTGAGAAAACGTTAAAATCGCTTTCCAGCACACGACAGTCGGCACCGCAAGTGAAGTGGGTTTCCTGCACTGCAGCAACATCTACGCCGAGAGTTTTAAGTTCACCAAGCAAGCGCGTACACTTGCCCGGATCCCTCAATCCCCTCACATTCAAAGTAGCAAGGTTTAGAGCCATCAATCCCACTTACCTTACTCAGTGTCGACTACGGGCCGGAAATCCTTGGGAGTAAGGATGCCGACGGCCTGACGCAGGGATCCGGTGCCGAGCTCAGTACTTACTCGGTCGTCCCTGGTTATTCCACCGACATCCATAGGGTACCGCAACTTTAGGGACCTATAGAATGATGGGTGAACCAAAATCGGGACCCTGCCCGCACAGAAGGGAAGCATTTTTTTCAGCATTGGATTTTTCGTATCGACCAGCATTACATCCGCCCGGCTGGCTTCGTCAATAAAGTTCCAGAGTTCTTTGGTCCGATTGCCAGCCAAGCGGACGAATGTGGTCAATTTTGGTGCGTCCTTGAATAGATGTGGTTTTGTGATGTCTTTAGTGTCAATTTTTTGGAGTGAGCGTAATGGTTTTAATGATTGTTTTAAAGTGTGGTCTATGTGTGGATTGTCCATGATATCTTCGCAGAAGTAAAAAGAGTTTATGGCACGTCGGGCTTCCGTAGAGCGTGCTCTTGGTTTTTGAACAGTTGCTGCTGATGTTGACGGTGTTTGGGGAGAGGGTGTAAGTCTGGTTGCTGAATAGGATCGAGTAAGCATTTTGGGGGTTTTAATTGGTGAAAGAGAGGGGGGTAATGGTGTTTCTGTTGGGATGATAGGGGTGGTTTTTGTTTTTTGTGGGAGAGGAATCAATTGTGCTGGTCTTTGTTTATTTTGGACTGGCGATTTTTCTGTTGTTTTTTCCCCCTTATGCTGAGGTATGGTGGTTGTTTGTGTGGGTTTTTTTGGATGTTTTTTCTCCCCCTCTTTAGTTGGTGAATCCTCGCTGTTTCTCCTTCTTTTTAAATTCATGGTCATATCCATCGGTTCAATGTTTTGATTGTCTTCTTTTGTTGATTGTTTTGCAGTTGATTGTTTCGTATTTGTTGTCGTTGGTTTCGTAGTTGTAGTCAAAAGAGTTGTTGTATCTGTTGTTGCTGGGTTTTTTGGGGGAGTTTTTTTCCCTCCCTTTTTTCTGGTGACTTGCGTCCACCCTTCCTCATTTTCTTTAGGGGTTTCTTGTTTGTTTTCTGAGGTTTCTGTTGGTATAATTGCTGCTATGACAGGTGAAGGAGTATCAGTAGTAGTAGCAGTAGTAGTAGTCGTTGTTGTGGTGGTGATTGTTGGTTTTTGAGGGCAGTTCTTCGAAAAGTGGCCGATTTTATTGCAGGACCAACATAGCGGTTTCCTGCCCTCAACGATGACTGTCATGGTTTGATCGCGGTAACGTATTTTATGGGGAATTTTGTTAAACCCTCCCCTATCGAGGCATATAACGAATACGTAGTCACCGTACGCAGTTCCCCGTGTTGACGTTACTTGTGTGACTTGTTCCACGCCGCCGTATATACTTAGATAGGCGGCGAGGACGTCACCACTCAATTGCATAGATACATTGCATACGGTGACTCGTATTCTTCTTTTGCCTCGATATTCCGGTTGTAGCCGGAAGAAGCGTGTGGTGATGTTACCACCGGCGAGGCTTTTCGCTACTTCCTCTGAGGGTAATAAGACATCCCATGTAGCGAAACTTCTGCGGCAGAAATATTTTCCTGGGATGTTTGCCGTTTTCAGAAGGTCTTCAAAAGTTTCCTTCTTAATCCCCGCTAGTCTCTTGGTCTTAATGTCTGTGACTACGAAGGACAGGGTCTTCGGTTCGACCGCCTCGACCAATTCGGGTATTGGGAGAATTTCCCCGTCCTTGAAATACTTTTCATACTTTTCGACCCTGTCTCTTGCGTAGTCACAAGGGGATTTTTTATTCACGCAATGTGAAGACCAAGAGACAGCTGTTTGTTTTGGTTTTTGTGCCGGTGGTATTGTACTTGCCGATGAAGAGAGGTCGAATGGAGCTTCTTCCGGCATTGGGGAGGGTTGCGTTTTGAATATGTCGGTCGGTGATTGCGATTTCATGTTGTTGGGCTCCCCCATAGTTGTGAAAACACAACCAGAGGGAGATGAAACGCGTATGGTGTTACAAAAAATTCAGGCGAGACGAATAAATGTAGAACGATGAATGTTGATAAAAATGGCGGTCGTTTTTTAAAAAAGTTCAACAAAAAAATCGAGTCGCGTTTGACCCTCCTCACAAACAAAGAACAATAGTTTGAGGGGGGTCACAAAGCTTTAACAATGATAACAAATAAGCAATAACAAATTTTAACAAGTGTAACAATAATAATAACTTACTTTTTCGAAGTGAAAAAAAGACTCAGACAAAGAACAAACGAAAAAAATTCAGCTTGTAGTCTGCCCTGGTATTAGTAGCTACTGCTGTATATGGCAGATGGACTAGCTCATTGTGTGGAAAAAGGTAGGTGATACCCAACAATCCATAACATCATGTTTGTGGCAAATATATGCAAATAAGTATTTAAACAACTTTCTTAACTTTTTTCTGTGGATATAAAACTTTTGTAAAGTCTGCAAACCGCCTTAAATTTGATCTAACGGGTTGGATTTCTTCCGGTACGCCTAGGAACTATTGCTTGCTGCAATTTATTGTACCGAGTACAAACGAGAATTCCTGGATTTGTATTGCCCAGTCGGCTTGCGCTGTAGAATACACTGACTGCACCTCTGCAGAGGAGTAAAACTTCCCCCAAAGAGTGTCCTGGATATGAAACCAAATTAATCTCATGGTGAGGTTCCAATGCTGCCGGAACTTTAGGGAACGCGGAGTACCCCTTCATTGCCATCGCTCGTAGGTCCACTCTAGCCCGAGGAGTAGCACCTGATAGGGTCCTATCTATGGTTCAAATAGAACTAAACTGCATACTTATGCTAAGCAGAATTGTTTGAAATGGAAATGTTTTTGACATTAAAACTGTACTTACGCTAAAGTGAATTGTTTAAAATAGAACTGTTTTGGCATTTACCTGTGTGTGAACAAAATCTATACTTATACTAAACTAAATTGTTTGAAATAGAAATATTTGAATAATAATAGCTTGAAAGAGAAATGTTTTTGACAAATAAACTATGTACTCATGCTAAACAGAATTGTTTGAAATAGAACTAATTATTTGTATAAAAATGGATTTGCATTAGATAACCTTCAAAGGTTGATATGTCATAAAACACAACCAACCAACCAACCAACTAGACTTGTAAGATTATTGACTATTATTGACTGAAAATGGAGTCGGTCGAGTAAAATGATGTTTGGATGAATAAATTTTTGCACACTCTCGACCGCCGGTCGATTGATTTTTTTTTCAAATCTCAAAGACTATATATATATATATATATATATATATATATATACTACATTCCATTATCAACGCGTCGATACCGACTAACATGAGAATCAGCTAAGTGAAAATGAGTCATGAGATTTTATCCTGTTTTCTTCTATTTTGTAGTTGACAAACTGAGATCTTGATCTGTATTTTGGCTCATAGGCCACAGTATTTTGCTGATTGTGAACTACTTTAACGAAACATTTAAACAGGCTTATTTGATTAGTGGGTAGAGTGTTCGCCAATAGTCCTGGAGACCTGAGTTCAACCCCAGGTCGCGTCATACCAAAGACTTTTAAGTGGAACTTGATACCTCATTGGTTAACACTCAGCAATATAAGGTACGTATCGAGGTTCAAGTGGAGCAATCCAGGGAAAGGAGTAGCGCCCTCCCCTATACCTCGGTGTAGTAGCTATTGAAAAGGGAGCCTTCTGGTTGCCCTCGACTGCAGTCGGCAACATTACTTTTATATATATATATATATATATATATATATATTTCGTCTAAGTTGTGACTCCGTTATTCTACAGAATGGATATACCACATGAACACTAAGAAAATACATAAAGAAAAGTTTAGATATGAACTACAAACGAATGCTTCATGCTCTAGCGAACAAATCCCGGAAGAGAAAACCCACAAAACAGGGAGCTGTGTGAGCACTTACCTCCCATCTCACAAACCATCCAAGTAAGACGAATAAGATATACGGAGCACAGCTGGAGAAGTAAGAACGAACTCATAATTGACGTTCTCTTATGGACTCCTACACATGCACGAGCCAGCGCTGTCTGAACAGCAAAGACTGACATATATCAGCTCTGTGCGGACACTGGTTGCTGCCAAGAAGACCTGCGAGAAGTGTTGGATGGTGAAGGAGAGTCAAGGAACACCGTGCTGTCAGCGTAATCTGATGATGATGATGATGATGATATAAAGAATTTTTCCATTTCGCGCCCAGTTCTAGACAAAGGTCTTTTTTGATACCATTCATAATAGCCGGGATTATTCTACTCCCCTACCATAACTTACCCCTAAACTCTAATATATAATCCGTCCATTTTCTTTAATTCTTTCCTAGGACGCTTGTTATTTCTGAGCACCAATTTATTAACCTTTTTCAACATTATTTATCATTCAACTAGCTATGTGTCTTACGCATTTCTATGACATATCTTGCCTAAAGCTACAACCTAAACCTTATCGATCAACAGGTGCAAAGATGTTTCGGTCTCTTCCGGTGCCTGTTCTTATTGGTCTGTTCATGGAAGACTAAGTCTTGGTAAATACAGCTGCAATCTCGATACTTCCGTTACACACTTTGTACGTTGAAGAAAATGAACGTTTCATTGATTGTTCATTCCTGTTTTGGCATATGCAATTTCCAGTCTTTGTATAGCTTCAATCTCGATACTTTTTTTTACACACTTAGTGCGTTGAAGAAAATAAACGTTTTACTCCTGTTTTGGGATATGCAATTTCCAGTCTTGGTACTCTTCGAACACATCTTATTTCATATCGACTGACTGATTGGGTTTAGTTTCTTTATTTAATGGCATATAAGCCTTCATGGGTTATTTACTGTTAAAGTCATCCAAATTTAACAGCAGCGATACTATTTACATCATAGCCGAAGGGAATAAGGGTTTTCATTCCTTTCCCAAGGGTATTAGTCCGAAAATAAACATAGTAGCCCGACTGGAAATTGAACGCACTTAATTCGTGGCTGTAGTCAACCACTTTATCCATGACGCTATGGGGGCTCTTCCTCTACTGATAAATATGGTCTATCGTTCATCAATAACCACATCATGCAATTAGATACGGACACTATTATATAATAATTCGTTTTCTTTCCTCTCTGTTTACAAATAATCACTCTAGGAAGAGACGATACCGGTGATGTAATAAAGTTGTCATCATAAACGAATTTTTCTCTTCCTCTGTATCACAGATGTTCCTGGCGAAGCTGATGTTATCAAGGTCAGACCACCTGCATGTGCTTCGATGACCTTTTTGATTTTCTTATTTGGTTCATAAAATCACAATTTAGATCCTATTTTCTAACAATGCACAAAGATTGGTTGGTTGGTTGAGGGTTTTTATGGTATATCAATCCCTGTGGGTTATTCAAAGCCAAATTCGTTAATATATATATATATATATATATATAAGATGAGATGGGAATGATTCTATTAAAGAATACATTAGAGGATTCTTGTAAATCTCCAGAAGTGCTCCATGGATGATAATATATAGATTTCTTACTGAGCAAATTTCTGTATTATTGAAAAAACCTCAACTAATCGTCTTTTGGCTATAATAAATCTATTTCGGCCGGCAACTCAATAAAAGAAAGCAGCTTCTTTAGATAATTTTTTTTTCAAATTAGATAGTTTGATTTATCAACTAGATTATAGTAGCAAAGGGTTTTATGAGCTGTGTAAAAATCTCACGTACAGAAGGATACATGACACCAGACAATGACATAACATTCGTTTTTGACGCTAACTAGTCATTCTAAGAAGCGTACTGATATTATTAGATTTATGACACGTTGGTCGCATCACGGCACCTTTCCAGAAGTCTTTAATGTAAACCAGATGATATTAAGGAAAGTACCAGAACGTTATTGTATATATCAATGCAAAACCTCCACATAGGGCAGGATTTGATACAAGGTCATTTTTAGCGGATTACAGCTGGTTTCAATTTAAAGATTTCCTTCTTCAAGACTGACTACTTTACAAAAGCTAAATAATCCCGTCTGCCCTATTATTTATCCATAGCTGTGTGGAAAAGAAAGATTGATTCATGCCCTTCCCAAGGGAATTAGTATGTTAGGTAAAAAGAAGAAATCTCAAAGAGCTAGGTATGGTGAGTATAGGTAGTGCCGCACTTGCATAATCACGTGTTTCACCAAAAACCTTTAGATAAAAATTGATTGACTTTAATACTACGTCAACCCATCTTGGGTTATGTTATGCTCAGAATATAGGGAATCGCTTTCATTACACATTCATATTTAAATATTTATGGTATTGCTTCTTTATTTATTTATTCGAGTCCCATCGAATACAAATCATTTTTTCCATTCGGGCTATTACGTTCACTTTCGGGCAAATACCTTTGGGAAACCCCCTTATCCTCTCAGCTATGGGTTAAATAGTACCACTACTGTTCTTCTGGGAGAATGGCTTTGGCATTAAATAACCTACAAAGGTTGATATGTCATTAAACAAAGAAACCTAACCTAACCTAACCTAACCTAACCACAAATCATTTTTAAACATACCGATGAAATCCATCTATGGAACCCTAGCAGGTACTACCACTCCAGGTTAGAATGGGCCTTACGGTATTTCCTTCTCCCAGACAGGTTGCCGGACCAATGCTAGAAATCCCAGTTAACCTATTTACCAATTGCTTGTTGTTTAGGGAATCCATGACATTTTCAGGAACATTAGCACAAAGTAAAACGCAAAAATCTTCACAAGGAACGCTTCCTTATTTTTTTAATCATTACTTTTTGAATTCTTTTTTTTTGCCATTAATTGTAATATAAACTCTTCAAATAAAGTTTAACTCAACACAATGCTTGATCACCGCCAAGAGACTTTTGAAAATAAATTATTTTCAAAATCAAAAGTTGCTTATTATTGCAGTTCATTAATTATAATCATAAACTAAATACAAAAAATCAGAACATATCCTTTTTAAAAACCGTATTGTCAACTGACTGCATCTCTGCAAAGGGTAAGACCCCCTTCCTAGGCATGACATTAAACCATCTGATGGTGAAGCTCCTGTGCTGAAGCTTTTGGAAATGTGGAGTATCCCTTGATTGCTATTACTCCTAGGTCCACTCTGACCCGGAGTGGGAGTATCTGTTAGTGTCCTGTCTATGGACAGCTTAATCGGCTGCTGTAGTAAAATACACCGAATTGTCTCTGTAGAGGGATAAGACTCTCCAAACAGGTATCCTGGATTTGATATTAAACCGGCTGATGGTGAGGCTCTAGTATCAGATATTTGAGTAATGCTACAGGAAATTGCTTTTAGCCGCTAATTCTAACACAGAGCAAAATCTGTTTTCATCCAGTTTCTTTGGCTCTGTTCGCTCCCTTATGGCACGAATGTCACTGGCTGCTATGCCAGTCTGTGTTCCAATCACTCTCCTCCTCTCCACCCATACACACCAACACATGGATTCGGTACACATGTCTACTCAGTTTCGGGGAAAATTTCGTTTACACAAAGATTTCCTTGCAGGTGTTTTCCGATGGCAACCTCGATTTCCACAAACTGTACCGGACGACATATGGATCATGTCCATGTCATTTCTTTACATATATGCCGAACGTGATGACAACAAAGTACCGGGGACATCAAGTTATGATATCACATTTTATTGTAATGTGCTCCACATTGTCAAATCTAACTCTTGAGGCGGAATTTCAAGTTTGAGAGCAAGAAAATAGACACAAGGGCTAAGCCTAGTGAATATTTATTTACCTACCCACTTCGAAACGGACAGAATGCAGCACACCATTTGTTTAAGGAAAGTAGAACAAGTTTAAATTCAAAGTTGTATTTTTCCTTGACCGGTTGCCATGCCAAGTTTGAAGTGCTTAGTCTGTTCAACGATTTACCCATAGCTGAATGATGAATTGGGAATAGTGGGATGCTATTAGAATTCTTTTCGTCATTTTGATCTTATGTCCACGGCAGCCAGTGTTGGTAATCCACAAGATACGTCTTCCTGGCAGAAACTTCAACCAGCAATTGAGTATTTGGCTATTTGAGGATAGTTACAACTGATTTTAAATGCTTTTACTCCTCGTCTCTGATTGGACCATTTTTACCGGTAGTGTATGTTACTGGCGGGCAAGTTCATAAATAGGAACAACTATCTAACGTACAGCTTATACCCCAACACAATCTACATTTGACAAACCGTGTTGGAGTACACGGTTTGGTTGAGTGAGGTCTTTGCTTTGGCGGTTATCAGTCAGTCGAGACTGCTTCACGTGGGTGCCAGCAGTTGCGTCTCGCAGATAAAACTGACATACTCCTCGAGCATCAGGACACCGTTCCCCCAAATCTTAAACCTCCACGGAGTGGCTAGGTTTATCGCTCGGGGTTTGAGGCACTTCTTTAAGGGGAATGCCGACGAGGCCCAAGGCATGTTTGTAACCACCAGACTTATCTAGGTTTTGGCCCTGCGTCTGGTTCCTCCTAAAAATGAAGGCTTTGTGCCGTATTCACATGTCAGTTGGGGTGACCGATAAATACCTATACCCAAATACAATCCAAGATATGCCCACGTTTCTCAAAGGTATTAGTGCTATTTGAAATGCAAGCAATCTCGTCCAGGATTTGAATTCAGTTTATCGTGTCTACTTTGTAAGATGACAACCAATGCTTAACGAGCACTTTTATTTAGGCTTGGCGAGTGTGGAGATTATTCATTTAATCCATGCTTCACTAAAAACCTTCGAACAATTTTTGCAGACTGCGTAGATGAATTGTCAGGGAGCTTTTCGATGGTACCTCTATTTTCTGGCTCTAATCCCGACGACAACATTATTCGAAACATCTCTGTTTTAGATCGATTGATAAGATTTTCTGTTTCTTCTCATACCTTCCATATCTTAATCCTTCCAAATCGTAGCTGTCTGGCCATTTTTGTTTGTTTTTTATTTACCTAAGTGTATGCGAAAAAAAAAGTGAAAAGAAATCAAGAATACTTGATTGGTTTCGTTTGTTTGGGTTTTAAGGGATATCAACCTTTGTAGGCTATTTTATACTAAATTCATTTTTATACACAACTCTATTTCAAACAATTTCGTTTAGCATAAGTACACAGTTTAACAGTCAAAACATTTCTATTTCAAGCTATTCAGTTTAGTTTAACACTTCTATTTCAAACCATTCAGTTTAGTATAAGTATACATTTTGTTTACACACACTTAAATGTCAAAAGGGTTCTATATTAAACAATTCAGTTTAGCGTAACTAAGTAGTTGAAATTTCAAAATAGTTCTATTTCAAGCAATTCAGTTTATCATAAGTACACAGTTTTTTCTATTTGACCCATAAATAGGACACAATCAGGTGCTACCAATTCGGGCCAGAGTGGACCTTGGAGTAATGGAAATGAAGAGGTACTCCTAATTTTTCAAAGCCCGCGCATTACTGGAACCTCCCCATCAGATTGTTTAGTGTCATATCCAGGACATTAGTTGGGGCGGGAACTTTCCCCACAGCAGAAAAGTAGTCGGTGTATTCTACAGTCCCAGTCGACGGATTTTTGTCAGATAATTCGTTTTCAGTTTGTTTGCTTAATGACATATCAACCTTCGTTGATTATTAAATGTCGAAGCCATTCTTGTAGAAAAAAGTAGTTGTACAATTTAACCCATGACCGGAAGGAAAATATGTTTTATACCTTCTCCAATTGTTTAAGTTCAAAAGTATACGTTATAGAATGATTGCAGTTTGAACTCGCTTACTACGATGTAGCAGACAACCACAATTTCAGCTGCACGAATGTGATTAGTGAGAGAAGAGATGTGAGCAAGTGCATTCTTGCTATTGGGGGAGAAGGCGAAAAAAAGAGTCACGGTGGTCGATATGACAGGTTCCGACATGCATTGCAATATCCGGTCAACATTTAATATAGAGAAGCAGCTGCTGCATATCGAAGTCGAGGAAAAAAACTGTAGCGAAACGCCATAACATTTATTAGGCACCAAACAAATGCATCAATGGTTAAAAGAATTAATCAGCTGCCATGACAACCATTATTGTGTGTGTGTGTGTGTGGTTGTTATTGTTATTTGTATTATTTCGTATTCTAATTAATCTGTGAAACATTTTAATGCCGATACCTCTTGTGCAATTTTTTCGAGAAGTTATAATTCATTATATTCTGATCTGTCTCTCAGTTTCAGACTGTTCATATCTATCTATCAATCTATCTATCTATCTATCTGCTCTCCTGTGTTTTCTTTTGGTTACAAACCCATCTTTACTTCCTTTAGTATAAAATCGATTGTCACTGACAATTGTGTGAAAAGAAGTGACCGAAAGAAAGTTTCGCCTTTTTAAGGATTTTAATTCGTTTTTATGATTTTAAAACAATCACAATACCATGTATTCTCTTTTTAAAGCAATATATATATATATATATATATAAGACTTCCCATATATCTAAGATTGTTCATATCTATTTTAATCACTCTGCATATATATATATTAGTCTAGTGGGTTGAGTGTTTACCAATGGTCCGGGAGACCTGGGTTCAATCCCACGTTGCGTCATACCAAAGACTATAAAAATGGTACTTGATGTCCACTTGCTTAACACTCAGCAATATAAGGTGCGTATCAAGAGTAAAGTGGAGCAATCTAGGGAAAGGAGTAAGGCCTCCCCTACACCTCGGTGTAGTAGCTATTGAGAAAGGAGCCTTCTGGTCGCCCTCGACTACGGTCGCCAACTTTACTTTTATATATATATATATATATATATATATATATATATATACATCACTGTTAAAACAGTAGCTATATATCGATCTTTGAATCCGTCTCTCTCCTCCCTCTCTCTCTCTCTATATATATATATATATAACTGTTGATATCTATCTCAGATTGATCGTATACCTCTCTATTTCAGACTATTTGTTGTGTTTTGACCTTTTGACCCGGCCAAAAATGCCATTCAAGGTGATGCACCGGAAGGAAGTGATACATTCTAATGGCAGTCATGAGAGGAAATCGCGTGGGCGGAAATTGGCTGATGAAATGGGATGAGGTAAAAAAAAATCCCGATTATACTCTCATAGACTGACGCACCGGAAGAGAGTGACCTGTGAACTGCATGACAGTTATTTCCGCTTGATGACGATTAAACATTCGATTTCAAAGATCGAGTGGGCGTCGAACGATAATATAACTCAGTTGAGTTCGACGAACCAGAGCAGTTGCCAGTTGAGTTCCAGACAGCTAGAGACGAGATGTGGTAGGGAAAGCCACACCCGACCGAGGGGGCCCTCGGATACCCCGATGGAGTTTGGGGTCCAGAGAAGATGCTGATAAGATGCAATAAAGAAAGCCAGCATCCAGCAGAGTGGGCCCTAGGCCTCCGGTTGAGCAACCCTAGAGAACAAGAAAGACACAACGTGACGGTCATAACAGTGGGGTCAAAATATTACAGTTTATGTTCGGTCTCCAGCTCCCTCTCACACGCAAACCTTGAACAGCCCTTTCGAACCCTTGCAATAAAGTGAGAGGTAAATATTTTTATAAAGAAGTCTGCCTGCGTCGTTTATTACTGCGTCTTTGTCACTGCGTCTTAATTATTGTGTCGTTGTGATGCTGTGGATGAGTATATAACATATTCATATCTATCTAAATGACGATCTATCTCACTCTGTTCATATGTATGTATCTCTCTATATATTTACCAATCTAATTATCTCTGTATCAGTGATAATGCATAGAAAAGTACAGATAATGTTGTAATATCTGTCTTTGATGACCTCTTTGACCGATGGGATCCATTCACTGCACTACTGATGGAAGACGTATGTAATCACCACGGGCGCAATGTGGAAAAAAAACCCACATATGATCACATTCCATAGGAACATCTTTGAACCTTTCAGCAATCTCTATATATTGGCATAATGGTTATAGCGTTCGCCAATAGCCCAGCAGACCGGAGTTCAATCTCAGGTAGGGTTAGACTTAAAAATTTGCACTTTATACCTCCTTGCTTCACACGCTGTACTATAAGGTATGTATCAAGAGTAAACTAGAGCAATCCAGGGAAAAGAGTAGTGCCCTCCCCTACACCACAAAGTAGAAACTATTGAAAAGGGAGCCTTCGGGAAGATCGATCCAAGACAACTTGCATTTGATGTGTCAGATCCTAGAGGGAATAGAAGACGACACTGAAGCCGCGCTGATTAATTTAGATCTGTTCAAGGCCTTCGATAGGGTGGACCATCGGTTCTTGGCGGCGGTTTTATAGACCGCCGGATTCGAACTGGAGTTCCGCAAATGGATCAGCATGCAGTACCACAACCCGCAAGCGACGATGCAGGTGAATGGAAGGCGTTCGAGGGCTTTTGCGATTGAGCGATCGGTCCGGCGGGGTTGCCCCTTGTCCCCACTTCTCTATGTCCTCGCTTTGGAGTCCCTGCTACGTAGTCTTAGAGATGAGAGGAATCACCCGGCCCTGCGCGGAATCTCCCTGACCGGCAGCGTCCGAGCATAAATTCCCGCGTTCACCGATGACATCATTGTCTTCGTGTCCGGGCGACTGGACATAGTAGCAGTGAAGATGACGGTCGAGAGGTACGAGAAGGTGGCATGTGCCAAGTTCAACTTTGACAAGAGTGAAGGTTTGTGGTTTGGTGCTTGGAGGGGTGGCGTCCCTCTGCCAGGGCCCTTCCGCTGGACTGACGGACCCATCCGCATCCTTGGGGTGTGGTTAGGGCCCGACCTCTATCTGGAGCGAAATTGGTTGGAAGTATGGGCTAAGGTAGAAGCGCAGGTGGCTGCCTGGCTTCGAAGGCGGTTGTCCTTGAAGAGCAAGGCGGGGGTGTGCGCTGGGTACATCTTCTCCTTCATTCTTTGCCGTTTGTCCGTACTCCCCCTGCCTAGGGATCATCGGATGGCGCTGATACAATCCCTTTTCAGCTTTACTTTATATATATATATATATATATACGTATATATAAGTGTGTGTGTGTGTGTGTGTGTGTGTGTGTGTGTGTGTGTGTGTGTGTGTGTGTGTGTGTTTGTGTGTGTGTAAATAATAAGATTGGAAAAAGATATTCAGGAGATATATTTATTTATATTTGAATGATATTCGACTTATAACATTTCGGTTTTTTAAAACCATTTTCTGAGCGATGTGATATCTCATTCAGAACTTTATTTCCAAACGAAACGAAAAAAATTAGAAAATTCGTAACATTTAATTATCGTTAATTGCTTTCTGTTTCAAAATCTAATGAATGTTCGAAAATTTATCATTATTATGTTTTATCTATATATTTACTTTTCTATTTATTCATTTATTCATTTCGAAAAAAGGTAATAACTACAGATTATTTTAATCTGCAGTTATTACCTTATTTTATAACTTTTAGAACTTTAATCTGCAGTTATTACCTTTTTAGAACTTTTAGAACTTTTATAAAATTAAGAAATCATTTTTTAAATTTAAATAATGTCAAATCATGTCGCTGAGAAATTTATTACTTTTTAATTTTCATTTTTTAGAATTATTATTTTTATCTAAGAAATAGCAGCCAAATGTTTAGTTTAAGCAAAAAATTTAAATATTTATTTTATCAATTTATTATTACTTATTTATATATTAGTATCTGATACAATCACATGTTGTTCTTTGCAATAAAAATCTAGTTCATAAAATATCTGAATCAGATATCTTATCGAAACAATTAAATGGGTTGTCCTCGAGGTGTAATGGTTAAAAACGCTGAATGTACCATAGCCATATACGGATATGTGTGAATGTTCATAACATATATTCATAGAACATAGGAATCCCGAAACACGAAAAACACGTAACGACTTCTTAGTTCAGGTACGAAACCTTTTATTACCTTTGAGTTAAAGGTTTTAACATAAGGAAGAGAGATGCACAATCTTTCTATTCTGGCTTTTCCATCTGCCCCGATCTCGTGCGGCGCCCGTAACGCGCAAATTTGTCTCGCCTCTGTGAGCCCCGAAAGTCAACTCTTCCCGTTCGGAGTCTAGTTCTCAACTCTACTAACTGACTTTTTCAAATCTCCCAAAATCCTCCGCGCGCGCTTCCGGTGTGTGACGTCATTCGCACTCTCTAGCCCCGTTTCCCATCTGGGCTATTGTGACATCTCTGAATGACACGTCCGCTCCGCGAACACCTGTGTTAATGTTACACCTAAGTAGCCCATGCACTGAGCAGAAAGGTTCTCAGCCTAACTAAAACCAAAGGCATAAAACGAAATCCCTCGGCCATTATATTACATGAACAGCGGAATCGTAGTTAGCGAGTTCGAACCCTAGTTACGCTATTACGTTCACATTCACAAATACTCTTGGGAAAGGTATGAACCCCCTTATCCTCTCTGCTATGGGTTAAAAAATACCACTACTGCTCTTCTAAAAGGATTGATTTGACATTGAATAACCCAATTAGGTTGATCTGCCATAAAACAATTCAAAAACAGAAACTATTAAAATTAAGTATAATTTATTAAAATTAAGAATAATGTTAGTTGTCTAAATTTCTGTGACGAAGCTTGATTATTTTTAACATTAAGGGTTTTCGGACTATTGTCTTCATCTTTATTGTTATTTCCAGAACGCTTCAGCCGATATGTCCTCCGGCTTCTTCAGGTGTTTGTCGAACTCGGGAACCTTCACAGAACTTTGAACTACGTCCTTTATTGAATCCACTAGGGTCGCCTGTTCTAATTCCGTTAGCCATAACCGGGTACAAGTGTTAAGTATTCCTATATTGTTACTCGCCCGCAGTAAGGATTGAACTTGCAACCTCCTGATGATTTTCTCCTTAGGTAACCAACGCCTATAACCGTTACGCTATGTGTCCTGCTCGAAAAGTGTGTTAATAATCGATAAATCAAATTTTATCAAATCGATAAATCAATTTTTTAAAAAAGACATTATAACTATTTAAAACTGATTTAACTAAAAGAGATCTGTTGAAAAAAACGGACTTTTGTTTGATAGAATAATAATTAAAAATAATTTTTGATTCAACCATCTTTGTATGTTGTTTATTATAAATATCAGCAAACATTTTAAAATGTGTTTTTCCGTAACACATTTCTATCCTCTCTATTTCTGAACTATCTCGTGTGTTCATAAATACGTTTTTTGATCAATCTTGAAATCTTACGAATGTACTTTTTATCACGCCCCGAATACATGATCATATACATGCCTCCTTCAGATTTCATATGATTCTTGTTCTTACTATGTTCTTAATTGTTTTAGAAGACTCAGTAACTCTCTTAGTTCTATGGTTATTAGATTTTTTTAACGCTCATGTTGCACAAGAAAGAAGAAATAGTGACAAAAGCATGAATATTCAATTCCAACCGAAATTAATAGATTGAACAAAAAAGTGTTACTCTCCCTCACACTACAGTCTTGCCTGGAATAATAACTGAACCGCTTTGAAACAAGAGCGTGCCTACCAAACAAGTACTGAAGTCTTTCTCTCGCGGAAGTCTCTCTCTCAAAGAAATCCACTGTAAAAGTATTTTACCTTTATTTGTACTATCTGGAGGTTTGTCATTTTTGTTTACTGGCGATCGGTGTTCAAACGTTAGTCTCTCCCTTTATTCCTATATAGCAATTATTTTCTACTATGTGTGTAGTTAAATTGTTGGGGAAAATTATATATCTATGTAATAGATTAAAACTGAAAACATTGTTATTGGAATTGTTAGGAAAACGTTTTCGTCTGTGAATTCTAAAAGCTTTAATTTTATATAAAAGATTTGAGATATTGAAGTTATGCAAGGGAATTTTCTTTATAATCGTGTACATCATTTAAAGATTGGGCGATACAGATTCGACAACCTCAAATTTTGAGATGATCTAATTGTTTTCTTAAGTATTATAATCTGAGTTAAAATGGATATGGTCCTTTTTATTAAGTGATTTACGATACACCTTGAATTTTAATTTGCTGTTATTATCTATTGATAATATATGTAAAAAATATGTTAGGCACTGTTTGCTTTTAGCTCGTAGGTAAAATATATTGTAGCGTTTTTTATGTTTAATCTCTTTGTAATTTTTGTTTAGTCATTATTACGGGGATACATGAATAATATAACATCTATGTAATGGAAATATCTAAGATCTTTGGGAATCACCGGCTCATTAGCCAAGTGGGTAGTGTGTTCGCTAATGGTCCGGGAGATCTGGGTTCAATCCCAGGTCGCGTCATACCAAAGACTTTAAAAGTGGTACTTGATACCACCTTGCTCAACACTCAGCAGTATAAGGTACGTATCAAGGGTAAAGTGGATCAATCCAGAGAAAGGAGTAGCGCCCTCTCCTACAACTCGGTGTAGTAGCTATTGAAAAGGGAGCCTTCTGGTCGCCAACTTTACTTTACTAGGGTAAATTAAAGGAACCAGATTGGAGAAATTCAAGTAGACAAGCACGGAATGGGGAAACCATGTGTAAACCGAAATTTTGTTTTAAAAAAATGCCATTTTATTGAAAACAGTAATATTTCGTAAAAAATGTGCAAATGTTGGTTATTTTTTAACCTCTGAAGGTAATGAAATGTTAGCTTTCACGGGATGATTTTCTAAACGTTTAATACATTTACTTACAATTACATTAGCATGTAATGATTTTATGTCTAGACCAGCTAAATATTTGTCTTCAATGTTTATGTGATTTACTTTGTTGTGTATAGCAGTAAAATTTTTAATGTGCGAACTGCTAATTGAACCTGAAAGAGGAGTTAATATTTTGACTCAACACTTGGCGATCTTATGAGGAACATTGACGACATCAGAAATAATTATATTTAAAAAGAATTCCAAGTTTTTGGAAGTCCATAAATTCTAAGAATTATTGAGAGTTAATCAATTTATGAAACCCAGAATTTGTCTTCATTTTTATTAATTTTTTTATGACTTAGTTAAAATTTCTATAATTCTAGTTATGATTTGTTGTAAAATTTGTTCATATGAGTAAAAACACATGAATAAATTACATCAAATGATTCTGTAATTTTTTGTAGTATCCATAATACAATCACCTCCATCTTTAGCTGAAGGTGTGCTGATAAAGTTGATATTTTGGGACAAAAGTTTTAATGCTGATATATATCTTCTTGGTAAAGAAAGATCATTAGTTTTAACATGAATGGTCCCAGTGATTACTTCTATGAATCTCTACCGGAAATTCGAATCTTTATGGGTATAAGATTTATTTATAAGGCTAACAATGTTTTATTTTTTATGCTGTAGCGAATTTTTGATCAAAACACTACTTAGTTTGGTACTCGATATATTATGAACAAAGTCGTTCAGACGGCAGGTTTTTTCTCATAATCAAACAGGCGACATTTCCACACTAGACGGAACCTCTCTGAAACTGGTAGACAAATTCACCTACCTAGGAAGCAGTGTCTCATCAACCAAAAAAGACATCGACACGTGGCTAACTAAGG
This sequence comes from Sepioteuthis lessoniana, assembly GCA_963585895.1. Lineage (NCBI taxonomy): Eukaryota > Metazoa > Mollusca > Cephalopoda > Myopsida > Loliginidae > Sepioteuthis > Sepioteuthis lessoniana. The sequence goes on along the minus strand of OY757925.1, from coordinate 64,292,290 downwards.
CATAGACAGCTATCGATAGGCTATCGATCATATGGAAATCAGACCTGACCGATAAAATGAAACGCAGTTTCTTCCAGGCAGCGGTCGTATCGATACTGCTGTATGGATGCACTACTTGGACGCTAACTAAACGGCTGGAGAAGAAGCTAGACGGCAATTACACAAGAATGTTGCGAGAAATATTGAACAAGTGCTGGCGGCAACACACAACAAGGCACCAACTAAACGACCACCTGCCTCCCATCACGAAAACTACCCAAGCTAGACAAACCAGACATGCAGGACACTGCTGGAGAAGCAGGGACGAGCTCAGAAGTGATGTACTCCTACGGACCCCCACATATGGCCAAGCAAAAGCAGGACGACCAGCTCGAACATACATACAGCAGCTATGTGAGGATACAGGATGAAGACCTGCCAAAGGCGATGTTCGATAGGGAGAAGTGGCGAGAGAGGGTCAGGGATATCCGTGCTAGCGGCATGACATGATGATGATATGATATATATATAATCCAAAGAAAATATTATCTAAGGATTAGACTAAAGGGTAATTATTCAAGGAAAATGTAAAATTTCCAACGGAGTGCTCAAGGCCAATGGTTATCAAATATATACATATTTTCAGATTAAATATACATCAGAATCCACGTACAAAACATTACTATTTTTTATAAATCATTCGAAAAAGAATTCAATTTGATAATTCCATTATAAATTCATTTCAGTCCACATGTATTACTGGGACCTCTTCAGATGGAAATCAGTTACATATTACAAAATTTGTGACTTTTTTTACCATCTGAGGAGGTCGCAATAACAGCGTGAACTGAAATAGATTTATGAGGGAATTATCAAATTGAATGCTTTTTCGTCTGATTTATAATATGTATATACACTTCGAGAACTAGGAACGAAATATATATATAGTCATCCACGGACAGATCTGTTTCGTTCTATCAGAACTCATCAGTGTGGCTAGACAGGCTAGATTCCCGAAGCCGAGATCGAAACCCGGTTGCCTCAAACGCCAATCCAAGATTCTACCACTCAGCCACGAGGAAACCAGCGGAAGCGAAGGAAATTTAAATGGTTATGAATCACAATTGTTATTGTTTACATGTATCCGCTTAACGGCTACCGAGAACTCGATTCATATGAAGAGCCTTGCATATACGCAAATGGCAACACAATTACTTCATTCACTAGAGAGGTCAACCCTACAGGGGTAGGGGAGCTATATATATATATATATATATATATATATATATATATATATATATATATATGTATATGTATATATATATATATATTGCTGGAGAAGTAAGAACGAACTCATTAATAACGTTCTCCTATGGACCCATTCGCACGGACGTGAAAGTGTTAGACTACCAACTAGAGCCTATCTATAACAGTTCTGTACTGACAAAGGATGTAGTCTAAAAGAAATGCCAGAAACGAATGGTGAAAGAGTCAGGGAAATCCATGCTAGCAGCACGATTTGATGATGATAAGGATATATTCAACAGTTCATATTTTTCTATCACAAGCCGTTCAAATCTGTCTTTTGATATATCTATCTTAGACTATATATATAAATATATATATATATATCAGACTGTTTAAATGTATCGATCGATCATTGTTGATGTCCATCTAATTATCTATCCCACTGTCGACCTCAGACCTTATATATATATATATATATATATATATATATACCAATCAATTCATGAAGCTGTAATGTTCCCGTTGTCAGGATGATCCATATTTAATCTTCTGTAATAAAGCAACTGTCTACATGCACATTTATTCATTGTGTCATATTTCCTTATTTATTCTCTTGTCTATTCAGTCTTGTTCCGGCAATAAAATTCGTGATGTTCAGTGTAGATGGATTTTTCTTGTCATAAACAGCCAACTTTTCTTGTTATACAACTTTTCCAAATTTTTATATATTTTTACACTTTTTATACATCCATCTACACTTAACATCACTCATAAAAACCCTCACAATCCTGATGATGGTTCAGCAGAACCCAAACGCTATAGTATCGACTGACTTTGTTTCTCTATAAATCCCCACTTACTATTTGGATTACTTGTCAATATATATATATATATATATATATATATATATCTTCGACATCGTTAGAAGCTCGTAGTAATGGAAATTTTCTTATACAGTCAAATTTTTTAAAAATCTTACCTATAGATATATATATATATATATATATATATATATATATATAAAGATTTCTTAGTATTTGTGTGTCAGTATGCGTGTAACGGTACGGTTCTTAAATAGACGCTTGTAATACTACTGCACTACATAAACATTTTCACCACAACGGTTCTAACGAGTCAATGAATGTAGCACTTGACCTTAAGTTCCAGTCAGACCTGGGGATAACCTCCACTGTCATGAAAAGAAGTAGTGACAAAGACATAAAACGTAGTCTTGGTTCGCTAATACAAAAGTTTATTCGCTATTACACCTCTAAATAGAAGACAGAAGTAAAGTATGAAAAATGACTTGACCACTTTAGCTAGACAGAGTGAAATGAAGCTACGAGAGAGGAGAGAGCAAATACAGCCCTTCATATTATCGTTCTCGTTTTCTGTTGTAGTTTTGAACGTGACCGCTCGCCAGTTCCGTCTTCATGGCTTTGCATCTGGTGTGTGACCCCTTCGCAGTGTTGACCTCAAAATGGTAGCCGTAATTTTCAGCCGTCGTCACATCGTTATGTCTGCTGTTAACAGACCATCTTTTCCTGCTTTCTCTCCCGCATCCCCCCAACTACGACTTCTCTGATAAGTTTCTTCCAGCCAATCAGAATCCATCGGCGATTTGTTGCTTATGCATTTCTATTTGCTTTCCTAACCTAGACGTTCCTATCCGTTAATCCCTAATAACCCCCTCTCTCTTTCTCTTTCTCTCTCTCTCTTTCTCTCTCTCTCTCTCTCTCTCTCTCTCTCTCTCTCTCTGCTTGTCTCGATCCTCTTTCTCATATATGTCCCTTTCCTTCCTCCATCTTTGGGGTCGACGAGTAAATCTCGTTAGGAAACAACTCACAATCAACCAGAGTCCTTAATTATTTTACATGTGAACAGATTCATATTGAGTCTGATGAAAACCAAACATCCCCATTATACCATGGTGTTTGGGATGGTCTCTTGCAATAGGAATGTCATTACTCAATTCACCTTTTCGCATAGAGTCAGACTCAACACAGAGGCCTATATTAAGTGCTTGGATCAGGTAATCCTATCTTATATAGAAAGGGTGTCAGCTAGAAGACCCTACGTTGAACAACATGATTCTACGCCAAGCTACAGAAGCAGAAGAATCCAATATTGCCAGTGAAAAAATTCTGTGCTGACATCACCCCTAACATCTAGCCGCAAAACTCCCCAAATTGTAATCCCGTTGATAATTATGTGTGTGATGTGTTTAAGCAAGAGACCAACAAAATTCCGTGTAACACCAAACATTAACTGAAGGCAAAGAAAACGGTAGCATTTACAAATTTAAAAAAGAAGCCATCAGAAAAGCAGTCTGCGGAATCCGAAATCATCTAGAGAGCATTTTGGATTGGTTTGGTTTAGTTTTTTGGCATATCAACCATTGTAGGTTATTTAATGCCAAATCCATTTTTAAAAATATAAACAGCACAATTTCAAACAATTCAATTTACGATAAGTACGCAGTTTAAATGTCAAAACAGTTCTATTTCACACAATTCAGTTTAATTTAAGTACACAATTTCAATGTCTATGACATTTCTATCTTAAACAATTCAATTTAGCATAAGCACATTGTTTAGATCCATTCCATTTAACCCAAAGAGAGGTTCCCATTAGGTACTACTGTTGCATATTGACCTCCGACCTAGCCAAGCTGTCAAAATAGGAAATGCACCTGTGTAAATAACAGATGCATCCGGTCGTGGAATATCAGGATATAACATTGACCGTGGACGGGTTGAATTGAGTGCGAAATTGTGACGCTCGCAGGAAGAAGAGTGGGCATCAAATTATTATATAACTCGGTGCACAGGAAGTTTAATCAGTTGGAGAGAAGATGCTGGAATGAGGACAATGTCCCAGAGAGGCTGGGCCCCCAGGCCCCCGGTTGAGCAGCCCTGGAGAACGGGAAAGAAACGCTGTTATGGCCATAAGAGTGAGGGTCAATATGCTGCAGTTCTGTTCAGCCTCCAACTCACCTCTTACACAGTAAAACCTTTAGTAACCCTTTCGAACCCTTTCAAATAAAGTGAGAGCTATATTTTTCTAAAGAACTGTGTCGCTCGTCTTTATTGCGTCGTGATGTTTCTGCATGCATATGTATTATGTGGTTATACAACACTACCACTCCGGGCAGAGTGGATCTGGGAGTGATGGCAATAAATGGGTACTCCGCATTCCCTAAATCGCTTGTATTACTGGAGCCCCACCACCAGACTGTTTAGTGTCATATCAAGGACACTTGTTAGGAAAGTCTTACCTCTCTGCAGAGATGTAGTCGGGGCATTTTGCTGCCTCAGCGGACTGGGTCATCTGGACGACGTATTTGAAGGCAATGATGATTTCTTTGAATAAATTTCATCATCAAGTGGCGCAGACAACCACTCTCTCTCTCTCTCTCTCTCTCTCTCTCTCTGTCGCTTTCCGTCTATATCTTCCATCGCTCCTGGCTGGTCTTCTAAGTTGTATCCTGTGTCAATACACAGAACCCGATGATCCACCATGTCGAAGTCGTAAGCGTTTTTCGTGTTTCGAGATTCCTATGTTCTATCTTTATGGACATTCGATGTACGTTTCACACATAGTCATATCATGGCTATGGTACACGCCGACTGCTGAAAGAACGATGAAGTCATCTGCCAGCAACCGAGCACCCGCTGAGCAAATGAATGGAGTCTATTGCACCGCGGCGACATACACACTGAGGTTCTGGAGTTCACCGAGCAAGCGCACCCACTTGCTCGGATTCCTCAGTCCCCTCACATTCAAACTAGCAAGATTTAAAGGCATCCTTACTAACCTTCTTGCTCAGTGTCAATAACGGTTTTAAAGTCTTCAAGGGTTAGGATACTGACGGTGTGTACAAGGGATCCTGTGCCGAGGGTTGTAGTCACCCAGCCGTCTCTTGACAGTCCACTAACATCCACGGGGAAAATTATTTTTAGAACCCTATAAAGTCGGTCGCTATGGGATCGCTCGCCAAGAGTGGAGAGGTGGGGGTGGCCCAAGCCTTGTGCCCGCTCTCCATAGGTATAAGCCCTGAAGGGAGGAAGTCGCAAAGAAAAAAAATCGACCGTAAAGGTAAAAGCATGTATTGAAAAAATGTGTACAAAAGGTTGGAGTACATCCAGTGAAAATAACCATGTAGCAAAGAAGAATGAACCCGTCTCTTAGCCGAGCATTAAAGCCAAACACAAGAGAGGAAGAAGTAGAATGAATAAACAAAGTAAAAGCAAGAAGGTTGGTTGGTTTCTTGCGTTTTATGGCATATCAACTTTTGTAGGTTATTTAATGCCAAAAAAGCAAGAAGGAAAAAGAAGTTTAAAGACAAAAGCTGACAAAATATTGCAAGAAGAAAAACTCCGGCACTGTCGTAAATTTAGTTAACTCTGAGTCGACTTCATGGGTCGTGTTAGATCTTTTATTACAGTTTGAGAATACTCCCCCCACCAAAAAAAAAGTAGAGAGAGAAACAGAAAGTCTGGGTTGCAGCATATCTGGGGTATGTATGACACTTTTAATCACTGACCCAGATAAACAAGGCAGAAGAAGTGAAAGTAAAATAGTAATACCAAACATCAGAATTTTGGATATAATGTAAATTTTAAAACAGAAAACAATAACATAAAAATCAGTTGGTCATATTCCAAAGTACAATCACATAATCTTTAATTCAGTAGAAATTTTAAAACAATGGGGGATAAGGAAATAACAGGTTATACATGAAAGTAAAAAAAAAAAAAAAAAAAAAAAAAAACAAGTAGTAAGGATTTTAAAAATCTCGGAGTGTCTTACATTTATTTGAAGTTCTTTTTTTTTATAAATTATAATAGGATGTGCCAGTGGTGTAATGGTTATCGTCGCAGGAATTGGACTGATTGCATTTCACATAGCACTAATACCCTTGGGAAAGGTATGAATCCAATTATTCTCCCTCCAGCTCTGGGTAAATAGTAGGGCAGACTAGGTTCTTCAGCCTTGGTGAGGCAACTTGTGTAGGAGAAGGTAAACTCTGAATTCAAACCTGTTAAACTCCGCTTAAAAAATTGACCTTGTGTCATATCCTGCCCGAGCGGAGGGGTTGGGTAAATATGATAAATTATAATTGGTTAATTTTGTTAGAATGGGAGGTTAGTCATTAAATATGTTCAATATAAATATATTCATGGTAAATACAATTAACCTGTTAACGAATTAACCCGGAGTTGTCTTCGAAGGTTGTGTTGGTATTTGTTGCACGCCCCACCGAACGGGCAAGTGCGGCACAAGGGCTTTTTAGGTGAGTCCAGGCGCAGGGCCGGAGCCCACACGCGCCCGGCATTTTCTAAAAATACCTAGGGCCCCATCGGCATTTCCCTTATTAGGCAATAAAGCCTGGGTGATGGCCCTCTAAGGCCGGAGGAAATCACCAGTCGACAAGCCACACCCGGCCAGATCCGCGCCAACACCAAACGCGGCTGACCAGAGTGAGACCTATCGACTGGAGTGACAACCAGAAAACTTACGGAACTGGCGTTTCGGAGTTTGTGTTAAATCCTTTGTTGCTAAGAGTTTTATTTGTATTTAATTGGGGTGTTTTTTTTGGGGGGTGTATAGATGGGTTTGGTTCATTCTGTTAGGGTACATGGTTAGTTATTAAATATGTTCAATATATGTATGCTTGTGGTAAATGCGATTAACCTGTTTACCAATTGACCCTGGGTTGTCTTCGGAGGTTGTGTTAGATCCTTTGTTGCTGAGAGTTTTATTGTAATTTACAAGGCTATTTGCTTCGATGTGGCACAAGGCCGATTGAATGGGGCACCCAATGAGACTCGAACTCTCTCTTGCAGGTTTGTTAGTGAAGCTTGCAAACCATTACACTACCCAAGGTAATTTACTAAGCTTTTTTACTTAGATGTAGCACGAGGCCACATGAATTGGGCACCTAATGAGAATCGAACTCACTCGTGCAGGTTTGTTAGTGAAGCTTGCTAACCATTACACTACCCAAGGTACCCTTGCTGATAGTTTTATTAATATTTATTTGGGATGTTTTTTTATGTAGATGAAGTTGGTTCATTCTAGTAGAATGGGTGGTTAGTTATCAAATATGTTCAATATATTTATGCTTGTGGTAAATGCGATTAACCTATTAACCAATTGATCCTGGGTTGTCTTCGGAGGTTGTGCTTGATCCTTTGTTGCTGAGAGTTTTATCTATATTTATTTGGAGGGGGGTATATATAGATGGGGTTGGTTCATTCTGTTTGGGTGGGTTGTTAGTTATTGAATATGTTTAATATGTTTATACCTGTGACGAATACTATTTTATGTATAGTAGTTTTTTTTTATTTTTATAGTTATTGCTTCGAGGATTTGTAAACAGTTTTTATTGTTATCTCTATATATGATTTTCGTATTATTAATGAGGATCTTTCTTATACCTGGGGATTTGAATTTGTCAGTGTCTTTGTTATGCTTTGTCATTAGATGCTGTTTTATGTCGCTTATGTAGGAAATTGATTCTTTGTTTAATTGCATATCAACCTTTGTAGGATATTTAATGCCAAAGCTATTCACCTTGAAGAACAATAATGGTACTATTTAACCCATTGCTGGGAGGATAAGGGGGTTCATACCTTTCCCAAGGGTATTTGCCCGAAACTGAACGTAATAGCGCGACTGGAGTACGAACTCGCTTACTACGATTCCGCAGTCCATCGCTTTAACCATTACACCTCGAGGACACCCCCTTATGTAGGAAAGGTAGGAATTAAGGCGACGAGAGAAGACTCTTGCATGCAATTCCATATAAATCAGAGCTTATCCTATTTACCAACCCCTCCGCTCGGGCAAGATATGACACAAGGTCAATTTTTAAGCGGAGTTTAACAGGTTTGAATTCAGAGTTTTCTTTCTCCTAGACTAGTTGTTTTACAAAGGCTGAAGAACCCAGTCTGTCCTACTATTTACCCATAGCTGGAGGGAGAATAATTGGATTCATACCTGTCCCAAGGGTATTAGTGCTATGTGAAATGCAATCGGCCTCGTCCTGGATTTGAACTCGTGTCGCCGTGTCCATTTCCTTCGACGATAACCATTACACCACGGGCACCTCCAAAATAAATAAATCAGAGCTTATTAATATTTGATACGAATTAATAATGATACAAAAATGATAAAGAATCCGTCCAGGAGAATGAGAAGCACAAAGTTCTCTAGGATTTTGAGAGACGAACAGATCACTGAATCTCGGCCAGACGACAAGACCAAGTGATATTCAACAACATAAAAAAGAGAGAGAACCTACCAAACAGTGGACTTTTCCGTCCCAGCAGACAACAGAGTAAAATTAAAAGAATGCGAAAAGAACTGTAAATATGTGGACCTTGCTAAAGAATTAAAAAAAAAAAAAAAAAAACTATAGAACATGAAAGTGACGATGGCACCTACTGTAATTGGTGCGTTTGGTTCTATCTCCGAAAAAAATGATAAAAAGGTTTGGAAGACTGGGAAATAAGGGGATAAGTGGAGAACATCTAGAGTACAGCATTATTAAGAACGGTCAGAATACTGAGAAGAGTCCTGGAAACATGAAGATACTTGCTGTCTCTAAAACTCCAGTGGAAAACCATCAATGAACGCTGATTTTAAAAATCTAAAAGGGATATCAATAATAATTATAATGATGTTGTTAAAAATAATAATACACTTTGCACACCCATTCGCAAGATTCCATAAAACTTAATCATCAAAAAATAAAAGGAAAGTGTATACAGTTATTAGAAGGACAGAGAACATTTAAACCTCCAACATATTCAGAAACACACACACATACACACAAACGTACATACACACACACACACACACATACATATATATATATATCGTTATTGGTGATAGACAAGAATTCGAATACATATATATATATATAATTATAATATATACATATATATATATATATAATTATAATATCTACATATATATATATATATAATTATAATATATACATATATATATATATTCGAATACATATATATATATATATATATATATATCGTTATTGGTGATAGACAAGAATTCGAATGAATTGGCAAACCCAATGACAAGTCACATACAATTAAATTAAGAGTCGGAGGAAGAAGAACAGAGATGGTAATTTACAGGAGAAAAAAAACTTTACATGAAGTAAGAGGGAGAATTTGCAAGGTAAAGTGTGAAAGGCAATTCAGAACGTGGCTGCTAAATAAAAAGTTGATCTCGTTTAGACAAAGTTTGTTAATCTTTCTATAGAGAGCTGAAAGAATATAAAGATTTTGGTAGATTTTTTCTTTCAATCTGTGACATGGAGATGTTTTCAGTTAGATCTTTTCTGTTTTTGGATGGGCACGAAAGTGTTCTGAGGTGTTGAAATGGAAACTAATGTGGAATTGGTAAAGTGTGAAACGTTTCGACATTATATATATATATATATATATAGATCGGCGCGGGGAGTGTGCGTATGTAATCCATCTACTTATATATTTTTGGTTGAACAAACATTTTCAGGAATTGTTTATTATCTATATATATATATATATATATATATATATATATGTATGTATGTGTGTGTGTGTGTGTGTGTGTGTGTGTGTGTGTGTGTGTGTGTGTGTGTGTTGAATAAATAATCACTTAAAACGTTTGATAAATCAGAAAGTGCTAAAATGCTAGCTAATAGAACAATAACATCTAAGAGAAATTAAGTATATATATATATATATATATATATATATATATATATATATAAGTGTCGATATGTAGCCTGCCACGTTAAATCCTTCACTCTATAATGCTTGATCTAAAATATTCCCCATTGTATTAAGATGAACTGAGTGACAGATTATATTGAAGCGTATATGTCCTTATGCTTCATAATTGTTTTTCAGTTATTAAACTAGGGTTTTATTGATTTACCTATGTGATATATATATATATATATATATATTTGGAAAGCAAAAGTACGTGAGTGTGTGTATGTGTGTGTGTGTTGTCCCTTTTATTTTCAGACGTTCTTTTGATTTCATATTTTGTATTCATTGAAATTTTCTGTCGTTACTCAAGGGAAATCAGCGTGTCTCATTTGATAACTCAATCCGACTAACATCTTTCCCGCCTTAGTGACGCCACTTTCAAGTCGATTGAAACAAAGCGAAAAGACATCATACACCTCGTCGTGAATAATTAATACTAGGGAAAAGTAGAAAGAAAGAGCAGGACATATACATTCAAAGTGAAATCAGAAAGAGAAAAATATATTGAAAGATTTTAAAATAAACACGTGGTAAAAAAGAAATGAAGCTTCATTGAAAGAAAGAAGGAAGGAAGGAAAGAAATATTCACGGAATAAGCAAAAAAGCCACAAAGAAAGAAAGAAAGAAAGAAAGAAAGAAATATCCACTGAAAAAAGAAGAAAAATTTACTAAAAAAATAAAAGCAAGAAAGCTTCACACAAAGAAAGAAAGAAAGAAAGGAAGGAAGGAAGAAAAAAAGAAAGAAAGAAACTCCACTGCAAGAAAGAAAAAGAAGAAAAGACGTACTACAAGGAAAAAAAGTTTACGACTAAGAAAGAAAGAAAGAAAGAAAGAAAAAAGTTAAATGAAAAAAGAAGAAAGTTTAATTCAAAGAAAGAAAGAAAGAAAGAAAGAAAGAAAGAAAAGTCAACTGAAAGAAGTAAAGATTTCCTTAAAGAATGAAAGGAAGAAAGCTGCCAACAAAGAAAGAAAGAAAGAAAGAAAGAAAGAAAGAAAGAAAGAAATGCCCACTGAACAAAAGAAGAAAAGATGTACTATACGAATGAAAGGAAGAAAGCTTCCCACACAGAAAGAAAGAAACAAAGATAGAAAGAAAGGTCCACTGAATGGAAGATAAAACGATTCATGGAAAGAAAGAATGAAAGAAAGATCCACTGAAAGAATATATAAAGATTTTTTTTTCAATTTACCGAATGAAAAAAAAAACGGTTCACTGAAAGAAAGAGAGAGAGACAGACTGATTGACAGATTTTCAGAAAGAAAGAAGAAAATGAGAAATATTTACTTATTACAGAACGATTCAGGGAAAGAAAGACTGAAAAAAGACAAACTGAAAGAAAAAGACAATTTATTTAAAAAACAAAATGATTGACGATAGTTCATAGAAAGAACGACGATCTAATGAAACAAAAAAGTAAAGACACAAATTAAAAAGGTGGTGGTGTGGGGTGGAAGCGAAAAAGGTACAATCAGTGAAAAAAAATAATTAAAAAGAAAAAAATCAGATTTAACCTGGAAGAAAACTAAAGGAAAAGAAAATTTTTAAAAATATCAAAAAAAAAAAAAAAAAGACAAAAAATGGAATGAAAGTTAAAAAAAAAAAAAAGAATTCAGCAAAAGAAGTAAGAAGGCATGAAAAATGAAAAGATATTCACCGAAAGAATTAATAACCCATAAAGAATGGTATGTTATGACATAGAGAAACCAATATATATATATATATATATCGGAGGAGGAGGAGGAGGAGGAGGAGAAGTAGTAAGCAGTTATTGCAACCATGTTCCTCCATCTGATATATATATAAATATATATATATATGTGTGAGTGTGTGTGTGTATGTGTGTGTGTGTGCATGTCTGTGTGTGTGCATATATATATATGTGTGTGTGTGTGTGTATATATATATATATATATATATATATATATATCAGTAATATCCAGTCAGCGTCCGAAGATAGTGGGGATAAATTATTCGTGTAGAGAATATGTGAGGAATTTCATATAAATCTTCGGGAGTGCAAGCGTATGGCAATTGTGATATACATGGAGCCTTTAATAAGTTTCCTTACTTTTTTCGTATGAGCACTTTTATTGATGGTACACACATAAAACTCTAATCGCTTTCGAAGTAATCTCCTCTAGCTACAATGCACTTGTTGTACCGTTCCAACAATTTCTAGAAAGTCCCATGGAAGACATCATGTGTGACCGTGTCAATGACCTTCGTCACAGCCTCTTTCATCTCCTCAATTGTCTCATAACGACAGACTCTAAAATTTTCCTTGAGCTTAGGGAATAACCAAAAGTCACAGGGAGCAAGGTCTGGACAATAGGGAGGGTGACAAACTGTCTTGATGCCCATCTTGGTCAAATAGTTTGTGATAAGGAAGGAGTTGTGGACTGGTGTATTGTCATAATGGAAATACCACTGACCCGATTTGAAGAGTGCTGGCCTCTTCCGACGGAATCTTTTCCTGAACTCCCTTAAAACCTCAACATAGTAACCCTCCCCTAACCCTAACCCTTTAGCCAATCAACTCTGGTGTATTGACTTCCTTACTCCTCCCACACCTCTCATCATTCCTCACAGACTCCCTGCCTTCCTCTAATCTCTCATGCCAGTCAAAAACTGATGCTCGATTCATGCAAGATGGTCAAAAAGTAGACTGAAGAATTCCATACGTTTCTGTGACTTTTTTTCCATGTTCAAAACTGAATTTTATTGCATATCGTTCTTCTGAAATGTCAGATTGCATTTTTGAAATTCACCCACTGTGACAATCAGGCTTTAGTAGGGTGTATTCGAATTCCTGCTGTAGCTGTTCAGTTCAACCTGAAATCATAAATATTGGTCAGTCATCTCATAAGATGTATAGCAATAACATACTGAATTTTCAAGGGTCTACGACAATTTTATATACCCATACAAAACACGTCTGTAAACCTATCGTATGCCCCTCGTATATACATCCAAATATGTACATATATTGATATATATATGTATATATATAGTCGTCCACAGACAGATCTGCTTCGTTTTATCAGAACTCCTCAGTGTAGCTAGAAAGTAGCTTCCCGTAGCTGGGATCGAAACCCAGTTGACTCAAACTTCTAAACGTTCAGCCACGAGGAGACATTAGCTGCGAAGTAAATTTTAAACAGTTATGATTTACAATTACTATTGTTTACATACTTCCGTTCAAAACGTATATATATATACAACTACTGATATATACATATATACATATATGTACATATATATAGACACACATATATATACATATATATTCATATATATACGTACGCAAATATATACATATACTTTTACATATATATACATTTACATATGTATTTGAATATATTTATAAACATATACATAGGCATATATATATATATATATATATATATATATATATATATATATATATATATATATATATATATATATATATTAGTAGTCTTAGTTGTCACTAGTTCACTTTGTGGGTTTGTGGCAAACCAAGTACAATTTAATTTGAAGACTGCTCAATATCTGTGAAAGAGCAATTATATAATAATAATAATAATAAATAAATATATATTAGATTTTATATATTCAATGGCATAGAAGTTTGTCTGTGACCTTAGTTTTCATGAAGTATAACAAACAATAATCGTCAGGCACATAACGATTGAAAATGAAGAAATTGAAAAAATCAAAAAATATAGTCAAAATACGGTTTTTGACTATATATATATATATATATCCTTATATTATCCAAATCTAAGTCAGCCAATGGTCGTTACGATTCTATTTTAGGATTATCTTTCACTAATATCCACGTAATTCGAAATCCAATGGAATGTTCAATGTAAAATAATAAATTAATGATAATATATTAAAATACAGAGGAAATAATTTCATATAAAACAAAAATCTTAAAAAACACTATATATATATATGTGTGTGTGTGTGTGTGTAAATTACTATATATATATATATATATATATATATATATATGTGTGTGTGTTGTATATTGACCTTCGACCAAGCCAAACATGCCATTCCAAAGTGATGCACCGGAAGGAAGTGACACATTCCGATGGCAGGCTTGGCTGACAATATGGGACAAGGTAAAATCCCATGGTACAGTCATAGACTGATGCACTGGAAGAGAGTGACCTGTGAACTGCATGATAGTTATTTCCGCTTGATGACGATCAAACATGCCATTCCAAAGATTGAGTGGGCGATTGAACTATTATATAACTCAATGAAGACAGGAAGTCTGTTAGTTTTGGAGACCCATTGGTGACAAGATGCAGTAGAGAAAACCATCACCCAGCAGAGTGGGCCTCCGGGCCTCCGTTTGAGCAGCCCTGGAGAACGAGAAAGACACAACGTTGATGGCTATAAGAGTGGGGGTCAATATATTGCAGTCCTGTTCGGTCTCCAACTCCCTCTCACACACACAATCCTTTCAAATAAAGTGAGAGGTATATTTTTCTAAGAACTCTGTCTCTCGTCTTTATTATTATTGCGTTAATATGTATTCTGCATGTATATGTGTATATATTAATATTTATTATGTGGCTATACAACATATATATATATATATATAAAGAGAGAGAGAGAGAGAGAGAGATAAAAAGAGAGAGCGGGGGAGAGTTAGAGAGCGTATATATTTTAAATTAGAATAGCGTTAACAGAGAGTTGACGTAATTTAATGACCGTCAGTTTCTCACCGACGTATTCACCAGATTTTTCATGATTGTAGGATTGTAGCTTTTTTTTCAAGTTTCAGCTCATATAGACACAGCACTCTGATCCTGAGAAGAAATACTGAAGAGCAGCCTCCTGAAACTAAGCATACTGCTTCAGATACTACACTTTGATCCACAGTGTAAGTGGTTAAGCGTAATGTTCTCATATTAGGCAGAGACCACAGATACTACATTTAAATTTTTTCTTTTTTAGATGATCTTATTGGCGGCAAACTTTCAGTTAACAACTACCGTTGATTAAATATCTATCTAATCCAATATATATATATATATATATATATATAAGATATTCATAAGACATTAAAAAATAAAAACTCGCGCAAAAAACACACTAAGAATATCAATAAAAAAAAATGAAAAAGACAGAAATAAAGAAAAAATTACCCATCAAAGAAAGAAGGAAACGTGAAAAATACGAAAAAGAAGAAAAACGAGTACGAAAAATTAATTATAAAAATCTGTAAAAATATAAAAGAAAAAAGAGCATAGTGTAAAAATACAAGAAGAAAATGAATAAAAATTATGAAAAAGCGATAGAGAGAGAAAAATAAAAGAAATCAAACGTACAAAGAAAGAAAGAAAGAAAGAAAGAAAGGCGCGAAAAATAAAAATAAAAACAAACCTTGTAAAAAAAATGATTAATAAAATATCTGAAAAAATGGATATTCGCGCGAAAAATATGAGGAATAACCATCTTTCCTAAACTACATACATAGATTTTTTTTAATATCTTATGAATATGTTATTTATATATAAGATATTTACAAGATATTTTTAAAAAATGAACTCTCTGTGTGTAATTTATGAAAAATTTTCAATCTTCCTTTTAAAATAATCATGAGCATTTTTTCTACAAAATAGAATAACATGTGCTTTAATCAAACAGGCGACATTTCCACACTAGACGGAACCTCTCTGAATCGGGTAGACAAATTCACCTACCTAGGAAGCAGTGTCTCATCAACCGAAAAGACATCGACACACGGCTAAAGAGGGCATGGACAGCTATCGATAGGCTATCGATTATATGGAAATCAGACCTGACCGATAAAATGAAACGCAGTTTCTTCCAGGCAGCGGTCGTGTCGATACTGCTATATGGATGCACAACTTGGACGCTATCTAAACGGCTGGAGAAGAAGCTAGACGGCAATTACACAAGAATGTTGCGAGCAATATTGAACAAGTCCAGGCAGCAACACCCCACAAGGCACCAACTATACGGCCACCTGCCTCCCATCACGAAAACTATCCAAGCTAAACGAACCAGACATGCAGGACACTGCTGGAGAAGCAAGGACGAGCT
The DNA here is from genome assembly GCA_963585895.1 of Sepioteuthis lessoniana. Classification (NCBI taxonomy): domain Eukaryota; kingdom Metazoa; phylum Mollusca; class Cephalopoda; order Myopsida; family Loliginidae; genus Sepioteuthis; species Sepioteuthis lessoniana. The sequence goes on along the minus strand of OY757925.1, from coordinate 64,276,204 downwards.
CCTAAGTGATGGACTCCTATGGACCCCCGCATATGGCCAAGCAAAAGCAGGACGACCAGCTCGAACATACATACAGCAGCTATGTGAGGATACGGGATGTAGCCCTGAAGACCTGCCAGAGGCGATGAATGTTAGGGAGAAGGGGCCAGAGAGGGTCAGGGATATCCGTGCTAGCGGCACGACATGATGGTGATGATTTATATATTTACTTTGGTTTACAAAAAAAAATCAAGTTTCGATAATATTTTATAAAAAAATCATCTCGAAAGTATTAAAAATGAGTATAATTTATTAATAATTAATACAAACTTACTTAAATAAAGGAAATTGTTACCAGAAAGATGGATAAAGGGCTGTATGTTCTCTCTCCCCAAGAACTACTGGGATACAACCCTTAATTCCATAACGGCCAAGATCTATAATGCTCTGCTACTCAACTGCATAGAACCTAAAATTGAAAAAATACTGACGAAGAACCATAATAGCTTTCGGAGAAATCGATCCACGACATCACAAATGTTTACTATCTGTCGAATTTTTGAAGGGGTTCGTGCAAAAAAGCCTCGTGGCAACAATATCATTTATAGACTTCTCAAAGGACTTTGACTCCATACACTGAGGGAAGATGGAACAAATACTTCTCGCTGCTATAATGATTCTATATAAAAACACGGAAGTAAAAGTTTGCTCACGAGATGTAGACACATACTACTTTGACTTTGTAGCAGGTGTGCTGCAAGGAAATAAATTAGCCCCCTACCGAACGTCAATAGATCTAATGAAAGAAAACGGCTTTACGCTGGCAAAAGAAAGAAGCAAAAGATACTCCACACAAACTATTACGGACGCAGACTACCTTGATGACATAGCACCTCTAGCAAATACACCCTCCCAGCTACTTAGTCTGGAACGAGCAGCTGGTGATATAGGCCTCCATATGAGCGCAGACAAAACAGAGTACATGAGGTTTAATCAAAGAGGCGACATCTCCACTCGAAATGGTGATTCTCTGAAACTGGTGGACAATTTCACCTACATTAGAAGCAGCGTCTAATCTACCGAAAATGACATCAACATGTGACTAGCAAAGGATTGGACAGCTATCGATAAGCTATCGGTTATATGTAAGTCAGGCCTGTCCGATAAAACAAAACGTAGTTTTTTCCAACAGTGGCCATGTCGATACTACTATATGGATGCACCACGTGGACGCTGACTAAACGTATGGAGTAAAAGTTTGGCGGCAATTGCACAAGAATACAGTGAGCTGCATTGAACAAGTCCTGGAGGCAACACCCCACAAAGCAGCAGCTGTACGGTCACCTACCACCCATCACGAAAACCATCTAAATCAGACGAACCAGACATGCAAGTCACTGTTGGAGAAGTAGGGACGAACTCATAAGCGATGTATTCCAGTGGACCCCTTCACATGGACGAGCAAAGGTAGGACGACCAGCTAGAGCCTATATATACAACAGCTCCGTGCCAATACAGGATGTAGCCTGGAAGACCTCCTGGAAGCGATGGACGATAGAGATGGGTGGTGAGAGAGGGTCAGGGAAATCCGTGCTAGCAATACGACATGATGGTAATGATGATGATTATAATGTTACTATTGAGGACTAATTTAACTAAATTAGGAGATAAGTCGAAAAATGCCAGCTCATTAGCGTAGTGGTTAGAGTGTTCGCCAATGGTCCGGGAGACCTAGGTTCAATCCCAGGTCAAGTCATACCAAAGACTTTAAAAATGGTACTTGATATCTCTTGCTTAACACTCAACAATATAAGGTACGTATCAAGAGTAAAGTGAAGCAATTCAGGGAAAGGAATAGCACCCTCCCCTACACATCGGTGTAGTAGCTATTGAAAAGGGAGCCTTCTGGTTGCTCTCGACTCCGATCGCCAACTTTACTTACTTTATAATTAGAAATAATGCTAAATACAACAATCATTCTGTCTTGTATATTAATTCTTAACTAATATTAATCATTAACAAATATTAATCATCAACTATTATTAATTCTTAACTAATATTAATCATTAAGAAATATTAATTTTAACTAATATCAATCATTAACTAATATTAATTCTTAACTAATATTAATCATTAATAAATATTAATCATTAACTAATATCAATTATTAACTAATATTTTAGAATCTTTGAAATTAGAATTACGTTTGGTTCCTAAATTTTGTCTCTTTCACGCATTTCTGTCTATTCGCCATTTTGAAATCGTTGCTGTATTCATCAATACCTTTTATTGATCGCTCTTGAAATTCCTCAAATATAACTTTCACCACCACCCACACACGTCATCGAATATATGTTATATAATTAAGAATGTCATTTAATTATGTTGGTAAATTATTTTATTTGTACAAATAAATTGTGAGTTAGCTAAAAAAAAAAACAACTTTGAACAGAAGAGTAAGTTGCATGCGAAGGTCAAATGGGGCACTTGTCACACGGAATTGTAGGATATGAGATTGACCAGCTGTTTTGAAATCGGTTGCAGACGGGATGTTAAAAGATATACAATTCGTTGGCTGAGTTTAAGATCAGATGACTTAACACTGATGTATTCTGATGAGGTAATTAATATAATATAAAAGCAGGGTGATTTAGAAGTCAATTAATCAATCGGGTCAGTGAGAGAGTCGGAACAGAGGATCGCAGTTGGTCGGACAGAGTCGGGTCCAAGGGATGAGTGGCCGAATAGGGGTGATGGAGGGAAGTATTGAAGTCGGTATTTTGATCGATTGTCCCCCACGAATGGAAATATCTGCATTTCTTGTGACATACCTAATATCTTTAAATATATTTCTCTCGGGTTCTTTGATGACTATGTGAATAGTACCGACCAAAATAAATTTTCGTATCTGATGAAACAACAGAGTCTCTTTGTATTTTCCGGAATGTAACGTATGTTCAATTTGGGTCTCATAAGGTAACAATTTGTTTTTATCTGCTTATGGAGCGTTACCCTCATTTATGTTCGTTACCCTCATGATATTTATGATCCTTTAGTGTTACATATAAATGAGTAAAGTTGGTGAACTTTATCGAAAGTGACCCGAAGGCTTCCTTTTCAATATCTACTACACCAAGGTGTATGAGAGGGCGCTACTCCATTCCCTGGGTTGCTCCACTTTACCCTTGATCCTTACCTTATAATGCTGAGTGTTAAGCAAGGCAGCATCAAGTACCATTTTTGGAGTCTTCGGTATGACTCGACCTGGGATTGAACCCCGGTCTCCCTGACCATTGGCGAACACTCTACTCATTAGGCCAATGACCAGATTTAAATTTAATACGATTTTAAATCTAAAGCTAAGACGTTATTCTTTTTCATTTTTAAGAAATCGAACTCAAATTACGTCACTACATTTTGAAACGAAACGCTGTTAAGAATTATTAAGATTTTTTCCTTTTTTTATTTAAAATGGTTTTCTGATGAAGCATTATAACATCGCATACGCGAATCGTCCGGAAAATGATGTATGAAAAAATGGAACGTTGGCATATTATCAGATATGAATATTTACATCCTCTTAATATTTTGTTTTCTCCTATTTGCGTATTTACACACTGTCGGATGTATTTCATTTTTCTCTAGTCTATATATATATATATATATATATAATGTTTGTGGATCTATTTGTTATTACAATGTGAATATATCTTTGTTGGTATATGGGTGTCGGAGCGATCGGGTGAAAATATGTCTGTAAGAGAGGGGAGTACGTGAGTTCTTACCGTCCACTGTCGATCAAAGACGAATAGAGTAAGTCGTGAGGTGATGACCGGTTTCAGCCATTTCCGCCTCCTTCCCGGCAATTTATTCACTGATGAGTGAAAAGTTAAGCGCCGTATTTGTTGGGCCCTGAGTGATTGCTTGTATAAATTGATTCCTGCCTAATTAGCGAGCGTTTCAATTCGCTGGATGGGCGGCCATATTGGCAGCCGGGCTTAGAAAGGATTTGTCGGCAGGCAGCAACGAGTGGACAGTTTTTTCAACCTCACTCGCTCAAGAGTTCCACTTCAATGTCATTCATCATGGCGCCGGCGGCCTCCTCTTCATTTTGTCTGCTTTCTTTAACCTCAGCTTTGTCAGTGTATTTATCAATCGCACCAAACTTCGATAGATTCTTATTTCTGCTTTCGCAGCCTCGCCCTCTGTCTGTCTGTCTGTCTTTCTGTCTGTCTCATTGATTGCTTCTACAAACCAATTTCATTGCCTACTTGATTTTTTCTCTTTATCTTCATATATGCAAAGGTATATATATATATATATAAACCTTTGCACACACACACACACACTCACATATATATATATAGAGAGAGAGAGTGAGAGAGAGAGTATGTGTGTGTGTTCACCAATGGTCTAGGAGACTGGGGTTCAATGCCAGGTCGAGTAATATCCAAGACTCAAACATTGGTACTTGATGCCTTCTTGCTTAACACTTAATATTATAAGGTACCGATTAAGGGTAAGTTGAGCAATCCAGAGAAAGAAGTAAAGCCCTCCCCTACATCTTGGTGTAGTAACTATTGAAAAGGGAGCCTTCGGGGTGCGCTCAAGTATGGTCGGCTAACTAAAAACTAACATGGATATAAAATTTATACACATTTGTATAGAAACGATAGCTATTGAAATAAATAAAGTAGCCTCTGAAGGCAAGATTATTGCCGTTCTGTATGAGCTCATTCAGTATCTAGAAATATAAATTGCTAATCACAGCTAGCAGAGCCACAAAAATATCGAAATATTATATCGCACCTGTTTTACATTTGCTTCAAGATCCCAAGTTTAAAATTGTTGGATTTAATCAGGCTGAAACAGGGGCCTGTGTCATTGATTTACTGCTTCAGATAGATTCATAGACTGAAATAGACTGAGATCGGTATGAATTTACAGAGATAGATAGATAGATAGATAGATAGATACTGAAATAGATAATATAAAGATATTTAGGTAGGTTGGTATGTAGTATATTCAAGATAGGACCAAGATATGAATACGTGAAATATACATAGGGAATCCTGAAATATACGAAACACTGACGACTCTCTTGGTCTAGGTAGGAAACATTTATTTACCTTTTTGAGTTTAAGGTTTTTCGATACGAGGAGAGATAGACACAATTTCTTACTATGCTGACTTTTCCATCCGACCCCACCACGTGCGAAACCCCGCCGCAAACTACTGGTCTGGCCTCGGCGAGCCCCGGAAAATCAACTTCCTTCCTCTAGCGTCGAATCTCACTGACTCACTGACTCAACCAACGCGCGGCACATTTCGTAGACCCCAACTGATCTCGCCTCGCCCAGATCAAAAATCGTCTACCTTCCTCTTGCGTCGAATCTCAACTCACTCTCTTTTTTCAAATCCCCAAAATCCTCAGCCCATCGCTTCCGGGCATGACGTCATTCACGTCCCAGGTCCTATTTCCTATCTGGGGGTTTTATTGTCACATCCGCCCCGCGGGGGCGTGAACACCTGCACTCAATGTGTGCACCTAACTAACCCATGCACTAAGCCGAAAGTTTCTCGGCCTTACTAAACCTAAAGGTAAGATATACAAAACGAAAAACGATAATATAAAAAAGAAATCCTTCCGCAATTATATAACAGATATACATTCAAACAACAAACCGTCTCATTGGCCAAGTGGGTAAAGTGTTCGCCAAAGGTCGGGGAGACCTGGGATACCAAAAACTATAAAATTGATACCACCTTGCTTAAATCTCAGAAATTTAAGGTACGTATCGATGGTGAAGTGGAACAATCCAGGGAAAGGAGTAGCGTCCTTTCCTACACCTCGATGTGGTAGCTATTGAAAAGGGAGCCTTCTGGTCGCCCTCGACTATAGTCGCCAACTTTACTTACATTCAAACATACATATTTACATGGGAACATGCTGGCATAGATATGCAAAGCTGAGGGGATAGATTAATCAAGAGAATACTTCTTGATAATTAAATCACCAAGTTTTAACGGGAGGTCCTCGTGGTGCAACGGTTAAAACGCTGGACGGTGGAATCTTAGTGAGTGAGTTCGAACTCTACGTGCGCTATTAGGTTCGCTTTTGGACAAATACCCTTGGGAAGAGGTATAGAACCCCCTTTATCCTCCCAGCCTTAGTGTTAAAAAGTAGCACAACTGTTCTTCTTGGTGGATGTCTTTGGCATTAAATTACACACGAAGGTTGATATGCCATTAAAGGAAGAAACTAAACCAACCAACCAAGTTTTAAACACGGAAATAATAAAACATCTTTTCAAATGTAAATTGTTCTTCATCATGTTTGTTTTATATTTTTATAAAATCTTATTGCCACTTTTTATTAACAGGTGACTTGAATGAAATCATGGATGATTCAGGGGAGAGGGCATAATGGCTAAGGTACTGGAGTGCGACACTGGCGCTAGCGACTTCGAAATATATAATGTATGATAATAAACTACTCTATTATAAAACAATATTCATATTTACCAACCCCTCCGCTCGGGCAGGATATGACACAAGGTCATTTTTTAAGCGGAGTTTAACATCTTTGAATTCAGATTTTCCTTCTTCTAGACTAGTTGCCTCACCAATCTGCCCAACTATTTACCCATAGCTGGAGGGAGAATAATTGGATTCATACCTTTCCCAAGGGTATTAGTGCTATGTGAAATGCAATCAGTCTCGCCCAGGATTTGAACTCGTGTCGCCGTGTCCATTTCCTCCGACGAAATAAAACAATATTAAATATAATATATTAATTTTGATTATGAAAAATAAACAACAGAATAAGAAGATAGGCACAAAACAGTGAATTTAGTCAATATGGCCACCATTTCTTTCAGTTATTGCATCAACACACCTTCGAAACTATTTACATGCCTTGGGAATAAATTCTTCCGACATTTTATTCTATTCCTCCTCACTAGCAGTTCCACCCTGTATATCCACGTCACTACTACTCTAGGGTTGCACTATATTTATTCTAAAGAAAAACTTTATATGCAGCGTGTTGTTCTGAACAAGTCCTGGAAATAGCATCGCATAAAATAGCATCTGTTCGGCCACTTATCTCCCATCTTACAAACTACCCCTCTAAGATGAACAGGACATGGTGGGAAATGCTGGAGAAGCAAGGACGAATCAGAAACTTAGTTATCCAGTGGAATCCTACACCTAGACACACCAATGTTAACCGACCAGTGATAATCTGTTCTGTGCAAACACAGGATTCAGTCGAGAAAACATACCGAGAGCGATAGCCGATAGAGTGGAATGGCGTGAGAGGGTTCACAGAATCTGTGCTATCAGTTGAATGAATACGTTCACTTTCGGTCTGAAAACACTGACAAAGGCATGAACCCCTTATTCCTCCAGCTATAGGTAAAATATTAACATTACAGTTCTTCTACAAGTCTTATATAATCGTAATGAATGAAGAACTACAACACTAATTATGAAAATATCAATCTCTCACTTTATCATATTTACCCAACCCCTCCGCTCGGGCAGGATATGACACAAGGTCAATTTTTAAGCGGAGTTTAACAGGTTTGAATTCAGAGTTTTCCTTCTCCTAGACTAGTTGCCTCAACAAGGTTAAAGAACCTAGTCTGTCCTACTATTTACCCATAGCTGGAGGAGGAATAAATGGATTCATACCTTTCCCAAGGGTATTAGTGCTACGTGAAATGCAATCAGTCTGGTCTAGGATTTGAACTCGTGTCGCTGTGTCCAATTCCTACGACGATAACCATTGCACCACGGGCACCTACCAAATCTCTCACTTTATTATCGAAAGGGGTCAATCTTTGGTAGGTCAGAGAGAGAGAGAGAGACTGACGGAAACAGGGAGATGAAAGGAGACCCATAACTTCTTCTCCTGACCATACTACACTACATTATCTTCAAGACCCTACATAGCACCTCTGCTTCTCGGCCGGGAGGGGTATTCAACTGTACTGTAGGATGCTGCCTCCCGTGACGGCAAGCTAAGACTGATTCAAGTGGGTATCTGTCTATATCATTTCATAAAACCCTCACATTTCCATTCATCCACGCTTATTTTCACATGTTCTTCTTGTGCAGAGAATTCCTGATCGACGGCTCGGCCAAGGGTCAATATGCAAAACAAGGAAGACTTCGGCATTAAATAAACCGCGAAGTTGATATGCCATTACAACAAAGAAACCAAAGTGAACTTATGGCGGATTCTTTTCTAATTTGGTGAAATGGCTGCGGTTGGAATAATCTTATTGTGGCGAAACGGTTACCGTCACATAAAATAGGCTCAATAAGTCGAGTTCAAATTCTACAGGAGGATGTTTGCTTTTCACTTTGTTCTAATCATCTTGAATGCTCCCATGATTCTCTTGCCCAGTCAGCTGGGGCTGTAGAATACACTGACTGCTTCTCTGCAGAGGGGTAAGACCCCCCCCCAAACGAGTGTCCTGCAGATGACACTAAACAATCTGATGCTGAGGTTCCAGTAGTGCTGGAGCTTTGAGGAATGCGGAGTACCCCTTCATTGCCATCGCTCCCAGGTCCACTCTGGCCCGGAGTGGTAGCATCTGATAGGGCCCTATCTATGGGTTAAATAGAACTAACAGCATACTTATGCTAATTGAGTAAACTGAATAGCTTGAAATAGAAACGTTTTTGACAATTAAACCGTACTTACACTTAAACTGCGTGCTTATGCTTAACTGAATTATTTCAAATAGAACTGTTTTTCGACATTAAAACTGTATTTACACTTAACTGAATTATTACATTTAACTGCTTGAATAGTTTGAAATGGAAATGTTTTTGACAATTAAACTGTGTACTTATGCTAAACTGAACTGTTTTCAATTATTTAACGCCAAATCCATTTTTATGTAAATAATCTGTTCTAGAATATTTACATAAAAATGGATTTGGCGTTGAATAACCTAAAAAGGTTGATATGCCATAAAACCAAACAAACCAACCAACCAACCATCCCATGATTCTGTTATATAGCCATATACACGAATATGACCATGTGCGAAATGGGTGAAATGGACATCGAATGTTCATTACGATAGAAAATATAATGTTCATAACGATAGAACGTAGGAATCTCGGAATTCGAAAACACGTAACGACTTCTTGTTCAGGTACGAAACCTTTTTATTAACTTTGAGTTAAAGTTTTCGACGTAAGGAGGTGAGACACAATCTTCTATGCTGTCTTATTCATTTGGCCCTCGTCTCGAGCGGCACTCATAGGGCCCAAGTTCGCCTCGCGTCTGCGAGCTCTAAAAATCGATCCTTCTCATTTGGCGTTTAGTACCCAACTCTCTTTCTTCAAATCTCACACAAACCTCGGCGCGCTTCCGGTGCATGACGTCACTCGCACCCTGTCACCCCGTTTCTTCTCGGACTATTATGACATATGAGTGACACCTCCATCTGCCCGCGCGCGCTCGCGTTAACACCTGCCTCAATGTTGCACCCAACTAACCCATGTGCTGAGCCGAAAGGTTCTCAGCCTAACTAAACTCAAAGGTATGAACCGAAATCCCTCGCCTATTATATAACTATTCCAAATCTTCTCTCTTCAGCTAGGGGATAATAATTGGATAGACTGGGCTCTTGAGCCTTGGTACCTTGGAACGGCAACTGGTCAAGGAAATGAAAAACTCTAAATCCAAACCCCAAAAGTCTATCTCTTTCGGTAGTTCAATGTTGTTTCAGCTTTGACTACTTGGTAGGGTGTACTTATTAATGGGCAATGCATTACGTACAAATAAAATCAAAATTTGAATGATATATAAATTTGGTAATATTTGCTGTTGTTTAGAAAGCTTTGTTAGTATTTTCTGTACTTTGTTAGTACTTCCTGTACTTTGTTAGTACTTTCTGTACTTTGTAAGTACTTTCTGTTACTTTGTTGTTTCCTATCTCAGTAATGAGAAATGCTGATTCTATTAAAACGATCAGAAAGTTTACAAATTCGATGAAGTGACCTGAAACAAAAAAAAACAACTTAGAAACAAATAAATAAAGTGTTTTCGCTATAAAAAGAAGCGACGTGACTGTAAGGGTTAATATTGTTTTGTTATTATTTTCAGGAATTCAAGACGCTGAACCGATAATATTTGGAGAATACAAGAAGATTCCTGGAATTTGCAAGTATTTACATTACGGTAAATTATGTCTTCCTCTACTCAATTAAAAAAAAAGAACAAAACGATTGAAACAAGAAATGGAAAGAGATTAAAAAAAAGAAAGGAAAAAAAAAACAAAGATGCAAAGAAGACATAGAAGATGAAAATGAAAACAATGTGGGGTAAGATTAAATTGAGGAAAAAATTATATTGTTCCTTGATCTTCCTTAAGGCAATATCGATGCCGTTGAGAGGAGAGTTCAGTTTCAGAGGCAGTTCCTGGTCTTTCATCCTAATCTGAGACAAAGGGATGTCATTTTCATTATTATCATTTCACTCATTCAGAATTTTTTCAAAACAGCGTCAGCTGGTGGTCTTTTACTGGAGTCTGAATGACAACAAGTCTCTTCAAGTTTCCAGGACTCGTCTCAGTATTCTGGGCGATTTTAATAATGCCGTTGTCTGTATGATTCGAATTCTTTCTCTGAAGTCCATTTCCCTCAGTCACTTTTCTAAGCTTTGGGGACCGTTCCAAGTACGCCAATTACAACTGGTATCACCGTCACCTTCATGTCACATAGCTTTTTTGCTCTCTGGCAAATTCTAAGTATTTGTCTATCTTTTCGCTTTCTTTCATTGTCGCACTGACGTCTGCTGTGACAGAAAATTGACTTAATGAAAAGTTCTATTTTCCTTCTTAATTTACTCTAGGTATTTCTGATTAAGATACTATTAAGATACTACTGTAACATGATATGGTAAGTTATTAAGAAAACGAACGCCTAATTTCTTAGGAAGGAGAGAGAGAAGAAAAAATAAGAAGGAAAAAAAAACAGACCTAGAGTCTATGAGGACGGGTAGTTGACCTCTGAGTGACTTAGGTTAAGGCAGTTGTGGGTCAGCCGGTCACGGGTGAATGACTATATTAGTTGATGATGACAAGAAAAAAACAAAGGCCCCAAAATCTTCTGCGCAGGTGCGGAACCAGCGGAAATAGATGTTCCCTCCGCCGACATCCGGTGGAAGCGAGGGGACGACACATTTTGAGGGAGTTAGCGAGAAGACGTGATGAGGTAAAGACAGTTAAATACTGGCCATGAAAATGTAGGGAGATGAAAATTTACCAACCCCATTTTGAGGGTGGGCTCCGAAAAGGGGCATTACAGAAGACTCTAACTAGCGAACGAACACGTTTAAACAAGAAAATGCAGAAAGAAAATTCAAGATCTGTGTCGGCTCTCTCCTTCTTAGGACATGTTGTTGCATTTTTGTCCTGCTAATGTGGCCGAATCAACATTCATACTCTCTTTTTTTCTCCTTTCGACTGCTTACAAATTTCAGTAGTAAATAAATCTTTGAATAGTAAACTAAAATAGACTTTCGTTCGTTTGTCAACTTTTACCACGGCGGAGTCACAATGGGGTCCGACTACTTTTATAGACGCAGCGATATAACCATTTATATATTCGGGCACGTGGAAGTATGAATGTCTATTTAGTACCTTTATGAGAAGGAAAACTCTGAATTCAAACCTGTTAAACTCCGCTTAAAAATTGACCATGTGTCATATCCTGCCCGAGCGGAGGGGTTGGGTAAATATGATTTAGTACCTTTATGTCCCAACCGTCTATTCGGTGCAGTAATGATGATCGGTTTTTATATTAAAATCTCGGAGAATTTCATGAATTTACATTTTCTCAGTCGAAATCTGTTATTATTATCTACTCCTTTAAGAGCTTTCATTACCAGCATTAGCTGATGGTTTTTCACTTGAGTTTGAATGACAGCAAGTCTCCTCAAATGTCTAGGACTCTTCTCAGCATTTTGGTCGATCTTGATAATGCTGTAGTTTGGATGGTTTCTACTCGTCTTCTTATTTCCAAGTCTTCCAGTTCCTGTACCAATCATTTGGGCATTTACCTAGTATACCATATACAATTGGTATCACCGTTACCTTCATGTTCCATAGTTTTTTACTCCTTTACCAAGGTCTAGTTTCTTATCTCTCTTTTCGCTTTCTTTAATTTTCCCTCTGTGGTCTGCCGAGACGGCAAATTCCTTGATTGGCAGGTTCTCTTTTTTTTATGTAGACTATTACTAGTTCTGCTCGTGTGGCCGAGATTAGATGATCTGTTTGCATCTCAAAATCACCGACAACTTTGTGTGTGTCATTCTCTATCGCGAATTCTGGGCTGTGCATATACCACTTGTTCATATGTTCGAATTTAAACTTCTTGCACAATTCCCAGTGGATTACCTACCCCACTCAGTTGTATCTAATCTTATAGTCTTTTGGCGCTCATTCACAGCATTCAGTTATATGAGTGATCGTTTCCTCTCTCTCTCTCCATATAACCTACATATATTATTTTGTTTTATCGATGTATCAATGCAATTTTGAATGCTATCGAGTCTTTTTTCTCCTTCTTTTCTAGGTATTCGTAATCTCTCTATATTAACTCTGAGATATAATGCCTTATGCATCATCATAAGTTTTCTTGTTCTCTGTTCCCTTAGTTTAAGTTATTCCCTCGTTCATTTTAGAATGTCCCGAGTATCATTCGAGGAGGACGGCCCAGATGTTTATCCCTTTCATGAGATTTCTGCAATGTAGTTTGGTTTCGAGTAACTTTCTCGTTCTCCTGGGGTGTTCTTTTTATATTTTCCTTTCATCTCCGCTTGATGTTGTCCACTTCCAATATCCCCAAAGTTTACTTTTCTCCAAGCGTTCTGATATTTTCTTGATTTGGCAGTTCGATTCCTTCGGACATTTACCGTTTTCCACTTTTCATTATTAGTATTGCACATTTTTCAATGCCAAATTTCATTCCTATATCACCACTGTATATTGTCACTGCCTGTGTTAGGTTTTCCAAAGATTTTTTAAAAAATTTTGGCAAATAGTTTGATACCGTTCATGTACATTAGGTGGTTGACTTTTTCTTGCGATTTATGAAGTTTGTATCCGCTAGGGCATTTCGTATGTATGCGATTAAGTGGCATCATCACTATTACAATACTAATGGTGATATCGCATGTCCCTGGAAGATTCCTCTTCAGATTCTCACCTTAGCTAAGCTTTTTTCCTGCCTCTACCAGTTCCACTCTTCAGTTTATCAATTTTTCAGATTAACTTTTTGACTTAGTCGAATATCTTATACATTTAGAGATAGTCTATTATCCTGCTTTGTGTGACCATGTCGTATGCCCTTTTTTTAGTCAGTCCACGCCTTATCTATATTTTTTCGTCTCGTTTTCCTCTTTTTGAGGATGTGTTGATCGATGTATAGTAAATCTCCTGTTCCTCTTGTTCCTTTGCGGCATACTTTCTGTTCTGCAGTGGAACAATACACGGCATATTAGCATATAACAAATCTCCTCTCTGATTTGTGCCATTAGTATTTTCCACATCATCGGTAGGCAGAGTGATTTCGTTTTATGCCTTTGGGTTTAGTTAGGCTGAGAACCTTTCGTCTCACTGCACGCGTTACGTAGGTGCAACATGAACGCAGGTGTTCACGTGTGCGTGCAGGGCGGACGTGTCATTCAGAGATGTCAAAATAAAAATCCCAGATAATGGGATGTGAATGACGTCATGCACCGGAAGCGAGCGTGGAGAATTTTGGGGGATTTGAAAAAAGTCAGTTGAGTTGAGAACCAGACACCGAACGAGAAGGGTCGCCTTTCGGGGCTCACCGAGGCGAGACGTATTTGCGCGCTTCGGGTGCCGCTCGTGATGGGGGGCAGATGGAAAAGCCAGAATAGAAAGAATGTGTATCTCTCTCCTCATGTCGAAGAACCTTTAAACTCAAGGTTTCGTACCTGAACTAAGAAGTCGTAAGTGTTTTTCGTGTTTCGGGATTCCTATGTTCTATGTATATATGTTATGAACATTCTATGTACGTTTCACGAATCCGTATCATGGGTATGGTACAGGTACGGTATGTGTTGTGATGCTAGCTAAAGAAAAACACGGGGAACACAAAAAGGTTGACAGAAAAGCATATACATTCAAGTAATAGAAACAAGATACAAGTGAACCAGGTTAAATAGTAGTTAATTAATAGGAAGCAGATTGTAGCGACTATCCGTTCACTACGCAAGTGGTATCACACGTGTTTGTGTCACGTGGGTTTGGTCAGCTCCCTCTGACGCTCCGTTGTTGTGTATTTATGGAGAAGGGCGAGTCCATTATGTAAGGAGTACAACAGTATGGGTCTGTAGTTGTTAAGAGCGGTTCATTTGGGGGGTTATTTTGGGTCGGGTTGGTCTTTTCTTTGGTCATACATACGGTATATCTATTTCTTGTAAGTATCTATTGATTTCGATTGCCAATCTGTCGTTGATAGAAGTGATCTTTTTAATTCAGAAGTCATGTATGCCATCATGAGCTGGCGTTTTCCAAATTGGTACTTTTTTGAGTGTTGCTCTGAGTGCATTGAGGTGTATTTTTGCCATCAGAGCTTCTTCGAGGACTTGTAAGTATTTTTCCAATGTTTCTAATCCATTTGGCTTTTCTATTATATTTTCTTCTTTCTCCAAAATTGTTTTGTTTCCTTGTCATCCATTTGTATACAATCAATTGAACTCGTTTACGATTAACTCTACCTCCAAACTATATATATATATATATATATATATATATATATATATATATATATATATTATGTTTGAAATAACTGTACCACTAGGCCACTGGTTCCTGCCACATATAAGCGATGCCGAATCAACAAGTCATGGCATCGCTTATATGTGACATGAACCGGTGACCCAGTGGTAGAGTTTCGGCTTCCGCATACTGTGGTTGTTAATTCGATCTCCAGTAGTGGAGATCACAGTGTGCACTGCAGATGAGACCTAATAAGATCGAAACAGCTATTCAGTGCTCCGTATATCACATGTAGGTGTTTGCCGGATTTTTTTGTCATGGTAATTTCTAACATAATATATCAATTCCTCCATTCAAAATTATATATATTTATATATATATATATACATTACAACATGGATGAGTACCATTTTTTGAGTCTTTGGTATGACTCGGACAATTGATGAACACACAACTCATTTGGCCAATGACCCGGTTTATCCTTTCTTAGCTAGTTTTAAACCATCTAATGATCTTATTATTATATATTGACCTTCGACCCGGCTAAATATGCTATTTCCAAAGTGATGCACTGGAAGGAAGTGACACATTCCAATGGCTAGTAATCGAAAGAAATCGCGTAGGCGGATTTGGCTGACGAAATGGGACAAGGTAAAAGCCCATGATACACTCATAGACTGATGCACCGGAAGAGAGTAACCTCTGAACTGAAAAACAGTTATTTCCGCTTGTTGACGATCAAACATGCCATTCCAAAGATTGAGTGGGCGATTGGACTATTATATAACTCGGTGAAGACAGGAAGTCAGATGAGTTGGAAACAAGGTGTGGTAGAGAAAGCCACCGCCCGGTGGAGGGGGCCCTCGGAGCCCCCGAGAGAGTTTGAGATAAGATGAGTTAGAGACAAGATGTGGTAGGGAAAGCCACACCCGGCCGAAGAGGCCCTAGGGACCCCCGATGGAGTTTGGGGACCAGACCAGTTGGTGATAAGATGTGGTAGAAAAAGCCAGCACTCAGCAGAAAGCTGAGCCCCCGGGCCTCCGGTTGAGCAGCACTGGAGAACAAGAAAGACACAAAGCTGATGGACATAAGAGTGGGGGTCAATATATTGCAGTTGTGTTCGGTCTCCAACTTTCTCTCACAGTAAAACCCTGAGTAACCCTTTTCGAGCCCTTACAATTAAGTGAGAGGTACATATTTTTCTAAAGAAGTCTTCGCTCGTCCTTTATCATGGTGTCGTTATGATTCTGCATGTATATGTAGATGAATCTGTATATGTGTATGCTTATGAGAATACAACATTATTATACACACACACACACACTCACACACATGCACACACACACACACACACATATATATATATATATATATACATATATATATAGTGACATGCCACTTCTTTACACACAATCTGTCCGATTCGCTAAAAGTACCTTTAGGAGTCCTATTGACTCCTCGGGCCAATTATATCCTTGCAAGCCAAATTGCATGCGTGGCAAATGAGTTGTCTTTTTCATGGATATTGGTCGTGTACACTCTCATATATATATATATACATATATATAAGTAAAGTTGACCACCGAAATCGAGAGTGGCCCGAAGACTCCTTTTTCAAAAACTACTACTAAATCTATACTTTTTCCTGTTCAAAATGGGAATTGTTCATTTCAAAATGGGAATAGTTCAGTTCAAAATGGGAATAGTTCATTTCAAAATGGGAATAGTTCAGTTCAAAATGGGAATAGTTCAGTTCAAAATAGGAATAGTTCATTTCAAAATGGGAATAGTTCAGTTCAAAATGGGAATAGTTCATTTCAAAATAGGAATAGTTCAGTTCAAAATGGGAATAGTTCATTTCAAAATGGGAATAGTTCAGTTCAAAATGGGAATAGTTCAGTTCAAAATGGGAATAGTTCATTTCAAAATGGGAATAGTTCAGTTCAAAATGGGAATAGTTCAGTTCAAAATGGGAATAGTTCATTTCAAAATGGGAATAGTTCAGTTCAAAATGGGAATAGTTCATTTCAAAATGGGAATAGTTCAGTTCAAAATAGGAATAGTTCATTTCAAAATGGGAATAGTTCAGTTCAAAATGGGAATAGTTCATTTCAAAATAGGAATAGTTCAGTTCAAAATGGGAATAGTTCATTTCAAAATGGGAATAGTTCATTTCAAAATAGGAATAGTTCATTTCAAAATAGGAATAGTTCATTTCAAAATGGGAATAGTTCAGTTCAAAATGGGAATAGTTCATTTCAAAATGGGAATAGTTCATTTCAAAATGGGAATAGTTCATTTCAAAATAGGAATAGTTCATTTCAAAATGGGAATAGTTCAGTTCAAAATGGGAATAGTTCAGTTTAAAATAAGAAATTTAAAATAAAAAACATTAAATTTATAAATATCTTTGGTACTACTACAAATAAATATCTTTGGTACTACTACAAATATTTTTAGCCTAATGGTTAGGTCCACTGAAAACCGCGATAATAGGAGAAGTGGAGGTATATGAGATGGATGGAAATTGGAAAGCCCTAGCGGAAAATCTTTCTATTCCGAAAACCACGCCCTATCGCTGGATTAGTAAGGGAAATCAACCTGATACAAGAGGAGGGCCTAGAAATTGTAAGGTCAAACAGGTGCATTTGGATTTTATTCAAGCACTAGTGGATGAAAATCCTAGGATCACATTAAAGGTGATCAGTGAAAGGATTGAAGCCCAGTTTGGGTTTAAATTGTCCAAATCTACAGTAGCGAAACATCTAGATATGATGACTTATACGCTTAAAGCTGTAAGATTTGTGCCCGAGAGGGCAAATTCAATTGAGAATAAAAATAAACGTAGTTTATTTTGTTCAAAATTATTGTATTACCAATCATTTATAGATGAAACGAACTTTAATCTTCATATTTCCAGGAGATATGGGCGTTCTCTAAGGGGTAGTCGATGTAACGTAGTTTCAGCCGGTACTCAGGGTGCTAATATTCACGTTATTGGATGTATTGGTCCCCATGGCCTCGTGTATCATGAAATTCAAAGAGGATCTTTTCGAAAGGAAAGCGCACAGTCTTGGATGCGAGAATGTTTGAGAGCTGCAAAGAGACAATATGGGGGTCCAGTTGTGATGGTTGTTGACAATGCCTCATGTCACTCAAACATTGAAGAAGTTTTTAGTGAACAAGAATTTCTAGGATGTGAAGTGCTTAGGTTGGGACCATACAGTCCAATGTTTAATCCGATTGAACAAGTATGGTCTTTAATCAAAGCTTACGTCAAGCAAGAATTGGCTGCTAAAAGTGTGAGTATTCTTGCAATGGAGAGAAGAGATGGCTTGTCAATTACTGAACAAAGGGCAAGAGCTTTGACTTCATTAATTGAGGAAGAATTGGGAAGGGTTACACCAGAAGTATGCAATCGTTTCATAGCTGGAATTCAATCTAAAATTCCTGCAGCTGTAGTATTAGATGTTGTGTTCTAATAAATGACTTGAAGAATTTTCTTTTATATTATAAAATGTTAACAATTTTATTGCTAAAATAATTTATAAAATATTTTTTATATTTATACTTATAATAATTTTTCTATTTTGAACTGAACTATTCCCATTTTGAAATGAACTATTCCCATTTTGAACTGAACTACTCCCATTTTGAAAGGAAAAAGGTATAGTAGTTGAATGGACTGCTATCCCTTTCTCTTGATTACTCTACTTTACCCGTAATACGCACCTTATAATGCTGAGTGTGAAGCAAGGAGGTATCAAGTATCACTTTTTGTAATCTTTGGTATGACTCGACCTGGGATTGAACCCCGGTCTCCCGGGCCATTGGTGAATACCCTACACATAAGACCATTAGGTCGGTATCTCCGCTCCAGCATTATTTTACTCATTGCTGGGATGTATATATATATATAGTTATCCGTTGACAGACTCTTTCGTTGAGACACGTATGACGCTTGAAGCCGGGATCGAAACCCGCCCAACTTTACATTAAACTTAGTATATTACTGCTCATCTCGCAGGCGATATATGTCAGTTCGGAAATTATAAGGCATTATGTAGTCGCTTTCGTTTGTTTGCACTTTGCCTAACCGGATACCAGAGCGCTCAATTCATTAAAAGAGCTTTGCATTACGCTAGTGACAGCCGTTAATTCCTTCGCCAGAGAACTTAATCCCCGGAAGGATCCCAGCTATGAGTAAAATAATGCTGGAGACAGGGATTTCTTGCCCTGGTTATGTAACCTGTATGGGAGAAGAAAAAAATCTGCATTCCAAACCATTACCGGGGTCCCCAAGATAGTTCAGTATTGACGTAAGTTTTGTTTAGGAAACCCCTGCCATGACATTGAGGCCAAGTGGCAGCCAGCCCTCCCAACATCGGCATCAGGAAAAAGAAAGAAAAGTGGCATGGCATACAATTTTAAGCAATTCTTCTTTTCGTCTTGCGCCTACATTCGGGCTCAAATCTGTAATCTTGCGAGAATAAAGAGTTCAGTCAAATGTAACATGCTACGCGTAGCATTACACGTGATCTTAAACGTGGCGTTACGTTCATCGTCGCTGGCAATGAACTCAGCATACAAAGTTCAGTCTTGGACGAGGCTTATTTTCTTTTCACTTCTTGTTAATTCCCATGCAAAAAAAACATGAATCCACACCTTTGTATTTTAACTGTGAGTAATTTGTTAGAGCTCAATAGTTTGCATCGATTAGTTTCAAGTATTGTGTGTAAAAATAAAGGGGGGGAAAGGAAATTTAAAACCATGCAGCCCTACACACGAAAAATCCCCAAGACACACTTACACATAGACAGAGAAGAAAAATAACTGAGGGAAACCCAAAACCACTCCAACGATCACGCACACACACACAACGATAAACATATCAAATATCATAGAGGAATAAAGCAAATTAAAGTAAACACACTCAAGGAAAGAGGGAGAATAACCTCCTAATAAAACCCATCCGAACCAACTGAAAATCATTCTAACTAGAAACAATAGTGAGTTCAAGTCTGATTAAGTACCCCATTAAAAAGGCCTTGTGCCACATATGTTCTCTGACGAAAACAACAAGCTGGAAACATACATATATATAACACGTGTGTACTTTAACGAAAGCAACAAACTGGAAACATACACATATATAACACGAATATAAGAACAAAATAAATAAATTCCAAAAATACAAATCTCTTCGTGGACGTACCTATTTTAATATATATATATATATATATATATATATATATCATCATCATCATCATCATATCGTGCTGGCAGCACGGATATCCCTGACCCTCTCTCGCCACTCCTCCCTATCGTTCATCGCCCTAGGCAGGTCTTCAGGACAACAACCTGTATCCTCACATAGCTGCTGAATGTACGTTCGTGCTGGTCGTCCTGCTTTTGCGCGGCCGTGTGTGGGGATCCATAAGAGTACATCTCTTATGAGTTCATCTCTGCTTCTCCAGCAATGTCCTGCATGTCTGGTTCGCCTAACTTGAATAGTTTTCGTGATAGGGGGCAGGTGGCCGTACAGTTGGTGTCTTGTGGGGTGTTGCTGCCAGGACTTGTTCAGGATTGCACGCAGCATTCTTGTGTAAATATATATATACTTTAAGAAAAAACAACGAAACCGGTCACATAGGATATATATATATATATGTGTGTGTGTGTGTGTGTGTGTGTGTGTGTGTATTGTCATGAAGAGACATACTATTTCGTTGTATCACTACTCTTTAGTGTGGCTAGACACACGAGTGCGATTCAAGCTGAGATAGAAACCCACTTAACTTTACATCAGGCCGATTACATAACCTAAAATAGACTGCGACTCAACGTCAGCTCAGGAATTTAACGCATATCTATTAAATTTCGTTTGATTACATTTTGCGCAATCGGATACCGAAGTGCTCAATTCATTTGAAGAGCTTTGCATTACGCGAGTGGCAACCGGTAATTCCTTCACCAAAGTGCTCACCCCTCCTGGTGGGGGGATAAATATATATTTGTATATATAAGCTCACTTGAGGCTCGTAACCGTGAAACTCTTAGCCAGGGTGGTGAGGCGTGGAGATATGAGCTGAACTCACTGTAGTGTGAAGAGAAATTCCATTGAAACATTGTAACCAAACTATTAAACACACCTATGATTTTTCTATGGTCACTAACTAGACTACAGTATTGAATATTTCTTTTATCATATATCTCGCTGTTTATCTACCAGTCTCTGTCTCCGTCTGTCTGTCTGTCTGTCTTTCTCATGCTCTTTCAAATTCTTTTCTTTTTTCCCCTTACCAACAATAACTTTCTATAATCGATGTTCTTTCGCACGTTATAATTTGTTTCTTTCCATACAAGTTAGTCACTTTTTAGTTTTGTGGTTTTCTTTTTTTTATTTGGATATTTTCAAAGGATTTCACAGTTCATCATCTTGACTGGTGTCCCTATCTCTGACCCATAGATAAATAGAAATACCGAACCATATATAAACACTCCCATCAGAAATAACAGGAAAATATGACTATATATATATATATATATATAGTCTAGAATATGTTGAGTGAAGATTGCGTCTTGGATCTTCGAATTCTTATCTATTTGAGCAGATGTTTAAATGTTTTTCTTCTGCTATTTTTTGTGATATCTCAGTAAAAAAAAGAAGCATTAAAATAATTTAACATCCCTGTTTATTCAAACTTGATTTCAACTCTCAACATTAAGTAAAAGCCAGTTATTTCTTTAAATGTCTTGTTTCTTTCTTTTTCCTTTTTCTTTTTTAAATCTGAAACGTAAAAAACAAACATTATTTTCATCTGACGCTACAGAAATAACAATGGCTATGTTAGAAACATGATACCATTTTTTTTTTTTGTTTTTTTTTTTTTTAATTCTGACAAGGGTGCGCCTTTAAATTGAATCTAATGCACTTATAACATTAAATATTGCTGAGTGCAAGTAACTCTATCCAAGGAAAAAGCAGAGAAGCCGAATTTTTATGTAGAATAAACAAAATATATTTGAAGTTTAAGAGGACGGCTATAAAAGCTTTAGTGTAGGACAACCGAAAACGAGGCTGAAAAGATTTTTCTTGCACGATATTTTTTGCAGTGCATTGAAAATTAGAGTCACAAATAAATAAATAACTTATTGCGTACTACTATATTTTATCAATTTAATGGGTAACATTTACTTGCTAGATAATAATTATCATAATAACATCTAATTAACAGATTGTACAGAGATTATGTTATGAAGGATTTATCCAACCTTCCACCAGAGTGTGCAGGGGCTGGAAGAAAGCTATTGGGGGACAGTTCGACGAAGTGACACCGCTGACTTATAGATATGTATGTTTGCACAAGTACACACGTGCTATGCAAATATGACTGCACAGAATATACCCAGAAGGAATATAAGCGGCGTTCAGTAGCCGACGAATGTTGTTTCTTCTCTTGATTCAGACGTCTCGTCGTACGTACTACCAACCCGTCAGTTCGACGACAATTAACACTACCGACCTAACCCAACCCAACCCAACACGGATCAAATTTGACATTAAGTCATTTGAAAGTGGGGTTGGGGGTGGAAAGGGCACACGAATCGAAACTGATGCGTTGCTGTCAAAAATGCTTGATATTCTTTTGCGGCGCCTCTTTCTTCAAGCGATAAACTTAGCCCAGCTAAACAGGTATTGCCTTGGGAGAAGGCCCCCTTGGACAAGGTGATCAGCCTACAATGACTCTCTTGATGGCTGGTAAGGTGGGGATTTGGTTATGATATTACCATAAATTGTGGCGCACAAGTCGAACTTTAAAGCCGGAAAATGTCTCTACGCGACGAAAGGTCAACAACTTTGCCAAGGCTAAAATCAAAAACTTTACCCCAGGGTGGCCAAAACCATTACCACAAAGAGGTTAACCAGAGGAACAGTACACCTAACAATCGATGCACATCACGAACCGATACTTCAGCTGACAAGTATAAACATTTACAACTTCTTTGGTGAATATATTCAACAAAATAACACAGATATTAGATAAGATATTAAAATCTTAATACAAATTAAGTATTATAATAACAATATCTTACACGATATTTCCAACCACTGATTTAAACATTAAACTGGACGTCACAGCAGCCTACTGTAAATTGGAGGTTAATCTATACAGCTGGTATGGGTCTATCCGAGAATTTTGTGTTATAACTCTTGCAATTGATTTATAAGTCTGTTGTAAAATAACAAAAGGTTACTGAATGAGAAATAACTAAAATGGTGGGTGTAAATGAAATGAAAATCTTTATATATATTTACCAACCCCTCCGCTCGGGTAGGATATAACACAAGGTCAATTTATAAGCGGAGTTTAACAGGTTTGAATTCAGAGTTTTCCTTCTCCTAGACAAGTTGCCTCTCCAAGGCTGAAGAACCTAGTCTGTCCTACTATTTACCCATAGCTGGAGGGAGAATAAATGGATTCATACCTTTCCCAAGGGTATTAGTGCTATGTGAAATGCAACACGTCTCGTCCAGGATTTGAACTCGTGTCGCCGTGTCCATTTCCTACGACGATAACCATTACACCAAGACATTACCATTACATTACCAAAATACAATACTTGCCGACAGCATGAAGAAGGTACCCATTGCTAGTGTTGACTACTTAGCAAAAATACCTACTCACAATAGTGTCTAACGTATTTATGAGGAATTGGATATACCAGTTAATGTTCACCAGTAGGGTATATAATAATGCCTGGTTGACTTGTACGGTACAATTTACGGTAAGTTTTTCTATTTCAAGTCTTCAGTTCAAAGTTGTTTTTTTTTTGTTATTTACAAAACAAACTTTGCTGAGGTATGGTACACAGTCTAACAGTACCTGCGATCGCTTAAATAATCACCCATAAATGCACCCGCCCAAGTCGAAACCCTGCTACATTGTCTGGGATGAGCAGCTGCTGTCATAGGCCTCCATGTCAATGCACACAAGACAGAAAACACGTGCTTTAATCAAACAGGTGACATCTCTACATTAAACGGTAGCTCTCTGAAGGAAGCAGTGTCTCATCAACCGAGACAGACATCAACACGTGACTAGCAAAAGCATGGATAGCATGGACTGTCGGTCATATGGAAGTCAGACCTGGCCGATACAATAAAATGCAGTTTCTTCCAAGCAGCAGTTGTATCGATACTACTGTATGGATGCACTACATGGACGCTAACTAAACGGATGGGGAAAAAGCTTGATGGCAATTGCACAAGAATGCTGCGAGCAATATTAAACAAGTCAGGGAGGCAGAACCCAACAAAGCAGCAGCTGTAAGGCCACCTACCGCACATCACGAAAACTATCCAAGGTAGACGAACCAGACATGCAAGACACAGCTGGAGAAGTAAGGACGAACTCATGAGTGATGTACTCCTGTTGACCCCTTCACATAAACGAGCAAAAGCATGACGACCAGCTAGAACCTACATACAGCAGCTCTGTGCCGATACGGGGTGTAGTCCTGAAGATCTGCCAGAAGCAATAGACGATAGAGGAGGGTGGTGAGAAAGGGTCAGGGATATGGGTGCTGATGGCGTGACATGATACTATTTACCAACCCCTCCGCTCGGGCAGGATATGACACAAGGTCAATTTTTAAGCGGAGTTTAACAGGTTTTGAATTCAGAGTTTTCCTTCTCCTAGACTAGTTGCCTCCCCAAGGCTGAAGAACCTAGTCCGTCCTACTATTTACCCATAGCTGGAGGGAGAATAAGGGGGTTCACACCTTTCCCAAGGGTATTTGCCCGAAAGTGAACGTAATAGCGCGACTGGAGTACGAACTCGCGTACTACGATTCCGCATGGCGTGACATGATGATGCTGATGATGATGAAGTATTGAACAAGTTTACTTCAGCTTAATTTCGGTGATTTTGTTCTTTTAGCATGAATCACTGAGTTCACTGTCCTATTTTAGTTAACTGAGCATTTATAAGGCATTATCATCATCATAATCAAGATGTGCTGACAACACGGATTCTCTTGACTCCCTCTCGTCATCCGTCCCAATCGGCCATCACTTTTGCTAAGTTCTCAAGACGTCTTATAGCGCCTGTACAAAGCTGAATAATGTAAGTTTTCGCTGATCAGCTAAAAGGATGTTGCAGTCTTCCAGATCACTGTGATAAAATTTCGATGCTGAAATGAATAATAAATAAAATATGTATATGCAAACAATAAAACAAATAACTGGAGGTTGAGTTGAACCAGCGTCGTCTTTATATGTATTTATATACTGTTGACGATAATCAATAATTTACAAATATTATTTTTTATGAGTAATTACTTTGAAAGAGCAGAGTAAACATCAATGTTTTTGGTTGTTATTTTTCCTTGTTTTCTTGTTTTCTTGTGTCACTCCTGAATCCTGCCGAGTATTAAAATTTGTAATCATTCGTGAAGTTCGGACCTGATATTTTGGTTCGGTTGTTGGAGTAGAAGTAAAATATATTAGGTATTTTTTCTTTGAATACCAGACTTCAACTCTCAAAGCAACAGATAGCTGGTCCCAGACGCCCTAGATTCGGGCATCAAAATAGAGAAGAACTATTCTGGGAAATGATGAACCACTTGGAAAGAGAAATTTATTTTTCGATGTGATGAAAAACGCTGATTTTGAGACGGTTGCAATCTCTTATCCAGCATAGACTAGTACTTCAGTTACTATGACAGCATTGGGAGCCTTTACTATCATCATCAAGTCACGCTGTCAGCACGAATTTCCTTGACTCTCTCTCTCTCTCTCTCTCTCTCTTTCTCTCTCTCTTTCTCTTTCTCTCTCCGTCCCTGTCATCTATCACTCTCGGCAAGTTTTCCAACCTACATCCTGTATCCGTACAGAGATGATGCAAATAAGATCTTGCTGGTCGGCCAAATCTATCACGTCCACCTGTGGGGGTCTATTGAGGAATGTCACTTATGAATTCGTCCTTGCTTCTCTAGCAGTAACCTACATTTAAAGTTCGTCTTACTTGGGTAGTTTTTAAGATGGGAAGTAAACGCCCGTACAGCTGTTGTTTCATGGGGTAATGCTTCCAGGGTTTTTTCAAATAGCTCGTAGCATTTTTGTGTAGTTCACATCTAGTTTTTTTTTCTCTATGCGTTTTTTAGCGTATATGTGGTGCATCCATACAGTAGTATTGACACAACCATAGTCTGAATTAAATCCTGTTTTATTTTATTGGATAGAATATGTTGTATAGTCATGATACAACTATACAAATATACGGATGCAGGGAAATCCACGAAACATTGACGACTCTCGTTGTTCAAGTACGAAACGTTTATTCACTTCTTGACTTTTAGTTTTTCGACACGAGAAGAGAGAGAGAGAGAGAGAGAGAGAGAGAGAGAGAGAGAATTTTTACTATGCTTACTGTTCCTACATCGTCCTTCAGTCAACCCCCAGTTGGACTGCCCGGCCCAGAGTCAAAATCTCAACTAACTGTTTTTTTCAAAAATCACCAAAATTCCCAGCCCATCACTTCCGAGCATGACGTCATTCACACCCCAGTCCTATTTCCTATCTGAGGTTTTTACTAGGACATTTGTGATTGTCATATCCTCTGCACACGAGCGTGAACACATGTACTAATAGCCGAATTGTTCAAAGCCCAACCAAAAAGAATGATAAAATATAATTAACGAAAAATGATTAATATAAAAAAATCATTCCGTAATTATATAACAATTAGACTTCCATATGATTGAGAACTTATTGATAGCAGTCCATGCCTTTGCAAGGCTTATATTAACATCACTTTCTGTAGATGAGACACTGCCGCCGAGATAGGGGAACTTGGGAACTTTATTGTTGTGTAATCATCAGGAGAACAATATTGAATACGAAGTGATACTATTTACTGAGATTGATCCTTAGTTGGTGTCCCATATCGGCAAACAATTCAATTTAGCATTGGTCAAAATTAATTGGTTCCAAGTATTGCGATGAATAACTAACAATTCAATTAGACTTGAGTCATTTATTTACACACAGTTAAATGATCAGTTCAATTTCTAACAATTCAATTTATCATGCCATTTGCTTTCACAGTTTAAATGTCAAACAGTTCTAATTGACCCATT
Source organism: Sepioteuthis lessoniana (assembly GCA_963585895.1). Taxonomy (NCBI): domain Eukaryota; kingdom Metazoa; phylum Mollusca; class Cephalopoda; order Myopsida; family Loliginidae; genus Sepioteuthis; species Sepioteuthis lessoniana. The sequence continues at coordinate 64,249,304 of OY757925.1, read as the reverse complement.
GATAGGACGCTTTCAGGTGCCTCCAATCTGAGACAGAGCGTGCTGGGAAACGATGGCAGTAAAGGCGTACTCTGCATTCTCCAAAACACCCGCATTACTGGTGCCTCACACTCAGATTTTTTAGTGTTATATCCAGGACACTCGTTGCGGGAGGTCTTACCCCCCTGCAGAGATTCAGTCGGTGTATTCTATAGCCCCAGCCTACTGAACTGTTAAATTTTCGTGCTTTTTATCTTAAAATAAACTCGTCTCTTTAATATTTGTTGGTTAAATGATCGAAATTATAGTTGAGAGGCTACATTAAAAAATTACATTTTTGATGTAAAAAAGCAGTTTTAAAGCAACGATAAAATAAAAATGTATAGTAAATAATTTGAAATTTGCTTACCCAAGGACGTTGAGTTTGTTTTTTTTTTTTTCTTTTCTTCAAACGTCATTTTTGAGGAAGTTTTATCAATTTATTCATTTTTTAAGTTTACACAAATTTTGATCTTCTCAAATACTTTAACCTCCGCTAAAATGCGTGGAAGGAAAAGAAAACTTGGTTCGTTTTGGTATTTCAACACAGAAACTGTTTTTACATATGAGTCGGGCAGCATTTGAAAGGAAATGTATTGGTGATCCAATGATTATCTCAATGTTTAGCAGCAAAATTCTTAACCATAAGATTTTTTAAAAAATTAAATTAAAACTAGAAATAATGTTTTATTTTTCAAAATAATAATAATATAAAATAATTTTATAAATTAGAATAAAAATAGAATCAAGGAAATGATGACATAAATAACTGAAGCACTTGTGACATAGATGGTGATGTAGTTTCAGTTACAGACAGACAGACAGATACACAGACACGTAATCTTTAATATAAGATAGCTCTGTTCGTAATATTTGCTTTGATTTCCTATCACTTATTTTATAACTTCTCTTTGATGGTCTATGCATTTTTATTGTAAAAACATTATTAGCAATACTTATATCATGTATAAATGTCTTATTCATTCATAATGTTTAAAGAATCTGCTCCTGCTGATATTCTTGCAATGGAAACAGATATAATATGATCAAAGAAATTGGTATGCAGTAATTCTTTCTTTTTTTTCACTTGATATTGATCAAATAACATCTTCTTATTGCAGCTGAGTTAAATGAAGTGTCGAAAAGATACATTTTCAAAATGGCTGAAAGCTATCATATTGAGCAGACATTAATTCCTAAGCCATGAAATAATTTTACACACACACCCACACACACACACATACGTACGTATGTATATACGTATATAAAAAAGTTATATATGTATATATATCAAGGCGAAAAAAAGACCCGAAGAGTTATTCCTTTTGGTTTGCTTTGGATTTATGGCATATCAACCATTATCGGTTATTTAATGCCAAATCTATTTATATACCTATAAACAGTAGATGTACATTTTTCTTTTTTAAGTATAGGAATTATATTGTGAATATAATTACCATGACCAGTGGTGGAGATCATGGTATACACTGGTGATGAGACCTAATAAGGTCGAAACAGTTGTCCAGTGTTTCCGTGTGTCTTGCGTAGGTGTTCGCCGGATTTTCTGGTCATGGTAATCCACTTCAAAATATAAACAGTACTTTTTCAAACAATTCAGTTTAGTTCTATTTAACTCATAGATAGGACCCTATCAGGTGCAACTACTCCTGGCCAGAGTGGACCAGGGAGCGATGGCAATAAAGGGGTACTCCGCATTCCCTAAAGCTCTAGTACAACTAAAGCCTCACCATCAGATTGTTTAATCTTACATCCAGGACACTCGATGAAAGAATCTTACCCCACTGCAGAGATGCATTCGATATATTCTAAAGATCCCGCCAAATGGACCAAAGTTTTATCCATGATGGTAGAAAAGCATAAAAAGCAAAACAAAAAAAATGATGACAAGCTAGCTAACCGGTTCTGTCCGCGTTGAACACACCTAAATCGAGGAATATATCGTTTAGAATAATAAAAAAAAGCAAATCATAGGAAATGTTTATGATGGGAAAAATATTGTATGGGAGACTATATCGAAATAATATTATGTCCAAGCAGACATTCCCTCTGTTTACTAAGAGACGGTCTATCGAACAAAATATGAATAGTCTCGAATACTTTCAGATGAAATGAAGAGAATGACTTACTCAATATCAAGAAAACCTCCACACTAAACTTCTTAGCATATTCACGATTATTCATAAGGTGTTCTGCAGTTAAAGATCCGTCTGAATTCTTGAGAGAATTAGTCGGGCCACCAGTAAAATTACTTACGAGGATCATTAAATAAGTTTCCAGACTTTATTCATATGGGTAATTTTATTGATAGTACACACATGAAACTCTAGTCCCCTTCGAAGTAATCTCCTCCGGCTGCAATGCACTTGTTGTACTGTTCCAACAACTGCTGGAAGGCCCCATGGAAGTCCTCTTGTGTGAGCGTGTCAATGACCTTCGTCACAGCCTCTTTCATCTCCTCAATTGTCTCATAACGACAGCCTCTGAGCTTAGGGAATAACCAAAAGTCACAGGGAGCAAGGTCTCGACTATAGGGAGGGTGAGGAACTGTCTTGAGGCCCATCTTGGTCAAATAGTCTGTTACAAGGATGGAGTTGTTAACTGGTGCATTGTCCTGGTGGAAATGCCACTGAGCCGATTTGAAGTGTGCTGGTCTCTTCCGACAGAATCTCTTCATGAACTCCCTTAAAACTTCAACATAGTAACCATAACCATAACCCTTTGGCCAAACAACGCTGGTGTTTTGACTTCCTTACTCCTTCCACAACTCTCATCATCCCTCACAGACCCTCTGCCTTCCTTGAATCTCTTATGCCACTCAAAAACTGATGCTCAATTCATGAAAGATGGTCGAAAAGCAGTCTGAAGCATTCCATACGTTTCTGTGCCAGTTTTTCCAAGTTTCAAACACAATTTTATTGCATATCATTGTTCTAAAGTGTCCTCACGTCCAGATTGCATTTTTGAAATTCACCAGCTGTGACAATCAGTCTTTAGTAGGGTGTATTCCAATTGCTGCTGTAGCTGTTGATTTGAACCTGAAATCATAAAAATTGGTCAGTCATCTCATTAGATGTATAGTCATAACATAGTGAATTTTCAAGTGTCTACGAAAATGTTAAATTCCTGTACAAAAAAAGGCTTGAAACTTATTGAAGGTACCACGTGTTTGTGTAGGGACATGGTGTTTATTTCTAACATCTCGCCTTGGTTAGTTCTTCCTATCTAATTACAACTGCCTATTACAAGTAAATAAGAGAATTATTATGATGAAAGGGGAAGAACGCCTTTGCAGAAAGATGCCAGTATATATATATATATATATATATTTATATATATATGAAGGACACAATGGCTAACGTGCTGGACCGTCATATAGTAGAAAGCGAGTTCGAACTCCAGTCTTGTTATTCCTTTAATTTTTGTACTTATGTTTTGGGAACGGTATAAACCCCGAATCTAACCAATGATGGGTTTAATAGAAACGCTACTGCCTTTTTCAAATATCGATTTGGCACAGAATAGCCAAAGAAGGTTAGTATGCCATTAAATAAATAAAACAATGTATACGAGGGGGATGCAAACTTTGCGAAATAGTTTTTAAAAATATTTTTTTAAACTTTACTTATATTTCTCCACAAATTTTTTCAAACAATTTTTTAAAAGCAATAAACCTTATTTGCTGATCTTATACCCAGAATAAACGTGTATTGTCATCTGATGAGGCGATGATAATATTGCTTCGTCGAAATAAATTTATTATGGTACTTTAACCGGGGTTGAGTTTTCTTCCAGTTACATTATATATCTATGTATATATATATATTCTGCTTTATATATATATATATATATATATATATATATATATATATACGTGTGAGTGTTAGGTTTGTTGCATGAGTTTACCACACTTCAGAAAACCCACGGGCACAACAATGACTCAAGGCAGAGTGCCGGGTTACGATATTTTGTAGCAAGGTCATTTCTGATCACTATATATATATATAATTTTGTCAAATTGGGTATTAGCAATTATATATATATATATATATATAAGTAATGGAAAGGAGTGAAGAAATCCAGCACACAACAATGACCTCTAAATAAACCAATACAAAACCTGAAAAAAATTACAACTAACAGATCTACAAGAGTGAGTTCCAGTCTCATTGTTCCACATATGTTCCCTGATGAAAGCAACAAGCTGGAAACATATATGTATGTAAGAAGGAAATCTATAATTCTTAAAAATTCAAATCTCAAAGTGGACCTATTCATTTGAAATATTTTTCTCTCCTTAGACCAACAACGAAAAAATACTTATATATATATATATATATATATATATATATATACATATTATGAATTATATATATATAAATTATATATATATAAATTATATATATATTATAAACCAGACCATTGGCCTAATGAGTAGAATGTTGGTCTGGGAGACTGGAGTTCAATCCTTGGTCGAGTCATACCAAAGACTCAAAAATTTATACTTGATATCACCTTGCTTAACACTCAGTATTATAAGGAAGGATCAAGGGTAAAGTGGTGTAATCCAGAGAATGAGAAGTTCCCTCCCCTACACATTGGCGTAGTAGCAATTGAAAAGGGAGCCTTTAGGTCACTCTCAACAAAGGTCGCCAAATTTACCTACTTATATATTAGAATGGTTTTCAATCTAATGACAAAACCATAGTGAAGTCAACCTTTCTTGGAGAAGTTACCTCCAAAATGTAAACTAGGAAACGAAACATCAGCATCAAACTCCTATTGCCTTCTGGATATCCTTTGACGGGAAAATTCTAAGAGAACGTACTCGAAAACAGAACCTACAATTTTCCTAGTCAACAGCTATCTTGCTATGCTTGTCACTCGGCTCTAGCTACGTAGACTCAAAGAGAGGCATAAGTGTCGTACAAACATCTTCCACCTTAATGATATAACATCGGAACTCGTTGTGTTATGAGAGAAAGAACTATCACTGGATTATGGCATTATCTAACATGATTTTTTTTGTGTGTGTGTCTATAACTGTAATCTTAGAGTTCCGCAAACATCACATTTTTTTCACGTGCTTTTATTTACACTTCTTTTTCAGTTTGTTCAGCTGTGAGCACTGGAGAACGAGCAATGCAATCCGAGCCACGAATATACCTGACACTATTTTAAAAATCTTTTTGGAGAAAAGCCCGTCATAAGCACTTGAAATGCTTCATACGTTTGCTGAAGCTTGAAATACTTCAGCAAGCGAATGAAAAAAACACCATATCTTCACCAGTGTTTTTGAATAGAATAATAGAATCAAAGAGGGGCACTAACAAATGAAAGATGACTTCAGGAGTCGGGGGGGGGGCTTCAACTGACACGACTGAGTTCAAAGTCAGGTGAGTAAGACGGGTGTTGTGTGGAGATCGTCAACTGACGGTTCGAATGATTGCATGGGTATAAAAAGGGAAAGTTTGGAAGATTATCATGGAAGCGATTGGAAATTTTGGGCATGCAGAATGGCTACGCAAAAAAAGTGCCAAGGCTGCTGAAGGAACTAAGGAGCATCAGAGAAGAATCCTCTCAGTAGTATATAAAAATGTTGCAGAGAAGGACAAGAATGTGCATTAGACCGTATTTGACGGCATATAAGACATATGGGTGTATAAGACGCACCCCAACTCCAGCAGAGCAAATCAAGAAAAAAATTGTAATTAATAAAGTTGATAGTAAATGGTACATCCTAAGCTATATTTATGAGCTGGGATTTTGGTTAAACAAGCCAAGAATACAATTAAACGAAAAATATTAGAAAAATATTAATGAAAAAAATCATCATCATCATCATCATCAATTCACGCCATCAGCATGGACATCCCTGACCCTCTCTCACCACCCCTCCCTATCATCCATTGCTTCCGGTCGGTCTTCCTGGCTACATCCTGTATCAGTACAGAGCTGCTATTAGTAGGTTTTTTAGGAGGTGCCCGTGGTGTAATGGTTATCGTCGTAGGAATTGGACATGACGATACGAGTTCAAATCCTGGACGAGACTGATTGCATTTCACATAGCACTAATACCCTTGGGAAAGGTATGAATCCTATTATTCTCCCTCCAGCTATGGGTAAATAGTAGGACAGATTAGGTTCTTCAGCTTGGGTGAGGCAACTAGTCTAGGAGAAGGAAAACTCTGAATTCAAACCTGTTAAACTCCGCTTAAAAATTCACCTTGTGTCATATCCTGCCCGAGCGGAGCGGTTGGTAAATATGATTAGTAGGTTCTAGCTGGTCGTCCTGTTTTTGCTCGTCCATGTGAAGGGGTCCACAGGAGTACATCACTTATGAGCTCGTCTCTACATTTCCACCAGTGTCCCCCATGTCTGGTTCTTCTAATTTGGATAGTTTTCGTGATAGGTGGTAAGTCCTTTGTGGGGTACTGCCTCCAGGACTTTTTCAATATTCCCCGCAGCATTTTTGTGTTGTGACCGTCAAACTTTTTCTCCACACGTTTAGTTAGCGTCCATGTAGTGCATCCATATAGCTGTATCGACACGACCGCAGCGTTTTTTTATCAGTCAGGTCTGATTTCCATATGACCGATAGGCTATCGTTAGGTCTCCATGCCTTTTCTAGTCACGTGTTGATGTCTGTCTCGGTTGATGAGACACAGCTTCCTAGGTAGATGAACTTAGATTCAGAGAGAAATGAAACAAATATATTTCACTAATATGTATTTTGAATTTATAGCATATAATTTTAGTGAAACAAAATACTAATATTAAACTGGATGAAATTAATAAAATGAATATTATCAATGATAACATCTTAATCTGCATAACAATCTTTTAAATAATGACAATGTATATATGCAAGTTACTCTAAAGTCTAATCTAATAGTTGTCAGGTAGCTAATTTCAGCCGACTATCGCGATTTTTAAACCTACATATGGCAAATAAGACGCACGCTGGGGAATTTAAAAAATATATTTTTAGTAAAAGATTTGCGCCTTATATGCGTTAAATACAGTAGTTTTTTGTTTGAAATTTAAACAAATTGTTTGCAGCACTTGTCCCATTACTTTTCAGTCATACCTCGAACATACGAAGGTTGGCTGAAAAGTTTGCAGGCTGACTCATGGAATCTAACCAAAAGACATTTATTTTTCTACATAGGCTACTTTACAGTCCACACAGTTTTTCTAGTGTTGCAATGCTTGGTGCCAATGTAAAAAAAAGTCATCATCCGTAAATATGATGTCATCATAAGAACTTCTCAGCCCAGCAAATATTTAACGGTTCGATGCAGTTATTAAGTTGAGCCGAACGATTCGAAATCTAAAATATTAAATTGTTTCCTTTCAGAAGTTGATAGTTCCTTAGTTAGTTATTTAACGCCAAATCCATTTTTATGTAAATAATCAGTTCTATTTCAAACAATTCAGATTAGCATAAGCACGCAGTTCAAATGTAAGAACGGTTTAATTGTCAAAAACATTTCTATTTCAAGCGATTCAGTTTAGTCAAACAATTCAGTTTAGCATAAGTATGCTGTTAGTTATATTTAACCCATAGATGGGGCCCTATCAAGTGTTACCACACCGAGCCAGAGTGCAGATGTTGAAGGGAATAACTATGGTGTAATTGCTAACATGGTGGACTTTGACATCATTGTGATCGATTCGAACTTCAACCGCGGCATTACGTTCACTTTTGGAATAACACTGTTGGGAAAGGCATAAACCCCCCTTCTCCCCTAGCTAGGTTTAAATAGTACTTCTGCAGTTCAAAAAGGACGGCTTTAGTATAAGATAACCCACAAAGGTTTATATGCCATTTAACAAAGAAAAAAAAACAAATCAAACAATATTAGGTACTGCGTACGATGATTTTGATGCCCAATGTGTATAAAACTAAGTCATGGGCAGTATTTAACATTTTAAAGATTTTGATATATATATATATATATATATATATTGAGGTCAACAAGACTTTTTGTATTGTCAGTGTGAGGGCGTATCTGGAAGATGGATCTCCAGGAAGTCGAATTTGTTCAAAAATATATCAACAAAGGAAAATTAAGTTAAACAACAGTTGTTATGAACTTCGGAACTATATATGTATATATATTCGGAATGTCTGCTGGTGTTCCGAGATCTGTTGTTTTACTTTATTTTCCTTTGTTGATATATTTTTGAACAATATATTTGATCCGTCTTCCAGTATTTGGTGATACGCTCTTACACTGACAAAACAAAAATTTATTGGTTTAGTTTGGTTTAGTTTCATGGCATATCTACCATTGTACGTAATTTAACGCCAAATCAAGATTATACATATATATGAGATATATATGATTTATAAACATAAGTCAACAATGTTAAATAATTTCAAGTATTGCTATGTATCACTAACAATTTAATTAAACATCAGTTATTTGTTTACACACTATTAAATGATCAAACAGCTCTATTTCTAACAATTCAATTTAGCATAAGTCATTTGTTTGCGGAGATTTTAAATGTCAAACAGTTCTATTTGATCCATAGATAGGACCTTATTAGGTGCTATCTCTTCGAGCCAGAGTGGGCCTTGGAGCGATGATACTAAAGGGGTACTCTGCATTCGTCAAATCTTCAAGGCTAGAGCTTCGTTTCAGATTGTCTTGTGCCATAATCTGGGGAGGGGGTTCTTATCGTTCTACCGTGATGCTGTCGGTGTATTTTACAGCCCCAAGGCTGACAAAAATTCATAGAGTTCAGTACACCTCAATATATATATATATATATATATACATATGTATATATATATATATATATATATATATATATATAAAGATAAAATATTAACTTGATAATATTAAATTTAGATGTTAAAATAAGAACCCAATAGATTCACTTGTAATTTAGTCTGAGCAAATACTACATCCCTGAAAGGTGCTCGTGGTGTATTGGTTATTGTCGTAGAAAATGGATATGATGACCCGAGTTCAAATCCTGGACGATGTTGATTGCATTTAACATAGCACTTATACCTTTGGGAAATGTATGAATTCAACTATTCTTCCTCCAGATATGTGTAAATAGTAGGGCAGACTGGGTTCTTTTTCTGCTTGGCAATCAGTCTAGGAGAAGTAAAAATCTAAATTAAAACCTGTTAAACTCCTCTTAAAAATTGACCTTGTGTCACATCCTGCTTGCACAGAGTGGTTGATAAATATATGCAACATCCCTGAAAGGTTTTGGCGAATAACTGGTGAACTAGAGTGAGTTTCACGTGTAATAAGCACTCAGAATTAGACAATTTGGACAAATGAAATAGTTTTACGTATAATTAGCAAGCGACTGCCACACACTGAAATTTGTGGGGACACTGAACAAACTCTTTAGACAATACTTGGTGAGACATTGATGGTTCCTTTGAAATCAATTTCACTGGTTTTTCGTGAGAATGTTGCAATTTGTGTGTTGTCAGCTCAGCCAACATTGAGCGTGATATCAAACCAAATAGGAAGGATGCCTAGAGGTATTAAATGTCTGCGCCAAGAAATAAAACCGTCTTTTTACGTGCAGACTGTGAATTATGGGTAAAGCCAATCGGTGCTTGACTGCGTTAAACATAGGAGCATTTGTTTCGTCTCTTGTTAATGTCATCCCCTCTTTTTTTTTTCTTTCGTCTTGGGTTTGAGTTCAGAACTGAAAACTAATCGGCGCCGGGGGCAACTCGATTTTCATTGCAGTTTTGCATGCTATAAACTTGGTGAAATGCGACACAAGGTCAATTTTTAAGCCAGTTTGCATTCGGATTTTTTTTCCTTGGTGGGTTGTCCCATCATGGCTAAAGAGCCCTGTCTATACAACTATTTGCCCGAAGTTAATAAAAAAAATAGAGATGGATTTATGGCTCCCCATTTTGCTGGCATATGCTGTCTCCAGCAAAGTCTCATGCAGATTTCTCATAGTTTTGCAATTTTAGAGGGCTTACATTAGTTCTCTTTTGGTCACATAGTTTCTCAATACAGATAACCGTTGCATCTCTTTCAGGGTTTATCAGTTTCATCAGACTGTATTGGCCAAAAAAGCATCAACAGTAGATATCACGTCATCACATGAACTTTTCAGCCAACCCAAATATATATATATATATATATATGAAGATAGCAAAAAAAATTAATCCAAATAGGTGAATTTATTATGAATTAAAGTCGACGTTGAACGTTTCGGTTTCAGTGACCATCATCAGGACTTGGATATCATTATCTTTTTAGATTATTGCTAGAATATAATCATTTTGATATCATCATCATCATCATCATGTAGTGCCGCTAGCACGGATATCCCTGACCCTCTCTCGCCACTTCTCCCTATCGTTCATCGCCTCCGGCAGGTCGTCAGGACTACATCCCGTATTCTCACATAGCTGCTGTATGTATGTTCGAGCTGGTCGTCCTGCTTTTGTTTGGCCATCTGTGGGGGTCCATAGGAGTCCATCACTTATGAGCTCGTCCCTGCGTCTCCAGCAGTGTCCTGCATGTCTGGTTCGTCTAACTTGGATAGTTTTCGTGATGGGAGGCAGGTGGCCGTATAGTTGGTGATTTGTGGGGTGTTGCCGCCAGGACTTATTCAATATGGCTCGCAACATTCTTGTGTAATTGCCGTCCAGCTTCTTCTCCAGCCGTTTAGTTAGCGTCCAAGTAGTGCATCCATACAGCAGTATCGATACGACCGCTGCCTGGAAGAAACTGCGTTTCATGTTATCGGTCAGGTCTGATTTCCATATGATCGATGGCCTATTTTGATATATTCAACCGAATATAACAAAATCATCCTTCGAACGATAAAGCAAATCTTTTGTGATGAGTCATATTACGCAACTGAGTCTTTAAAGATTTTCCAAAAAGATGCAGAAGAAAGTTTAATCTTTGCAAATTTATAAACAGGAGTGAGATTATGTAATTGGTCAAGAACTTTGAAACTCATAGCCCTTGTAAAAGGTTCCTCACCAATCACTGAGAAGGAATATATATGCATTATCAACAACTTTGCACATGCTGAGTTGCTTGAAATAGAACTGTTTTGATATTTAGATTGCGTACTTATACTAAACTGAGTTGTTTGAAATAGAACTGTTTTGATATTTAACTGAGTGTAAACAAAAACCTTTACTTATACTTAACTAAATTGTTTTGATATTTTATCAAAATGATTCAATTTGGCGTTAAATGATGCGAAAAGGATTGATACGCTATAAAACAAAACCAACCAACCAACCTTTTGAGGATGATGGGGCTTCCTAGTTTGCAGAGGATGTACTCGGCGTATTTTAAGCCCTACCAGAGTGAATAAAGGTTGTATAATTCCTACCTGTCTCTTTCAGTTGGTTGGTCTGTTGGTGGGTTGGTTGGTTTGGTTTTATGGCATATCAACTTTCGTAGGATATTTATCGCCAAATCCATTTTTATGCAAATAATCAGTTCTATATCAATCAATTCAGTTTATCATGAGTACAGAGTTTAATTGTCAAAAACGTTTATATTTCAAACTATACAGTTTATTCAAACAGTTCTAATTCAGCTAATTCAGTTTAGTATAAGTACAGATTTTGTTTACTCACAGTAAAATGTCAAAACAGATCTATATTAAACAATTCAGTTTAGTGTAAGTACAGTTTCAATATCAAAATATCAAAAACAGTTCCATTTCAAACAATTCAATTTAACATAAGCACACAGTTTAAATGTAAGAACACAGTTTATTTGTCAAAAACTTTTCTATTTCAATTAATTCAGTTTAGTCAAATAGTTCTAATTCAAACAATTCAGTCTTGCATTAGTATGTCGTTAGTTCTATTTAACCCATAGATAGGACCCTATCAGGTGCTACCATTCCGGGCCAGAGTGGACCTGAGAAGCAATGGCAATGAAGGGGTGGTCCCCATTTCCCAAAGCTCCAGCATCACTAGAACCTCACTATCAGATTGTTTATTGTCATAAACAGGACGCTCTTTGCGGGGAGGTCTTACCCTTCGGCAGAGGTGCAGTCGGTGTATTCTACAGCCCCAGCCGACTGGGCAACAACTCTTACGAGTGACCGGAGTGCCGTTGCAGGATAAAATCCAAGACTTCAATTGATGTGTCAATTTTATGTTTGAGACTAACAGGTCATAGACCCTAAAATATTATCCTTTTACATTTCAATAAATGTAATTTTTATTACTCTTTTTTGTGGTTCTTAATTGTTGCCAAATCATTTTATTTCAACTACTGTGAAATACAAGTAGTAGTAATTTGTTTATAAGTCTATGTGTTATATCATCATCATCATCATCATGTCGTGCCGCCAGCACGGATATCCCTGACCCTCTCTCGCCACTTCTCCCTATCATTCATCGCCTCCGGCAGGTCTTCTGAGTTACATCCTGTGTCCTCACATAGCTGCTGTATGTAAGTTCGGGCCGGTCGTCCTGCTTTTGCTTGGCCATATGTGGGGGTCCATTGGAGTACATCACTTACGAGCTCGTCCTTGCTTCTCCAGCAGTGTCCGGCGTGTATAGCCGTAGTACAAATACAAATGCAAATCGGCGGACTCCATTGTTCAGGTACGAACGTTTTATCATTAACTTCTGACTTCAGGTCTTCGACGCCAGAAGGGAGACAATTCTTAAAAGTCTTTCGTAATCATACTATGATAACAACACCCCTAACGTTCGGCACATCTCGTGGTGTTTTAGATCTTAATTCATCTTCACTGGTTGGGACCCGAAAAACTTAACCGCCCCCGCAACGGTAGAAAACTCAGCTCAAAGGCAGAGAACTCAATTCTCTGTCCCAAAGACAGAAACTCAATTGTCTGCCTGCATGGTCCAATCTCAAATCCTCAACTGCATGGTTGGACTTCAACATCTCAACACCATGGTCGGACCTCAACTCCTCAATACCCTGGTCGGGCCTCAACTGAATCTTTTTCAAAATCTTCCAAATTCTTAGCCCATCACTTCCGGGTATGATGTCATCCACACTCCACCCTCATTTCCTGTCTGGGGTTTATTATGAGGACAATATTGATTGTCATATCCTTTGCGCGCGTGCTTGTAAACTGCAATTTAATACAAAAAATTATTTGCTTGCTTACATTTGTTAGAGTTCAAACCTTCCTATCCAATGCTATACCTTTCAAACAGATCTATTAAACCCATAAATTGTTTTAATGTTTTGGCGTTAAATGATGCGAAAAGGATAGATACGCCGTAAAACAAAACCAACCAACCAACCAACTTTTTTTGGATGATGGGGCTTCCTACTTTGCAGAGGATGTACTCGGCGTATTTTAAGCCCTACCAGAGTGAATGACGGTTGTAGAATTACTACCTGTGATATAACTCTTTGTATAAACAGCTTGTATCTTAATCCTATCCTGTGTATTTTAATTCATCAGTGCATATTTGTTGTTCATAGCGTCGTATAACACGACCGCTATTATGCGACATCCTCCCTGTCAACTTTACCTCCATCTTGTCTCCTCCCAGTTTTTTTTTTCTCCACCACCATCCACCGTCACCGTAGAGTCTGCTTTTCAGTTCCACTCCATCCCCCTCTGTTCCAATCTTGTAAACGTTTCGACAAAAATTTATTTTCGGCTTGCCATTGTCAGTACAATTGAATCAGTGTCACCGACGCACGTCATCGTGTTATTTTTATGTTTTTTTTTTTGGGGGGGGGGCTTCTTTTTGCTGGGGGTTGACAGTAAGACAATGTGACAAGGTGAATTTGGCGGGTCACAAAAAGAATACAAACAAGAAAATGAAAAAATGAAAGAAAATAAAGAATTTTAAAACGAAGTAAATATCAACAGTGAACGGTGTCATATCAAGAGACTGAAGATGAGATTAAAGATGTGGATGGAGATGTTCACGGTGATATAGATGGTTACATTTAGCAGCAGTATGTCAGACTTCGTTCTTGCAAAGTCGTTTGTCAGAATAGAACGCCTGTTTGCTTAACGAAGAAGTATTTCCTTTCGGATATACAAAGAGAGTTTATCCCCTCAAAAATACGCTAACTGAACAATAAAATTGCAACACTCTGAAGATCGATTTCGATTAAGGATAAGGGCTTTTAAGAGAGTGTATGATTGATTGATTAATTTTTATGGCATCTCAACCCCTCGAGGGTTAATCCATGCTTGGGGAATCAAATTCATTGCATGTTCTTTTTCATATTTTTGTTGTTGTTTCAAATGATTTTTTTTTGTACACGGTTCAAATGAATACCAATAATTTGAACAATAGATGGAGCCCTAACAGGTACTACCACTTCGTGTCTGAGTGGTGCTTGGATTAATAACAATGAAGGGGTACTTCAAATTGCCAAGATCTCCAGGAGTGGAGCCTCATCATCAGGTGCTGACAAGTGACATACACAGGGCACTTCTTTTTGAGGGGGTGAGGGTCTTACCCTTCTACGGGGATTGAGTCCGCATATTCTAAGCTACACCTACAAGGCATTTCCACGTTATGCATGTTCATGCGTGCGGAGGTGTGTGTGTGTGTGTGTGTGTGTTATTTGACGATGCCGATGCTATCCTAACTTAAATATGTGTTCTATCACCGATATTGAGCAAACTTTATTTCTAAATATTGTAGCATATTAAATTACAAGAGTATATGGATGTCTCTGTCTCACTTGGTGGGTTAGTCGTAGACCAAATGTGGTATAATTTGGAGAGTGATCAATATCTACAATTGAGCTATTACATAATAATAAATATATATATTAGTTTAAGCATCGATGTTATTATATATATATATATATATATATATATATATATATATATATATATATATATATATATATATATATGGGAGCAAGAAAAAGCATCCATCGCAATGTGAACTATTCTGATATCCAAGTCCTGATGATGGTTACTAAAACCGAAACGTTAAGGTCGACTCTACATCACAATAAATTCACCAATTTGGATTATGTTTTTCTGTTACCTTCATACAGTCGGATTTTAATCCATATTTACTTTCATGCAGTCCCTTTGGAAAAACAAATACCAAATACAATCTTACACAACATTTAACATGGATGACTTCAAAACGATATATATATATATATATATATATATAGGTATTATTCGGTCCAGTTAAATCAGAGTTGGGAGTAATTCCTTCAGGACAAGAAAATCATTCAGGAGCTGAACATTTAAATTTTCCATATATATGAGGGTTTGGTCCACTTTCGAACTAAACTACTATATGAATCGAATCTTTTTCTATTTCTCAATCCTACAGTTTGTTTCATCCCTTCTTTTTCTACAAGACCATAAATTTGGGTTGGATGACACACTGAACCTAACGAAATCGGTTTTTTTTCCAGATCATCACACCATGCATCTACATGTGTTCAACAGCATTAAGCAACTATATACATATATATATATATATTTAAGGAGGTGCCCATGGTGCAATGGTTATCGTCGCAGGAAGTGGACACGGCGACACGAATTCAAATCCTGGACTGATTGCATTTCACATAGCACTAATACCCTTGGGAAAGGTATGAATCCAATTATTCTCCCTCCAGCTATGGGTAAATAGTAGGGCAGACTAGGTTCTTCAGCCTTGGTGAGGCAACTAGTCTACGAGAAGGAAAACTCTGAATTCAAACCTGTTAAACTCCGCTTAAAAAATTGACCTTGTGTCATATCCTGCCCGAGGGGAGGGGTTGGGTAAATATGATTAAGCAACTATATATATATATATATATATATATGGAGAAAGAAAGAAAGAAAGAAAGAAAGAAAGAAAGAAAGAAAGAGAGACAGAGAGAGTGAAAGAGGTGAGGAAGAGAAAGAAAGAGAGGGAAGAGAGAGAGAGGCAGATCGTCCAAAACTTTCTAAGATTCACCGAACAGGAGTCGGAGAAATACGACAGTTTCCTTATTTTTTAATTTAGTCTCACGTGACATCATTGAACAAGGTCCAGAGATGCTCAAATATTACAATCCCATCTCGGAAAAAGATAGCATCCTGTTCCTTCAAAAACTCCTCCGCAGGACATATGATCTCATCATTGTTTCCAAAATGGCAACCACGCAAGGTGAGGGGAGATAGGAAACAGGAAGAAATCAGATGGAGTTAAATCTGGAGATCCACACTCTGCTTCATCTACTGCAGCCTGAGAAGTGGAAATGGGCGCGTTATCCTGGAGCAATTGCACACCTGCTCTCAGCTTCCCTCTTAAGTTTCGACTTGATTACATTATTCAGTTTTCTATGAGCGCCAACTGCACAGAATTTTTTTTTTTAATCTAAATTAGTATTTCTAGCTTTATAAGAAGTAAGAAGTAGAATGTTGCCACAACAAAAATATTCAGCTGTTGCGCTTATTTCTATTTGAGGTTTAAAAGTTTTTGAATAAACCTCGCACATCAGTATCGATTTTCAATCCGGAACAGCATTATTCAAACATAAGATGAAATGTGCTCAAAAAGATTTAGCGTCGAAATTAAAGATTTCCCAGTTAAAAAGAAAACGTTTGAACAGCTAACATATTCTGTGGACCAGTCCAAGCAATGATCGTAACTAAATTTATCTGAAAAAAAAAAAGATTAAGACATTGATGTGGATACAAATAACATCGCCTAAGTTCATTTGAATCACACAAGTGAGAGTTTAAGAACAAAAGTACTGTGGGAACCATCTTATATATTTCCTAAACTCTCATTTTTCCTGTTAGGCCGCATGCTTGGGAGTGGTGCCATATTCATGCGAACATACTGTACCCAATGACATCGGGGTTATTTCCAGGTCATTACATCACACGTCTTTTGCATGTAATCGGCAGCATCATGCTTCAGTACTATATATATATATATATATATATATATATATAATGTTGATGACAATATATATATATATATAGTTTATGAACGAGAGAATAGACTCATTAACATAAGAAAAATAAAGAGAGACTTATCAATCCTGACCATTTTGCCCTTCACTATTTATTAGAGGACCATTATTACATGGCTTGCTTACATTTCAAGACTTAAAATCATATAAATGTCACAGGATTGGTTACACGTATAAATAAAACTTTAAAGCTTAACGTAATAAACATTCAACTACGCATATGTTTATAAATAGTTTCCATTGTTTGTTTTCGTCGGGTTTTTAAGCTGTCATTAAGCAGGGAGAGCTGTCAAAAATGTATTGATTTTTTTATCATACATTTTTTAAAACATCTTGAGAGGTATTTGAAAGTTAGAATCAAACGCTTGTCGATGGTTTAGTTTATTGTTGAGTCGATTAGACGTAAGATATTTGAAGGCAAGATATTACATGATAACACACGTGCCCTCTGTCTCTGTATCTGTCTCTCTAATACACACACACTCACACAACCATCTACATAACTTAGATGAGGTTTTAAAATGTTGACCCTGTTATCCAATTAGCAGTTTTCCTTCATATGATATTCATTGAGCTCTGACTCTTTTCATTGTGACAGAAATTGAAATTTGACCTTACTACCATATGGTAAATGCACTATCCAGAATCCGTTCGAGAAAATGAGATGCTTAAAATTTTCTGGAATTTTGAGAAACAATAAGATCACCTAATCCCGGTCCAGACACCAGACCGAATGGTAATTAACAACAACAGCAACAACAAGAACAAGAACAACAACAGCAACAATAAAAATGAGAGAAAACCTTTCGTATAGTGCACTCTGCCGTCCCGAATGATCACTGAGTGAAAATAAAAGAAAGCGAAAAGAGTGACAAATACTTAGACCTTGCCAGAGAACTATTTACCAACAAACTATTCACTTCACACAATTCACTTATAAATCAAGTAACATATATATAATATGTATATTTACATATAGGATTTGGCATAGGAGTTGATATGCCATGAAACACAACCAAACCAATCCAAACCTAACCAGCTTATTAAATCTATTGGCGTTAGATTGCAATAATTGAAACTATTTAACTGTGTGCAAACAATGATCTCTATCTCGCTTGAAAATAATGTAACCCACAAACTATTTGCTTACAAGTCATAGATAGATAGATAAAAACAAGAGTTGGTTTTAAATAACCCACAAAGTTTGATATATCATAAAATATCCCTAATTGTATATTAATTTATTATGTGCTCATGGTATAATGTTTATCATCGAAGAAAATGAAGATGGCGAACTAAGTTCAAATCCTGGACGAAACTTTTGTATTTCACAGAACGTTTTTACCCTTGATAAAAGAACGCATTTAAGAAGTCTTCTTCCAGCAATTGGTAAATAGTTGGTCAAACTGTGTACTTTAACCTCGGCATGCCAACCGGTCTGGGAGAAGGAAAACTCTGAATTCAAACTTGTTAAACATTTCACAAATACATCTGCCCAAGCCAAATTCCGAGTGCATAGCCTGGTGCAAGCAGCGGGAGGCATTGGTCTCTACGTGAA
Organism: Sepioteuthis lessoniana; assembly: GCA_963585895.1. Lineage (NCBI taxonomy): Eukaryota > Metazoa > Mollusca > Cephalopoda > Myopsida > Loliginidae > Sepioteuthis > Sepioteuthis lessoniana. The sequence goes on along the minus strand of OY757925.1, from coordinate 64,230,800 downwards.
TGCAAATGAAACAGAGTTTGTGATTTAAACAAAATGGAGTCATCTCCAATCTGAAATTAGTCGACCACTTCACTTATATCGGCAGCAATATCTCATCGACTAAAAATTATGTCAATATACGCCTTGCGAAGGTGTTGACTGATATTGACAAGCTATCGATCGTATGGAAATCTGATTTAAAAAAAAAACTGGACATTTCCAAAGCTCTAGCTGCGTATGAAAGTAGCACATGGATTTAACGAAGCGTATGGAGAAAATCCTGCAAGTAACCCCACCCACCAAAAATAGTAATTATTCGGCTGGAACTTTAGAAAGCACAGAGTGTCCCTTCATTGCCATCCCTCCCTGATAACCTCTGGCCTGGAGTGGTAGTTCTTGATAGACTCCTATCTATGGGTTAAATAGAACTGTTTGCAATTTAAACTAAGTGCAAACAAATGACTTATGCTGAATTGAATTGCTTGAAAAAGAACTGTTTCATCATTTAACTGTGTGTAAACAAATAACTGATGTTTAATTGAATTGTTAGTAGAAAAATTTAATTAAAACGAACGAGTAAAGTTGAAATAGATAAATAGTTCTACTTGAAAGTCTTTAACTGCGTGCATCAATTGAATTATTTATATTACATAGAACTAGTCAGAACCATTTGACTATGTGCAAATGAATGACACCAGTTGAATAAAATAATTAGTTCTCATAGCAATACTTGTTACCACTTTACTGTCTGCAAACAAATAATTAGTATTGAATAGAATTTGGGGCTGTATAATACACCGACTGCACCTCTGTAGAGGGGTAACACCCCTGCCCTTCAAATGAGTGTCCTGGATACGATCTGATGGTGAGGTCCAGTAATACAGGAGCTTTGGGGAATGCGGAGAACCCCTTCATTGCCATTGCTCCCAGGTCCACTCTGACCCGGAGTGGTAGCAGCAGATGAGGCCCTATCTATGGGTTAAATAGAACTAATTGCATACTTATACTAAACTGAATTGTTTGAATTAGAACTGTTTGACTAAGCTGAATAGCTTGAAATAGAAAAGTTTTTGATAATCAAACTATACTTACATTTAAATGGCGTGCTCATGCTAAACTGAATTGTTTGAAAAATAACTGTTTTGACATTGAAACTGTACTTACAGTAAAATGAATTGTTTATTATAGAACTGTTTTGACATTTAACTGTGTGTAAACAAAGTCTGTACTTATACTAAACTGAATTAGCTGAATTAGAACTGTTTGAATAAACTGAATAGGTGGAAATAGAAATGTTTTTCACAATTAAACTGTGTACTCTAAACTGGGCTAAACTAAATTGTTTGAAATATAACTGATTATTTATATAAAAGTGGATCTGGTGTTAAATAACCTACAAAGGTCGATATGCCATAAAAACCAAACTACTAACTAACTAACTTGAATAGAATTATTACTGCAAGATAACAACATTTGAAACCATTTAATTGTGTAGAAACAATAGCAATACTAATGTGCAAACAAATCAATTCTAACTCCTTTAAAAATGAAAATACTTACTATCTAGTCAATTACAAATCATATGTATATTCATGTATGGGACCCCGAATTCAAAGGGGGTGTCCACGTGGTGTAACGGTTAAAGCGATGGACTGCGGAATCGTATTACGTGAGTTTGTACTCTCGTCGCGCTATTACGTTGACTTTCGGGCAAATACCCTTGGGAAAAGTATGAACCTCCTTATCCTCCCAGCTATGGGTTAAATAGTACCACTACTGTTCTTCTAGGAGAATGGCTTTGGCATTGAATAACCTAAAAAGAGTTGATATGCCATTAAACATAGAAAGAAACCCAAATTCAAAACTTTTTAAAATAGATATATGATAGTAAACGTAACAAAATTAGCACCAGTAAGTCCCAAGAACACCCTTAGTGCAGGATAAATTGTCTGTAAGAAATTTGATTTATGACCCCTCGGCACTTCCTGTTTCTTGCTTAGATATTCCCCTTTCCTAAAAAGAAAAGTTACTTGAACTAAGGACTCCGGGCAAGTAAATTTAGGAAGGAACTATAAAACAAAGAACGAAGGACCTTTGACGGAAAATAACCTTTGAACGATTAAGATATAAATCCACAAGATTATCAACCCACTACAGGACTTTGTGAGTAACAATATTTACCAGATGCAAACGCTAAAAATATTTTTAAAAATATAACATTTCTTACAAGAGACCAAAAGGAAAACCACTTATCTCTGTCCGTAAACTATTTCAATGTAAACGTACTATTCATAATACCTTGTTTCACATGCAACTCATATATGTATCTAGACCTACAAATTTTTTATTGGTGTTTGTCCCCTTTTTATGTGTTTAATTACTTGTTTTGCATGTCAGTCAAAAGCCTAATAATTTGTATTATCCTATTTTACGTTCCTTTCTACTATTACAAATATTTATTTTATTGTATTATGACAATTGTTAGCGGCGACCATATCTCTAACCCTGTTTAGTATAGGAGTAATTCGAGTTTAGAGATAACCCGTTCGCTAAACAAGTAACTGAGAACAAGAAAATAAAATTATTAGTGTTTGATAGAAACAATGTATCTCTGAGCAAAGAATGAGTTCTGGCTTGGGCAAATGTTATCAACAAAATGTGTTTACAAATCATGTGTGTAGAGAACGAATAAATAAATAAATAAATAAAATTAAATTTTTAAAGAAATAAATAAATAGATAAAAAGAAAACTATTAAATTTGAAGAAACTCCCAGAGGTCTCTAACGGAAAAGGAGATGACGCATGCGTAAAAGAAAAAAGGATTTTCCTCTTGAAAAGGGAAACGATATTATCTTTTCTTTTTCAGGCAGTGTCCGTCGAACCAACAACACCATTTTGCTGTCTGGTGTTTTGGGCACCACGCTACGTCTTGGGACGTAGCGTCGGTTAGTCCCTTCACCAAGTAAATAAAGGAAAGTATGGAAGAAATGTTTTAGTCTCTTATCTATTTCTATCTTTTCTTTTTGTATATTTCTTTTGGGACTTTCTTTGGGCAAGGCATTGGGCCGGCCAGTCAACGTGGGGTGAAACAGTGTAACCAAAATATGGAGTCAGATATCTTACGGCAACACAGCCTTGCCCTTAGCCCCTGACCTTCAAAAAACTTCAAATCCCACATGTGTATCTAATATGTATGTATAAAGAGGATTTGGCATAAAACAACCTACAATGGTTGAAATGTGCTAAAACGAAAACAAATCAAAACTTATACATTTAATATATATATGTGTACGAAGGATTTGGCATTAAATAAACAACAACGGTTGATATGCCATAAAGTCAAACCAAAGCAAATCGTGTATATTTAATAT
>OY757925.1:64212449-64222449 GCA_963585895.1 Sepioteuthis lessoniana | reverse complement strand
GGAGTTTAACAGGTTTAAATTCAGAGTTTTCCTTCTCCTAGACTAGTTGCCTCACCACGGGCACTAAAATTTACCCTTGATCCTTATCTTATAATTCTGAGTGTTAAGAACCAGTTTTTGAGTCTTTGGTATGATTCGACCTTGGATTGAAACCTAGTCACCCGGACCATTGACGAACACTCTACTCATTAGACCAAAAAAGTGAACAAAGAAAGCTTACTTAAATATATTAAAGAATGAACGAATAAAAGAAATTAAATGTAAAAATGAAACAAAGGCTTATATAGAATTAGTTATAAAAAATGTCGGCAGAAATGTCAAAAGTGTATATTAAGGATTTGAAAAAGAAGGAAAGAAAGCTTATATAAATAAATTAAAGAAGGAAAGAAATGGAAAATAAAGTAAAATGAACTCAAATCTTCATAGAAAAGAACAAAGATTAAAGAAAATGAAAAAAATGCATACCAAAGTGGGATGAAAAAGTTAGTGGCTTGTTTGATGAGGGTAGAAAACTAGGCTTTCGGAAATGAAATGGATAAAAAGAATATTTCGACAAACAAGAAATAACAGTAACACAGAAATACAGGAATCAAATAATAACAGACTTTTTTTTTTATCTTTAATAATGTGCATTATAGGGGAGAGAGTCCTTAGTTTGCAATACTTTTGGTGCTGATTGTAAACCTCCGGTGTACAGGTGCTTCAAGGTGAAGAAAAATTATTCACTCGAATATTTTATCTTTTTATTTTTTATTTTTTTATTGAGTTTCTGAATACCTTGAGATCTATAATTCTTTTTACTAACTATGCTTTTTCATCTCTTTCTCTCTCTCTCCATATATATATATATATATATATATATATATATATATATATATATATATATATATATATATATATATAAAAGAATTAATAGCTTGAAAGGGAGTCTGAAGAAAGAGAGAGATGGAAAATGCATAGTTAGTAAAAAGAATTATAGACCTCAAGGTATATAATTTAACTTAAGCAACAATTTGATAAAATTTAACTTAAGCAAAAATTTAGAATTCTTGGTAAATATATATATATATATATATATATATATATATATATATATATATATATATATATATATATATATATATATATTCTAAATTTTTGCTTTAGTTAAATTTTATTTTCTCTAATACTGTTGGTTAATTTCTATCTCTGAGGAGTCAAATATAGTGTCCGGTAACTGATTTTTTAAAATCAGGGTCTGACGTCGGTTTATCTGATTTGGGTCTATTTTTAAAATTTCTTAAATGGGTTCTTTTTACTTTCACTAATAGGACATTTTTAGAAAAAGATTTTTTATTTGTTTTTGGTTAAAACTTTAATAATTAGAACCATTAAAATTTTATCGACTAAAATACTCATAAGCTGGTGTAATATATACTGTTGGTGACTTTTTAGGGCAACAGGATCAAAGCACTGCAAGACCGTTTGACGAAGTGTGTGGTCCACAACGGAGACTGTTAAAACGTAAATAAAGTCTGGTTACATTCAATTTCAGTCGACTGTCATGTGCAAATAAAAGATTTTTACATGAATGCATGTATCAATGCTTAAAAGAATAAATAAATATAAGAGAGAAATAAAGATACAAAAGCTTAAAGAAAGAAAGAAAGAAAGAAAGAAAGAAGCAAACAAACAAACAACAGAAATATATGCAAATAAAGAAAAGAATAAGGAGATAAAAAATGTAAAAAGAAGAAAATGAAGGACGTGAAACTTTGAAGAAGAAAAACACTAGAAAAACTTAAAATAAAAAATTTTTTAAAAGACAGAAAAGCAAAAAATTTTATATACCGTTATGATTGTGTATTATACACACAGACATATATATATATATATATATATATATATATATATATATATATATATATATATATATATATATATATATATATTACACGCACCCTTAACTTTCGACGTCTCCGAAATTCCACAGAAAAAATTCTATCGCAAAATCCATTCTAAATTTTGTAGCAGATTGATTTAAACAAAATTTTAGTACTTGTTCAATTTTTTTTTCAGTTAATATGCACTAAAACTAAGAAGTTAGCTAGTTTATATTATGTCTTAAAATACAAAATTGACATAGTATTTAGGACAAATACGCGGACATGTTCATGCAAAAATACAACTAGCTTGCGGTAAAAATAAGCTCCTATCAGGAGAAACAAAATTATAAACAAACGCACATTCCAGTGGATATCTCTCTGAAATGACATATAATATATTAGTTTCGACAAAGGATATAACTTACTTTCGGTCATCCCTCCTGAATGTAGCCGAAAAAAGAAGTTGATTATAAAGTTCTTGAGTATAATACGTACTGCTAACTTTTAGGCTGAAAAATCTGAAAGAATAGCTCGTCTTGTACACGAACAATAACTGTAAAGATTTTTAAAATATGAAGAAAAATCCAAATAAACAAGCAAAAAATTGAGTACTGGAATGACTGGAAAATATTGCCGAAATATGAAAAAAAAACAAAAAAAAATATTATTACTTAAAATATTAGGACTATTGACCTCATCTTTATTGCTATGCTCACGACGTTTCGATCGATGTGTCCTTCGGCCTTCTTCCGGTGTTTCATGTCGAACTCGAGAGTCCACACAGAATAAAAGAACATAAACGAAGAAAATAGTCAGCTCAAATGCAATACGAAAAAATGGTTGGTTGGTTGGTTGGTTGGTTGGTTGGTAACTTGGTTTTTACTCTACGTCAATCTTTGTTGGGTTATTTAAAGCATTGGACAGATATTTCTTTTCTTTTTCTTTTTTTTTTTTGCATGCAATCATTTACTTTCAAGTAACTATGAAAATCATCTTTAAACAATCATAACTTGAAGAAATATTTCCTAATACCAAAAGAACCATACACAATTATATGATTTCAGTGTAATTATTCATTTGCCTAAATTACTACGAGGAAACCTGATAATTTTTATCCCTTAGAACATTCCTTAGAATATTTTACCGGCTCATTGGTCTAGAGGGTAGAGTGTTCGCCAATAGTCCGAAAGACCAAAGACATTAAAAATGGTACTTGATACCTCCTTGCTTAACACTCAGGAATATAAGGTACGAATCAAGGGTAAAGTGGAACAATCTAGGGAAACGACTAGCTCTCTTCCCTACACCTTGGTGTAGTAGCTATTGAAAAAGGAGCCTTCTGGTCACCATCGACTACGGTCACCAACTTTACTTTTACTTAGAATATTCGGGCAGTCCAATAATACATTTTAAGTGCTTGTAGGAACTCCTCAGTGATGTCCTGCCTTCATTGCCGATTTCGAGTCATTAAACATCATATTGGCTCCGGCAGTAACCCCGACTTGGGTCCGGACGTACCCAGCCGGCTCCTAAATCTGTGCTACATGTGGCTTCTTTTTTATTTCTTTTACGGCAGAATTCGTACTTTTAGTGTTAACTCTCGCCAGTGGAAAGAGTTCATTTTCCCTCCCTCGCCTATTTAATGACAAATTCGATTTACACCCATTTCCTAATTTTTTGTTCACGGCTGCACTTTTCTGGTGTGTTCGTCCATTTTTTTTTTAAACTTACCCCTTTACTTTGAATTATTGATACTAATTGTACTTCTTTTTTTTTCTTTCCTCTGTTTAGTTTGTCTTCATTGTAATTTAGCACAAATAGTTCTTTTTTTGATATTAATCATTTGATTGTACACATCTACATCTAAACTATTAGTTTTAGATAGAAATACTTGAAACCATATCACCGTGACCAAACAAATGATTATTCATATAAAATAGTAGTTACATTGAACTTTTATAACTGTGTGTAAACAAATTATTATTATTATTGTTATTAAAAAATCACTTTTCATCACTTAGAATATTCGGACGGTTGTCTTCATTTCAGTTGTTATACTCGCAACGTTTCGACCGATACACCCTTCGGTCTTCTTCAGTAGTATTATATCGTTAAAGTTAAAAGCATAAATAGGGAAGAGCGTTATTGAATAAGATGTCTTAAAGAGGCACCACATTAGTTGGGCTACAGTGATCTGTTGAGCAGACTAAGTAGAGAGATGAATACGATTTAGGAAGAATTAATCAAAATGTCTCGATAAAAAAAATGCAATATGAGCTAAGGTAAAGAATCATATATAGTAAGGAGTAGTGTCTCAAAGGCTGTTGGAAACATAAGATTTATGAGTCCCTAAAATCCACTCTGAATTGTCCAGAAGGACACATGGTGTAATGGATGAAGTGCTTCTGAGTGAAATCATTTGGAGGTCCCAGGTTCAATCCAACCTACGAGCAAGATAACAAAGAATAGTTAATATAGCTTAACTCTGATACTCCGTCATAGTTAACGAAATTAGATCAATCTACTCCAATGGATTAAGAAAAGGGTTCAAACCGAATTTCGGTGTGGGCTCCGGAGTTCAACATGATACACCTGAAGAAGGCCTAAAAACGTATCGGTCGAAACATTGTGAGTATAACAATGAACACAAATAGTTCGAATATGCAAAGAGATTGAAATTAATTATTCCTATCCCCGAGTATAAATCATTTGGCTATGTTTCTAGTATTGCTATTTATTGTTGGCACACCGTTAAAGGGTTTCAAGTATTGTAATTTATTGTTTGCATGCTATTAAATGGTTTTAAGTATTGTTAGCATTGATAGTTCTCTTTGTCATTGTTAAATGGCTTGAAAGATCACAATTTGATACTAATATTTCATTTCAATATTAATCATTAGTTTGCACAGAAATAACTACTTTCGTCTATATTAAACGATTTTAAACACAAATGAGACCCTAACCAGTACAACCACTCCAGCTCAGAGTATAACTGGGAGTAGTGGCAAGGAAGAGGTACTTCACATTCCCCAAAGCTCCAGGACCAGAGTCCCACTATTAGATAGTATAGTGTAATATCTAGGACACTCTTGGGGGGGGTCTTACACCTTTGCAGTGATACAATCGGCATATTCTATTACCCCTAGCTAACTGGGCAACTATGAGGTAATTTACTAAGCCAAAAACGTAGCACAAGGCAGTATGAATGGGGCGCCCAATGGATCTCGAACTCACTCATGGAGTTTTTGCTAGTCTAGCTTAGAGACTATTACACCACCTGAGGTGCCCAAACTGGGCTACGATATAGTATAAATAAATTGCAAATTGCTGTATGGTTTCAAATAACTGATAACAATAATCCTAGGTAAATGATTGAACAATTCTATTTGACCCGTAGATCGGATCCTACCAATCCACATCAAAGTGAACCTGGGAGTAATGATAATTAATTGGCATTACACATTCTTTAAGGAATCCAAGACTTCAGCCTCATCATCAGACGCAGTTTAGTGTCATACCCAGCAATTAACAAAGAAATCAAACTACGAGGATCATTACATAGGTTTCCAGACTTTTTCGTATGGGCACTTTTATTGATAGTACACTCATGAAACTCCAGTCCCCTTCGAAGTAATCTCCTCCGGCTGCAATGCACTTGTGGTACCGTTCCAACAACTTCTGGAATCTCTTCCTGAACTCCCTTAAAACCTCAACATAGTAACCTAACCCTAACCCTAACCTTTTGGCCAATCAACTATGGTGTATTGACTTCCTTACTCCCCCCCACCTCTCATTATGCCTCACAGACTCCATGCCTTCCTTGAATCTCTTATGCCACTCAAAAACTGATGCTCGATTCATGCATGATGGTCGAAAAGCAGTCTGAAGCATTCCATACGTTTCTGTGTCATTTTTTCCAAGTTTAAAACAGAATTTTATTGCATATCGTTCTTGTAAATTGTCCTTACGTTCAGATTGCATTTTTGAAATTCACCAGCTGTGACAATCAGGGTGTATTCCAATTGCTGCTGTAGCTGTTCATTTGAACCTGAAATCATAAAAATTTGTCAGTCATCTCATAAGATGTATAGCAATAACATACTGTCTTTTCAAGTGTCTACGACAATTTTAAATGCCTGTACAAAAAAGTCTGGAAACTTATTGAAGGCACCACGTAATATCAGAGAGATATTCATTTTGGCCTAAAATGCGTTGATCTTAAAAAGCTTCTTGACATTCTCGTAGTCTATATTCAAATAAAATCTAACCAAACACACTTGAAACAATCCAAGATTACTGATTTGATTTTGAATTCTGATGGGTAAACATGAAGTAAATATTCTCAGTCGAGTTGAAAGCCAACAATGATCATTTGCTTTTTTATCGGAGTCATCAACCTGAAAAAAGCTTGTCTTATTAATCTCTTTAAAGACTTCAGAGATAGATAGATAGATAGATAGATAGATAGATAATGAGTATTCTAACAATCTATATAGAGTGGAGTTTTGTTTTGATCTGAATCGCAAGCAAGGCATCTTTTTAGAATTTGATAAACAAAATATTGCCGAACACATAACATAATCCCAGAGTTTTGTTGTTGTTGTTGTTGTTGTTGTCTTGTTTACAGCAAGTTTCACAAAATTCTGCTAAGTATTTGTCAAGCATATATATTTTCATTTCTTGAATTTCTTTTCTTTTCTTCAACCCACACACTTTTTTGTTTATTCTTTTTATCACAATAAATATAATCAGAATTTAGATCGTCAAAAAAATCATATTCAACATGAGCATAGATTTTGGAAAATAACCATTAAGCTAAAAAGTCGATTAAAAATAGATTTATTCTCCATGGGAAAGCTGACTAAACTGAGTTGTTTGAAATAGAAATGTTTTTGATAATTAAACAGTATACTCATACTAAATTGAATTGTTTGAAAAAGAAATGATTGTTTGTATAAAAACGGATTTGGCATTAAATAACCTACAAAGGTTGATATGCCATAAAATTCAACCAACCAACCAACCGACCAACCATGTTAAAGCACTTTAAGAATATAGCTCTCACGTGCTATGATGTGTCTTTTTCTTGAATTTACATTTATAAAATAAGGTGCAGGTGGCTTGAGATGATGTCTGCGTTTCACTTTTGTGCTAATGCCTCCGAGTGCACCAACTATAATTGGTATCACTGTCACCGTTTTGTTCCGCTGTTTCTTTACTTCTACAGCAATATTGCCCAGTCTGCTGGGGCTGTAGAATATACCGACTGGACCTCTGCAGAAAGTAAGACCCCACACACACACACACACACAATGAGTGTCTTAGATATGACAATAAACAATCTGCTAGTGTGGTTCCAGTAATGCTAAAGCTTGGGGGAATGCTGAGTACCTCTTCATTGCCATTACTCCCAGGTCCACTCTGGCACGAAGTGGTAGCACCTGGTTGGGCCCTATCTATGGGTCAAAAAGAACTAAACTTATGCTAAGCTGAATTGTTTGAAATAGAACTGTTTTGATATGTAAACTGCGTACTCGTGCTAAATTGAGATATTTGAAATAAAACTGTTTTTGAAATTGAAACTGCACTATGTTAAACTGAATTGTTCAAAATAGAACTGTTTTGACATTTAAGTGGATGTAAACAAAAACTATACTTATATCAAATTAAATATTTTGAATAAGAAATTTTGACTAAACTGAATAGCTTGAAAAGGAAATGTTTTTGACAATTAAATTGTGTCTTTATGCTAAACTGAATTGCTTGAAATAGAACTGTTTATTTGTATAAAAATGGATCTGGCATTAAATAACCTATAAAGATTGATATGCCATACCAGGTAAACAAACAAACAATTCAGTTTAGCATAAATACAACAGTTTTAATGTCAAAAAATAATTCTATTTCAGACAATTCAGTTTAGCATACAAAAACAGTTCCATTGGAAGCAATTCAGTTTAGTATAAGTTCACAGTTTACATGTCAAAACAGTTCTATTTCAAGCAATTCAGTTTAGCATAAGTACACCGTTTAGTTCTATTTGACCCATAGATAGGACTCTATCAGGTGCCACCGCTCCAAGTCAGAGTGGATCTGGGAACTATGACAATGAAGGGGTACTCCGCATTCACCCAAAGCTCCAGCATTACTAGGACCTCACTATCAGATTGCTTAGTGTCATATCAGGACACTCGTTGGGGCAGTGGGGGGCTTACCCCTCTGCAGAGAAGCAGTCGGTGTATTCTACAGCCCCAGCCAACTGGGCAATCAAAGCACAGGTAAATTTTATTGGTTTCATTTCCTAGGACAGATCCTTTTTTGCATCGTCAAATTTTAGTCTCTTTCACAATTCCAAGTGAATCCCATTTCCCACATTCTATTCATTTTATACTTGTTTGCAACATTCACTTCGACTCTTTGGCCAAGTGGGTAGAGTGTTCGCCAGTGGTCTGGGAGACTTGGCTTCAATCCCAGGTTGCGTCATACCAAAGACTTTGAGAAAGTCTACACTTCTCCCCCCTATGAGTAAACAGTTAAGCAGAATGGACTCTATAGTATATTTGTTTACTGTTACATATTAATTAATCCATCTAATTCATAGGCAGTTGTATTAATTGAAGTATTTCGGCTCGTTGGTCAAATGGGTAGAGTGTTCGCCAATGATCTGGGAGACCTGGGTTCAATCCCAGGTCGCGTCATACCAAAGACTTTAAAAATGGTACTTGATACCTCCTTGCTTAACACTCAGCAATATAAGGTACATATCAAGGGTAAAAGCGGACCAGTCCTGGGAAAGGAGTAGCGCCCTTCCCTACACTTCGGTGTTGTGGCTACTGAAAAGGGAGCCTTCTGGTCGCCCTCGACTACGGTCGCCAACTTTACTTTACTTTTATAGCATATCAACTATTATAGCTTGTTTAATGTCAAATCCTCTTTATATTTTTATATTAAATATATATGATTTATAAGGACATTGTGTTGATAACATTTCTAAACGAGCCGAAACTCATTCTTTGCACACAGTTAAATGGTTTTAAGTTTTTCAATCTAAAACGAATGAATCTATTTACTATTAATCATTTGTTTGCACACAGGTAAATATGATGTATGAGTGAATACTTTGTTGGTAATTTCATTGTTAGATGCGTGAGAACAAATCTGTTTGCGTACTAGGATTTCTATCGTTTTTCCACTGTTAAATGGTTTCAATTATAGCTAGCTAGCTCTATAAATTCTACACAGTATTAATTATTTGTTTGTTGACAGTGTAGTGGTTACAAGTATTGCCAACCAATTTTCATTCTATTCAACACTATTCATTAATTTTTACACTGTCAAATGGTTCCAAGCATCGCTATGTCATCATCATCATCATGTCGTGCCGCTAGCACGGATATCCCTGACCCTCTCTCGCCACTTTTCCCTATCGTCCATCGCCTCAGGCAGGTTTTCAGGGCTACATCTCGTATCCTCACATAGCTGCTGTTTGTATGTTCGAGCTGGTCGTGCTGCTTTTTCTTGGCCATATGCGGGGGTCCATAGGAGTACCTCACTTATGAGCTCGTCTCTGCTTCTCCAGCAGTGTCCTTCGTGTCTGGTTCGTCAAACGTGGATAGTTTTCGTGATGGGAGGCATGTGGCCGTATAGTTGATGCCTTGTGGGGTGTTGCCGCCAGGACTTATTCAATATTGCTCTCAACATAAATTTTAGATACACAGCCAAAGAGTTTTTAGTATTGCTATTTAACACTAATAATTCTATTCAACATTACTCATTTGTTTGCATACAGTTAAATCGTTCTAAGTATTGCTATGTATCACTAACAATTCAATTATAAATCAGTTATTTGTTTAAATGACCAAACAATTCTATTTCTATCAATTCTATTTAACATAAGTCATTTGTTTGCTCACAGTTTAAACGTCAAACATTTCTATTTGACCCATTGATATCAGGTGCTACCACTCCAAGTCAAAGTGGACCTGGGAGTGGTGACAATGAAGGGGTACTCTCCAAAGCTTCAAGACAAGATACTCACCATCAGATTGTCGATTGTCACATCCAGGACGTTCGTTGAGGGAATCTTACCCTTGAGCAGAAATTCAGTCAGTGTATTCTTCAGACCCAGCCGTCTG
>OY757925.1:64189949-64207449 GCA_963585895.1 Sepioteuthis lessoniana | reverse complement strand
GCACCCCACAAAGCAGCAGCTGTACGGCCACTTACAACCCATCACGAAAACTAAACAAGTTACACGAACCAGACATGCGGGACACTGTTGGCGAAGTAGGGACGAACTCATAAGTGACGTACGCCTGTGGACCCCATCTCATGGACGAGCAAAGACAGGTCGACCACTTAGAACTTACATATAGCACCTCTATGCCAATTCGGGATGTAGCCCTGAAGACCCGCCGGAAGCAATGGACGATAGAGAAGGGTGGCGAGAAAGGGTCAGGGATATCCGTGCTGATGGCGTAACATGATGATGATGATGAATATATATATATATATATATATATGTGTGTGTGTGTGTGTGTGTGTGTGGTGCGGGTGTTTATAAACAGGATTTGATATTAAATATTCTACAAGGGTTGATATGCCATAAAACCAAATAAGCAAGCCAAATCTATATATCTATCAATCGATTTTCTGTCTATTAGATCAAGTTTATATATATATATATATATATATATATATATATATGTATATATATATATATGATGAAACATTATAGATATTCTTTGTCTACATATTTCTGTTTCCATCCTTTCAAATCATTGTATTGATGTTATAATATCCAGCCGAATACGGCTCGTAAATTTTCAGTGTTTAACTGGATCCCAAGTACTTTCAGATCCCTCTCGAGTCATTTTCTCGGGGTTGGGGGTATATTGCAAAACTATCATTTAGTGATTTTTTTAAAAATTCATGTACACACCTCATAATAATGATGCTGTATACATACATATATACATATATACTCGTATATATATATATATATATATATATATATATATATATATATATATATATATATATATATATATATATATATATATATATATATATATATATATATATATATATATATATATATATATATATATATATATATATATATATATATATATATATATATATATATATATATATATATATATATATATATATATATATATATATATATATATATATATATATATATATATATATATATACTCACGCACACACTGGGTCAGTGGGTAGAGTGTTCACCAATGGCCCGGAAGACCTGGGTTCAATCCCAGTTAGTGTCATACCAAAGACCTTAAAAACACCTCCTTCCTTAACACTCAGCAATATAAGGAAAGTATCAAGGGCAAAGTGGAGCAATTCAATGAAAGGAGTAGCGCCCTCCCCTATACCTGTGTAGTAGCTATTGAAAATGGAGCCTTCTGGTTGCCCTCGACTACGGTCGCCAACTTTACTTTACATATATAATGTGAGTGTGCGTGTGTTTTAAATTTACCATACGTATTTTTTCTTTTAGCTAACTCGGCCGCAGAATCGTATTTCTAGTAATAATAAAAGCAAAAGAACTTGCTGCAACAGCGAAAGTGTTTAAAAACTAGTTTGCTAACGAGTGCCCTAAGACAGGCAACAATATATATATATATATATATATATATATATATATATATATATATATATATATATATAGGGCTTATAATGTATTGAATTTTTAAATTGTCTTTAAACCAATATAATGATGTACTTCCAACTGGGAAAACTGCATTTTTTTCCTTCCTTAAAAGTGATTAATGATAGTAAAATGTTTACCACGTACATTTCCGCGTTTTTCCTTCTCCTCTGCCCCATCCATAAACCCGACCATCATCTTGTCTCAGCGTTGCCATTATTCACTTATTTATTTTTCTTCTTGTCACTTAAAAAATATCCTGGATGCATTTTTGTTTCTGCTTTTCAAATTTTACACACCAATTTAAACGCCCTGAATGCTAAGTATTGCTAACATGTTTATTCATTTCTTTCTTTTCTCTCTCTCTCTCTCTCTCTCTCTCTCTCTCTCTCTCTCTCTCTGTCAGTCACTGTCTATTTTTTTTAAAGAAAAGGATTCATCTGTTAATGTTTATTCGGGGACACTAGTGCGGTAACTTGGAGTTTTAGATCTCTGAATATATGACATCACATAAAATGTAATATTCTGGGGTAGTTGCTGGGCCTTAATAGTGCTTGATTTTTAAATGGAGTTTACACCAGGGAAAAACAAAAAATAAAAATAAAAAATGACTATCACACAAAAACCTTAATAAGGGGTATAAAACATTTCAATGAAATTACAAACATTTGTTGTGAAGAAAAATTCAATGAAAAATGTAAGGTTACTTCCTTTGACAAAATAAAAACGATAACTGGCTAGCTATATCAGTCCATGTTTATCTATCTATCTATCTAAGCTTGTTCATATCTATCTATCTATCTATCTATGTTGCGATTTAGTTCAGAACCAATCTATCTATCTATCTATCTATCTATCTATCTATCTATGTTGCGATTTAGTTCAGAACCTATCTATCTATCTATCTATCTATGTTGCGATTTAATTCAGAACCTATCTATCTATCTGTCTATCTATGTTACGATTTAGTTCAGAACCTATCTATCTATCTATCTATCTATCTATCTATGTTGCGATTTAATTCAGAACCTATCTATCTATCTATCTATCTATCTATGTTGCGATTTAATTCAGAACCTATCTATCTATCTGTCTATCTATGCTACGATTTAGTTCAGAATCTATCTATCTATCTATCTAAGCTTGTTCATATCTATCTATCTATCTATCTATCTATGTTGCGATTTAATTCAGAACCTATCAATTTATCTCTCTCTCTATCTACCTATCTATCTGAATCTACATTATCTATCTATCTATCTATCTAGTATGTTCATATCTATCTATCTATCTATCAAGATAGATAGATAGATGTTTATCTCTCTCAGTCTGATGATATCTATGCATCTATTTATTTTTATCTATCAATCTATATATTTCTCTCTCTCTCTCTCTCTATATATATATATATATATACCTGTTTGTTTACATATACTTACTAAACCATTTGGCATGAGCACGAACGAAAGATCACTTTTAAACGAAGTTTAACCAGCTTGAATTAAACCTTTTCCTAAGTCGAGATGGGTTGCCATAACAACGTTGTAGAGATCAGTCTGCTCTACTATTTACTCATAGCTGGAGGGAAATACTTGGATAAATACCTTTCACAAGGATATTAAGGCAAATGCAAACGAGGTTGTTATATTTGAACTCTGGTCACTGTGTCCATTTCCAACAACGATAGCCGTTACACACCGAGAGCATCCAAGTCATTTTGCATGTGACAATTGAAATAGTTGTCTTTTCCGTTAAAAATCACTCCTGCACATTCATATTACTTTTCAACTCTACGCCAGACCCACATACTTTTTTTCCCAGAATTGACACGAGTTCTGCGTAGGCTGCTGCGGCAAGATATTTGTAAAGCCACTCATCGATTTGCTGTCTTGAGACCTCATATGACTTGCTAGTATGGCTTTGGATAAAGAGTCTTTATGACAGATGTTACAAGTATGTTCAGGCCTTGAAGTGTTATGGACTGACGTCAGTTCCTGCTTTACAAGTGCTCGCTTTAGACTTGAGTATTCGATTCTCCGTGCTTCAAATGCTTTACAGCGTTCAGAAATAATTTTTTTTTATGTGGATCGATTTACCTCCATATGCTCCTCGTCTCCAATGTTTATACTGAGCATCCTGGAATTATATATATAAATATATTGATATTTTAAGGTTTTTCTTTTATATGTTATATATATTTATGAATATATAAGTTGGTCGACCGTTGTCGAGGTCGATTCGAAGGCTCCTTTTCAAAAGCTACAACACCGAGGTGAATGAATAGGCGCAACTCATCTCACTGTATTGATCCACTAACCCTTGATCTGTACCTTAAAATGCTGTGTGTTAAGCAAGTAGATATCAATTACCATTTTTGAGTCTTTGGTATGACTTGACCTGTGATTGAATCCCGGTGTTCCTAGCCATTAGTTAACACTCAAACTATTATGCCAAGAGGGCGTATATTTTAGCAGAAATGTCTCTCTAAGGTTTTTTTCCTTAAGAAAAAGTACCTTTTAGCTTTTTTTTTTATTGGTTTAATTAATTTATCATTATTACCAATTGATTAAACTGTGACTGTTTCGATACTACTGTTTGGTTGCACCACCGGGAATCAAACGAAACACTCTGAGAAAAACGAAATGAGAATAGCACAAAAATGCCTCACGCTATTAGTTCTCGAAATTTCTGAGACGAAGCTTGTTGATTTTTATCATTAAGGTTTTTCGGACTTCTGTCTTCATCTTTAATGTTATTTCTGCAACGCTTCGGCCAATATGTCCTCGGGCTTCTTCAGGTGTTTGTCGAACTCGGGAACCTTCACGGAACTTCGAACTAGGTCCTTTATTGAAACCACCGGTGGTCGCCTGTTCTGATTCCGTTAGCTATAACCGGGTACAAGTGTTAAGTATTCCTTTATTGTTACTTGCCTGTAGTGAGGATTGGACCTGCAACCTCCAGATGAGTGTCTCCTTAGAAGCTCAGGGAACCAACGCCTATAAGCGTTACGGCATGTGTCCAACAGCCTCTTGCGGTTTTCAACAATTTCTGGAAGTAGAACTGTGCAAATCAGAGGCTGTATTGCCACTTGCTTTCCATCTCATAAACCAAGTCAGACGAACAAGACATGCTGAACGATAGTGGTGAAGTAAGAACAAACTCACTAGCGACGTTCTCCTTTGGTCTCTTACTCATAGCTGGGTTCGTGCGGACACTTGATATGGTCTAGAGGACCTGTCAGGAGTGTTGAACGATTGTGAGAGATGGAGAGAGAGAGAGAGAGAGAGAGAGAAAGAGAGGGAGAAAGTCAATGAACTTCGTGCTGTCAGCACTTGATTATGATGATGATATAAACATACATGCATAAAAATGTGTGTGTGTGTGTGTGAGAGAGAGAGAGAGAGAGAAGGGGAAAGAGAAAGAGAGTGAGAGAAAGAAAATATAGCCTATTAAGTAGTGTATATGTATAAATATATATATATATATATATATGTGTGTGTGTGTGTGTGTATGCACACATATACCTACTCTTTTTTTCTCGCCTTTGATCATTTCAATCTAATGTCTTATTCCTTTGATGTATTCGTTTGTTTGTCAAAAGGTCCCGGTGTTAAACCTTGTTTAAGCTGACTTACTTTATGAATAATGATCTGCACTTCTGCCCTGTTTCTTTTCCCTCTTAAACCCCATTTTCTACCAAAATATCTAAGACCGACAAGCGCCTTTGCAATAACCTTAAAATAAGTTAGGGTCTTTAAATTTTTATCACACCACTCACTGTTTCGTTTTCTTTGATCGTAATGAACAGGCTTCTTTTTGCGGGCCAGGACCCAGACAATCGTGACTGACTTTTTTTCGGGGTACTTTTTGCCAGGGGAACGAAATGAAAGCACCAACGATCTTAAAGACCTCGTTCAATAAATCTATTTAAAAGATTCTCTGTCGACTCAATAAAGGCCATAAAAAGATGTTTAATCTATGAGGTCAGTTCGGATCGTAAGCGGACATTTTGAATATCAAGAAAACCTGTTGCACAGCCTAGTTTTAATTTGGCAACCAATCAGACTGGAGCATATACGCATGCGTAAACAGACACGTTCTTCTTATCTTTTTTTAATTGGCTTGTTTGCTTGGTTTTACGGCATGTCAACAGACTCAGGGTTATTTAATGTCGAAGCCAATCTTGTTCGTTATTTTAAGCAATTATGTTTCAAGAAAGTATTCCAATCTACTCAAAATCATTCGTGGGCACCTCTGGGGTGTAATGATTAGCAAATTAGACTTCCAAACCTACACTAGTGAGTTCGAACCTCATTGGGTATCCCATATATTCGGTCTTGTGCCACATCAAAGCAGAAGGGCTTCGTAAATTACTCCTTATAATCATTATATATAACAAATATATCCATAATCCTAAATTGTACAAATTTACATGAGTTGGTTAATTGGATACCAACCTTCGAGGGTTATTTAATTCTAATGCCATCCTTTAATGAGAACAGTATTGATACTATTTAACCCATAGCTTGGAGGATAAGGGGGTTCCTACCTTTCCCAAGGGTATTTGTCCGAAAGAGAACGTAATAGCGCGACTGGATTTCGAATTCGCTTACTACGATCCCGTTGTTCAGTGCTTTTACTACAATACCACGAGGTCACCCCAACAAATTTACACCATCTTCAAGTACTGATATCAAATGCTAATACTCTACAAGAAATTATATTGTTTCAAGTAAACCAAACACACTTTATAATAATAATAATAATAATAATAATAAAGGATAAGTACCTCGACCTTGCAAGAGAATTTAAAAAGCTGTGGAACATGAAAGTAACGATTGTGCCAATTGTGATTGGTGCGTTAGGCACAATACCTAAAGGATTGTTAAAAGGCCTGGAGAACTTGGAAGTCGGCGGACGGGTAGAGACTATCCAAAAGACAGCATTGCTAAAAACGGCCAGAATCCTGAGACGAGCCCAGGAGACTTGAGGAGACTTGCTGTCACTCAAACTCCAGTGAAAAACCATTAGCTCTATAAACTCTATAATAATATTAATAATAACTCCTCTGAAATTGAGATACAAATGGATCATTTAATCTCGGCCAGACAACCAAACCTTGTAATAATCCATAATGAATAAGAGAACTTGCTGAATAATGAACTTTGCTGTCCAGTCTGATCTAAAAGTAAAATTAAAAGAAGACGAAAAGAAGGATAAGTACGTAGCAGAAAGAAACTTGTATTTTTGTTTGGCGTGTAATTTCATTTGACCGTTAGAGTCGCCAAACATTTTCACCCAATCAGGATGACCTGTCCTATTCAGCCCGAACCATATATCCTAGCAGCACCAAAAATTGAAGAAAGCCCGCGAAACCCTCTCTCCCTCAGAAATCCTCAATGGGAACGGACGTCTATTCGTTTGCTCCTGAATAGCAGTAGCAGCATCATACACTATGAGAAGAGCCATCTAGTTGATGTATCCCTTGGGTCTATTCTTCAAGACCTAGGGATCCTAGTTAAAATCAAATTAGATGATACACTCTAACAACTTCCTACCTTCTTTCCTTACCACCAGACCTCGCAGCATACCAGCGTAAACACCTTTACTTCATGCTGCAATCAAAACCTTGATACAAAACCTAACGGCGTCTTCGTTCTTCTCTACTACCTTTATTTTCCATCAACATTTAGCGAGGGGATAACAACCAACGAAATACCAACGCTGCAAACGAAATGCCAACGCTACCAACGAAATACCAACGCAACCAATGTAATACCAACATAACCAACGTAAAAACCAACCTTAAACCAAAAACATCTAATAATAATAATAGTAATAATAATATCCCCATCGCTATAAGTAGCTGGATCTTGCTAGGGAATCGAAAAAAACTGTGGGACCTAAAAGTGACGGTGATACCAATTGTAACAGGTGCTCTGGGTACAGTCACCAAAATATTAGTACTGGGACTGGAGGACTTGGAAATAACGAGACGATTGGAGACCATCCAAACTACAGTTGAGACTAGCCAGAATACTGTGAAGAGTCACGGAGACTTGAGAAGACTTGCTGTCAATCAAACTCCAATTAGAAACCATCGGCTATCGCTAGTGTGAAAAACTCGAAAAGGAATAACAATGATAATAAGATACTTGGACCTTGCCAGAGACTAAGAAAGCTGTGCAACATGAGGATGTTAATGGTGCTATCTGTAATTGGTGCGCTTGGAACGGTCCTGAAAGGTTTAGAAAAGAGACTGGAAGAGTTATAAATCGGACGACAAACAGAGTACCATCCAGACCATAGTATTGGTGAGATCAAACAGAATACTGAGAAGAGTCCTGGACATCTGAGGAGACTTGCTGTCACTTAGACTCCTGTGAAAGACCATCAGCTAAGGCTGGTGTGAAAAACTCGCAAGAATATTATAGTAATAATAATAATATTAACAATTATTATTATTATTATTATTATTATTATTATTATTATTATTATTATTTCACACATGGAGAGCTTTTCACACCAGCGTTTGCTAGTAGACTTTCACATGAGTCTAAGTGGCAACAAATCATATCAGGTCTCCAGAACTCTTCTGAGTATTCAAACCGACTTCAACCATGTTTTGGTCGGTATATTTTCGATTCTTTCTCTGATTTGCAAATTTTCAGTCTTTTTTTTTCAAATACTTGAGGACCATTCCAAATGTCACTTTCATCCTTATATTCTATAACATCTTGTTCTCTGGTATTTTCGGAGTATTTTTCTAACTTGTTTGCTTTCTTTTATTTTGAATCTGTAGTTTACCACAACAGCAAAATTTCTTGATCATAATTTTTTTCTAGTTCATCATCATTATCAAGTCGCACTACCAGCACGGATTTCCTTAACTCTCTCCCTCCATCCATCCCTATCGCTTCTGGTATGTCTTCTAAACTACATCCTGTATCTTTCC
Source organism: Sepioteuthis lessoniana (assembly GCA_963585895.1). Taxonomy (NCBI): domain Eukaryota; kingdom Metazoa; phylum Mollusca; class Cephalopoda; order Myopsida; family Loliginidae; genus Sepioteuthis; species Sepioteuthis lessoniana. Next base: position 64,199,003 of record OY757925.1, on the reverse strand, counting down.
AGAGCTGTTGTAGGTAAGTTCTTGATGGTCAGGCCACATTGGCATATTCATGAATATGGGTTCGTCCTTCCTTCTTCAGCAGTTTCCCTAATTTGGATAGTTTTCGAGACGAGAGGAAAGTGGCCGTAGGGCTGTTGTTTCGTGAGTTGTTGCGTCCATGATTTGCTTAATATAGCTCGTTGCATTTTTGTGTAGTTGCCTACTCTGCTGGGCGGTAGAATTCACTGACTGCCTCTCTGTAGAGGGGTAAGACCCCACCCAAATGAGTGTCCTGATATGACACTAAAAAATCTGATGGTAGGGTTTCAGTAATGCTTTGGGGAATGCGCAATACCCCTTCATTACCATCGCTCCCAGGTCCACTCAGGCCAGGAGTGGTAGCACCTTATAGGGTCCAATCTGTGGATCAAATAGAACTAAACTGCGTACTTATGCTAAACTGAAATTTTTAATTAGAATTGTTTTGATATTTAACTGCGTGTGGACAAAAGCTATACTTATAGTAAACCGAATTGTTTGAATTAGAAATGTTTGCCTAAACTGAAAAGCTTGAAATAGAAATGTTTTTGACAAACTGTGTACTTATGCTAAAGTGAATTGTTTGAAATAGAAGAGTTTATTTGTATGAAAATGGATTTGGTATCTGCTTCCATATGGGCGTTGACGAAGTTTCCGAATTCTTCATTAGGAGTGTGTGTTTCAGATATCTCCTGAAATGTATCCAGTTTGTTTCTTACAGTGATCGTATATGTATTGCTAATTTTTCAATTGGTACTTGAGTACCAGTCACAGCTAGTGGATTTACTGCTTCTATCTTATTTCTACATAGACACAGGCGTATCTTTGCTGTGACAATTCTATGATCGGAAGATACCCTTTTGAAAGAGGAGTACACCACACAGTACAGAGCGCTCTTAATCCACTTCTTATTTATGAGTACATATTTTATCTATGCTTTAGCCTTGTTTGGGTAAGTATAAATCCATAATTTTCCTGCCCATTTTTGGAATTTTGTATTTTGGTATGTTGGTCGGTTTTCGAGTGAGAAGTCTGTTAGATATTCCCCATTTTCTTTTAACGAGTTGTGTTAGCTGGATTCGTTAGTTTCGTCTTTGCCTATTTGAGCATTCATGTCTTCTCAGATGACGAGAATGTTTTGTTTAAGAATGCATCGGACAAGGTAAGATAGCTCGTTGTTGAAAGGCATGATGTTCGTTTCATCACTGGCATTAGTGGAAGTGTAGCAAGAGATGGTTGTTGTGCAGGAGTTGCCGTTAAATGAAGTATACATCATTCTCAGATGTACTTTCCCAGTGCTATTTAATGACTTTAAGGCACTAAGACTGAGAAGCATTCATACCTCTCCTATGACGGCATTGATGGAGTTTTTCCATGACTATGCTGAGACAAACGTTCATCAATCACTAGAATTATGGTATTTTATTTCTTGTTCACAATGATAGTATCTATGATCTTGTATACATACTATGTCTATATTGTGCTTTGTTCTAGATGCAATCAGATAAAGTTACTGGCCTATTCTATTTAAAGTCCTAACGTGAACAGTGTTTTTGGATCAAAGTAATTTTGGATTGGAATTGAGTTTGAGTTCTCTAGCTGATTTTTCGAACACTGTAACCAGAGCTCCGACCTCAGCTGAACGCACCCTTTGTTTTCCCGCACGAAGGTCGATACGGTTTTGGTATAAGGTTTGATTTAAAGTCATGGTAAACTTTCGTTGGCTGTTTTTTATGTCATTAATAGACACCAGCCTTATAGATGAATAACAGTAGTTTTCTGACTGAACTAATTGACTCTGGCTGTTGATCTGTAAAGTTCTTTCGCACGCCATCTTGTGAGGCTCAACGTTGACCTAACTTTGGATTCATCTGCCTTACTTCACTTCCAACATGCTGCTTCCCATGGTTTCTAGTGATATATGTTCGGAGAATAACCTTTTTTGACTTAGATTTGTTAAGTTTTAACTTATTTAAAGCCTAAATATTTACCTTAAGTTGTTGCTGAAACTTAAATTTTTGAATTATTTAGACCTTGAGCAATTAGATTTTATTAGCCTCTAATCAATGCTCTTAGTAGAATTTTGCATGGTTCATATTATTTAGATCTTCTATATTTACTATTGATCTGAGACTTTAAACAACATGTATCATAGTAAATTAACTGTATTTAACTTTATATTTTCAAACAGCCAGAAGTTACAAAGTACATGAACACAAAAATTCAAGTAAGTAAAATAAAGTAGGCGAGTATAGTCAAGGGCGATCAGAAGGCTCCCTTTTCAATAGCTACTACACAGAGGTGTAGGGGAGGGTGCTACTCGCTTCCCTAGATTGCTCCACTTTACCTTTGATACGTATCTTATATGGCTGAGTGTTAAGCAAGCTGGTATCAAGTACCATTTTAAAAGTCTTTGGTATGACTCGACCTGGGATTGAACAAAAACAAAATAGATATGCTTTCGTTCCAGTTGCTATGACATAGACAATTTTGAAGACTTATATATACGGTTTTTGTCGTCTTTACCTCAAATTATATGCTCGTAGTATAGCGTTGCTTTTTAAACAATTTTTCTTTTTACTTTTTAACACTAGCTGTACAGCCACTTACCTCACATCACTAAAAGCATCCAAGACTCACAAGACATTCAGAACAATACTGGAGACGCAAGGACGAATTCATAAATAGCGTTTTCAAATGGACCCCAACACGTGAACGTGCCGATGTTAGTCGACCAGCAAGAACATACACGTACGCGCTTTGTCGTATTTTCCTTGAATTAATGCTCGTAATACCGCTTTGCTGGATGGTTGTTTGGGTTTGATGGCGTATCAACCTTCATAGGTTAGTTAATGCCAAATTCTGTTTATATATATATATATATATATATATATATATGTAGATATATATGCGGTTTTTTTAGGGGGGGGGGCGTTTAATGGTGGTTGTTATTTTTTTTATTTTCCCCCATTCTTCCCTCGTCCTGATCATTTTATCTTGGATGGTGAAATCGCTTAAATGTTTTATTCTGCAGGCTGGGCACGCCCCCGGCTTTTTAGCTGGGCCGTCTGGCATTCGTGCCGGATGGGTGCTCGAAACCAAGAGCAGACTCGGGGCCGAATAGGCCCCCAGCTTCGGCTGGGCAACCTTCGGGTGGGCGAGCTACACTTTTGTCCCCTTTGTACGGCACTAGACCAAGCGTCTAGTTTAAGCCGTAAACTGGCATACGTGCCCGGACCCACATTTGGGTTCGTGAAACTGCTTGCCTCATCAGGCTCACATTGCACTAAGTGAGCCGATGAGCAGCACTGACAAGCAGGGTTCGAGTCTCGGCTCGTTCCCGACCTTCCTCTCCCCTTTATCCCCACTTTAATTGACCTTCGGGCTTTTGACCTTGTGTCAAGTCGTGTCTGGTGGGAGGCAGCGACAAATACATGGCCACGTGACTAGAATTTTTTTTCTCTCTCTCTAACTTTCTATATTAAATATAAAGCTTGCCAACGCTATTTACCCACATCTTTTTCTAATTAATAAACCCTAAGTGTAAAATTTGGGCTGGGATAAGGAGATCTGCTTGTACCTCAAAATCCCATGAAATGTTTACGCTACTCATTCTCTTGGACAGTTTTTGGTTTGTGCATAAACAAATTGGTAGTATATTCAAATTTTCATCTCTTGCACAATTCCCAGCTGATCACCTTTCCAACCCAGTCGTGTATCATCTTGTAGTACTTTTGTACTCTTCCTTTTCCTCCGAAAGCGTTCTGATGCTTTCCAAATTTGGTATATCTATTTCTTCCGTTGTTTCTAATTTCCTACTTTTCATTGTCAGCATGGAACGCATTTTTCAATACGCAATCCCATTCCTATACCCTTGCTGTATATTCTTATTGTTTGTGTCAGGGTTTTTCTTTATTTTTTGTTATTTGCAAATAGCTTGATATCAACCATTTACATTTATCTTTGTGGGGTAATGGTTAAAGCGCTGGACTGCGAAATCGTAGTAAGCGAGTTTGAGCCCCAATCGCGCTATTATGTTTACTTTCGGACAAATATCCTTGTGAAAGGGATGAACCCCCTTATACTACCACCTACGAGTTAAAGTGTATCACTACCATACTTCAAGAAGGATAGCTGAAAATGAAATAACCTACAAAGATTAATGCGGTAAGAAACTAAACCATGTACTTATGTTGATCAATCTTTTCTCGTGACTTTGTAAATTTGTCGCCCCCTGTTGATTTCTTAATAATTTGATTGCGAGGCGCCATTTCTGTAATAAATAGTCGTGGCGAGAGAGAGTGAGTCTCCCTGGAAGATGTCTCTTTGGGTTTACACTTCTCTAATAGTTTGTCCTCCTGCTGTTAATTCCACTTCCAGTTTTTTTTATGGCGTCTGCGATGAAGTTTATGACTTCGTCGTATATTTTGTACATTTTCAAAGGAATACCGATTTTACTTTAGAGATTTTCACCATTGGGATATGCTTATATAATCTGTTTATTGTCTTGTCCATTCGGCTGGGGCTGTAGAATACACCAACTCTATCTCTGCACAGAAATAAGACTCCCCAAACGAGTTGTCCATTCGGCTGAGGCAGCAGAATATACCAAATGCATCGCTGCAGAGTGGTAATATTCCCGTAACGAGTGTTCTGGGTATCATCATCATCATATTGCGCTGGATATCCCTGACCCTCTCTCGCCACTCCTCCCTATCGTTCATCGCCCTAGGTAGGTCTTCAGGACAATATCCCGTATCCTCACATAGCTGCTGAATGTATGTTCGTGCTGGTCGTCCTGCTTTTGCACGGCCATGTGTGGGGGTCCATAAGAGTACATCTCTTATGAGTTCGTCCCTTCTTCTCCAGAAGTGACCTGCATGTCTGGTTCGTCTAACTTGAATAGTTTTCGTGATAGGGGGCAGGTGGCCGTACAGTTGGTGTCTTGTGGGGTTTTGCCGCCAGGACTTGTTTAAGATTGCACGTAGCATTCTTGTGTAATTGCCGTCTAGCTTCTTCTCCCGCCGTTTTGTTAGCGTCCATGTAGTGCAGCCATATAGCAGTATCGATGTGACCGCTGCCTGGAAGAAACTGCGTTTCATTTTATCGGTTAGGTCTGATTTCCATATAATCGATAGCCTATTGATAGCTGTCCATGCTTTCGCTAACCTCGTTTCGATGTCCTTTTCGGTTGATTCGACGCTGCTTCCTAGGTAAGTGAATTTGTCTACTAGTTTAAGAGGGGTTCCTTCTAGAGTGGAGATGTCCCCCGTTTGATTATAGCACATATATTCCGTCTTGTGTGCATTAACATTCTGGGTATAACACTAAACAATCTGATGTCGTGACTCCAGTACTGCTGGAACTTTGGGGAATGTGGGGTACTCCTTTTGTAACGTAATTAAACAGCTCATAGGGAATTGAATGAATAAATAAATTGGGAGATGGGTGAATAAAGCAGACAGTAGTCGCCGAATAACAGGGCAGAGGCACCCGTGGTGATTGGGAATGACTAAGGGAAACTGGAGGCCCGAAATCACGCGTGCATTCGTAAGCGGAAGTGAGGGGACATTTTGTGTTCTTTCTCGAGTCAACGACGAGACATAATAGGGGGAAGACGTCAGTTGAACGCAAGCCTCAAAGATGAGAGGGACGAAAGTTTACAAGCCCTAATTTAGGAGAGTTACGTTAGACTACGCCATCCAGCAAATAAGCATGTGAGAACGAGAAAAAAATTCAAAATCTGTGTCAACTCATCTTTTTCTAGGATATATTGCTTGTTTTTGTCTAGGTGACGGTCGTCTCATGCCTTTATTCTCTTTCTTTCTTCCGGTGGCTACTTGCAACCTAGTAATAAATAAACCCTTGATGAATGATTAAGATTTTGGCATTTGTCAACTTGTTACACTTTATTGACATCATTCCAAGGTCCACTCAGACCAGGAATGGATGCACCTGATAGAGTCCTATCTATAGGTAAAAAAGAACTAAACTGCGTACTTATACTAAACTGAATTTCTTGTTAAAGAACTGTTTTTAGATTTGAACTGTGTACTTATGCTAGACTGAACTGCTTAAAAAAGAACTTTGTCTACTAGGCTTCATTGCCATCAATTCTAGGTCCACTCTGGCCTCGAGTTATTGCACCTAACAGGGTCCTATCTTTGTCAAACGGAATTAAACTGCATACTTATGCTAAATTGAATTGATTGAAATAGAACTGTTTTACATTGAAACTGCACTATTTGAAATAGAACTCTTTTGACAATTAACTTTGTGTAAAGAAAAATTAAACTTATACTAAACTGAATTATTTGAAATGAAAGTGTCTATATATATACAAATAGATTTGGCATTAATAACCTACAATAATTGATGTGCCATAAAACTAAACCAAACGAATCCAAACCTGTTTACTTCCTCGGTTTCTATTTTTTTCCCCCATTTTTAATTCCCATAGGATGTTAATATAATCTTCTTTTCATTCATGATTTTCTTGATTTGCTCAATATTTTTTCTATCTTCAGGTAATAACATTGTGTAATGGGTTCTATGGTGATTTGGTTTTTCAGTATTTTGTGTTTCAATTCGTGTATGAGACTCTTCTTGAACAAATTCTTCACGACTTACCGGTCCATGTATTTCTAGTATCTCAAGGTAAAAAAACTTACCATTCCTTAAATCATTTTAACTTGGTCAGCATGTCTTTGGTTTCGTGAATTAGGTCAAGCGGATTCTATTCCAACACTGGAAAGAATTAGGCACTTTAACCTTCTTATAAGAAGGTATTTTAACCCGTTGTAGACCTGGAAAGGGATGAGCCTATGACACATGAGTAATGTACCCTCAGTTTACGGCATCAGTCAAGAAGAAGGCTGTCTAGTATTTGAGCCCTTTTCTGACTTGAGTAAAAAAACGTTCTAAAAAGGATTTGTTTATTTGAATTAACCGGCTCATTGGCCTAGTGGGTAGAGTGTTCGCCAATGGTCCGGGAGACCTGGGTTCAATCCGAGGTAGCGTCATACCAAAGACTTCAAAAATGGTATTTGATACCTCCTTGCTTAATACTCAGCATTATAAGATACGTATCAAGAGTAAAATAGAGCAATCCAGGGAAAGGAGTAGCGCCCTCCCGTACACCTCAGTGTAGAAGCTATTGAAAAAGGAGCCTTCTGGTTGCCCTCGACTACGGTCACCAACAACTATTATTATTTGTATTATTCCCTTTTCTTATTAAAAGCTCTAAATAATTATCGTCTATTTGTTTAAGTTGGCCCATTGGGTAGTGTGTTCGCAGTGGCCCGAGAGACCGGGATTCTATCCAAGATCGAGTCATAGCAAAGGCTTTAAAAATGCTACTTGATATCTCCTTGCTTAACACTCAGCATTATCAGGTACGTATCAAGGGTAAAGTTAAGCAATCCAGGGAAAGTAGTTGCGCCCTCTTCAGCAATATCAGGTACGTATCAAGGGTAAAGTGAAGCAATCCAGGGAAAGGAGTTGCGCCCTCTTCAGCAATATCAGGTACGTATCAAGGGTAAAGTGAAGCAATCCAGGGAAAGGAGTTGCGCCCTCTTCAGCATTATCAGGTACGTATCAAGGGTAAAGGGAACCAACCCCGGGAAAGGAGTTGCGCCCTCTTCAGCATTATCAGGTACGTATCAAGGGTAAAGTGAAGTAATCCAGGGAATGGAGTTGCGCCCTTCTCTGCACCTCGGTGTAGTAGCTATTGAAAAAGAAATCTTCCGGTCGCCCTCGACTACGGTCGCTATCTTTACTACTTATTTTTTAAAGTACCTTTTTGTCTTTGTGAAATAAAGATATTAAGCCTCGTTTCATCGGATGATTTAATTTTAATCCAATAAAAGTTCTTGAAACTTATAGTTGGCATAGTTGGTCAGGTTTTCTGGCACAACAACTCTTGCTGGTTATTTATTACCAAACCCTATTTTTACTCACACACACACACACACACACACACACACACACACACACACACACACACATACACACACATATATATATGTGTGTGTGTGTGTGTATGTGTGATTTGTAAATAGATTTTGTTGATACACATAGTTAAAGGATCAAACAGTTCTAATTCAAACAATTCAATTTAGCACATGTCAAAGTTAATTCGTTCTAAGTATTGCTATATATCACTAACAATTCAATTAAACAGCTGTCATCTGTTTACGCACTGTTAAATGAATAAACAATTCTATTTTAAGCAATTCATACTATCAGAAGTAATTTGTTGGCACTCAGTTTACATGTCAAACAGTTCTACTTAACCCATAGATAGGACCCTTTCTGGTGCTACCACTCCGGGCCAGAGTAGACCGGGGTGTGATGGTAATAAAGGGGTACTTTGCATTCCCCAAATTTCCAGCATTGGAGGAGCCTCACCATCAGATTTTTTAATGTCATATACAGAATATTCGTAACAGAGTTACAGCCGGGGTCTTCTACAGCCCAAGCCGACTGGGCCTCTCATTGGGATGTCTTACCCCTTTGCAGATTGTTTGTTTGTTTGAGTTTTAGGGCATATTAACTAACCTCTGTAGGTTATTTAATGCCAAATCCATTTTTATACAAAAGAGCAGTTTTGTTTCAAACAATTCAGTTTAGCATAAGTACACAGTTTAGTTGTCAAAAACATTTGTATTTCAAGCTATTCAGTTTAGTCAAAAAGTTCTACTTTAAACAATTCATTATTGTATCAGTATAATTTTTGGTTCACATACAATTAAATGTCAAATAGTTCTGTTTCAAACAATTCAGACTAAAGTCAAAAACGGTTTTATTTAAACAGTTTAGCATAAGTATACAGTTTAAATGTCAAAACAGTTCTATTTCAAGCAAATCAGTTTAGTGTAAGTACACAGTTTACTTCTATTTGGGCCATAGGTAAGACCCTCTCAGGCGCTACTATTCTGGGACAGAGTGGACCTGAGAGCAATGGCAATTAAGGGGTTCTCCGCATTCCCCAAAGCTCCTGCATTACTGGAACCTCACCATCAGATTGTTTAGTGT
>OY757925.1:64132449-64187449 GCA_963585895.1 Sepioteuthis lessoniana | reverse complement strand
ATATATATATATATATATATATATATATATATATATATATACGTGTGTGTGTGTGAGTATTAGTGTGTATATCAACCTATCCTTATCACCCTTCACATCTATCTATCTATCTATCTATCTATCTATCTATCTATCTATCTATCTATCACTGATCATGCCTATCTTAGCTTATATCCGTCTATATAAGTTTCAAAAACTTCTTTCCGTCTTTCTCTATCTCTGTCTCTCTGTCTCTCTTTCGCAATATACATACATACATATATATATATATATATATATATATATATATATATATATATATATATATATATGTATATATGTATATATGTAATGCTCATATTTATATCTATATATATCTAAATATAATATTGTTCATGTATATATAATATAGTTTACATATATATATATATATATATATATATATATATATATATATATATATATGCCTGTGGGTGACTGTCTATCTATATATATATATATATATACACACAGTGAATTCCAAAAAAATTTATACACATTAAAAATAATTGTAAACGTAGTGTTTAATTAGAATTTTATTATTTTAAATGTGTAAAAATATACTATGTTTACAATTATTTTTAATGTGTAAACATTTTTGGGGGCACCCTATATATATATATATATATATATATATATGCCTACTCATATATATTTTAGTTTTAATCTATCTATCTATCTATCTATCTATCTATCTATGTCTTTCATTATTTCTGTCTATTCATATCTATTCTGTTTTCTTGGTATTTTATGCAGAATTTTTCTATATGTCGCAGAATGTTTGTAACTTATTAACTGCTGCTGAATTTTCAGTCGCTATCAATTCCGTTCTTCATTCCTCACCTCCCTGTCTTTCTCTCTCTCTTTCTCCCTCTTTCTTTTCATCTTTCGAACCCCAATACAAGACTCAGTGAACAGTTTAAACATTCAACTCCAACATATCGGACTGCTATTCCATGTTATATAGATATTTTGAAATGAACCCAGACACCACTCATGATATTCTCAAACCATTTATTCTCTTCGAACTTTAATAAAGTTTTGTCTGAAAGGGTTAAAGAGTTAACTCTATTTCGGTCTCTTATTTTGTATGCCTTGGTCGAAAAGGGTTAAATAAATGTGTGCAATGTTGAGAAAATCTGAGGTTATATTTCTCTTGGACATATGTCTGATAATTTCAAATATACTCGGAATGCAGAATCCTTGAGACCAGAAAGATGATAAATTAAAAAAAAAAAAACTTTTAAGAGTACTCATTTACTCAATCACTCTATCACGAGCTCTGTGTGACAAAAGATCAATTTTTAAGTTCACCAATGGCCCGTGACACCTGGGTTATATCCCAGGTCGAGTCATACCAAAGACTCAAAAAATGCCACTTGATACTTCCTAGCTTGGCACTCAGCATTATAAGGTACTTATCAAGGGTAAAGTGGAGCTATCCAGGGAAATGAGTAGCGCCTTCCCCTACTGGTGTAGTAGCTATCGAAAAGGGAGCCTTCGAGCCACCCTCGACTACGGTTGCCAAATTTACTTACTTTTTACTTACTGCTGGTTTTGAATTCAGAGTTTTCCTTAATCTAAACTGGTTGCCAAAGATCCCAGTTTTCCCAATTATTTACCTATATCTGGAAACAGAAGGGGTAGATTTTTGCTTTCTTCAAGGACATTGACGAGAAGTGAAACGCAAAATGTCTGGTCCAGAAATCGATCCCGGGTCGACTATTCCATTTCTTAATATGATTACTATTACACTAAACTAAGGGTTTGTAAAAGCATATGTATATTCTTGATAACAGTGTGTGTATATATATATATATATATATATAAGGATATATATAGTATATGTAAGTATATAGTATATGTGGTCACAGAAAATCTTCCATGCAATTAAATATATATATAAGCTAATATATATTTACTTATTATCATTATATAATAACTCTATCAGAGATATTGAGCACTCTCTAGATTATACCGCATTTGGTCTGCCAAAACCCCACGAAGTGAGATAGTGACAACCAACACTGTTATAACATATATATATATATATATACTCATTGGCCTAAATAGAGTGTTCGCCAATGGTTCAGAAGACCAGGGTTCAATCCCAGTTGAGTCATACCATAACTTAAAAAATGGTACTTGATGCCATTTTGCTTAACACTCACCATTATAAGGTAAGGATCAAGGGTAAAGTGGACTAATCCAGTGAATGGAGAAGCACCCTCCTCTAAGCCTTCGGGTCACCCTCGACTAAGACCGCCAACTTATATATATATATATATATATATATATATATATATATATATTATTGAGATACTAACATTGGAGACAACGCAAAGAAAGATAATATAAGCTCAACAGCATACGCAAGAACATGAAACCTTTTATATTCATAAAATGCATGCCAGAGAATTAAAAAGAAATAATGTATTAAAAAGAAGGATTATACAAACGTATCCCAGTAGCAAGAAACATACTCATATCGTTTGAAGAACAAGCAGTATATGAAAGGGTGTAAATGAATAGCAGAAGACTTACGTTTTTGGAGCAAAGCAAAATAAAACCATGTGGCTTTACTATTTCCTGGCCGTTTCAGAGACAACAAATTTGTACTTTTCCAACATCAAAGGCGAATAAGATCGATGATGGGCTTTTAAACAGTAATATGACCTTATGTAGGTAATTATTCATTGTACTCTTACAAGACCCAAACAATGATCTAGTTTAGTGAATAAAGCATTCTCAAGTTCACTTTGCCACTGAATTATATTTTTGTTAAATCAGTAATCATACTGAAAATCATGCCAGGATATGATACAAGTCAATTTTAAAGTAGAGTTCATCTAGTTTGAATTCAGAGGTTTCCTTCTCTTTAACTGGAGGCTACAGAAAGGTGAAAGAACTCAACCTAAACTACTCTTTATCCATGGCTGCAAGTTGAATAGTTGGCTTTCCAATGAGTATAAGCGCTATAAGTAATACTTTCAGCCTCGTTCATATATATATATATATATATTCTAGCTGTACCCGGCCACGCGTTGCTGTGACTCAGTTTGTTTGAATGGAAAAAAAAAGAAAATGCATGTTTCTAATATGTTTAATTTTCCAATAATTTTATAATCTATACAAATAAAAATGTAAATGTTTGTTACTAACCGATAATCTCCAGTTTTATACCATTCGAATTCAGGAGTGTTTTATATATCTATTATCCAAGTATTGGAAAATTAAACATATTAGAAACATGCATTTTCTTTTCTTTTTTTTTTCCATTTAAACAAACTGACTCACAGCAACGCGTGGCCGGGTACAGCTAGTGAGTATATAAAAACACTCCTGAATCCGAATAAAATACTCTCTGAAAATTTTAAACCAATTACTGCTATAAAACTGGAGATTATCGGTTAGTAACAAACATTTACATTTTTATTTATATAGATATATATATGCCTATTCATATCTATTTTAGTTTTAATCTATCTATCTATCTATCTATCTATCTCAGTCTTTCATTATTTCTGTCAATTCATATCTATCCCTATTTATTTACTATGAAGATAACTGTTCCACCGAAGAAACATACTCTTATCGTTTGAAGAACAAACAGTGTATGAAAGGGTGTAAAAAATAACAGAAGACTTACTTTTTTGGCTACGCAAAATATAACCATTTGGCTTTACCATTTTCTGGCAGTTTTAGAGACAACAAATCTGTATTGTTAAAACACCAAAGGCGAATGAGTTATTTCCAGTGAAGATAACTGTTTCGCCACAGTTTTCCTTCCCCGAGAATCATGTAACTCTTCAAATTCCCTACACAATTAAACGACACAGAGCTGTGTCGATAGGGCTAAGAATACGCCGACAGGACCTTCTGCAGATGGGTAAGACCAACTCATGCATAAAATATGGGATGTCCCAGGTATGACACTGGACTGCATCTGATTTGAAAGATCTGGAGAGTATGGAATACTGCTTCTTTGTCATTAATTCCAAGTTCACTCTGCACCGGAGTGGTAGTAATTTGATAAGCTTTTGGCTTAGATATGGCACAAGGCTGTATGAAAGGAGCACCCTATGAAAGTTAAACTCACTCATGAAGGTTTAGTACCAGTTACTATCCCATCTATAAGTCAAATAGATCTGTCTCAAAAAAATACAACCAAAAGAAAAATCTTAAGAAAATGTAGAAAAAAAATGTAAATATGAACTCACAATGAATGCGATTCCTTCACTTATAGGCATTAATTAGCCCCAGATGTGTTTATATGTCGTTAAGAAAGAAAGAAAGAAAGAAAGAAAGAAAGAAAGAAATTGACTTTGAAATGTTTATCAAAGTTTTTCACTCTGTCCTTAGTAGAAGCCACTGTACCTCCATGGCGTTCTGTCACAAGAAAGACCCAACGGATTCATGTGTAACGCTACGGTTCTCAAATAGACGCTTGTGCTACCACGCTTCTTAGCAGACCTTTGTAACACTATGACACCGCATAGATGTACCAGCGCCGTTTTAATAGGCCTATGAATGTAGCAATACGCCTTAAGTTCCTGTCGGATCTCGTTGTAACCTCGCCATGAGTAAAAGTGATGAACGCACACAACTCAGTCCTCTGGTTCTTTTGATACGAAGTTTATTTGCTTCTATTCTTATTGGTAAGAGCTGAAAAGAGAAAAAAAAACAGTGTATGAAAAAGGAATTGACCACTTTTGCTATACAGTCGTGAGGGGAGAGAGAGAGAAAGAGAGCATAGATGTTGATATAATCTTTCTCGTTTCCTATTGTAGTTCTTTCAAGTGCATGCTCGGGATTCTGTCTTCACCTCTTCGCATCTGGGTTCCAACTCTTTCTTTTCCCTTTTCGTTCCCGTGTCTACTCCCACGGCTCTTGCACTTGAGCTTCTTTCAACCAATCACAGCCAGCGGTTGATTTGCTTCTGAAACAGTTCTATTTTTCACTTGGGCGTCAACTGCTATCCCGACTTAGACTTAGAGAACCTCTAAGTCTAGCTCGGAAACAACAAATTAAAACAATCAACCAGAGTCCTTAATTATGTTGCAGATGAAGAGTCTTCTTGATCTTCTTGATATTATTACAGTTTAAAATCAATTAGTTTATTATGCTGAAAAAGTCCCGAGAAACAAAATTCGAAAGTTGATAGCAGTTGGCTTTAATTAAGTAAGTTAGTAAAGTTGGCGACCATAGTCGAGGGTGACCAGAAGGCTCCCTTTTCAATAGCTACTACACCGAAGTGTAGGGAAGGGCGCTACTCATTTCCCTGGATTGCTCCACTTAACCCTTGATACGTACTTTATATCAGTGAGTGTTAAGCAAGGAGGAATGAAGTACCATTTTTAAAGCCTCTGGTATGATGCGATCTGGGATTGAACCCAGATCTCCTGGACCATTGGTGAACACAGCCCAATTTGCCCCCCAAATGATTTGCATATAAGGCATTCTATTTTTCCAGATTTTTCGGTTTGGTTTCTTTTGGTTTTGTCTCTTTGTTTAATGGCATGTCAGCTTTTGTGGGTTATTCTATGCCAACGCTATTTTTGTAGAAGGATTGTAACGGTTTTATTTAGCTCAAAGCTTGGATTGAGTGAGGGTGTTTCTACATTTCGCATCTGTATTAGTCTGAAAGCGTGAGTGGAATTCCAACTGACTTACCACAATATCGCAGTTCAGCAATTTAATTACTACGCCACAGCGACCCCCACTCCTGATTTTTCCGCCCAACATTTAAGTGTGCGTATTATGCAATAGAGCATTATATTTAACTATTTCCCGTCACTTGCTTCACCATCTTCGGTGTAATTCGACATATATAGGTCGTACAAGCCAGCGTTTGGAAGTTCGAATAAGACAGCATGTACCCCGAGGCATTTTAGATAGTGGCCGATCAACATCCGGGAACTCTCAGGTTATGGACTCGGCTATTGGGGAACATCTTTTAAGTACAAATAGTTGCAGGACCAACTACCAACATGATTGTTTTTTTGTGCTACATAGAGCCAGGAATAAGATCTCTTTAAACATCTAAGAGCCGATCTATATTTCTTCAGATCACCCCTCTCTATGTAGTCAGAGAACCAATCATAATTTATACATATTGGGAGACTTACTAAATACTGGTGTGACGTAGTTTCTTAAAAAAAAATTGTCACATATTTTCTTCCCATATTTCAGGTTAAATTCCCGTTTTTAATCGTTCCTCCGGTGGTATTGCATGGACGGAAGGGCCCTCGCTTTCTTTTATTTTTTAAAAATAATTTATCTCCCTTATACAGATTAGTCCCCTATTTCTCTGTTTATATAAATTTACGTGTACCATAAGTTGGATTAAAAATCTTTCAAAAGTATGTTATTTCTATTGTCCAAACTAATTATTTTTTACGCCATTACTGAGAAATATCCGATGTCAGTTTATTTTCGCCGTTATCTTGTCGCGTTTTGATCTGAACATGTCCTTCTATTTGCACTAAATTTCTATTTACATTTTTTGTTTTGAGAAATGATTTAAACAAAATAGATTCTTATTTTTGGGCAATACGGTCCGATAAAAAGAGTAACAAATACAAAATCAAGTTTAAATTTAGCAGCCAAAAACACTAAAAAGTCAATGCGTATTATAAACGAAAATCTTCTTTCTTAAATTTCATAGTCCAAAGTTTGAGGTGTGCGTTAGACAAGAGTACAGTATGTGTCGTCTAATCTAGCAACCGAACCTAAAAGTTGAAATGTACGAATAAGAACTGTACTTTTAAGGGTAAAGGAAACTAAAAATATACAAAAACAGACGGAAATTCATATATATATATATATATATATATATATATATATATATATATATATATATATATATCAGTGTGTATAGATAAAAGCTGATGGATGTATTTATATGTCGTTATATGTGTTTGTGCATATGTGCACACACTGTTGTTTAATGGGTGTGCGTGTGGTTAGGTGTGTTTGTGTATTTTGTATGAGAGTCTCGTTTTCCTTTGGTTTTCATTATCTTTTATATGCTTCTAAATCTAACTCGTCTTTAGGGTCATTTGAAATCCCAGTAGAGTTCAGTCCGCAGTTTACGTGATAATTGCATACTAAAGGCCAGAAAAGCGTTTGATCTTGCCCGGCTGAAGAAGAAAAATATAAAAGCCCGTTTATTTGATGCTTTTCTTGCCGCCAATTTCTAAATAGTCCAGTCGACAAAGAAGAGTGGGTATTTTGGCGTACTTTTACTTTGCCGCGTAGGCCGCCTTCGTTTAAACAGCCTGTGTGTATAAGATGAATTTTTCTTTCTTTCTTTTTTTCTCATCTGTTCTTGACTGTGTAAGGCGTAGATAAGCATAAAACATTTAAAGACATTCGAAATGGGATGTTTTGTTTAGTTCTTTAATGTGTTTATTGTTGTGGCTTTCGTTGCGCAGTAACTGGAGTCTATCTTTTGGTGTGGCGAAGAATGATCCAAAAGTAATGCCTCTGACTTATTGCCGCGGGAAATACAACAAATACAGTGAATAAAAGTACACAGTTTCATGGAACAAGTTTTTACACAGTCACTAACACTGGCTTGGTTTGGTTTGCTTTTATGATACAGTATAACCCGGATATAAGAGAGATTTTATCTGGTCCCGAATTAGAGCCTGTAAACACAATAGACAAATCCCCGGATATAAGAGAAATCTTGATATAAGAGACTTATTCTCCGGACCCGAAAATTGTCTTATATCCGGGTTACACGGTACCTCATACAGTGTAACCCTGATATAAGAGAAACCTGGATATGAGAGAGATTTTCTCTGATCCCAAATTAGAGCCTGTGTTACCTTTACAAAACAGACAAAAACCGGATATAAGAGACATAATCATATCTCGAAAACTCTCTTATATCAGGGTTACACTGTATATCAACTATGTAGGCTATTTAATGCCAAATCCCGTTCTTGTATATATATTAATCATGTGATTTGTAAACATATTTTGTAGAGACAAAGTTAAATGATAAAGCAATTCCTTTTCAAACAACGCATTTTAGCATAAGTCATCAAAGTTTAATGGTTCCTGTCATCGCTATGTATCACAAGCAGTTCAATTAAACATCAGCCGTTTGTGTACACACAGTTAAATGATCAAACAGATCTATTTCAAACGATTCAATTTAGCATAAGTCATTGATTGCACTTAGTTTAAATGTCAAACATTTCCAATTGATACATAGATAGGATCCTATCAGGTACTACCACTCCGAACCGGAGAGGACCCGGGAGCAATGGCCATGAAGTGATACTCTGCATTCCCCAAAGCTCCAGCATTAATGGATCCGAACTATTTTTGATGGCTTAGTGTCGTATCCAGGACACTCGTTGGGGGAGTTTTACCCATCTGCAGAAATGCAGTCGGTGTATTCAACGGCCCCAGTCGGTTCGGACATTACTAGCACTGGTTAGGTAATCCATGGGGTTTAAAATACGCTGACTGAATTCCCTACAGAAGGGTAACACCCCACAAAAAAGATTGTTCTGCCTCCTTCCTCTGGTGGTAAGGATCCAGTTCTGAAGTTCTGGTTGGTGTAGAGTGACCCTCTATTGCCATGATTTCTAATACTATTTTGACATGGAGTGTTGTATGCTCATGATGATATCAATCATAATAATTATAATACTGGTGTAATGGTTATCGTCGTCGGAAATGGACACGGCGACACGAGTTCAAATCCTGAACGAGACTGATTGTATTTCACATAGCACTAATACCCTTGGGAAAGGTATGAATCCAATTATTCTCCCTCCAGCTATGGGTAAATAGTAGGACAGACTAGGTTCTTCAGCCTTGGTTAGGCAACTAGTCTAGGAGAAGGAAAACTCTGAATTCAAACCTGTTAAACTCCGCTTAAAAATTCACCTTGTGTCATATCCTGTCCGAGCGGAGGGGTTGGTAAAAATGATAATAATAATAATAATAATAATACAAGCGGACTCTGTCATTTCTGATATGAACGGTTTTATTTCTTTCTGCCTTCAGCTTTTGGGCGACACGAGGAGAGAGACAATTCATAAGAGCCTATGTTAACCATACTCAGCTGACATCGTCCACGAGTTGCACATCTTGTAGTGTCTAAGATCTCTGCCAGTTGCAACCCATACTAATCTCATCTGATCAGATCCCAAAAACTCAACTACATGCTACGACGGTCAAATATCAACTACCGTCTTTTCAAAATCGTAAAATTGTCATGTTATCTCTTCGGAGCGTGACGTCATCCACGCACTCAGTTCATTTCAACGGCTTGTCCAGCCCCGTTTCATGTCTGGGAGTTTATTATGACAGATAATGATTGTAACATCCTTTCCGCATGAGTGTGCAAGGGTCCCGTCTGATTACAATTCCTGTAGTTCAAAACCTTATCAAACTAAATAAAGTAAGTAAAGTTGGCGATTGCAGTCGAGGGGGAACATGAACGCTCCTTTTTCAATAGCTACCACACAAAACTAAAATCCTACCGATACGGCATGGATAAAATCGAAACCCTTACCACAAAATGGTCGAACTGTGGAACAGTACTCCTAACAATCCATATATACCACTTAACATAACTCCAGCAGCCTGCTGCAAACATTTCCAACTTAGTGAATATATTTAAAAATTAACACAGAGACTAACATAAATCATTAATGTAAAAAAAATTAAATCTTTGAACGTGATATCACATGTTACCAACAGCAGCTGTACTGACTGTAAAAATCAAGAGGGACATCACACCAGCCAAGCGGATAGTCAGATAAATACAGTTTTGTTTGTGAATTTATATGAATATAAGTTCTTATATTTAACATTTACACGTTTCATATATTCTACCGTTTAAACGGCTTCGAGCTGACAAAGAAAAGAGGCAGAAGACACCCCGCAAAAACAATTACAGATGACATAGCGATACTGGCAAATACACCCAACCAAGCCGAAATACTACTGCAGAGTTTGGAACGAGCCACCGCAGGCATTGGCCCCCATGTCAATGCACACAAAACGGAATATATGTGCTATTATAGAACAGGCGACATCACCATACTAGATGGAACCCCTCTTAAACTAGTAGACAAATTCACCTACCTAGGAAGCAGCGTCTCATCAAGAGAAAAGGACATCGACACGCGGTTAACGAAGAGATGGACAGCTATCGATAGGCTATCGATCATATAGAAATCAGACCTGACCGATAAAATGAAGCGCAATTTCTTCCAGGCAGCGGTCGTATCGATACTGCTGTATGGATGCACTACTTGGACGCTAACTAAACGGCTCGAGAAGAAGCTAGACGGCAAATACACAAAAATGTTGCGAGCAATATTGAACAAGTCCAGGCGGCAACACCCCACAAGGCACTAACTATACGGCCACCTACCTCCCATCACGAAAACTATCCAAGTTAGACGAACCAGACATGCAGGTCACTTCTGGAGAAGCAGGGACGAGCTCATAAGTGATGTACTCCTATGGACCTCCACATATGGCCGGGCAAAAGCAGGACGACCAGCTCGAACATACATCCAGCTGCTATGTGAGGATACAGGATGTAGCCCTGAAGACCAGCCAGAGGCGATGAATGATCGGGAGAAGTGGCGAGAGAGGGTCAGGGATATCCATGGCTGCGGTACGACATGATGATGATGATGATATATTTTACCAGTAGCCAACTGTATGCTTAGGAGTTAACGTTAACAGCTAGTACAGGTCTAACTCAGAATTTCCCAGAAAGATTTCCTGAGGTCAACTTATGCCAGATCGATTTTACACAGCAAATTACCGTAAGCTAAGGTTCACATACCCTCAGGGTCCCCCTTTTTTAAAAATATAACCCACGAACTGGTAATACCACTCCGGTTATATAATTAAGGTAATGACTAATTATATGAATCATTTTTCGTTAATTATATTTCATTATTTAGTTTTACCAAGGTTCAATCCCAGGTCGAGTCATACCAAAGACTCAAAAATAATACTGGATGCCTTCTTGCTTAACACTCAGCATTATAAGGTATTTGTCAAGGGTAAAGTGGACCAATCCATGGAAAGGAGTAGCGCCCTCCCCTACACCTCGCTATAGTAGCTATTGAAAAGGGAATCCTTGGGTCACCCTGGACTACGGTCACCAACAAGTTATATATATATATATATGTATGTATGTGTGTGTGTGTGTGTGTGTGTGTGTTTCAGAAGCATTAATATCATTTTGTAAGATCATAACATGATCAATTCTCGTTAAAATGATCTCAAATTTTTACAGTATATTTAGATATATTTAATATTTTTTTCTTTTCAGTAAAAGAAAAGGCATTTTATCATTAAATCTAGAGTTTTTAATTGTTTCTCGACTTGCTGTTAAAAAATTTGAGATTATTTGAATCACAGTAAGTCAAGTTCTTTGATTAGGAAATTCTTCTGAAACGCCCTTGTACCTCTCAAATGATATATTTTTGAAACACCCTATATCTTATCTGAAGAGGAATAGGGAGAGATAGAGCAAAGAGAAGGAAATATTTCGATGACTGAGACGAGAATGTCAATTGAGAAGCTTGTCAGGGTCTTTTGGTCAGTTTTTGTTGTGAAAAGGTCACTGAAAAGCCAAACGAGGCTAGCATTACGTTAATGTAGGAATTGTGAATACAAACATTCTAAAACCCTTGATGACCTCCTCGTGCCAATTTCAGCCTTTTCATTTCACTCTTATCTTTTCTGTCAACATTTTGACTGATTTTTTCTTTCTTTCTTTCTTTCTTTCTTTCTTTCTTTCTTTCTTTAACTAGAATTCATTTTTTTCTTTATTGTGTGAAGATTTCTTTCTTTCTTTCTTTCTTTCTTTCTTTCTTTCTTTCTTTCTTACACCAAAGTTTTTCTCTTTTTTTTTTCTCTCTCTTTCTTGAATAAGAATACTAGTAATTTTATCTTGCAATTTCTTTCTTTCTTTTCTTTTTTACTCAGAAAAATTCTTTCTTTCTTTCTTAAGAAGACTTTTTTTCTTTCTTTCTTTCACTTGGACTTTTTTCTTCAATTCTTTTGTCTTTCTTTTTTCTTCGTTTAACATTTGGCTTTCTTTCTTTCTTTCTTTCTTTCTTTCTTTCACTTTTTTGTCTTGCTTTTTTCTCTTTTTTAAACACTAGGATTCATTTCTCTCTTTCTTTATTTGTTTCTTTTTTCCCTTTTTTTTTTACCTGACTTCTTTCTTTTTTCTTCCATTCTTTTGTCTTTCTTTTCTTCTTTTAACATTCAAATTCACTTCTTTTTTCTTTCTTTCTTTCTTTCTTTCTTTCTTTCTTTCAAACATTTGTCTTGTTCATATTGAAGTCTCCACGATAAACTTTTAGAAAAGGAATTTTTTTCAATCAGGTGACCTCCACCGATCTCGGAGATCAACCTCGTATATTCTGTGCCAAAGCCAGGGGTCAAGTTAATATCTACGCATATCCCTTTGACAGTGCTCTTTTGGGCACACACAGACCCATTAGATGTATATTTACTCTTGATGAAAATGGAACCATCAATTGGAGTTCGAGTCCTGAAAAAGGCTCTTTGCGTTTCACTTCACGTTAATGATCTTGGAAAACACATGAGTCCATCTAGTCCTCTACTAAATAGTAGCGCAGATTTGAATCGTTTACCTTAGAATAACAGCCTCTCTCGTAGATAGAAAACTTTGAATTAAAACACGCTGTACACCACGTAAAAAAAATTTACTAAGTGTCTAATACCGGCCGAAATTTCGGTAACGACTAAAAACTTTTGAGAAAATATTTATAACTGTTGGGAAAATATTTACTAGTGATCAGTAAATACAAAATAGTGTTGAATACAACCGTTAGGTAAATAAAAACGACTGTTCGGTAAATAAATAGCTCTTATGGGTCAATAAAACAGATGGTTAAATACAACTGTTTGTAAATAAATACATATACTGGGTAAATATATCTGATGGTTATATACAATTGTTTGTAAATAAATACATGTGTTCGGTAAATACAACTGATGATTGAATACATCTGTTGATTAGATAAATACAACTTCTGGGTAAATACATGACAAATGGTTAAATACATATGTTGGGTAAATAAATACAAGTGCTCGATGAGTAAATACAACTGACGGTTAAATACAACTGTATGGTAAATAAATACAACTTTTGGGTAAATGAGTGTAACTTATGGTTGGGTGAATACAAAAAACTTTCGGTTAAATTGAACTGTTGGTTAAATCTAACCGTTGGATAAATAAATACAGCTATTGTGTAAATACTTACAAAGGTGCAACAAAAGGAATGATAAGATTTTTTTTGGCTTGTTTTGTTTTATTTTTTTAAATTTATCTATTTATTTATTTATTTATTGTTTGTTTCTTGATAAAAAGTCTCATTCTTAAAGCAAGAAACCGCCAACAGCCATCCATACCTTTACTGCAGCAGCAGCAGTAGCAGCAGCAGCAAGAGACAACGTCTACTCTCCCCACTCCGTGCATATTTGTCGTATTTGTAATAGTCGTAGTAATTGCGGCGTTGGTTCTTGCAGACATGCAGTTGATTAAATTGGCACCACTGCCAGATTCTATGAATATAAAGCGTCTTTCCTCAACTCCAGTCAGGTCATATGCATGTCGAATCAGATGAAATTGGCGGAAACCAACAAAGACTGAAACTAAAAAAAAAATGGTGGTGGGGGGCATAGTTGTTTAACTGGAGTAGTTTACGTTAATTTTGTTTGTCAAATGTCAGATTCACGGGCATGTCAACCCTTGTTGGTTTATTTAATGCCGAAGTCAATGCTTTTTTTTTTTTGGTTTTATTTTCCAAGCAATTATAAGATTTCTAGCAAGTATTCCTATTCGATAATAATAATAATAATAATAATAATAATAATTATAATAATATGCACAACCCAGCACCTGTCTTAGAAAATGACTCACATAAAGTCTCCTACGGGACTTTAACATACATGCGGATCACCTAATCCTGGCCACAAGACCAGACTTAATAATAATCAACAAAAAAAAAAAAAGAGAATATACATAATTGTCAACTTTGCTGTTCCGGCCGACCACAGAATAAAACTGAAAGAATGTGAAAAGAAGGATGAGTACCTCGACCATGCTAGGGAATTGAAAAAAACTATGGAACATGCAGGTGACAATTATACCAATTGTAATTGGTGCGTTTGGAACAGTAACTAAAGGGTTAGTAAAGGGACTGGAGGACTTGGAAGTTGGCGGACGAGTGGAGACCATCCAATCGATAACATTATAGAGAACGGCCAGAATACTGAGAAGAGTCCTGGAGACTTGAGGAGACTTGCAGTCACTCAAACTCCAGTGAAAGACCATCAGCTAACGCTGTGAAAAACTCTAATGAATAAATAATGATAATAATAATGATGATGATGATAATAATCATTTATGTTTTAATTCTTATAATTAGGCTATTTTTAGAATGAAGAATAAAACAAGATTGAAAATACAAAATCTAAAACTTTTCTTTTATCTTTATTTTTACTTTTTATTGTTTCATGGTTTATGGTTTGTTTATTGAACGTCATATCAACTCTTTATGGGTTGTTTATTGCCGAAATTTGACTCATTTGAAAAAGTTTCATTATAATCATAACCGAGTGTATTTTCAATGTTTCAATTGTGATAATTTTCATAGATTTTAATAACATGATATCAAGTATTTCTGTCTCATACACGTAATTTTTTTATACAGATCTATTTGACATATATATGAGATCATATTCCTTTCTTTTATTTTCTTTAGCTTTAAAATGTATGTCACTCGGTGATGTGACTCAGTGGTAGAGTTTCAGCTCTGCATTTTGTGGTTGCTGGTTCAATCTCCAGTGGGGAAGATCACGCTGATGAGACCTAATAAGGTCGAAACTGCAGTCCAGTGTTTCCATGTATCACATGCAGTGTATGCTACTCTAAAAATAAATAAATAAACAAAAAATCAAACAAACGAGGCAACACCTGACAGAAACAGTTCTGTTAATTTTTTTCCTCAAATGACACCTGCCTGGAAAGTTGAATCAGCACAAGAAGTTTGAATTTCGTTTTCAGATTCTTATCAATCACGGAGGAAAAGGAATTATTTCCTATCATTGAGATCCGTCCGATAAAGGAGATTCCTCCATAACCTAGAGGTAAAAAGTGTTAGACTGCGGCCATGAAGTAAGCGAGTTCGAACTCTAGTTTGGCTGTTACGTTCACTTTTGGTCTAATGCCCATAGGAAAAGTAGGAACCCCTTTATCCCTCCAGCTATGTGTCAAATAGTATCACTATTGTTTTTCTAGAAAGATTGTTTTGGTATTAAATCGCCGAATAATGTGTTATTAGACAAAGAAGCCAACTAACCAAAAAAGGATTATAAATACCACAAGCCCAAACTAAAAAAACAAAATAATCATACTTTTTTCCTATTGGTTTAATTTGCTTCCGTATTAGCTGAAACTTGCACCAAACATTTGTAAATTTACCTCAAAATAGCAGGCTTCTATTTTTGCCCAGGAAAATTTTTTTTTAAGAAATCCAATAAGCTTATGGATGAAATTTTTATTACGAACCTGTGCAAGAATCCGTCCTTGAATACGTCTATAAAATAATTATTAATTCCTCTTAACGTAAAACAAAATTCTTTGATTATATATATATATATATATATATAAACAAATGATTTCGTTAGTATATATATATATATATATATATACATTCGAGGAGTTTGAAGACAAAGCTCAAATAATTTTCTATTCTTGGCGAACAGATACACAGATAGAACTAGTCGAAAAATAAAATTATTTGTCTCCGATGTGAACGTAAGCGTAAACGAAACGAAGAGAAAAGAAACATAGATTAGTTATATACAGGGTGGAACGATAAAATTGTCGTCCTAAAGAAAACAACACTATTTTAAAACTTTTATGGAAAAAATCAATTAAGCTAACATGATTATGTAGTAGAGCTGACATCTATTCAACGTAGCCACCTTCAGCCTCAATCACCGCCTTGATACGGATCCGGAACTGGGAGCATGCCTTTTCCACAAGCCCCAGCGGGAGCTCGGTGAATACTCGGTGGATGCGGGTGATCAGGCTGGCTTTGGTGTTGTGGGAGGTCATGTTGGTGATGTTTTCGACGTATGACCAAACGAAATAGCCCAACAGGTTCAGGTCGGGGGAGGAGGGGACCAGTGAGAGAAGGGTACAAAGTCGTAGCACTCCTTCTGAAGCCAAGTCTGGGTCTCTTTGGAATTGTGGGCCGGCGTCGAGTCCTGCTGCCACACCCAGGGTCTGCCACCGGCCACCTGTTGGCACCAGGGGATCACTACACTCTTCAGCACATCCAGGTACACTTTGGTGTTGACTATCAAGCCGACTTCGAAGATGTGAGGTGGCATGATGTGGCCCTCACTTGAAACCACACCAAAGACCATAACCGTAGCCTGGAACTTTGTTTCCATCACCCTGGGCACGTCCCTGTTATTCGTGGCAATCCAGATTTGCATTTTGAGGGTGCTGGCAATGGTCTTGTTGTCATAACTTGGATTGGTAGAGCGTATGAGTTGTACAGCGGCGCATCTCCGATCTCGCTCGTTGAACATTGTGTCACTTTCAGACTTGATAGAAGGCTCCTATCGCTCTTGGGATTTGTTCACAACTGGCCAACTAGTAGATGGTCTGCAACAAACAAAAAAAAGAAAACCGTTTTCATTAAAAGGAAATGGAATCATGTCGTCTTTTCTAGGGCGACAATCTTATCGTTCCACCCTGTATATTTACCCACCACCTCCATCACGTGCAGGATGTGACACAAGGTTAAATTTCAAGTGGTGTAAAGTTGATCTAAATTCATAGTTTTTCTTTTCCATGACTAGTTGCCTAGCAAAGATTAAAAAATCTTGCAGGGCCCACAAATTAAGAAAAGATGAAAGAAGAAACAATATTTTAGTTTAACTTGTTACATAGTGACCTTTGACAGGCCGATTAGTTTGTGGATTTCAAAACAGGATGTGCACCAAGGTCATAAGGTAAACAAGTGACAGCGAAAATGCCACGAGAACTGCGCAGAAAGAGTACGTAAGCGCCCGAAAAATGTATAACCACGGAAGTTCTACCCCGATCAGTCAGAGAGCAGAGCTGCTAGGCAGTAGACGTCACGTCGTTTTGTGCTGGGACCAGACGGCACCGGGTTGAGAGGTGGCCCTCCCTCAGTCTCCCATGAAAGAAGCACGAAGAAAGGCACTGAAGATATCGTATCTTAGCGATTCCCTGTCTATCCGAATCTCTCTCTCTCTCTCTCTCTCTCTCTCTCTCTCTCTCTCTCTCTCTCTTACGTAACTATTTCACCACCTTCCGGAAATAAAAAGAAGCTTATACTTTTATATATAGGCGTTATTGTCTCCTCAGTCTAGTATACAGCACTTGTTAACTTGGTAGAACTTTTCATTTTTACGCAGAAATGCTTGAAAATACTCCGATAATGTCACGATAAAAAAAAATCATTGCAACATGAACAAAATGTAGATGAGAAGGCATGCAAATCGTTTCAAAGGCGTATTGATACAATAATTGAAAGAAATGGTGGCCATATTGAGTAAATTTACTGTTTTGAGTCTATCTTCTTATTTTGTTGTCTATTTTTAAAATCAAATCAATCTTGTTTTATTAGAGAGTCGTCTATTATTAATCTAGAATATTCCAAATTTTCTTATATATATAAATTTATGTACATGTTTTCGCATCCAGGCTGATATGAAGACAGTCTTTCTCATGTTAAATCATTGATATGTATAGTAAAACAGCATATATATATATATATGTGTGTGTGTGTGTATATATATATGCTATTTTACAATTGTTAAAACAAAGCAGTCACCTCTGAAATCTTTTCTATTGACGTTATTCTCTTCCTCTTTTCAGATTATCGCTGGGAAGTAGTTAACATTTTGCCATATTTAACCAAATCTAGTGAAATCCTGCCTTGTATGATGGAGCAGATAATCTTTGGTGTGAAGACATAATGAAAATACGTCATCAAGATTTTCAAAGCAATACTCAGAGGGAAATTCCATTTAAAAAAAAAAATTTGAAACAGGAATCAGATTTTTGAGTTGGTCAAGAATTTTGAAGCTCATAGCACTTGTAAAGATCGTAGAACAATGGGTTCCTTATCCATCAACCAGAAGGAATGTGCACGCATTTTCAACAATTTTGCACACTGCATTCAATTGCCCTATCGGGTGAATGGTGGACATTTGGAAGATGAACTTTAAGGCTCCACTTAATGTTTTAATTTTACGTTTGCGACTAACTGGTTACAGTGGGGCGTCCTCTTGGTGTAATGGTAAAAGTGATGGACTGCGGAATCGTAGTAAGTGAGTTCGTACTCCTGTCACGCCATTACGTTCACTTTCGGGTAAATACCCTTGGGAAAGGTACGAACCCCCTTATCCTCCCATCTATGTGTTAAATAGTACCACTACTGTTCTTCTAGGAGATGCCATTAAACAAAGAAACTAAACGAAACCTAACTGGTTACAAATCCTAAAATATTATCCTTTTACATTCCAATCATCGTTATTTTCATTACGCAATCTTTTTTTTATACTTGATTTGTGCCAGATCATTTCGTTCCCGGTATAGTGTTCGTCAGTGGTTCGGGAGGCCGGGTTTCAATACCAAGTCATGACATACCAAAGACTCAAAAAATGGCGCTTGATACCCACTGGCTTAACACTCAGCATTATATGGAACATATCAAAGATAAAGTGTAGAAATCGAGGGAGAAGTGTAGCATTCCCCCTACACCGCGAATGAAAAAGGAGCCTTCGGTTCGCCCTCGACTACGGGCGCCAACTTTACTTATATATATATATATATAATGAGGAGAGAATAATGAGCCACTAAAAATATATATTGACTGCTCACTATTGTTGGATTAGAGTTCACTCATTCACTTCGTATAGTTCTTTATATTGACTTGTTTTCTCTCTTATTCTGATGACGTCATGACCTCCCAACATTGACACATCGGAAATGAAGAATCTAGTAAAGATGACATGTCGGTTGTTTGCTTGGATGTGACAGTTACTTCCCTTGCCAGAGGCACTCTTCACTGCCGAAGGCTCTTATTAATTAGAGGTAGAGCGGATGTCAATTAGGGTCATATGAATAGAGGTTATAGGGGCGGGGTCTGGTTGTAATTGTGAGAAATACAGTGTTCTTGTTACGTCAAGTAGATGCGGGCGGAGTCGGACAAGAACGGTGGTCGCTGCCGACGAACGGTGCGAAGTTCGATTGGTTGTTGGGATAATGGGAGCAGAGTGG
Source organism: Sepioteuthis lessoniana (assembly GCA_963585895.1). Classification (NCBI taxonomy): domain Eukaryota; kingdom Metazoa; phylum Mollusca; class Cephalopoda; order Myopsida; family Loliginidae; genus Sepioteuthis; species Sepioteuthis lessoniana. Next base: position 64,168,066 of record OY757925.1, on the reverse strand, counting down.
TTGCGGGGGTTAGCCAGCTGAACATATTGACCCGCTAGGATTTGTTAGGGTTGGGGGTTCGTTGTCATTTTAAGCCGGAAAGTGCTCGGTGGCAGTTTGTAAGAATGCTACGGACTTCGGGGACTCCACCTTTTTACGTGTTGTGTATATTACTTTGTATTTCCTTCTATTAGGATTTCACACCACTCTCTTTATTAAAAACAACTTTTTACCCAACTCAACTCAATTCTCTCTTTCTCTCTCTCTCTCTTAATCTATTTCCATCTCTCCCTCTATCTTATTCTTTTACATCAATCTATCTATCTATCTATCTATCTATCTATCTATCACCCTTTTTCTTCTTAATTCTTAACTTCCACTAGTTTTAAATAACTAGTGGAAGTTAAGAATTAAGAAGAAAAAGGGTGATAGATAGATAGATAGATAGATAGATGTAAAAGAATAAGATAGAGGGAGAGATGGAGATAGATTAAGAGAGAGAGAGAGAGAGAGAGAGAGAATTGAGTTGAGTTGAGTAAAAAGTTGTTTTTAAAAAAGAGAGTGGTGTGAAATCCTAATCGAAGGAAATACAAAGTAATATACACATCACCTAAAAAAAGTGGAGTCCCCGAAGTCCAGTATCTGACGTGCTGGACTGTGACGTCGAAGGAGGTGGGTTCGAACCCTAGTCACGCTTTTATATTCACTTACGGACTAATTCCCTCGGTAAAGGTATGAACCCCTTATCACCCGAGCCATGGGTTGAATGGTACTTGTGCTGTACTTCTACATGAATAGATTTGGCATTAAATAACACACGAACGTTGATATGCCTAAGAAAACAAACAAAAGAAAGTGCCAAGGTGTGGTTCTGACCCAGAATACACCGACTACATCTCTGCAAAGGAATAAGACATTTAAACTGTACTAATGCCAAAATTATTTGGAATAAAATAGTTTTTACTGTGTCACCAAAAAACTGTATTTAAACAAATGGCTGTGTGTAAACAATAAACTGTACTTATGTTAAACTGATTTGTTTGAAATTAAGTGAAATTATTTTATTGTATGTAAAAAAAAAAAGATCTCAGGCTTGTTTTAAAATGTTTTCGACAAAATGTGTTTAGAAATCATCTATTTAATATATGTATAAAAAAATTTACATTAAACTTACAATGGTTGATATGACATAAAACCAAAAAAATCTTATATATTTGATATACATGTATAAAAAGGATTCGGCATTAAATGACCAACAAAGGTTGATATGCTATGAGACCCAACCAAACCAAGTCTTATATATTTAATATATATGTATAAAGATGATTAATGATTAGATAATCGACAATGATTGAAATGCCAGAAATCGAACTAAGCCAAATCCTATATATTCAATATCTATAAATAAATAAAGAGGATTTGGCATTAAATAACCTTCAATGCTTTATATGCCATAAAACCCAACCAAAGCAAAACATATATATTTAATATATGTGCATAGAGAAGATTTAGCATTAAATAATCTACAATGATTGATATGCCATGAAATCCAACTAAACCTTAGAATCTAAGTGATACAAGCTATACAGTGGTACTGACATGTTTACAACTCGGAATAATTTCCATTTTATTTTATTAGACAGACTTGATTTTCAGTTGATCGAAAACCTTTTAACCTATCTGTAAGTTGATATACTTTTCTGTTGAAGGGATATTTTTGATGTCATTTAATCGAGAATAAATTAATAGCGTCAAGAATAGCTACTGGAAGCTGTAATTGCTTATAGATTATAGTCTTTAGCTACTTAAAATCATAGGGGGTGTCCTCGTGGTGTAATGGTTAAAGCGGAATTGTAATAAGCGAGTTCGAAATCCAGTCGCGCTATTACGTTCACTTTCGGGCAAATACCCTTGGGAAAGGTATGAACCCCCTTATCCTCCCAGCTATGGATGAAATAGTACCACTGCTGTTCTTCTAAGAGAATAGCCTTGGCATTGAATAATCTAGAAAGGTTGATATGCCATTAAACAAAGAAACCGAACCAAATACTTAAAATCATGTAATTTCTTGCCAAAAAAAGGACAAATGAATTCGGCATTAAATAACCAATAAAGTTTGACATACCGTAAAGTAAAGTTGGCGACCGCAGTCGAGAGTAACCAGAAGGCTCCCTTTTCAATAGCTACTTCACCGAGGTTTTGCTCCACTTTACCCTTGATACGTACCCTATATTGCTGAGTGTTCGTTTCGTTTGATTTCTTTCTTTTATTGCATATCAATCTTGGGGAGTTAATTTAATGCCAAAGCCATTCTTGTTGAAGGAGTTTAGAGATACTATTAATCACATACATCGAGGATAATGTGGTTCACATTTTCTGAAGATATAAGCGTGAAATTAAACGTCTTAAACGTGATGGGGATTCGAACTCACTCGCTATGATGTCGCAATCCAGTAAGTTAACCACTACGCCACGAGAATTACTCTGTCACCAAACAATAGTCTGTCCAACATTTTTTTAATACGTTTCCTTCCTTCTTTGTTTTTTGACATTTTAATTCCCCAAAAGCGTCTGTCCCTGAAAGGCAAGTCTCTTTTTGCTTACCCTTTCTGCTGAGATGTGGTACAAAGCCATTTGAACGGGGCAACCAATGAGACTTGAACTCACTCATGAAAGTTTCTAGCCATTACAACACCCGAGGTGCCCTTGCTAACCCCTTTCTATTTCTTCTCGATCACGTCTTTCTTTCTCGAAAAAAATTTTTTTTTTTTTGCTTTGATTAATAAATTGTTTCCTGTTTACTGGTTTTATTTCTGAGCGTCTTTCACTTTTTCATTTAAAACGGCAGACGCTTCCAACTCGGCCATTCCTCCTCCTTTAACCTATCTTGCGTCTGTGCGCATGCGTGTGTGGGTGTGTGTGTCGATGTGCATGCGTGTACCTCAAATTCACCTCCTTAGTTCATTGCCTTCCTGTTCCTCGAGCTTCCATTCTCATTATCACCGACCATCATCTTCAATCTTATTACGTCCCTGAATCCGATCACATCTTCAAATGTAATCGACTTTTGATATCCTTGCCTCAGCCGAGTGATAAAAATGGGCAGGGAAACAAACTTGCCTCTCTCGCCGCAACATCCGCGTCTGGCTCTCTACTCGAGGCCGTTTCAAGAAAACGGAAATGAATATAAAAGAAAGAAATAAAGAAGGAAAAAATAAATAAAGAAAGAAAGAAAGAAAGAAAATCAGTCTCGCTGAAAATGAATTAAAAACGAAGGAAAGAAGATTAAACAAAAGAAAAAAGTTATGATGAGTCGTTGGCAAAAGGCTTAAACTATGGGACTCTCGCTGAGATTCGAACTCACTCGCTATTATTTGCTTGACTTTTTTATTAGACATTAGACTAAATAAGACAACCTTTAAAGTCAAAGAATACCTCAGATATGATACAATTAACTGATTGAACTCAGGTTAGAAAGAGGTAATGACCAATGAGAAACTTGAGGCATTAGGTCTCATATTTGTTATATTACCCGGTGTGACTATGCAAATGACAGGTTTTATTTCAAAGTACCTTCTCTTAGACTTTTCTCGTCAAAGGATACATACAAGTTAGCTGAGATGAGATGCTGGAGCTTCCTTCTCCAGTTTTAATTTTGGAGTTACGTTCTCTTAGAACAGTTACCTTCACCAAGGTTTTTTCAGTAGACAGAAGCCACTTCTACCCTTCAAAATGACACACCCAAACATATATATATATATATATATATATATATATATATATAAGTAAAAGTAATGCTGACGACCGTAGTCGAGGGTGACTCAAAGCTCCCTTTTCGACAGCTACTACACCAAGGTGTAGCAGAGGACGCTACTCTATTCCCAGGATTGCTCCACTTTACCCTTGATCATTACCTTATAATGCTGAGTGTTAAGCAAGGTAGCATCAAGTACCATTTTTAAAGTCTTTGGTATAACTCGACCTGGGATTGAACTCGTGTCTCTCGGCCCATTGGCGAACACTCTAACCATGATGCTATGAACATGTATATATGTATTCAAATCTACATATATACATATACATATATATACACGCACATACATATTCATATATATTCATGTATTCATATGTATACATATATATATATACACATACATACATATATATATACATATATATACATAATACATACACGCATATATATTTATATATACATATTTTTATACATATATGTATATACATATATATATATATATACACACACATAAATATATATACATACATATACGTATATATCTGTACATATATATTCTTATACATATATATATACATATATACATACATATATAAATACATATATATATATATAAATACATACATATATACATGTATTTACATACATATATATATGTATATAAATATATATATGTATGTATATATATATGTTATATATATATGTCATATATATATATATGTATATATATATAATTCGTATATGTAAATGATACCGTAATGAATGACTTCGTGTCATGAGTGATCTCTATTCTTTAGCCCCCAAGATTTATTTTTATCATAGATTGCGTGTAATGAGTGACCCATGAGTTTTCGGTATGCTAGCCGAGAAAAATCTTTTAACATCCAATGACATAAGGTGAAAATATTCGACCATTTATTTATACTTTGAATACAATCAAAATCAACGTTATATCCTAAATAACCAATTTTGTCTCGAACTAGATGTAGCCTACCGTGTTTACAATTCCAAACATACTAAATTCACACCCCCGAATCACAATAGCACTGATTTTTCTACATATTATATGCACAGATGTTATCAAATAATAAAAAATGTTAAATAAAAACATAATTATCAAGAATAATCACCCTTGCTTAGGTATACGCTATGTAAGATGACTTTCGATCGACTTTACTGAAAGTAGAGGCTGAGAAACACGGTAAGCCTCGACGTTTCTAAAACATCTATCTTTTCTAAGGGGTGAAAAAATGGTATTTAAAAGGCGTTCATTACACGAGTCTATCTCTCTCTCTCTCACTCTATATATATATATATATAGAGAGAGAGAGAGAGAGGTTAATCTATGGTACTTTCACAGGTTTAGTCAAACATTAAGTCAGAATTGACATTTCCTGTTCTTGGCTTAGTTTAGCGCAAAGCCTGAGGTAAGAGACGTCCAATGAGAATCGAACTCATTAACAATGGTTTGCTAGTCTTGCACGACGACCACTACATGACGAGAGGTGTCCACACATTCAGCCAAAATGTACATCCCTATCTTGCTTACCCAGACGTCAAACCCTTTTCTGACTCTTATCTCTCAGCTTCTTTGAAACATAATTAACGACTGTATATGTAGGTTTACGGTTTCACGCGTGATATGTTCTGATAGAGTTCCCGCGCAAAATCTTCCGCCCCTGAAATCAACAGAGAAAAAAAAATAGGTGCTGGGAAAGAGATGACGGAAAAGATTGCTACTCAGTCGTGTTGCATGCTGGGAAACGAAGAGCATGCAAGGAAATTGGAACTGAGGGCGGTAATGGCAGGAAATAGGGATCGTGTTGTATTTATACAGAGATTATGTAGTCCTTGATTGTGTTATGCGTCTATCGATACGGGCACCTTTCTGCGTGGGTGCTCATCGAGCGATAGGCGGAAGAAGCACTTTCTTCTGTGTACAAATAAACGTCTTTGTGTATCAAGAACTTGTTTAGATTATTTTGTATCTTTTTGTTTCTGATATTTTACCTCTATTTTACCATTCGGAGAAAGAAAAAGTCGTGTATCGTTTTTATACAGTTGCTTTTTTGCCATAGACTCTTTTTCAAATATTAGTATCTATGTTGGCTCGCATGTAAAATTCTGTTTACTAATGAGAAATATGAGGTCTCTCTTGAACAGGAGTCTTCAATACTTTTCGATGATATGCGGCAGAAAATTTTCGTAATTAATATTTTCCAGACACTTATATGGTTTTATGTATTCCTATCTAATACAAACATTTTATACAAAATTACAGAGCTTCAATATCTATTCAATGATCACCAATTCATTGTACACAGTCATAGAAGTTTAAGATATCATCATCATCATCATGTCGTGCCGCTAGCACGGATATCCCTGACCCTCTCTCGCCAATTCTCCCAATCATTCATCGCTTCTGGCAGGGTTACATCCCGTATCCTCACATAGCTGCTGTATGTATGTTCGAGCAGGTCGTCCTGCTTTTGCTTGGCCATATGCGGGGGTCCATAGGAGTACATGACTGATGAGTTCGTCTTTGCTTTTCCAGCTGTGTCCTGCGTGCTTGTAAGTATTCTTAATACAAATAATTTGTGATTATTTGGTATCAAGTGTTCCTATTTAATACTAACAGATTTCAAACATATCTATTTGACCCAAAGATTGGATCAAAACAGTCACTCCCGTTGCAGATTAGAGTGGACCTGGAAGTAATGAGAATGAAGGAATACTTCACTTTCTCCTGATCTCCTAAATTGTAGCTTCATCACTAGAAGCATTTTAGTGTCATACTCAAAACACCTAATTTTTTGGGAGGAGTGGTCTCACCCCTCAACCAAGAATATTGTTGGCATGCTTTTAGGTCAACTGACAAAGAGGAAATAGTGCATTGGTTCTGAGTAAAAATGGTCTATGCTGTAATAATTAAAGCAGAAAATTAATCCAATCCAAATTTACAGGAGGGGAAGTTTTTTTTATTTTAATTTTTATTCTTATGTTCTATTCCTAATTCTATTTATTTGCTTTTGTTTGTTTGTTTTTTAGAGAGAGGGGGGGAGGGAAAGAGAGAGAGAGAAAGAGAGAGAAAGAGAGAGAGGGGAAGAAGTTTGGAAAATTCCTCTTGAGTCGCCTTTAGGGTTAAATATTGTTTCCTTTCTTCCACTTCGCAACATAAGAAAGTATCTTCTGCTTTTTGGCTCAATCTTATAAAAATGCCTCAAAATGCTTCTAAAATCGAAGTATTTTTATGAACCCTTAAGCCATCTTAAACAAAATGTCTGGCAGTTCTGATTTACTTCCCGTAGAGTTTTGCTTGGAACCCCCCCCCCCGTTTGTCTTTTTTTTAAAGAAGTCAACCGATGGTTTTTGGCTGAAAATAAAGAAACCATAGGTCAGTTTCACAAAGGAAAAAGAAATAAAACTAATCTACGAATACACTCATATTGCTGTCTTTATAACGATTTCTCTTCCAAAGAATCCAGAAGATGAGTGGATGGTGCGTGTGAAACGTCGCCCTTCAGCTTAAGTTGAACAGATCCCAACTAGAGCGATATGGCTGGGAGAAAATGGATAATGAACTGGTTCTGTGGACCTGGGAGCGATGGCAATGAAGGAGTACTCCGCATTCCCCAAAGCTCCAGCATTACTGGAACCTCACCATCAGATTGTTTAGTGTCATATCCAGGACACTCGTTGGGGGGGGGGGTCTTACCCCGCTGCAGAGAAGCAGTCGGTGTATTCTACAGCCCTAGCCGACAGGGCAAAATAATTTTGGTCTACCTGCTCAAAATATTGAGTATAAAAATCTTTATTCTCACTGCGTCTTGCAACTATTTCTGATTGCTTTTAATTAAAACCCTTTTCCGTGGTTGATGCTGCCTGACTCAGCACTCAGCATTATAAGATACGTATCAAGGGTAAAGTGGAACAATCCAGGGAAATGAGTTGTGCCCTCTCCTACACATCAGTGTAGTAGCTATTTCAAAGGGAGCCTTCGAGTCACCCTCAAATACAGTCGGCCATCTTTACTATATATTTTTACATATAGTCTTTATAAGTGTATTTATTTACCCAACCCCTCTGCTATGAGCAGGATGTGACTCAAGGGTCACTTTTTAAGCGAGGTGCAGCTGGTTTGAATTCAGAGTTTTTATCCTCCAAGACCGGCTGCTGTACCAAAGGCTAAAGAAGCTATCCTGTCCCTACTATGTGTTCATAGCTGAAAAAAGAGACGTATTCATGTCTTGCCTAAGAGCATAAAATGAAAATGTTGAACGAACTGTCTCTACCAGTATTTGAGCTTAGTTTGCGGAGACCATTTTCAATGCCAATAACCGTTATGCTCCCCCCACACGTTTTAGATATGGACATGAAATAAGTTTTGGAACGTCTATCGAAATCGAAAATGCGTTTAAGTATACCTCTAAAAAACAATTAAACAAGTATTTTGATAATAATCATATTTACCAACCCCTCCGCTCGGACAGGATATGACACAAGGTGAATTTTTAAGCGGAGTTTAACAGGTTTGAATTCAGAGTTTTCCTTCTCCTTGACTAGTTGCCTCACCAAGGCTGAAGTTCCTAGTCTGCTCCACTATTTACCCCTAGCTGGAGGGAGAATAATTGGATTCATACCTTTCCCAAGGTTATTAGTGCAATGTGAAATGCTATCAGTCTCGTCCAGGATTTGAACTCGTGTTGCCGTGTCCATTTCATAGGACGATAACCATTACACCGCGGACCCCTATTTTGATAATAATGACAGCAAGAACATATTCATGGTTCTTTTTTCTTTTTAAATACTATTGTACTTTTTATTTCAAAGATCTTTTATTTGCCTATGAACTTCTTTTTACCAAAGTACTCTTTTTTACCAATGATTCACTAATCATTTTTTAAACCAAATTACTTTTCAAGCAAACCTTCACGAGTGGGTTCGAGTCTCATTGGATGCCTCATTCATGCGGCCTCATGCCATATCTAAGCAAAAAGCTTGGTAAATTAAAGCACCTCAGATAATCTAATGTTGAGCAAGCTAGACTAGCAAACCTTCACTAGTAAGTTCGAGTCTGATTGAGGGCCTCATTCATGCCGCTTTGTGCCACATCTAAGCTATAAAAACTAAGTATTTTTTAAAAACTAAAATACTTTTTTGGCTAAAATACTCTCTTGTACAAAAGTACTTTTATATACCAAATTACCTGTTTTGCCAAATTATTTTTTACCCTTGTACTCTTTTTCATCAAAATACACTTTTTTTTAACCAGAGTCTTTTTTTTTATAATTGTACAATTTTTTTAACAAAAAACAAACATTAACTTTAACATACAAAATAGTCTATATTTGTGGATTCACGTGTACTTTTTAAAGTCAATGCAAAGATGCTTTTACAAAACAGGCAGAAAGCTGTGTGTTTAAAAATAGTTGCATGTTAAAAGACCGTTAAATATCAACAAACATGTCGTCATGAGTTCCATAAACTAGGTCAGGGATATCGGATTTTCTCTGTTGCAAATCAACAATCTTAAAGGGGTTAAATGTGTATTAAGATTTCCCGAAAGAGAGAGAATAGAAAAGAGAGGAAAATCGGGAGAGAGAGAGGTGGGGGAGATTTCGGAAAAGAAAGCCTTGGAAGAAGTAGAAAAAGAGAAAGAAAGGAATAGGGGAGATGTAAAGAAAAAAAAGAAAGATGAGTAAAAGAAGTGGACATTAAAGAAAGTGGAAAAGCCAAGAAAGTCTTTGAGAAGAGTTAGAAAAAAAATAGAGAGAAGTGCTAGAGAAGAAAAAGAGAGACAGGTTAAAAAAAAGTAGAGAGATGAGATTTTGAGAAATAAAGAGAGGGGAATTAGAAAGAAAGAAAGAAAGAAAGAAAGAAAGAAAGAAAAAAAAGAAGAGTTAGAAGAAGAAAAAGAGCAGATATTTAGAAGTGGCACAGAAAAAAAGAAAGAAATGAGTTAAAGAAAGAAAAATGGAGTGTGGAGGAAGAGAAAGCTTAGAAAAGACAAAAAAAAAAACATGGAGAAAGAAAGAGAGAGGAGTTAAGGAAGAGACAGAGAAAGAAATACTGATAAAATATCGGCATAGAGAGAATGTAGAAGGAGAGAAAGAAAGAGAAAGAGCCGGTAGAAAAGAAAGAGAAAGAAAGTGTGGACTGGAAAAAGAGAGAAAGAAAGAAAGAAAGAAAGAAAGAAAGAAGAGTTAGAGAAAAAAATAGAGAGACGTTAGAAAGAAAGAAATAAAGAAAGAGGACTTAGCGAAGGTTTAAATAAAAGAAGAGAGAGGAATTAAAGAAGGGATAGAGAAAGAAAAAGAGTAAAAATAAGAAAAGGGAAAGAAAGAAGAACGAGGGGTAAAGAAAGAAAGAGAGTGGATATTAGTAAAAGAAAAGCAGCAGAGATAGTTTTTAACCTATATCTAGGGAGATAGGGGAGTGGAAATTTACTAAGCTTTTTTGCTTAGATGTGGCACAAGGACATATGAAAGGGGCACCCAATAAGACTCGAACTCACTCGTTTAGGTTTACTAGTCGAGCTTGCTAACCATTACACCACCAGAGGCGCCTAGGGAAATAGGGGAGTGGGTATACTTGATCAAAGGATGTTCGTCCGAAAGTGAATGTTATTGCGCATGTAATGGTTTAAGCGATGGACTGCGGAATCGTAGTAAGCGAGTTCGAATTCCAGTCACGCTTTTCTGTTCACTTTCGAACAAATACCCTTGCGAAAGGTATGAACCCCTTTATCTTCCCATCTATGAGTTAAATAGCACCACTACTCTTTTTCTAGATGGATGGCTTTGGCATTAAATAACCTACAAAGTTTTATATGCCATTAAACTAAGAAACCAAACCAAACCTAGATTTCCGACTCACGTACTTCGAGGATGCAGTCCAGCGCTTTGGCCACAGCACCACGGGGATCCGTTAAAATAAAATCTTTTAGCCAGATTATCATTATTTTCAGAGCATATTTGATTTTGTAAATAAAGATATTGAATGAAATTTATCACGACCTTATTATAAAGGTCTAAAACTATTCATATAGATATATCTATAAGCCTTTACGAAGTGGCTCAGTGCCAATTTATCAATCAATATTTTGGCAATTAAATTTCAATAAATGTAGATAATTACATAGAAAAAAATTGCTAATGTTTTTAATTGCTTGGATATATTTTTTATTAGTTTCTTTGTTTCATGGCATATCAACCTTTGTAGGTTATTTAATGCCAAATCTATTCTCCTGGAAGAACAGTAGTGGTACTATTTAACCCATCGCTGGGCGGATACTTTTTGTATTGTTCAATGATCTTCATATGTATTTACCACCAACTGATGGTTTGGTTTGGTTTGTTGGGTTTTATGGCATATCAACCTTGGTAGGTTATTTAACGCCAAATCCATTTTTATGTAAATAATCAGTTCTATATAAAACAGTTTAGTTTAGCATAAGTACACCGTTTAATTGTCAAAAACATTTCCATTTCAAACTATTCAAGCAGTTATATGTAATAATTCAGTTAAGTGTAAATACAGTTTTAATGTCGAAAAACAGTTCTATTTGAAATAATTCAGTTAAGCATAAGCACGCAGTTTAAGTGTAAGTGCGGTTTAATTGTCAAAAGCGTTTCTACTTCCAGCTATTCAGTTTACTCAATTCAGTTTAGCATAAGTATGCTGTTAGTTCTATTTAGCCCATAGATAGGGCCCTATCAGGTGCTACCACTCCGGGCCAGAGTGGACCTGGGAGCAATGGCAACAAAGGGGTACTCCGCATTCCCCAAAGCTCCAGCACTGCTGGAACCTCGCCCTCAGATAGATAGATAGATAGATAGATAGATAGATAGATAGATAGATGTAAAGGAACGTTTATTTTCAATACAGAACATCATAGCATATTAGAAATACATTTTATATACCTCTCAACCGAGACAAACAGACAGACGGAGAGACATATTGATCCGCTAGTTAGCTACAGATTTACCATGTCAATGCTTCTGCAAAGTCCACTCAAATTGCTAAGCAGTTTTATCTAAAATACAGGATTCTGTCTGTGAAGCAATCTTCATGCCCAACTGGTACGGATGACTTTTTCTAATTTCCTTAACTGAATATTTATCCCGAAGGTAAAACTTGTGGATGTGGAGCACATTAAAAGAAAATGCAGTATCGGGTGTGATATCGTTCCATACGAGAAAATTCATAATATAATGACCTGGAAATGACCCCGATATCGTCAGATGCAGTGTATGGAAATGGGGGAGCTATCAAAAAACACCTGTAAAGATATTATTGGGAATATATAAGGAATGTCACCCGAAATGAGTGTGCATGAATATAGCATCGAGGGGAAATAGAGAGGGACTTGAGTATACACCAGCGGCGCAGCCAGTGAAAGGCGTGCCACAAGAGAACAAATAGAATTTTTCAAAAGTTGGGGAGAAAGTGACAAATACACCCGCCTAAGCTGAAACCTTGCTTCATAGTCTGGAACGAGCAGCTGCAGGCATAGGCCTCCATGTCAATGCACACAAGACGGAATATATCTGCTTTAATCAAACAGTCGACATCTCCACACTAAACGGTAAGTTAGCGACCATAGTCGAGGGTGACCCGAAGGCTCCCTTTTCGATAGCTACTACACCAAGGTGTAGGGGAGGGCGCTACTCCATTCCCAGGATTGCTCCACTTTACCCTTGAACCGTACCTTATAATGCTGAGTGTTAAGCAAGGTGGTATCAAGTACCATTAGTAGACGAGTTCACCTACCTAGGAAGCAGTGTCTCATCAACCGAGACAGACATAAACACGCGACTAGCAAAGGCATGGAGAGATATCGATAGGCTATCGGTCATATGGAAGTCAGACCTGACCGATAAAATAAAACGCAGTTTTTTCCAAGCAGCAGATGTGTCGATACAGCTGTATGGATGCACTAGATGGACGCGAGCTCAACGTATGGAGAAAACGTTTGACGGCAGCTACACAAGAGCAATATTGCACGCGTCCTGAACGCAGCACCCCACCAAACAGCTGCTGTACGGCCAGCTACCAACCATCACGAAAACTATCAAACTTAGACGAACCAGACATGCAGGACATTGCTGGAAAAGTAGAGACGAACTCAAAAGGGACGTACTCCTGTGAACCCCTTCACATGAACGAGCAAAGGCAGGACGACCAGCTCGATCCTACATACAGCAGCGCAGTGAGGATTCGCGATGTGACCTTGAGGACCTGCCGGAAGCGATGGACGATAGAGAAGGTTGGCGGGAGAGGGTCTGGGATATCCGTGCTACAGGCGTGACATGATGATGATGCTGATGAGGTTCCAATTGTTCAGTTAGAATTTGAGGTTATCAGTAATTTCATTTCCTGCTGAAAACTGACCCAAAAATCTGTGGACCTGTACTACCAAAGAAGTTCTGCAATTGTTTCAAAGACTCAGAACCGTTTGTCGCTTTTCTTACCACGAGAGGGCCACCAGAATATTATCAGCGCAGTACTTTTACTTGGTGGTCGAGAAAAAATGTGTACTCTCACTGTTTATTGAAACAGGATATTTAGAGTAACTAGGACCATGGATTAACTCGTTGGAATAAGTGTGCCAAATTCCCGGAGTATTTTGAAGAAAACTCATGGTTTATTTATTGTTAATTGCTATCTAAGTAAATGTAACTTCAGTCTGGATACTTTTGGAACACAGCTCGTATTTTAATGAAACTTAAGGTATCATTCATTGTTCATTTCTGTTTTGGTAAATACGACTTCAGTTTGTATACACTTTGTCGACATTATATGATTTTATGATTTTAAAAAATTCAAAAAATCTTTCTATGAAGAATATTTTCTGATGAACCTTTCTGGTAAGTAAGTAAAGTTGGTGACCCAAGTCGTGGGTGACCTGAAGTTTCTCTTTTCGATAGCTACTACACCAAGGTGTAGGGGAAGGCGCTACTCCTTTCCCTGGATTGCTCCACTTTACCCTTGATACTTACCTTATCATGCTTAGTGTTAAGGAAGATAGCATCAAGTACCATTTTTTGAGTCTTTGGTATGACTCGACCTGGGATTGAATCCAGGTCTCACTCTAACCATTATGCCAATGTCCAGTACTGAGTTTTAAATTAGCAATTGAATAACTAGAATAATAAACGACTTTAGAGACGGTTGTTATAATGGTTATCGTCGTAATATATACACAGGACGACTCGAATTCAAATCCCAGATGAAATGGTTTGTATTTCATATAGTGCAAATATCCTTGGAAAAGAACAGAATCCAATTATCCTTCCCCCAGCTATGAGTAAATAGTAGGGAAGACTGGATTCTTTCACCTTGATATGGCATCTGTTGCAGGAGAAGGAAAACTCTAAATTCAAACTTTTTAAAATTAGCATAAAAATTAACTTTGTGTCGAATCCTGCTCAACTGGAGGGGTTGGTAAATACATAATAAGCAACTTTTGAGTTTAAAAACAATTTTAAAATTCCCTCATAAGCCGTTTTGAGCGTTCAGTAAGTTCATATTGAGTCATGTTTCATTTATAAAATATACATTTTAATTAATGGCCCAGTCGGCTTGGGCTGTCGAATACACCGACTACATCTCTGCAGAGGGGTAAAACGCCCTCTATAAGTGTCCAGTTTATAAAACTGAACAATCTGTTGGTGATGCTTTAATAATGCTGAAGCTTTGGGGAATGTGGAGTACCACTTTATTGCCATCGCTCCCAACTCTACTCTGACCAAGAGTGGAAGCACCTGATAGGGCCCTATCTTTGGGTCAAATAGAACTGTTTGGCATTTAAACTGTGTACATTGACATTTAAACTAAGTTCAAACAAGTGACTTGTGTTAAACTGAATTGCTTGAATTAGAAATGTTTAATTATTTACCAGTATGTAAATAAAAAGCTGATGTTTGATTGAATTGTTTGTGATACATAGCAATACTTGAAAACATTAAACATTAAATTGTAAATGGAATTAATCGTATTGAAATAAGTGAAACTATTTAACTGTGGGAAGAAATTAGAATAGGCTAGTTTAAAAATGTTATCTACAAAGTATGTTTAGAAATTATAATATATATATATATATATATGTGTGTGTGTGTGTTTGTATATATAAAGGATTTGGCATTAAATAACCTACAATGGTTGATATGCCATAAAACTTAACCAAACCAAATGTAACCAAATCTTATATATTTAATACATAAGTATATAAAGGATTTGGCATTAAATAACCTACAATGGTTGATATGCCATAAAACTTAACCAAACCAAATGTAACCAAATCTTATATATTTAATACATAAGTATAAAAAGAATTTGGCATAAAATAATCTACAATGGTTGATATGCCATAAAACCTAACCAAATCATATATATTTGATATATACGTATATGTAAAAAGTGGATTTGGTATTAAATAACGTACAACGGTTGATATGCCCTAAAACCCAACCAAACCAAATCATATATATATATATATATGCATAAACACGATTAGGCATTAAATAGCCCACAAAGGTTGATATATGCCACAAAACCAAACCAAACCAAACAGTTATAATAAAAGGAAAATATTTTTTTAAAGATAAAGCGTGGATTAACGTAATCTTTATGGTCTGTGGAAATGTACTCGACGTACCAAGTTTAAATACTGGACGAAACAGTTTCCAAAAAGAAAAAGCTTGACGGCAATTACACAAGGATGCTGCGAGCAATATTGAACAAATCCTGGAAGCAACATCCCTCAAAACAGCTTCTATACAGCCACCTACCATCCGTCACGAAAACTATCAAAGTTAGACGAACAAGACATGCAGAAAACTGTTGGAAAAGTAAGGACGAACTCATATTTACCAACCCCTCTGCTCGGGCAGGATATGACACAAGGTCAATTTTTTAAGCAGAGTTTAACAGGTTTGAATTCAGCGTAATCCATTCTCGTAGACTAGTTGCCTCACCAAGAACCCAGTCTGTCCTACAATTTACCCATAGCTGGAAGGAGTATAATTGGATTCATACCTTTCCCAAGGGTATTAGTGCTATGTGAAATGCAATCAGTCTCGTTGAGGATTTGAACTTGTGTCACCGTGTCCATTTCCTAGGACGATAACCATTACACCACGAGCACCTCCAAAGGACGAACACATAAGCAATATACCCCAATGGACACCTTCACATGGACGAGCAAAGGCAGGGTGACCAGCTAAAACCTATATACAACAGCTCTGTGCCGATGCAGGATGTAGCCTGAAGGACGTGCCGGGAGCGATGGACGATAGAGATGAGTGGCGAGAGAGGGTCAGGGATATCTGTGCTGGCAGCGTGACATGGTAATGATGATGATTCCACCTTCTCAGCAATTGGTAAATTGTAGGGAAGATTGGGCTTTTTAGCCTTAGTAAAGCAAGCGAAATAGAAGAATGAAAATCTAAATTTAAAACCAGGCGTGTGGAGAACTTGCTAATTCATCCTATAAAAACCTTCAGAACAGCTAAAGAAAACAAACAGAAAGAAAAAACAATAGATTATCGATTTCGTCTCTCACAGACATTCCCCTTAAAAGTGATTACAAGAAAAAATAAACACAAAAAATTAAGAAGTATTCTATATTTAGCTTCTTATACTTATCTCCCTAAAGAGTTTATAACGATCTGGGTGAATGTGAATTGTATTCTATCCTATCATTATTAAGAAGCTAGTTGTATTGGTAATTATTTGTTTTTTCGACTATTTATCTAATAAATATCTTGCTAGGATGTGTCGTTTTTTTGTGTATATAGACACTTACAGAGAAATTATTTTCTTGTAATATAATTGGTTTTATATATATATATATATATATATATATATATATATATATATATATATATGTGTGTGTGTGTGTGTAGAACGTATCATTTGACAACTTGCCGTACACTGACAATTTTCATCTTATGGGTGGGTTTGCCCACTTGGAAAATCAGCATTCATTTGTTTGATACCAAGTCTTGAACTCCGATTTCTGAAAGATATGTGACTATTTAAACCGAATCTCAGAACTGTTATATCTTCATAGTGCAATGAAGCGTATCTTGACTCGTAGTAAAGCTGCCCTTTCTGCCTCAGTTAACGCTTGATAATTTTTTGATAGAGTGTAACTACGTCCATTATAGCATCATAATATTTTATCTTTGATGTGATATGGGTAACTGCCTTTGTTCGCTCTGGAGAATGGCAAGAATCGCAGAAATAGTCCGTTTTGTTTACTAAAAGTGACATTTGTGTAAACATGTATTTTCTCTCTCTTCATTTTCACCTCTCTTTTACATTTTGATCTCTTTTTTGCCCCCTCCACTCATTTCTTGTCCCTCTCTATTCTACCCCACCACCCCCGTTATTTTCTTTCTCTCTCTCTCTCTCTCTCTCTCTCTCTCTCTCTCTCTCCCCGTGTCTCTTTTTCATCATCGCACCCACGGTTAACTATCTCGTTTCTCCCTCATACTCGCATCTCTCTTTTCCTCTATGCCAACTTTTATCTCAGCACTCGCTCTCACGCTCGCCCAATTCACCTATCACGGCAAATATGTTTAGACAGAATTAACCTCAGTAGGACGTCTCCTGTGCGCTCGGCTTAGCGCGCCCGGCGTCGCTTCCGTAGGCCAGTGCGTGCCCAGATCGACGAAGAAGCCGTCATATCTGCATAGAATTGTTTTGCTTCCTTGTCGCCTCGATCGCCAGCGTAGAAAAATATGGAAGCATTAGCGGGATTCAACTAACCGCTCGTAAATTAGATGGGACACTACTGAATTTTTGCTTTTGGTTCATCGTTTCCTATTTGCCACTCAGTAGTGATTATTATAGAACTGAATGGACAATGGAAGCCGAGTGAGGGTGGCTGGGTGATGCATTCTAGTCTCCACCCCTTGCTTTTGACGAACGAACGTGTATGTCTGATGGCGTGTTTATAAGTGAATAGGATCAAAACGCCAGTATCCCGTATTTCCGTGCAAATGCTGATTTTAGGGAAAGCGGGGGGGGGGGGTTGAAAAAGATTTAAGAGTCTATTGAGTATAGCAGTCGAAAAGTACAGTATAATGATACACACTAGTGTTCACACACACAGACACACACACACACACACACACACACGCACGCACACATATATATATATATACGAATGTCATTCAATAAATAAGAGGGTATTTTTTTATCAAAATATTTTTCCATAAAAGAAAACTCTGCATAGTTTGGAATTGGTTTAAAGCAAAGATTATTTCAATTTCGCAAAAATACTTTTTAAGATGGTGGCATATCAAATAGAGTACTCTAAGCTTGAACAGTGGTCTCTCATCAGTTTTTTGGTAGCTGAAATGTGCAAACCACGTGAAATCTACTGAATAATGTGTGATGTGTACGGAGAAGTTTTAATAATAATAATAATAATAATAATAATAATAATAATAATAATAATAATGAAAAGAATGTTTACCAATGAGCTAAAAATACGTTTGCCTCAAGCAGCCTGTGGTTAAAAGACAGCCAATGGAGTAGAGATAAACTGGCTGAAAAAGTTATGGGAACAGAGATCAGTAAAAAAGATCATGTTGAAAGTCTTCTTGGACATGAAAGAAACCATTACTATTGATTATCTTCCAAAAACTTCAACTCTAAACAAAGGTTTCTCTGGCCATACCGTTGGCAAAATACATTTTATTTATTTAATGACTCTCGTCTCTCTCTCTCTCTCTATATATATATATATATATATATATATGTGTGTGTGTGTGTGTGTGTGTGTGTGTGTTTATAGTATATCAATATTTGAAGGTTATTTAATGCCAAATCCGTTTTTATACAAATAAATAGTTATATTTCAAACAATTCAGTTCAGTATAAATACACAGTTTAATTGTCAAAAACATTTCTATTTCACGCTATTCAGTTGACTCAAACAGTTATTTTTCAGACAATTCACTTTAGTATATGTATAGTTTTTTTGTTTACACTCATTTAAATGATAAACAGTTCTATATCAATCAATTCAGTTTAGTATAAGAACAGTTTGAATGTCAAAAACAGAATTATTTCAAACAATTCAGCTTAGCAAAGAAAAACAGTTCCATTTCAAACAATTCAGTTCAGCATAAGTACGCAGTTTAAATGTTAAAACAGTTCTATTTCAAGCAACTCAGTTTAGCATAAGTATACAGTTTAGTTCTTTTGACCCATAGATAGGACCCTTTCAGGTGCTACCACTCCGGGCCAGTGTAGACCTGGGAGTGATGGCAATGAAGGGGTACTCCGTATTTCCCCCAAAGCTCCAGCATTACTCGAACCTCACCAACAGATTTTTTGTGTTATATCCAAGACAATCGTTGAGGGTGGGGGTGGGGGTGGGGGCTTTCTCCTCTGCAGAAAAGTAGCCTATGCATTCTGCAGCCCCAGCAGACTGGGCAAATATGTGTGTGTGTGTGTGTGTGTGTGCCTCTGTGTTTTTTTTTCTTCTCATTTACTCACGTAATAGAAAAGCGTAGACAAGCAGAATTGTAAATGTGTGTGTGACAAATTGTGGAGTATTTTTAATGCCAGTTTAATCAATATTCATATCCAAATGCGTCAGGCATTTTAACAGCGAATCAACTGATCTTAGTGACCGCAGCGTATAGCAAGAGGCCAACATGACCGATGATGGAATCTGACATGAGATATTTACATGAACGTTTCCAACAGTCGAGCTGCAAGCTTTCTCTGCTCTCAAGAATAAACGTAGTCCCGCCGCATTTTCATCAGCGGGGTAACGAGCGTGCTTGCCATGGAAGTAGGTATTCAGACCAGTGCTTGTTTTTTGTCTACTTAATGTGCTTATCCAACGCCTTGGCCACGAGCAGAGTGCGACACAAGGTCAATCTTCTAGCGGAGTACAGCTGGTTTGAATTTTAGAGTTTTACTTTTCCAAGACTTGTTCTCTTGCCAATCCAACAGAACTGAGTGTGCTCTACAATTTATAGCTTGGGGGAAGAGATGGATGGATCTCTCTGTACGTACTCTTGATCCTGTCTTGAACACTTACCTTGCGCAATTGCCGATTGGGACTGATGAGTCAAAGTAATATGTGCTGTTTTGATATTTAAAACATAAAGTATACAGTTATTGTTTATATATGCCAAACGAAGCAGGACATGACACAAGGTCAATTTAATGCAGAACACAGTGGTTGGTTGGTTGGTTGTTTTGTTTTAGGCCATATCAATCCTTTTCGGGTCATTTAATACCGAATCAAGACATTCTATAAAAACTTGGTTGTAGCTTGGTCTTATGGCGTAATAACCATAATAGGTTATTTAATGCCAAATCCATTTTTTTTACATATAAACAGTTCTATTTCAAACAATTCAGTTTAGCATAAGCACACAGTTTAGTTCTATTTCACCCATAGATATGACCCTATTAGGTGCTACCACTCCGGGCCAGAGTGAACCTGTGAGCGATGGTGATAAAGGAGTACTCCACTTTACCCAAAGTTCCAGCATAACTCGAACCTCACCATCATACTGTTTTGAGTCAAATGCAGGACACTCGTTGGGGGAGTCTTAACCCTCTGCATAAATGCAGTCGATGTATTCTACAATCTCAGCCGACTGGTCCAAGTGTACACATTGTCTGAATTCAGAGATTTCTTTCTTCTAGATTCGGTTTCCTTCGTTGAAAGTCACTAGGGCGTGCTTGATTCTTTCTTGTAACACGTCCCTATCATCCATCGCACTTGATAAATCCTCAAGACGGTACCCTGATGAATATAAGTACCCTGATGAATATAAGTTTTTGCTGGTCAGCCAAAACTGATGTGTCTATGTGTAAAAGTCCATTTGTGAGTGCCACTTATGTGATCGTTCTTACTTCATCAGCAGGGTCCCACATGACTTGTTCGTCTTCCTTGGATAGTTTGTAATATGGGAAGCAAGTGGCTATACAACTGCTGTTTTGTCGGTCGCTTCTTCCAGGAATTGTTCAAAATAGCAAATAGCATTCTTGTGTAATTCTCATCTAACTTTTTCTCCAAGATTCTCATCCAAGTGGTGCAACCATACAGTAGTACTGACTCGACTACGGCTTGGAAGAATTCCTGTTAATTATTAAGTATAATTTTCATAATAACTTTTGTAGGCCACTCTTAAAACACGAAGTAGAACCAGTATCTTCAATCGATATAATTCCACTATCCTTGGTCTATCCTGTAGCTTCTTCCTTTAATTCAGTGGTTCTCAACCTAATCGTCCATATAAGATTTGAAGTTGGAGGTCACGCAAACAAAATATTTAACTGGGTGTCAGCAATAATATTTTAGTGGTCAATGAAAATAATTTTTCTTTAGATATATTTATTGTAAGAAATATTTGGTTACTTGGAAAATAATGTCCGATTTTAGAATAAATTATATTCCTAAATTATCCGTTTAAACAATACTTTTATCAGTCAAGATATGCTTCATGAAAGTCTGTGCCTTTCTGCCACTGATTAACGAGGTTATTCACGCTTGTACGATAAAACTCTAAATGCCCAGTCAGCTGAGGCTGTAGAATACACCGACTATATCCCTGGAGAGGGTAAGACTCCCCCAACGATTTTCCTGGATATGACACTAAACAATCTGATGGCAAAGCTTCAGTTATGCTGGAGTTAAGGGTAAAGCTGAGTACTGCTTTATCATATTTACTAACCCCTCCGATTGGGCAGGATATGACACAAGGTCAATTTTTAAGCGGAGTTTAACAGGTTTGAATTCAGAGTTTTCCTTCTCCTAGACTAGTTACCTCATCAAAGCTGAAGAACCCAGTCTGCCCTACAATTTACCCATAGCTGGAGGGAGAATAATTGGATTCGTACATTTCCCAAGGGTATTAATGCTATGTGAAATGTAATCAGTATCGTCCACGATTGAACTCGTGTCGCTGTGTCCTATGACGATAACCATTACACCACGGGCACCTCCCGGAATACTGCTTCATTGCCATCACTCCCATGTGCACTCTGACCCGAACTGGTAATACCTTATAGGGTCCTATCTATGTGTGAAATAGAACTAAACAGTGTGTCGAGGCCCAGTGATAAGGACTGAAGTTCCGTAACAACGTTTGAGTTAAACATTTCAAAACAAACAGAGCAGCACTAACCACAAGTTGCCCAGTCGGCTGGGGCTGCAGAATACACCGACTGCTTCTCTGCAGAGGGGTAAGACCCCCCAATGAGTGTCCTGTATATGACACTAAACAATCTGATGGTGAGGTTACAGCAATGCTGGAGCTTTGGGAAATGCGGAGTACCCCTTCAGTGCCATTGCTCCCAGGTTCACTCTGGCCCGGAGTGGTAGCACCTGATAAGGGTCCTATCTATGGGTTAAATAGAACTAAACTGCGCTTCTTACACTATACTGATTTTTGCATTTAAACTGCGTATTTATGCTAAAGTGAATTCTTTAAAATAGAACTGCTTTGACATTGGAACTGCGTACTAGTGCTGAACTGAATTGATCAAAATAGAACTGTTTTGATGTCTAAACTGTGTATTCATGCTGAACTGAATTATCTGAAATAAAACTGTTTGACATTTAACTCTGTGTATTGCCCAGTCGGCTGGGGCTGTAGAATACACTGACTGCACCTCTATAGAGAGGTAAGACCCCCCCTCAACGAGTGTCCTGGATATGACACTAAACAATCTGATGGTGAGGTTCCAGCAGTGCTGGAGCTTTGAGGAATGCGGAGTACCCCTTCATTGCCATTGCTCCCAGGTCCACTCTGGCCCGGAGTGGTAGCACCTGATAGGGCCCTATCTATGGGCTAAATAGAACTAACAGCATACTTATGCTAAACTGAATTGTTTGAGTAAACTGAATAGCTTGAAATAGAAATGTTTTTGACAATTAAACCTTACTTACATTAAAACTGCGTGCTTATGCTTAACTGAGTTATTTGAAATAGAACTGTTTCTCGACATTAAAACTGTATTTACACTTAACTGAATTGTTACATATAACTGCTTGAATAGTTTGAAATAGAAATGTTTTTGACAATTAAACTGTATACTTATGCTAAACAGAATCGTTTTAAATAGAACAGATTATTTAAATAAAAATGAATTTGGCGTTAAATAACCTACAATGGTTGATATGCCATAAAACCCAACAAAACAACCAACCAACTAAACACATGACTCACATCGAATAATACAGCACTAAAGTAGACAATATTTTTAACATATCTTACTAGTGAGTATTCGTTATCCATAAAAATAGATAAACTGTTGTAGTTCATGTTCAATAAATTAGTTTAATTCCCACAATATACATAATATCTTAACATTTTTCATACCATTGTAAATGATATTTAATTATAACAATACAAAACGATTTTTTAACATCTAATGTCTCCATTTGAGTAAAATAGGAATCGAAATAAATAAATAAAAATGGGAATCGAAATAAATAAATAAAATTGATGAACACATAATTTTGAAATAAATAGGAATCGAAATAAATTTTGAGTAAAATAGGAATCGAAATAAATAAATAAAAATGAGAACCATATCTCTTGTTTCTTTATGATGGTACGGTTCCTATCCTTTGAAAGTCCCTTAACTTTCTGGTGAAGATCATCTATTGAAGATGTTTTATGGTAACATCTGCACACGAAGACTTAGGGGTTATTTCCTAGTCACCAGGGCACTTGCACGTGTGGACATCCGTGTAGGTGGCATATAATACCTCTTTGACATGATTTTGTCAGAAGTTGATAAATTCAGACACAAACTGAGATCCATGGGAATAGTAAGGATAAGGCGAGTCAAAATTAATATTGATGGATAGACGTTCATAAAAAAATAATATCGAAACAGTGATTTTATTAAATTGATAAACCCGGCGCCGAAGAAATCGAATCAGTGATCCAAGTTCAATTCTTGCGTTTCACTTTGCGCTAATGTCCCTGATAAAAGCACAATTACATTTTTTACCCAACTCCAGCTATGAGTAAATATTAGGACAGGCTGGGTTCTTTAGTCTTGGCTAGACAAGCAGTATTGGAGAAGGAAAACTCAAAAGTCAAACCAGTTTTATTCACCCATATTTTTTGGTTGGATGATTTTACCATATGGAAAGATGTTTGTGCACTTAACGCAGACACACACCTATGGCAAAAGAAACACTGCATTCAAATACAAACAAATTTAGATTTTGATTTTAACTTGTCAAAACATCAAGGGTTGTTTTAGGTCTAAATTTAGAATTTTGCATCCATTTTTTGTTCATATGTAACATTTTTTCGTGCAGTTGTTTGTTAAGAGTTTTTTTTTCCCCATAATTATATCAAATACAAATGATGTTTAATGTTTCTGTTTGGGACTCTAATATGTATTACCACTTGAAGTCAGAGTGAACCTGAGAGTAATGTCAATGGAGGGACCTTCACAATGCCCTTAGCTCCAAAACTGGAATCAAGTGACTTACCCAAGACACCCCTTCTTAGGAGTCATATATAGTCTGCATATTCTCAGTCCCGCCAGTCGAACAAATGTAAAAGGAATACCCTGAATTTAAATCATGTCTACTCCACTTAAAAAGAGTAACCTTTTGTCGCTTGCAGTGGAGGAGTTAGCTGAAAACATTATATGCCTTATATCTGAGAATGCTGAAACTTTGTCTACGATATAAAAGTCAGACTTAAACGTTTCGGACACTTGGTAAGGAACAAATTCACTTTGAATGTTTGAAGGAAGGAGTAATGGCTCGCGTCTGTTTACTTCTTTATTTTTTTCAATTTTGTTATATTTTATTTCATTTTATTGATTTTATTTTTCGGATAGGAGCAGAATTCAGTTTGGAAGGAAACATTCTGACAAACCTGCAGACTTATCAATAGGGACATTACTTCATTATTTGTCACTTGTGTTAAAATATTAACCCTATTTTAGACATCAGAAAAGACAGAGGGGAAATATTTTTCCTTCATCTGTCAAAGCCGACATTTCTTTCTTATTTATTCGTCATTGTTATTTCCTATCTTTCACATAAATTCAACAGAAATGTGAGGCTAACTCGCTTACACAATCCCAGCTTATAGATGTAAGCGCCTCTTCTGACATGTACGATCTTCCCTCTCTCTCTCTCTCTCTCTCTCTATCTTTCTCTTCCCCCTATATATATATATATATATATATATATATATATATATATATATATGGGTTTTATAAAGCTCTCGAGTAAGCATTGCGAATTTATTTCTGCGACAGATGCAAACCAAGATATCACACATCCCAGCAAAATTACTATTAATCTAGCATGTACACAGAGCTGAACAAACTTTAAAAGAATCGTTTTCTAATAAAAATTGATACCCCATTTTTTTTTAAGAAAAAGAAAAGTTTTGTTAAATATTTTCATGTGAGCACGTCTAATATTATCAGTTTGGAAAATACAGTTTATGGAGAAGACCCAGAGAAGATCAAAAATAATATCTGTAAAATAATCTGCGAGGTGAAGTTCCGAAACAGGAAAAGAGCTACTAGAGGATGAGTCGTACAGATTGCGATGTAATCGATCACACACACACACACACACATACACACACACACACACACATATATATATATATATGTATTGTTATGGCCCTAGAAGGGGTCACAAAGAGAACACGACACCATGGTTATAGTATAGGTATATATTTATAAAAACAAAAGATGGTTACAAGAACATAGGACGGTAAGCTAGTTCACATAACCACGCGGGGGCGAGGTTAGCTTCCGGATCTAGATCGACTTCATATTGCTGCATCTTCCGGTATTATGGGAGAGTGGTTGAGTTCATTAGTAGGTGATTCCTCCACATCATATATATATATATATAATGTAGTTTGCTGAACTTATAAATAAAGATTGCTCAATATCATTGATAGATCGTATATACTTAAGTTAAGCTAACAAAAACATATTCGTAACCGTCAGTTTCTCACTTATGTGCTTATCAAGCCAAGTCTTTTAGAGTTACTTAAATATACAATTTGCGGAAGCAAAATTAGGAAAATTCTTGCATAATAATAAACGACTCTATTATAAAACAAGGATAATTTTGATTTAAAAAATAAACCAAAAAAAAAAAAAAAGATAGACAAAAAAAAGTAAATTTACTCAAAATGGTCACCATCTTTTTCAATTATTGTATCAATACGCCTTTGAAACGATTTGCATACCTTCAAAATAAATTATTTTGATATTTTATTCCATTCCTTCTCAATAGCAGTCTTAAGCGATCCAATATTTGAATAGGAAGTTGCATTTGTTTTCTTTTCTAAAATGCCCCATATAGCGTAATCAAGGGGGTTAAGGTCTGGGTTTAAATCTTGTTTAATTCTGTCCTCACAGTTTTTTAGTGGATTTTCAATTCATTATCGTGCTTTCTTATTGATGTTGTGGGATCCTTCTTGACCACCGTAGCAAGAGCAGTTTAAAAGCCTTCTTTTTCTTTTTAGTTCAATTACGCACACCCTCCTTTCCTTAAAAGACTCTTTTTCTATTTTAAAAAAAAGTATTTGCTTCATATAAGGTAGACAAAGAAACTTGGGCTTGGTTTCGACGTTAAGCAAATCATAGATTCTTTTTTGTTTCTTTTCTTGCTCACTCATATTTGGCTAAACATTTGAATAATAAGAAATCGACATTAAGGATGTGTAAATAACTGAGCCACTATACCTAATCAACCTGAACGCCGCTTGTAGACCTGACTCAATATAAGCTATAGTTTTTGACATTTCAGACAGAGTTAATAGGAAAGAGTCGGAGTCAGAAGAATCAGAAGAGAGATTCCAGCGAGAGTATGTTTACTATTACTCTTGAACATAAACCTTGTGCCAGACTCTGAATACTAAAACTTTGCTTTGTACTAGAACGTTTGCAATCATTTTGCATTTTTCAGTGTGAGAGTGAAATTTTTTCGACTGTTCTGACTTGATTATTTGTTTTGTGTTGGAGAATTATTTTTATGTAACCACAAGCCGTCAACCTGTTCATCATTTCGGTAACTTCATCAAGCGACCTTCGCACCTTCTGTGATCTAAACACAATGACGATAGAGGGGTGGATGGTCGTAAAGAACACCGACACAAACCCAAAGGAAACTTGCCAAACAACTCAATAGCAGCGATAGACCCTCATCAAAGGGTTATATTTACTGATTACAGATTGGTCAAGTTCGACCGAGGAAATTTATAGCGTGTTTAGTTGCCGTGGCCATTTTAGACCCCAGTCGATTGTATCATAAAATAAGTCTTCTTACAAATTATTGGAATTAGATATGAATACTTGATATCCTATAACCGTGTGCAAAAACATTTTATAATTTACACAAATATGTATTTGTGCAATGTATTCAATTCCCTAACATCTTGGTATAAAAGAACCCCACGCGAGTTGACAGAAGACAATCTGTTGGTCTTGCGTAGGAATAAAACTGAGAATTTTGAGCCGTCCAAGTTAACGTACTCTGTTTAAAGTTTTGACAAATAGCGATGAGAGTTTCTTTTTTGACATTTCCCTCACCGACTTTTAAGATTTGAGAAGCATAAAAAATACATTCTTATTTCTCTTTGAGGTTTTTTTTTTATTTAAAAAAATCAATCCACAAATCCGACTCTAATAAAACAAGACTAAATAATGACAATTCTTACGTTATAACCATTCATCACCAAGGGATGAGAAGTAATTGGTCTGTTATTTTCAATATTTGTGCAAAGCAATGCATACATATATATATGTGCGTGTGTGTGTGTAAAAAGTAGATTTTTTTAGTTTTTATTCTATCCTAATTTTCAAAGTCGAGTTATTCTAAAGATTTAAAAAATGGTACGTGATCACTCCTTGGTTAACACTCAGCATTATAAGGTACGTATCAAGGGTAAGTGGAGCAATCTAGGGAAAGGAGTAGCGCTCTCTCCTACACCTCAGTGTAATAAAAAGTAAGTCTTCCGGTTACCCTCGACTACGGATGCCAAGTTTACTTATATATATATATATATATATATATATATATGTATATATATATGTGTGTGTGTAAAATTTTTTTCTTTGTAGGTCCAAAGAGAAAAATTTTTTTTCAATGAATGGGTCCACGAAGAGACTTTTATTTTTTCCATATATATATATGTGTGTGTGTGTGTGTGTATCTTTAACAAATACAAATCTGTTTGTGGACATATATATATATATATATATTCCCCTAGAACCATTTACTGCCAGACTAACATTACAGTGAGTGGCTACATTTATTGTATTCTGGTAAACATGAATATTCTTTTACCATTTTGTAAGAATTGTTAATTAAGCGTGAACGTTTTAGTAACGTGTGATTGTGACTTGTTTTACTGGATAGTAGCTCTGACCTTTAATATTGACCTCTTTTTACTTTATTCTGAACTCAACAACTTTTTCTCTTTGATAATAATTACAATGAAGTAATGTATATATATATATATATATATAATGCTTTTCTTTGGAAGAAATGGACTCGCCGGCCCGAGTTCAAATACTGAATAATGTAATTCACATTTGTAATTCACGTTGCATGCTAATGCTCTAAGTAAAGGCATGAACTCAGCTCTTCTTCCTCTAGCTATAAGTAAAGCAGTAGTAGAGACTGGGCTATTTCGTCCTTATATTACAACCGGTATAAGAGAAGGAAAATGAAAATCGAGTTTATATAATTCAAAATAAATAAAGACTTAAGCTGCAGCTCAAAAAACTTAGTCTACCAAATCTAATGCAACATGTGTAAAGAAATATACATAGGCTCAACACAGACTCTCAATACCAGAATATCACTTCACAAAAGCAATGTTGAAATAACAGAACATTGTTAATTAAATGTATCGAAACACTTATACGAATACAGTCAAGGTAATCTAAAATTATGCCCATATAACAACTTACGACTTCACATTACTTCAAATAAAAGAAAAAAAATCATAGATAAATTTAAACTACTTTGAATACACCATGAATTATATATACACACAAATGGAAACAAACATACATCTATATGTATGTATATATATACACACACAAAATTATTTGAAAAAATTATGAGTAAAAAATAATTACCAATAATTTCCAACCACACATACACACACACACAAGGCTCAAGACACACACACACACACACACAAAGAAATAACTGTCAGGGAATTCCGAAACAACTCTATCACACACACACACACACACACACACAGTATCTAGAGTAAAATGACAAAAACATCAAATATCAAAGACTAATTAGGGGTGAAACAGACTATGGTAGATTCACTCAGAGGAAAGAAAAGAGAGAAGTGACCTCTACATAAACCCATAACTAAATAAAAAGTATTTAAACTTCAAACACGAGTGACTTCAAGTTCTCATTAAGTACCCCGTTATCAAAGCCTTGTGTCATACATGTTCTTTGACGAAAGCAACAAACTGGAAAAATATACACAAGTAAGAACGAAATAAATAAATAATTGTTTAGAAAATACAAATGTCTTCGTGGACCAATTCATTTTAAAGCATTTCTTTTTCTCGTTACACCTACAACGAAAATTTTTGAACACACACACACACACACACACAAAGTTTCACCTTATCGAGTCGAAGTTAGGCTTCCTGATGATCTGATAAGGTGAAACTTTAGTAGAAGATTTTCGACTCGCGATTTAAGTTAATTTTATAATTGGCTCCACTTCTGTTGAGCACTTTTGGAATTGTAGCATTGCAGGATTCGTGGAAGGTTTTTAGTTTTCTTTTGACCAACTGACTGCATATCCCTTGATTTTTTTCAAGGGGTCGGACAAGGTTGGCCTTTTCTGTCTTTTTGACCTATAATTTTTTTCTTTTTTCCCTCAGGCGGTGATTCGAGATACTGTTATCTCTTGTTCCTGGCGGGTTATTTTTTTGTTTTTTTCTGGTACCGTGAATGCTGGTAGATATTAGATTAGTAAATATATATATATATATATATATATATAGTCATCCACAGACAGACTGTTTCGTTCTATCAGAACTCATCAGTGTGGCTAGACAGTATCTCCCCGTAGCTGGGATCGAAACCCGGTTGACTCAAACGCCAAGCCAAAACTTCTAACCATTTAGCCACGAGGAGATATTAGCTGCGAAGTAAATTTTAAACGGTTATGAATCACTATTGTTTACATACATCCGTTCAAACGGCCGCCGAGATCTCAATTCAAATACGAAGAGACTTGCAATAGACGCTAATGGCAACACGATTACTTCTTCGCTAGAGAACTATATATATATATATATATTAAGTTTCACGATAATTAGCTAATCAGTCTATAAGTCTATATGTAATAAGCGAACAAATGAAGAGAATCATATATATTAGCAGTTGTTACCCACATTACATTCAGGTTCTTGATTGTGCTTGATATTTGTAAAGTGCTTTACGATAAATAGTTTCATGAATAGATGTTTAAGATCTATATCACTATCAGACTTTGATATCACAATTATTTCCACTAGGAAAGACCATCTGGATGTTCAACCTTTTTTAATGGCGGATTTTTTCTTGTCTGACCTTTTGATGAAAGTTTGCAATCTCTAATATTACATAAGAGATGTTCATGTAAAAAGTCACTTTTTAGGCAGACCCTAATCTGGGACAGATTTCTTTTTTGCACTTTTTTTTTGCCTCTCCCCCACGGAGCTTTGTTTGCAACCATTGCGAAACTGGAAACCGTCTTCGTTGCATGTAATGAGGAAACAGTTTGTCACGACGAAAAATAGGATTACGAGGGATACATTTTCAAACATGGTGGGTACAGTAAAACATAAGAGAGAGAGAGAGAGAGAGAGAGAGAGAGAGAGAGAGAGAGAGAGAGAGAGAGAGTTTGAAGGAGAGATCCCACCTGAAACTAGACAGAGCCGGATCTCTGTTGATTGTTTAAAATTTGTTCTATGGATGACGCTAACGATTTCCGAAAGTTTGATTGAAATCCAATGAGAAATAGCAAAGTAGCACAGACAGACGAACAGACAGACAGACAGACAGAAATATAATCAATAATCATAACTGACAGACACAGGGATAGAGAGACAGAAATTAGAGACAAAGTGAGATTTGGTCATATTTAATTATGTTAGAATTAGGAAAAGGTTAATCTTGCCATACATTTATTCTGTTATTCCCAACAGAGAGGACAGATCGACTGAAGGATTGATTTTAATGCCTGGTCAATTTGTCCAGGGTTATTTCATGCCAAGAAGCTAGGGATTTGCCTTCATTATACGTTCTTATTTACATTTTTGTGTTGTTGCTTCTTAAGAGGTTTATGCAAACCATTTTCAAACAACTGTATTTGACTCATGGATGACAGTAACTATCACTCCAAGTCAGAGTGGACCTGGAAGTAAGGTATGTGAAAGGGTACTCCACACTTCCTTGAAATCCAGAATAGGAAGTTCATCATCGGATAAAGTTTAGTGTCAAATCTAGAAAGCTTTTTCTGTGGAGGAATCTTATTCTTTTGCAAGAGATATAGTCGGCATTGACTAAGCCCAACCGAGAGAGCGACGAAGTCATTAGACAGCCTTCCTTTGTTTGGTATCTCTATTTAGTAAAAAAGAAATTTCTTTCTTCCTTTCTTTCTTTCTTTCTTTCCTTCTTTCTTTCTTTCTTTCATTTTTATTCCTTTTTCTTGCTTTCGTTTTGCTTTTCTTTTTCTTTTTTTCTCTCTTTCTTTCTTTCTTTCTTTTTTGTTGGCAGCTTTAAATTCTAAAATTGTAATGAACTGCTTATAATCGTTTGTTTTCACAAAGTTATGTGATTTCACGCACATATTCCTATTTAATACAAATAATTTGCACGCAGTTGTCTGGTTTTAAGTATTCCTAATAATAATAATGTTAATAATTATCATTATTATTATTATTATTATTATTATCATTATTATTATTATTATTATTATTATTATTATTATTATAAACTACAGCATTATTGAGATTGGCCAGAATACTGAGAAGAATCCTGGAGACTTGAGGAGACTTGCTATCATCCAAACTCCAGTGGAAGACCATCAGCGTTAGCTGATGTGAAAAAACTATGTGCAAATAATAAAACTATAATAAGCGCAAATAATAAAACAATCCCTGGATTTGGAAGAGCCACAATATACTACCCATGAAAAAAGACAAATCCATACCTAATTCAACATGGGACCCAGACTACATGTCTGAGTGTTATGATCGGCAGGTGCTCCATTGATAGCCAACATATTGGATCCGATCAGCATTCTACGAATGTTGGCTGTTCTAATTCCGGTACACAAACAATCGAGACTATCCAAACTATAACATTAATAAAATCGGCTCGAATATTCAAAAGAGTCCAAGAGACCTGAGAAGACTTGCTGTCACTCAGACTCCAGTTAAAGACCACCAGGTTATATTGGAGTGAAAAACTTGCAAGGAGTGAAATGATAATTATGCTTTATACACATATGATTTCAAGTATCTATTTTCACTTAATGATAATCATAATTATCATTTGTTTGCACACAGTTATATGGTTTCGAGTATAATTATCTAATCATCATGATTTCCGAAAAGATCGATCTGATCCACTGATGGAACGATAACAATAACTATTTATCCAGGCCAGAGTAGGTCTGGAAAAGTTGCAATTACGAAGTCCACAACACTTCTGTAATATACAAGCTTAACTTGCGACGATGAACTTAGCAGATTCAATGCGGTCGTAAGATAACATCAACAAAGTGGTTTTGCAGGAAAGAGAATATAATTTATTGCCTATTGATAGAGTGACAGATGTTTCTGTTCGCAGATAAGATCAAAAAATTACGAGGAAAAAAGGAAGTATGTAAGTTCCGATAACCAGTCACAAAAAGAAAAATACTTGGGCAAAGAGGTGTGTTCATGGGAGTTGAAAGACAATATTATTAGGTCAGTAATTTTGGACCGAAGGGAGATATCTGCTAGGCTTTCAAGCAAAGTGGGAGATCCGCTGGTTTCTCAAGTGGAGGGGAGAGACTTGCTGATAACTCAAGCAAAGCTGTCAGCTCCGCATGTGGGTTCTCCTACCGTCGCACTACTTCACAAAAAGGGTCCCTGCCACAGAAGAAAGATATGTGCGAACTCTCTCTGACTGTAATCCTACTATCCACAATCGTCGCCGTCGGAGAATAAAAATATAAATTACAACGAGTCCTTAGTTTTTTGTCCAGCGGTTCAATATGTGATGCTGCACAGCGCTCCAAAATTAGAGTCTTAACTCCAGATATGATTTACAGTAGAGGATAAATTCGGCATAATCTGAGCTCCACCGACAGACGGTTTGAATCTGTAAACCGATATTTTCATCCACCCTTTCCATGACAGACAGACAGACCGACAGACAAAAATATAATTATCGACTTATATTTAAAAAACTTCTTACATAAATACGCAACTATTTCATGAAGATGTAGCAAAATAGACACTATATCCTTTGTGAGTCTTGTCAGATCGTGATCAGTGTCACTTTTAGATGTTTTTCTTTTTTTTTTCTTTTTCTTTTTAAAAATTATTTTAATAACTTTATTCTTAATATATCACCTATCACAAACGTTTTTCATCTTGGACGAATCTTAGCGTCATTTCTGTTTATTTCATTCAACGCCTCGCTCTCTCTCTTTCTTTCTTTCACTCTCTCTTTCTCTCTCTCTATCTCTCCCTTTCTCTCTTTCTCTCTATCTTCTCCAAAATTATCAGCCCCTTCTCAAATCACAGCTACCCTAACCACTGCTACCTTTTATGTCGACCGACCTTCCATCTACCCAGGTGCTTTCCACTGGCAATACCCCCTTATCCACCCCGCCACGTCCTGCACAAATATTCCGTTTTCTCCGCCGCCAGCCCGGCTATGCTGAGGTAGTCAGAGGCCGAGGGCAGATAACTTGGCCGTGAATAAGACAAAATAAATATATTTAGATCTAGCCGCGGTAAATAAATGTCTGCCTGTCACCAAAGATTACCGAGATTTTCTTTCAAACTGTCCACTCAAATTACTGGGGTTCTTTCATCTTTTATCGAGCTTCTAATCAAAAGGAAGGGACGGTTAAAGCAGAGAGAGAGAAGAAGAAGAAGAAGAAGAAGAAGAAGAAGAAGAAGAAGAAGAAGAAGGTGTAGAAAAGGCAAAAAAAGAAAAAGAAGAAGCAAAAAAAGGCAAAGAAGAAGAAGAAGAAGAAGAAGAAGAAGATACATGGTTAACAATAGAGAGTTTAAAAAAGAACAAACAGAAAGAAAGAAAGATAGAAAGAAAGAAAGAAAGAAAGAAAGAAAGAAAGGAAGGAAGAAAGGAAAATCAGGAGGAAAAAGAGATTGGTATATAAAAACACCAAATATAATGAAGGAAAAGAACACTCTGAAATAAACTCTACCTATCCTTTCAGATACATATACATATATATATATTTACATATGGTGCAGGTGTTTGACTAAAAATCTCTTTCTGTTCGTATGCAACAATAACTCAGAAAAATGACACATCATAGCGATATTTTATCAGAGCAATATATTTAAAATACATTTACAGTGTTTTGTCATTGAATGATAATTTTCTGTGATCTTTATACCCGTTGAACGTCATTTTTATCGTCTTTCAATCGATCAATCGACCTTTTTTATTCTCTTTCTATCTCGTTCAATCACT
Source organism: Sepioteuthis lessoniana (assembly GCA_963585895.1). Classification (NCBI taxonomy): domain Eukaryota; kingdom Metazoa; phylum Mollusca; class Cephalopoda; order Myopsida; family Loliginidae; genus Sepioteuthis; species Sepioteuthis lessoniana. The sequence continues at coordinate 64,133,591 of OY757925.1, read as the reverse complement.
CACTCACTCAGTCTCTCTCTCAATCTCTCTCCCTCTCTCTCTCTCTCTCGCTCTCTCTCTCTCTCTTTCTGTATTTGTATGTATATATCGAGAATGAGAGGGAAAGGAAAGAACGAAGAGAGAGAGAGAGAGAGAGAGAGAGAGAGAGAGAGAAGAGATCGACTATATACACTGAAATGCAATAGCTCCTCTCAAGAATTGAGCTCTCCAGGTAACCGATAACGTATATGTAGAAAGTTATACATGAAATATTCCTTCACTTACCCTGGGAAGGACGATAGTCTGGGATAAAATGTCTGACTGACGTATATTTAGAAGTGTTTCGATCCCAGCTTGAAGCATCTCGGGGTCTCGCCACATTGAAGAGTTGTGATACAACTTATGTCTGTCTGTAGATGACAATATATATATATATATATATATATAGAGAGAGAGAGAGAGAGAGAGAAAGGTAATACAAAATAATGCCAAAATGCCAAGATTGTGGGACTTGTTCTAACAAAATATATAATCAGAGTTTTCATAAGGAATTCGAAAGCTGATGTAAAGACTTTTTCATATTAATAATTACCGTCACAGGGTTATTATCTCCCTTTGATTTGGCCTTGGGCTGTGCTTATCAAATATTAAAAATGCCTACGACCTGAAAAAAAGAACGCACAAACAAGAATGAATAACACAGACAGAATGAAGATGTGGGGAAGAAGGGAACTATAAAAAAGAACGAATGAGAAAAAGGAAAAGAAAAAAGAGAAAAGAAAAAAGAAAAAAACTATAAAAAAAGAAAGGATTAGAAAAAGGAAAAGAAAAAAGGAAAAGAAAAGAGAAAAAAAAAACAGAACTATAAAAGAAAGAAGGAATAAAAGGAGAAAAGAAAAAAAAGAAAAAGACAAAAGTAGAAGGAAAATAAAGAAGAGGAAATGTAGAAAACAGTAAAAGAAACGACAAGGGAGAGTATGGAAAAGAAAAAGAAAAGGGAGAGAAAAAGCACGAAACGAAAAACGATGGGAAAAAAAGAAGAAAAACCACAACATTACCTTTTTGTATCTTGAATTTGTATCTTCCTATGATAAGCTTATGATTACCCCTGCATCACCTTTCCCCTCTAGGATTGCTCCCTCACCAGCAGAAAGTTTTGGAAT
>OY757925.1:64112449-64127449 GCA_963585895.1 Sepioteuthis lessoniana | reverse complement strand
GTATAATTCCATTCATATTTTTACGCAGAATGTTAGCGCTGTGTGAAATGATAACAGCCTCATTAAGATTTTAAATTTGGGTCAGCGACTGTAACCATTATCCGACAAGCAATTGCGATATATATATATATATATATATATATATATATATATATATATATATATGTATATATATATATATGTTTATGCTTCCCATCCGGTTAGGTTGAGCTCACTAACAAAGGAATCGCAGCTCGCGAAATGCAAAGCTCATCTAATGAATTGAAAACTCGATAACCGTTAAACGAATATATGTAATCAAAAGAAAAGTGATGCATATGCGTTAAAATCCCTTCGCTTATGCTGAGGTTGTTGATGACTTTGCGGTAAGATATCCGACTGGCCTAATGTCAGCCGGGCTTCGATCCCAACTTGAATGATATCTGTGTCTAGCCAATCTGGTGAGTTGTGATACAACTAAACAGTCTGTGGATGACAATATATATATATATCCTTATGGTTTATGAAAGGTATGAAACCATTTATCAGCCCAGCAATGTGTTAAATAGTAACATAACTGTTCTACAAGGATGATATTGGCATTGAATAAACCTCGAAAATTGATATACTACAAACCAAAGAATATATATATATATATATGCTAATACTTTAGTAACAGTTGGTCTTATACATTATTTAGAATTAAACGCCAGGAGAAAAAAAAGTAGATGGAAACGACTCTAAGATGCTATAATCTCATATGGACACATCCAAGAAGTGTCACCCTACAAAATCCCCGCTGTAAGTCTACTTACCTCCCATCTCAGAACTCTTCTAAGTAAGACGAACAAGACATGCAGAACAATGTTTAACACGTAAAGACGAACTCATAAGCAACGTTCTTTTATGGCCTCACACACATGGAAAAACCAATATTGGTCGACCAGCAGGACCTTACAATCATCAGCTCTGTGCAAGCATTGAATACCGTCTAGAGGACTTACCAAAAGCGACAGCCGATAGAGACGGATGAAGAGATTGAATTAAGAGAATCGGTAATGTCAGCATGACTTGACGGAATATATATATATATGGTGCATATGGGTGTGTGAGTATCAAATAATGGAATCAGTTTTACTGCAGAAGCTATATAAAATTCTGAATACGTCAAACAAATATCTTAAAGATAAAATGGTGCAAACATATACCGACAACCACATAAAACATGTAAGTAACAAAGTTGCTCAGAAGAAGTACAAGATCAATAACGATAAATTCCATATCCATTGATAAACGCTATGTGCATTGTCTAGAATATGAAGTTAAGGAACTCACTGACCTTGCCCTATCCCCCCAAAAAACTTAGAATAAATACTTTGTTGCCTCTCTTGGAGCTTTTATGACAGTCTTAATACTTTCAGGGATGGGTTTTATTAATCCAAAGGAATATCCTTTATCAAAGTAGATAAGCCTAATAGTAATAACAGAAAGTATTTCTAAAGTACGTAAAGTATTCGATATCTAAAAGAAGTACCTAAAGTATTGAATATCTTAACAAAGTAGGCAAAGAATTAGATATCTTAAAGAAGGACATAAAATATTGCATATCTTAAAGAAGTACGTAAATTATTGAATATCTTAAAAAAAGTAGGTAAAGAATTAGGTATCTTAAATAAGGACATAAAATATTGCATGTCTGAAAGAATGACATAAAATATTGGATATCTGAAAGAAGGGCGTAAATTATTGGATATCTTAAAGTTTGTAAATTATTAGATATCCTAAAGAGTAACTGGATCTAAAAATCCTCATGGATCCAAAATTTACTTGTTATTTTATCAATCTAGAAAGTGTGAAATGGTCAGTTGTTTTTAATATTTGGATTATGATTTTTCGGATTCTTGTCCTCATCTTTATTGTTTTAAGATGAAACAAAACATTAAGGCTGCTGTATCCTTCGGCCTTACTTAGGTGCCCCTGGTTTATCAAGGGGTAGAAATGATTCGACCGAGGAAATCATTTTTAAAGTTTGACAGTTGATCTCTGATGACCTTGGGAAATGTATTCTCTTTCTCTTTTCCCCATTCAAGCTATGGATGAATTGAACAGATTAGATTGTTTTGTTTTGCTAGAAAACCAGTCAAGAAGAAGGAAAAATTTTAAATTCAAAACCTGTCAAGTTTTGTTCAGATGAATCTATGGCATATTGGTCAACCGTTCTTCTGCCATCAGCACATCTAAAAGATGGGGCTGGTCTTACAGAAGGAAATAATTCTCTGGGATTTTTTCATTAACCAAAAAAAAAAAAACCAGGTCAGAAAAGCAAACACATTTTTAGTTGATTAAGAAAAATAGAAATTATCAACTAGTTACATTCGCCGTACCTGCAAAACACGGAGTTAAAGGAAAGGAAAGCGAAGAACTGAATAAACACCAGAACCTTGCTCAAGAGGAGAAAATACAAGAGCATGAATGTGGCAATAATCATAGGCAGAGTTCTTGAAACAATATTGAAAGATTTACATTAAATTCAATTTCCCACTAGCCCAGTCGGCTGGAGTTTCAGAATATACCAACTCCATCTCTGCAAGGGGTAAGATTCCTCCAGCGAGTATTCTTGATATAACACTAAGCAATCTGATGGTGAGGCTCCAGTAATAATGGAGCTTTGGTAAAAGCATAATACTCCTTCATTGCCATCACTCCCAGGTCCACTCTGGCTAAGAGTGGTAGTACATGATAGGATCCTATCTATGGGTCAAATAGAACATTTTGACATTTAAACTATGTTCTTATGCTAAACCGAATCGTTTGAAATTGAACCGTTTAATCATTTAACTGTGTGTAAAGAAATGACCGATATTTAATAGAATCGTTAGGGATACATACCAATACTTGAAAACATTAAACTGGGTGCAAAAAAAGGATGAATAGTTAATAGAATTATTCTTGTTAGATAAAAATAAGGGAAACCAATTAACGGTGTGCAAATAATAAGATCGAGTTTGTTTAAAAATGTTATCAACAAAATATGTTTATATATATGTATGTATAAAAAGGTCGGGGCAATAAATAACCTACAATGGTTGGTATGCCATAAACTCAAGCCACATCAAACCAAGAAGGTGCCCGACACTGTCTCGTGATACAAACAAAGGCGGATGCAGATCATATCACGCGACATAATAACAGTTTTTCGACCAACCGGGGTGCTATTTAAACGATAGAAAATATTTCTTTACTGGAAGCCACATGCTTGCTCTGTAAAGGCGAACAAAAAGTTAAATCCCTCAGGGGATACGCTGCGTTAATATCAAGGTCTTCTGCAAAATCAAGGCACACTGGCACGTCACAGTAAGAGTGTAGGTGTGCTAAGTGCAACGGTTATCGTCGTAGGCTATAGAATTTCCGATCCGAGTTCGAAACCTGAACGAGACTGTTTGCCTTTTCTTTCGTGCTCCTGAGAAAGGCATGAATCCATATCTTCTCTCCCAGCTTTTGGAAAATATTAGGACTGGCTCTATTTTTTTTCAGCCTTGTTTAGGCAACCAGTCTAGGAGACGGAAAACACCGAATTCAAATCTGCTTTTCTTAGAATCTCGATTATTAATTAAAATCATTTTAATTAATTTGAAGGATATTTTATAAAGCCAGACGTTTGATTTGTAAATAAAATTTATCCCAGATTAGTTCATTTATTATGGATACAAAATAACCGAAGAAACGTTTTCTAAGATTTGTTAGTCCTTGTTTTTTTTTTTGCGGGGTGGGGTTATTTGCCAGGCGTCATATATATACCGTACCTAGAAATATTAATGGATATGATCCATTCCTTATAAATACGTTGGACACGATTGCAATGTGGTTGTTAATATGCTGATAAGCCTTACAGGCATGGATGCCACCAAGCCGGGATGTCACGTTTGCTAACACCATCTCTCCTTGAACCTTAGGGGGCCGTCTCCCTAGACTCTAACCCTCTCCGGAGGGGTTACGTTTATCACCTGAGACACCCCAAAAGAGGAGTGCTGACGTAACCAATAATTTTTTTGGATAAGCTGCGCATGAATCTCGATTTGTTTATGGCTCCCCACTCTAAAATAGCTATGTGCCGCATTCTGGCTTGCTGGGTAGTCTGTTACATAGATACAGACTATCTCTCTCCATCTGTGCCTTTCGTTCTTTGCTCCTAATGACTTAATCCAGTGTCTTTACAGTGTTGATGCAAATCTGCTTGTTGACCATCACCGGCGAGTCCATGTGAAAGAGTCCATCGGAGAACGTCACTTATAAATTCGTCATACCCAGCTGGTTAGTTGGTTGGTTGGTTGGGTTTTTATGGCATATCAATCTATGTAGGTTATTTAATGCCAAATCCATTTTTATAAAGACAATCAGTTCTAATTCAAACAATTCAGTTTAGCATGAGTACACAGTTTAATTGTCAAAAACATTTTCATATCAAGCTATTCAGTTTAATCAAACAGTTCAAATTTAGCTAAATCAGTTTCGTATAAGTACAAATTTTGTTTACACACTGTTAAATGTCAAAACGGTTCTATGTTAAACAATTCATTATAGTGTGAATACAGTTTCAATGTCAAAAAACAGTTCTATTTCAAATAATTCTGTTTCGCATAAGCACACAGTTTAAATGTAAGTACGGTTTAATTGTCAAAAACATTTCTATTTCAAGCTATTCAGTTTAATCAAACAATTCAGTCTAGCATAAGTATGCCGTTAGTTCTATTTAACCCATAGATAGGGCCCCATCAGGTGGTACCATGCTGGGCCAGAGTGGACCTGGGAGCGATGGCAGTAAAGCGGTACTTAACATTCCCCAAAGCTCCAGCAACACTGGAACCTCACCAGATTGTTTAGTGTCATTTCCAATACACTCTTTGGTGGGGTCTTACCCCTTTGCAGAAGTGCAGTCGGTGTATTCTACAGCCCCGGCTAACTGGGCAAATTTTATGTCTATTGGAAGAGTCTATTGTATATCGAGAGTAGGGATGATACCACAACATAAACATATATAAGTGTGTATAAATTATTTGTATTAAGAACGGTTACTTAAATCTCTAACTATCGACATATGGTTATCACTAGTTACTTGAAAGGTATGAATCCAATTATTCTCCCTCCAGCTATGGGTAAATAGTAGGGCAGATTAGGGTTCTTCAGCCTTGGTGAGGCAACTAGTCTAGGAAAAGGAACTTTGGGAAATGCAGAGCACCCTTTCATTACCATCGCTCCTAAGCCAACTCTTGTTCGTTATGGTAGCACCTGATGGGGCCCTATCTATGGGTTAAATAGAACTAACTGCATATTTATGCTAAACTGAATTGTTTGAAATAGAACTGTTTGTCTAAACTGAATAGCTTAAATAGAATTGTTTTTGACAATTAAACTTTACTTACATTTAAACAGCGTGATTATGCTAAAATGAATAGTTTGGAATGGAATTATTTTTGACATTGAAACTGTACTAACACTAAATTGAATTGTTTAATATAAAACTATTTTGACATTTAACTGTGTGTAAACAAAATATGTACTTATACTAAAGTGAATTAACTGTTTTGTCATATAAACTGTGTACCTATGCTAAAATGAATTGTTTGAAATAAAACAGATTATTTGAATTCAAACCTGTTATAAAAAAAAAAAATTGACCTTGTGTCATATCCTGCCCGAGCGGAGGGGTTGGTAAGTATGATTATCAGTTACTTGAAACCAAATAATTGTTTATGAAATAAGGAAAAATACAAAACCAACTTTGGTGTTAAGTAACTCAGCAAGGTTGGCATACAGTAAAACTAATGTACTCTTTAAACTTTATGCTTCACAGTATTTGAGATTCCAGCAACTACGTCAAAAAAATTGGCATCCCCATAGGCTGGTTGAATATTAGCTTTCGTGTTTTTGTAAAGCATCTTTATTACAGTAGCATTTTTTTTTTTAGCATTTGCTTCACTTTTCCTTTTCGTATGAAATTAAATACTTTGAAGAAAGAGTTTCCTCAAGTTATTTTTGGCGCATAGTCCTTTGAGGATTCGGCGGATAGTCAGAATCTGGGAGGTAGTGGATCGATTTACTGAAACCCGTTCAGGATTTTCCTTAAAAATCTCTTTACTTCAGATCGGATTCTGTTAAGAAGCATGGCATTATAAATAATAAAAACATACCAAACAGAAGATTAAATGTCAACCCACGAAAACCTAAAGCGAAGAGAAAACGAATACAAACCATTAAGAACAACTTGAATACACCCAAGACTAAATCAACAAAATCAGAAATTTGGTAAATAAACATTTATGATTTGCTTAGCAGTCAGTAAAGTAAGAGGAAATAAAAAACAAACAAACAGCGAAAGCAAAACCAAAAGCTGTCAGCCAGGAAGAAAGACTTCAGAAAAGGAAGAACATCTAAAGAATCTACTCGGAAACTCTTCTGAAATTACTGATAAACCTTCAAAAGAAATTACTAATGGCCAGCAAGACTTAGATGCTTTACCGAGGAAGAACTTGATGCAGCGCTGAAAAAAAAAATAATTAAAAGAAAAACTTTAGGCCTAGACAAAATATCTCCTGAAGTATAGAATACAAGGAAATTTGACAACATAAAAATTTGATTAGGCAACGATGCGTATAATCAAAACGCAATAAAGAATTCGAGGGAAGGTTCGTCTCTATCGCAAAGAAAAGTGACCTTGGAATCACTTAAAACTACAGAGGAATAACTCTTATTGCTATAGCTGCTAACGCTTATAATGACTTGCTTTTCAATTGTATCTAACCTGTAGCTGAGAAAAAAATCATTGCATAACCTCACAGATTTTAACTATCCATCAAATCATCGAGGGAATACGTGCAAAATCTTTGAGGCAACACCACTGTTTTTTGTTTTCTCCAAAGCATTTTACTCCTTAAAGAGAGGAAAGATGGAGCAAATGCAACCAACACATGGTCTTCCCCTGTAAAAAAAAACAACTGTTACTGCTATAATGATACTTTATAAAACAAGAAAGCAATTATTCAATCATCCATTAGAGATACATATTTCAGTCTTGGAGTAATACCCTTGGGGAAAGAATGAACTCCCTTATCTTCCCAGCTATAGTTCTAATATCACTACTCACCGTTCTTTTCTAAGGATGGCTTTGACATTGAATATGGACCCCCACATATGGCCGGGCAAAAGCAGGACGACCAGTACGAACATACATTCAGCAGCTATGCGAGAATACGGGATGTAGCCCTGAAGACCTGCCAGAGGCGACGAACGATAGGGAGAAGTGGCGAGAGAGAGTCAGGGATATCAGTGCTAGTGGCACGACATGATGATGATGATGAAGCCAAGAAGTCAAACCAAGCATATATATATATATATAGAGAGAGAGAGAGGGAGGGAGGGAGAGAGAGAGAGGAGGTGGAAGAGAATGCGAGGGAGAGAGAGAAGAAGAAAGAGAGAAAAATACAAATATATGACAAGGATGTTGAGAATTTAACAACAGAAATTCTTGAGAATTTGTTGATGAGTTCGGACTGACAGTCACTGCGTTTCACCAACTTTTAAAAAAATAATTATCTGTTAAAATTACAATTCAGTCATATTATTTCAGCACTAGTAAAATAAGCTCGTAGAGCACAGGTGGTTAGAGCAGGTGTCGAAATCGTTACGGGAAAAGCTGGTGTACTCATAACTAATTCAATAAAACCGTTTGCCTTCTGACCCGTGTTGTAAAATCATACATGTGTGGCTATCGGGGTTAAGTTTCTCTTCCTCATCATCTTGTCGTGCCATCAGCACTGATATCCCGGACCCTTTCTTGCCACACCTCCCTATCGTTCATCGCTTCCGGCAGGTCCTCAGAGCTACACCCGGTATCCTCACAGAGCTGCTGTATGTAGGTGCGAGCTGGTCGCCCTGATTTTGCTCGGCCATGTGAGGGGGTTCATAGGAATACATCACTTAAGAGCTCGTCCCTACTTCTCCAGCAGTGGTAATTTACTAAGCTTTTCTTTTTTGCTTAGATGTGGCACTAGGCCATATGAAAGGGACACCCAATGAGACTCGAACTCACTCGTTTTATTTCTATGTATGATACATAGAAGGCACAAGGCCTTGAAGTTTTGGGGGGAGGGGAAGGGAGCGGTCCTACTGTTCTATATATTCTAAGGAGACCTAGCTAGCCACATTCGCCGACCCATTCAGCAGTACAATATATAACCATTCATCCATCGCCATGCGCGCTGCTACCACCAAAATACCACATTTGCTCTATGAAAAAAGTCCTACTTAAAACCCCGGAAGTGATGCATGATTTTATTTACAAATTGTGAATTTTTACAAATGAATTCATATGATGGGGATGGGAGAAAAACCCCGAAATATATACAAAAACAAAGAAACAAAGGAAAAATCCCCCGTTTGGTTGCCCTCCCATCCCCCCGTCTATAAAATTGGAGGCCGACTGTTTTCCGGTTCGAAAGTACCGGAAACAAGCCGGACCTTCCCTAGGTTGGGCAGGGAGCCTAATCTACAGGGGTAAAAAGAAATAAAGGGTCGGGCGCGGTATGGGTTGATGCAAGCAGGTTGTATGATTTTTATACATATGAATGTTCAAGATCTTTAGTAAACGTGGACAGGGATATGTGTTGAGGTACAAAAATAATGGGCATGGGGAAGATCTTGAGGACTAACGACTAGATGACGGGGACAATGACTCACAAACATACTGCTAACTAGGTTTCAAGGGGGGAAACAGTCCTACTTACCAGGGGTGGGGTCCCTAAGGACCCGTACCGTAGACGCCATGGGCCGGCAGAGGAGGGAAGGATGACTCCAACGTTGCCCCCTTTCGCACGACCAGGCTCGCTGCATTCCCCCACCTTTTGCTGAATGTTATGCGATCCAAGCGTTTTCTATCGCATCTGATTTTGACCCTCAGCTGATGCCGAAAATACAAAACCAGATCACGATGAGAAAAGTTTGCATCGTCATACAACCCCTTGTTTCGCGTCGTCCAAATCACCATTCTAGCTACAGCTAGGATCGCGAGAAACACCACACGCTTCTCACCCTGAAACGGAGGAAGAGCGTTGTCCACGACGTAACCAACGTCGAGCAGCACGAGCTGTTTGGGTTCGATGCGAGCCGTCCACTCGGCGACGTGGTCCCAAAACGGGCGAACTCGCTCGCAGTAATAGAAGGCGTGCTCAGCCGTTTCTTCCAAACCACTGCCGCAGCGAGCGCAATCGGGCATGTCTGCCAGGCCCGCTTTGTAGTCTAAGCCGACAAGGGGTAACGCATTTCGAACAAGTCGCCAGGTGAGCGAGAACTCGGAGTTGTTCAAGAAGCTCGATCCTGGCGCCCAATTCCAGTGAGAGCGGATCTCCTCCGCCGTCCAGCCGTGCCGCTCGCTGAGAGGATCAGAAGCGGAACCCACCACTAATTCCCGATACAGCTCCTTCCGAGGCCATGAAAGGTCACTGGACCCAAGAAGGTTACGAAGGGCCTTTCGGCACTCGCGGACAAACAGTGCTTCGCCCAAAGGCCTACGTCGACCTTCAGCCTTTGGGTCTGAGTTGAGGCAAGGAAAAGTCCGACTCGCCTTTCGTCTCCACACTGAGTCCCCCGTCAAGACACGGCCCAGATATGCAAGTCTTTCAGCAAGCCAGTGGCTCTCCAGATCAGGCATACCCAGACCCCCGTTGCGTGTACGTTGGATACAGACCTGCCTACGGACCATCGGCCTTGCACCTCCCCAGACAAGTCTGGAGAGGGATCGTTGAAGCGCCAACCGATGTGCCTTAGGCAGAGGGAGTACAGCCAATCGGTAAAGGATCAAGGGGAAGACGTACGCAGCGCACGCCTCCGCCCTGCCCTTTAAGGACAACCTCCTTGAAAGCCAGATTCCCACCTGAGAATTCACCTTGGCTCGTACTTCCGACCAATTTCGCTCCAGTTGGAGGTCGGGCCCAAACCACACCCCAAGGATGCGGATGGGTCCGTCACTCCAGCGGAAGGGCCCTGGAAGAGTATTGCTACCCCTCCAAGCACCAAGCCACAAACCTTCGCTTTTGTCAAAATTGACCTTGGCCCCTGCAATCCGCTCATACTCGACAACCGCCTCTTTCACAGCCTCTATATCCCGGAGGCGGGATACAAAGACTGTGACGTCATCAGCGAACGCGGAAACCCTAGCCGCAAGGCGGCCAACGAATGGGATACCGCGCAGTGCCGGACTTGTCCCCTCATCCCTAAGCCTGCGCAGGAGGGGCTCCAGCGCGAGGACATAGAGAAGAGGAGACAGGGGGCAGCCCTGCCGGACCGAACGCTCGATCGTGATCGTCCCCGAACGCCTTCCGTTCACCTGCACCACTGCCTGAGGGTTGTGGTACATCATGCTAATCCATCTTCGGAACTCCGGTTTGAATCCGGCAGTCTCCAAAACAGTCGCCAAAAACCGATGGTCAACCCTATCGAAGGCCTTGGACTGATCCAAACTGATCAGCGCGGCTTCGGTGTCGTCTTCTATCCCCTCTAGGACCTCGCGAATCAAGTGCAGGTTGTCCTGGATCGATCTTCCCTTCACAGCAAAGGTCTGCTCGGGGCTGATCAGATCGCTAATGACAAGCTGTAAACGATTCGCTAAGACCCGGGCCAAAATCTTTAACTCTGTGTTAAGCAGAGTTATGGGCCTGTAATCGTCTAAACCCTCCCAGACATGCCTGCCACCTTTCTTCAGCAATGTGATCACGCCCTTGGTAACACTACCAGGGATGGCTCCCTGGGCGAACCAATGGTTGAACATATCCGTCAGAATAGGTACAAACATGTGCGACATCCTCAAGTACACTTCGTAGGGCAAACCATCTAGTCCCGGTGACTTGTTGAGGCCGACCGGCTTCAACGCGTCACGGACTTCGCATTCAGTAACCACACCCTCGCAACTAGCCGCTTCAGCCACCTCAAGGTGGGGGAAGTCGGCGAGATAGCTGCGAAACTCCCGGAGCGGGAGATCAGTGCAGCGGGCAAAGCGATCCCGAAAGTGCGCCCGAAAGGCGTCACGTATCTCACGACTCGATCGCAGCAGTCGCCCGTCCGGGGTCTTGACAGACGCGATATACCGATCGGGGAACCTTCGCACTTCTTCTTCACGCGCAGTTGCGTTCGATTTCACAGCTTCGTTGGGAACTCTTCTTAGCCTAGATCTAACTACGTGTCCCTTGTAGCGCTCGCTACTCTCACGCTCAAGGTCCCTCCTAGCTAGTTCTACACCTAGGGAGTCGCCCCCAGCCACCGCCCGGGAAAGTCTATCGTCTATAGATTTCGCTTCCTTGGTCCTTTCTAAGTTGAGCTGTCGACCGTACTTGGTGGCGAAATCTCTAATCCTATGTTTAAGAGATACCCACCACCTATTCCCGGTAACCGCCCCCACTAACGCCCGCTTAATTAGGGATTCCAACCGGTCCCGGAAGTCCCGTATCTCCAGTAAGGAGGTATTGAACTTCCAGTAGCCGGCCAGACTAGGCCTATTTGCTAACCGTAGACTGACTCTAACAAGTTTATGGTCAGTCCACGCTATCAAGTGGAACGTGGGACAACTAACAAAGTCAATGTCAGCTCGTCTCACTAACACTCTGTCCAAGTAGGAACCTACTTTGGCAGAGGGCGAACTATCTAGCCACGTCCACATCTCCCGCCCTGGGTGATCAAGACGAAACCTGTCGACGAGGTCATGACGAGTCATGAGGCCGGCAAGGCTGCTTTCACACCTTCCCACACGCCTAACTCCCCGCCCGACCTTATCTATTTTGGGATCAAGGATCGCATTCCAATCACCCATTAAGACTAGCCGCTTCGTATCGTCCAGGAACGGCGCCAACCGACGAAAAAAGGAAGCCCTCTCCACAACGATATTGGGCGCATAAACCGCAACCAGACGAAACTTGAAACTTTTAACGGCAACATCGGCCACAACCAGTCGGCCCCCGTCACCTGCAAAAACAACGTCAACATCTGCATCAAGGCTGCGTCCAACTAGCAAAGAAACCCCAACGCTGGTACGGCTGCCATATGCTGAGAAAACGTTAAAATCGCTTTCCAGCACACGACAGTCGGCACCGCAAGTGAAGTGGGTTTCCTGCACCGCAGCAACATCTACACCGAGGGTTTTAAGTTCACCAAGCAAGCGCGTACACTTGCCCGGATCCCTCAATCCCCTCACATTCAAAGTAGCAAGGTTTAGAGCCATCAGTCCCACTTACCTTACTCACTGGCGACTATGGGCCGGAAATCCTTTGGGTTGAGGATGCCGACGGCCTGACGCAGGGAACCGGTACCGAGCTCAGTACTTACTCGGTCATCCCTGGTAATTCCTCCGACATCCATGGGGTACCTCAGTTTTAGGGACCTATAAAATGACGGGTGAACTAAAATCGGGACCCTGCCCGAACAAAAAGGAAGCATTTTTTTGAGGGAGGAATGCTCCAACTCCGCCAGCCTCAAATCCGCACAGCTGGCTTCCTGAATGAATCGCCACAGCTCCCTTGTGCGGTTACCAGCTGCGCGAACAAAGGTGGTCACCTTGGCTGCATCCCTAAGCAAGTAAGGGTTGGATATGTTTTTTTCGTTTATATGTCTGAATGATGATAATGGTTTTAAAATTGTTTTTAGCTGATGGTCTGTAATTTTTGATGGGTCGGGTTCCGTGCATAAAGTTATTCCAATCAAAGGATTTCGAACTTGGTTTGTTTCTGAATGAGTTCTTGTATGTATTGGTGATGATGATGGTGATAGTCCAATTCGATTTACTGATCGGGATCGGGAGAATATTTTGGGAGTGGTGATCGGAGAGAGAGAAGGAAGAATTGGTGGGAGGGGGGGATTCTTTTTGCATATGTTGAGCTGGGGAGTGGATAATTTGTGCTGGGCGTTGTGGTTGATTTTGTATTTGTGCTGGTCTTTGAATGTTTTCTGTGGGTTTCTGGGGTTGAATGGGCATGGGTTGTTGAGATTTTTCTTTTTCTAATTGTGGTTGTTGTTTCTTTGGTTTTGGTATGCACTGTTTTTTCTCCCCATCCTTGTCTGAGTCCCCACTGTCTCTTCTCCGTTTTAAATTAAAAGATGTTTCCATCTCTTCTGGTTTTTGACTTTTTTTCCCCTTCTTTTTTATTGGTGTCTGGGTTGTTACTGGTGTTGCTATTGTTGTATCAAGTACTATTGTAGAAGTAGTAGTCGGTATAGATTCTGTTGTTTTCGTGGGGGATGATTTTTTCTTTTTGCTCCCTTTTACTAGAGTCCACCCTTCTTCTTTGTTGGGTTGGACCTCTGTATCTGTGTTTGTTTTTGTTTTTTCATTAGCTGCTGTAGTAGTAGTAGTCGTAGTTGTTTTCACATTAGTATTCGTTGTATCGTTGGCGGTCGTTTTGTTTGTGACGGTGGTGGTTTTCTGAGGGCAGGACCGCGAGAAGTGCCCTAGTTGTTTGCAATTCCAGCAAAGCGGTTTCCTGCCCTCTACGATGATTGTCATCGTTGTATCCTTATATGAAATGGTGTGAGGGATTGCGTTGAACCCTCCCCTATCTAAAACCATTGTGAATGTGAAATCACCGTATGACGTGCCATGTGCTGACGTGATTTGTGTATAGTCCTCTACGCCGCCATATGAACTTAGATAGGCGGCGATGACGTCTCCATTAAGCTCCATGGACACGTTACATACGGTGACATTTATTCGTCGTTTTCCTTTGTACTCAGGTTGAAGCCGGAAGTACTTTGTGGTTATGTTATGTGCGGCCAGTTTTTTTGCAATTTCTTCAGATGGGAGCAAGACATCCCAGGTTGCAAAACTCCTTCGGTAAAAATACTTACCTGGGATGCCTGCAGTTTTGAGAAGTTCGTCAAATGCTTCTTTTTTAAGTCCCGCCAGTCTCCTGGTCCTTAAATCTGTTACCACAAACGACAGAGTCTTAGGCTCGACGGCCTCTACCAGCTCCGGTATTGGTAGGATTTCATTGTCTTTGAAATACTTTGCGTATTTCGTGACTCTGTCGTTTTCGTGGTCTTCCGGAGACTTTTTCTTCTTTTGTATTTGTGACGACCAGGAGACTGGCGTTGCTGGTGGCTTTTGTCCTGGTTGAATGGCCGATGAAGATAATGATAAGTCTTCCGGCTTCGGGGAGGGTTCTGAAAACATGTCCTGTGAAATCGTTTCGTTAGAAGGCGTTTGTTGTGGTATAATCCGGGATGGTTCCCCCATAGTTGCTTTTTTAAAATGGCAACTAGGGGGAAATGGTATTTAGTATACGGATGAACTTCAAATAATGCAATGAACGGTGAATAAAAAATGGCAGTCGTTTTTGTTTTTTTAAGAATAAAAACGGTAAATTTGAATCGAGGTTTGACCCTCCTCAAAATCAAACAAAAATAACAATTTTTTGAGGGGGGTCACGAAGCAGTAACAATATTATACAATAACAATTTTCAATAAAACAATTTTTCAACAAAAATAACTTACTTTTCGCAAGTAAACCAACTGAGACTTCCTCTGTTGGCTCGAACTCACTCGTGTAGGTTTGCTAGTCGAGCTTGCTAACCATTACACCACCAAAGGCGCCTCCACTTCTCCAGCAGTGTCCTGCATGTCTGATTCGTCTATCTCTGATAGTTTTCGTGATGGGTGGCCGTATAGCTGCTAAGTTTCTCTTATATTTACCTATTTAATCCTTCTCCTAACATGACGCACGCCTTATCGCAAATATGGAGATAGATGAGGATTGATGATGTTATCAGTGTATACATTGACATCGTAACAGGTCTATCATCCAGAGGCTTAAAATTAGAGAAAAAAGCGATGAATACTTGGCATACATTACATTTTTTTTTATTCAGCTCTATTTCTCTTTTGTTCTTCTAATCGATTTTCTTCTTCTTTTCCTTGGGCTGTAGAATACACCGACTGAGTGTCCTCTATATGACACTAAACAATCTGATGGTGAGGTTTCAGTGATG
>OY757925.1:64069949-64107449 GCA_963585895.1 Sepioteuthis lessoniana | reverse complement strand
GCTTTCAACATTTCGGCCAACCCATTCTTCTATTGTCCGAAGTTTTGAAATTAAATGTTTTTATTATTCCATTTTTTTTTCGGACAATTGTCTTCATCTTTGGGTAGGGAAGTCTCCGTGGCGTAGTAGTTAACGTGATGGACTGTGACTTCGTAGTAAGAGAGTACAAACACCAAACGTGCTATTACACTTTCGGACCCTTTGGAAAGGTATGAAACCCCTAAATCCTTCGAGATATAGGTTAAATCAATGGTTCCCAAATGATTTGGGGCCATGACCCACTTTGTTATTTGGAAAATTCTGGTACCCACCCACGTAATATTATTAATTCTTACCTGAAAATTCTTGAAAATTTTACTGCAATTCACTTGAAGGAAAATGATACAGCAATTCACGCGAAGGAAAATTTTATTGCAATTCACGTGAAGTAAAACTTTACTGCAATTCATGTGAAGGAAACTTAAAATGCCATAAACTTGGCCTCTAAACCAGCCCAACCAAAATATTGCATGCCCCACTAAAATGTGCCCTACGTTGGGAATTGCTGGGTTAAATAGTACATCTACTCTTTTTCTACGAGGAGGCCTTTGACATTTAATAACCGACAAAGGTTGATATGCCATCAAACAAAAATAACGGAAACCTCTATCTTTGTTATCATTAAATCACCGTTTCGGTCAATCCATTCTCTTATTTTCCCAAGCCCTGAGATTAAATGTTTTCAATATTTCCGACAATTGTCTTCACTGTTGCTCAATGTTTTAGCCGATTCATTCTTTTATTATCCAAAGTTTTGAAATTAAGCTTTTCTATTATTAGTAATTATCATAACGTTTCTTTTGTTTTAAAGTGTCTCCATCATTAAATATATATCATCATCATCAAGTCGCGCTGACAGCACGGATTTCTTTGACTCTCTCTCTCTCTCTCTCTCTCTCTCTCTCTCTCTCTCTCTCTCCATTCGTTTCTATCAACCATTCCTCCCGGCAGGTCTTCCAAGCAACATTCTGTATCCCCAAAGAGTAGATGTATGCATTTACCCAACCCCTCTGCACATGCAAAGCGTATCACTAAGTCCCTTTTTAAGCAGTTTAGCAGGTTTGAATTCAGAGTTTTCCTTCTCCTAGACTGTTTGCCTAACCAAAGCTAAGGACGCCATACAGCCTTACTATATACCCATAGCTGGAGGGAGAATAACTAGATTCACACCATTCCCAAGGGTATTGGTGCGTCGTGAAATGCAACCAACTACGTCCAGGATTTGAACTCGTGACGCCGTGACCATTTCCTAGGACGGTAAACATTACACCACGGGCACCTCCTGAGATGATTTTGATAAGTTCTTGCTGATCGGCCAACACTAGCATGTCCTTGTGTAGGGGCTCTTAGAAGAACATCTCCATTCCTGAACATTGCCTTCAACTTTGTCATTAATGGCATCAAATGCCGACATATTCTTCGTTGAACTTCGTCTGGTCTATTTTATGTCCCGTCTTGTGAATTTACGCCTAACTTTATTTTCTTCTTTTTTACTTTCCTAGTATTCCCATCAGATATACGAGGATGTCCAAAAAGTGTGAATACGAAAGACAGAAATAGATGAAGTGTTAATTTTTTTTTTCAAAATTATCCCCTTGGCATTCAGCGGATTTTTCATTCGTCGAAGCAACTTTGAAACGTCTCCTTTGATGTAACATTATCTGCTTGTAACCACCACGTCCAAAATCTTATCTCTGAAATGAATTTTCAGCTTAAGAAAGGATAAAAAGTGGCATAGCACAACGTCCAGGGTATATGGTAAGTGCTGGACTTACATGATCCTATAATTCCACCAAAATTGATGTATTGAAAGTTTTGAGACTGATAATCAAATATCATCGACAATTAGCACTTAAAATTCAACTCGACTCTGTTTCATCTACACTAGAAAGCAATCTAGACGTCTCGACATCATCATTTTATTATATGTGGCTTAGTTATGAACAAGTCTTTATTTTAGTTTTAACTTGATACTGATTCATCTGAACCTGTCATCTAGTTCATCTAGACAGCACTCTAGACGTCAAGACATCCTCACTTTATTATATAAGTAGCTCAGATGTGCACACATCTAGACACTAATCTAGACGTCAAGACATCCCCACTTTATTATATTAGTAGCTCAGATGTGCACACATCTAGACACTAATCTAGACGTCAAGACATCCCCACTTTATTATATAAGTAGCTCAGATGTGCACACATCTAGACACTAATCTAGACGTCAAGACATCCCCACTTTATTATATTAGTAGCTCACACATCTAGAAAGTCTTCATTTAAGTTTTAAAGGTTTGGATTTTATAAAAACTGAAAGATTCAGTCTCGAACATTTTTGAGGATAACTTGTATATTACTTTTTAAAAAAGACATGAAATATATTGTATTAGGTGTAAAAACAAGAGGACAAACTCATGAGATAAAATAAAGTACTTATCGACCAAAACTTCTTTTCTTGAAGATAATATTACGTTTGACATATGATTGTATTAGAAGAAAGGGGTGAAAAAAAGAAAGAGGTTAACAAAAAAAAAGAAAGAAAGCAGTGGCAAGAGTAACATATAAATACAGTAAGAAATAAAGAAAAAGAAAAAGGGGATAACAAAAAAGACAAAGACAAAAGAAAGAAAGAAAGAAAGAAAGAAAGAAAGAAAGAAAGAAAAGGCTATTAACTAAACGAAGTAAAAAGATGTTTTAAGGATGTTTAAAGACAAAATGAATAAACAAATGAATGAATAAAACAGAAAGAATGAAAGAGCCGTAACCTAAAAGAAAACGATGATTTAAAATGACTTAAGAAAGAAAACAAAAGAAAAGGCAATAAGAAAGAATAAAAAAAAAAAAATAATGAAAATGACTAAATGCTAAAAGTTAATAAAAAGGGTGGTGGTAGAAATAAAGAAACAAATGCACTAAAAAAGAAACAGGTTAAAGAAAGAAAAAAAGAAAGAAGACGAAATGAAGACATCACGAGTTGAATTCAGCCGAGAGAAGAAAAAGAAAAGAACTTTTACGGCTCATAAGAATTAAAGAGAAATGGACAGAGACAAAGACAAATGAAGTTTTTAAAAATAAACTAACAAGCAAACCCAAAAAATAAAAAAAGCAAAAAGCAAAAGCAAAAAATAAAAACAGCTGAAATTTTTAAAAAATCGTTTATGGAAAGAAGATGAAAAAAATGTCTTCCCCCTAAAAAAAAAAAAAAAAAATTACGAACTGGTAGATTTCAGAACCGACTTTCACCCTCGCTGTTGTTGATAGAATCTTTAGGTGTGTTGAACAGGAAAAACCGCGAAAAGAGTCTGGTTGTTGATGGCATGTTAATCCATTCTTGACAACTAATCAAAAAGGAGATGAAAAAAAAATATATAAAAAAGTAAAAGGTGAAAACAACAACTAAACAAATATATAAATAAATACTTTGTTAAATGCTTCGTGGGAGAAAAAGAATTTCACATGAAAGAAATGAAAATCAAAACAGCAGTTAAGAAATTCGTGGAGGTTATTAGAAACCAAATACGAAACAAAACTGAAAATATCATTTTCAGTGGAAGAAGACTGTAAAGAATATTAAAGAAGAGTTAAAACAGTCCCTAGATGTGTTATAATGGTTAACGCGCTTGTCTAGCAGCCCCCACCTTCGTGAGCCTCCGAAACCATTTTTCCAGGAGAGGGCGAAAGATATTTTCTGTAAAACTTTTTACACGAGAGGCATTGATCCTGTGGAGAAGCTGATGTTTACCCACATAAAGAAGAGAGAAAATAAGGATCATGTCCGAGTTAGTTGAAAGGATATTTATGCAGGGCACTCAGTGAAGATCAGGCTCACTATTCAGTTATAATGATTTATGGGAGTAGCTTGCTAAAACATATAGGTTGTCAGGTTGGTTGATTTTACGGCACGCCAACCCTTGCTGAGTCATGTGAAAAGCATAGATTCTTAATTGACCACTGCGTATATGATCACCAGTCACAGGGAAAAAACTATTAGGAAAAATTA
This sequence comes from Sepioteuthis lessoniana, assembly GCA_963585895.1. NCBI lineage: Eukaryota > Metazoa > Mollusca > Cephalopoda > Myopsida > Loliginidae > Sepioteuthis > Sepioteuthis lessoniana. The sequence goes on along the minus strand of OY757925.1, from coordinate 64,103,410 downwards.
GGTACTCTTAACTGATTTTTGCCTTGTACAAGACTCAACATATCAGTACTGAAAGTTCTTTCAAGAAGTGAATGTCTTTGGTTTGGTTGCGTTTTATGGCATATCAACCATTGTAGGTTATTTACTACCAAATTCTTTTTTTATTGATGTATATTAGATATATACGATTTGTGTGTGTTTGGGTTTTATGGCATATCAACAATTGTTGGTTATTTACTGCCAAATTCTTTTTTATACATGTCTATTAGATGTATACGATTTGGTTTGTATGGGGTTTATGGCATATCAACCATCGGAGATTATTTAACGCTAAATTCTAGTTTATATATATATATATATATATATATATATATATATATATATATAAGATTTTGTTTGGTTGTGTTTTATGTCATATCAACCATTGTAGATTATTAAACACCAGATCCTTTTTATTCATACATCATCATCATCATCGTGATGTCGACCGGCTAGTACGGATCTCCCTGACCCTCTTTCGCCATCCGTTTCTATCGTCCATCGCTCTCGGGAGGTCTTTCAGGCAACATCATGTATCAGCACAGAACAGTTGTATATAGGTTCTAGCTGGTCGTCCGTCCTTTGTTCTTCCATGTGAAGGGGTTCACAAGAGTACTTCGCTTACATATATATAATATATATATATATATATGATTTGTAAACATATTTTGTTGGTAACATTTTTAAACGGGCCTGATCTCAATCAACTCCCATCATTTGATAGCTTTCATAGTTTGTAGATAATTTCATTTTTAATGCTTTAGATCTAATTCCTTTGAACACTATTATCGCTATTGTTTCTACACAGTTAAATGGTTTAAATTAATCCTATCTAAAAGTAATAATTCTATTTGATATAAGTATTTTTGGCACACAGTGAAGTGGTTACAAGTATTGCTTTTTTACACTAATTTTGCCTTGTCGGTCGGGGATGTAGAATAGACCAATAGCTTCTCTGCAGAGGAGTAAGACCCCGCCCCAACGAGTATCCTGGATATTGCACTAAAAATCTAATGGTGAGGTTCCAGTAATGCTTGTGCTTTGGGGAATATGGAGTACTCCTTCATTGCCATCACTCCCAGGTCTACTCGAGTCCGGACAGGGTCCTATTTATGGGTCAAATAGAACTAAACTGTGTACTTAAGCTAAACATAATTGCTTGAAATAGAACTGTTTTGACATTTAAACTGCGTACGTATGCTAAACTAAATTGTTTGAAAAAGAACTGTTTTTGATATTGAAACTCTACTGACGGTAAACTGAATTGTATGAAAAAGACTTTTTTGAAATTTAGCTGTGTGTGAACAAAAAACATTCTTATACTAAGCTGAATTGTTTGAAATAGATCTGTGTGACTAAACTGAATAGCTTTTAATAAAAATGTCTTTGACAATTAAACTGTGTACTTATGCTAAACTGAATTTTTGAAATATAACTTTTTATTTGGATAAAAATGGATTTGGCATTAAATAATCTACAAAGGTTGATGTGCCATAAAACACAAAAAACAAACGAACGAATTGACACTAATTCAATTGAACACTATTCATTCATTTTTACACAGACTAATTGTTTCAAGTATTGCTATTGTTTGGACACATTTAAATGGTTTCAAGCAATGCTATCTGGCATTAATAGATCGATTTATACTCAGTTAAATCGCTCCAAGTATTATAAATGATTAAAAACTTTTATTTAAATCATAGATAGGACTCTAACAGGTACTCCCACGCTGAGTCAGAGTGGAACTGGGAGTAATGGCAATGAAAGGTTACTCCAGATTCCTCAAAGCTCCAGGGCTGGAGCCTCACCATTATATTGTTTGTGTCTTATCCAGGACACACGTAGGCGGGGTCTTACTCCTTTGCAGAGATACATCGGTGTATTCTCCTGCCACAGCCAACTGGTTCATCTAATTACGAATAAATCAAAGTGTAAATAAATAGAAAGTATTTTAAAAATGATATAGCCTTATTTTTAACTGTAAAAAGTAAAGTTGGCAACCGTATTCGAAAGTGATATCTTGACCTGGGATTAAACCCATGTCTCCTGGATTATTAGGCAAACGCTTAACCCAATTGGCCAATGAGCCGATTGTAAAATTAGCGACTATTGTCGAGGGTGACTCAAAACCTTCATTTCCAATGGCTACCACACTGAGGTACCGGGGATGGTGCAACTCTTTTTCCTGGATTGCTCCACTTTATCCTTGACCAGTACATTAGAATGCTGAGTGTTAAGCAAGGCGGCATCAAGTAGCATTTTCTTAGTCTTAGGTATGACTCGACCTGGGATTGAACCCCGGTATTCCGAGTCATTAGCAAACCATCTACCCACTAAACCCAATAATGTAAAAGAAAATAAAGTTGGCGACCGTAGTCGAGGGTGAGCCGAAGGCTCCCTTTTCAATAGCTACTACACCGAAGTGTAGCGAAGGGCGCTACTCCTTTTCCTGGATTGCTCCACTTTACCATCGATACGTACCCTATAAAGCTGAGTGTTAAGCAAGGAGGTATACTTTTTAGTCTTTGGTATGATTCCGTGCTCCCGGGCCATGGGCAAACTCTCAACTCACTCGGCCTATGGCGCGGTAAATATTTGATTAAAAATAATTAATAATTTCGGTGAGTAGACCATCATGAGTGTGTTAGCTTCTTACTGAGTAGACGATGCAGGTGGTTTTGAAAGAATTAAACTCAACATGTGCTTAGAATATGCAATTCAATATATAAGTATCTGATTCTCTGGTTCCCTTGCGACATCCTTTATGTTCTTTAGGAAATAAAACCCGACTGTCACATGACAACATGTATTTAAAATATTTTCAATCTAATATATAAATATTCTTTTCTTCTTCTTTTTAATCCGTTGTATCTCCGAGAAATTCTATATATTTAAATATCATTGCCTGTGCCATTCACGTGATAGTTTTTCGAAAAAGAATGCTTATTGGTTTGGTTTGGTTTGGTTTTATAGCATATCAACCGTTCTAGGTTTGATGCCAAATCCAATTTTATACAAATAAACTGTTCTGTACATTTTTTTTTCACAAGTAAACAGTTTTATTTCAAATTATTCAGTTTAGCCTAAGTACACAGTTTAATCATCATATACATTTCTATTTCAAGCTATTCAGTTTAATCAAACAGTTCTCATTAAAACAATTCATTTTAGTATTAGTAGAGTTTTTGTTTACACAGAGTTAAATGCCCAAAGAATTCTATTTCAAACAATTCAGTATAGCGTAAGAATAGTATCAATGTCAAAAACAGTCCTATTTCAAGCAATTCAGTTTAGGGTAAGTACGCTGTTTAGTTCTATTTGACCCATAGATAGGGCCCTATCAGGTGCTACCACTCTGGGCTCGAGTAGACCTGGGATCGATGATGGGGTACTCCGCATTCCCCAAAGCTCCAGCATTACTGGAACCTCACCATGAGATTGCTTAGTGTCATATCAGGACATTCGTTGGTGGGGTTCTACCGCTCTACAGAAGTGAAGTCGTATTCTACAGCCCCAGCTGATCGGGCAAATATTTATTGAATGATTGAACGCTTCTTTTTCTTTGTATATGTATTTTTTCCCCTGTTATTATATTTTCTTAAAACTGTTCTATCAACGCTTGTTTCACCATCCTAATATCCTGATGAAGATTTATAAAAGCCGAAACGTTTTAACATTGACTTTCCTTCATAATAAATTCATCACTTTTGGATTACTTTGTTTTACTATATTCTATAATATATATATATATATATATATATATATATATATATATATATAAAGAATCCTTAGCTATAGTCACCTACACATAGAAAAATAAAGTAATGTAGCAAAAATAAGATGCACCGACAAATTTATATCCGGTTAAAACAACGCACTGCGTTTGTACCTACACATACACTATATGCTACCCACACATTTACACAATAATACGCAATTATAACCCACAAAAACACACGCACACACGCACACACACTCACACACTTACAATCACACGTAAAGATTCCTACAAAATCCCAACGGTTTTTTGACAGCATTTTTTCGATTTTCGATTCAGTTCATTTTGCCTGACGATTGTTGTTTTGCAAAAAAAACAAAATCCATGCAACCCAGTGGTCACAGTCTAAATTCCATTAATTAAATATATATATATCGAATATATATATATATATATATATATATATATAATTTGCGAAAATCTTTAAAATCGAGATAAGCACACGTTGATATCATTTGGAATTAAAGAATATGGCTAGCCAGAGTTCTCTTGATCCTGTCCTTGTTTCACAAGATTTAAGAAGCAAACGCAATATCATCAAAAGTGAACACAAGAAAACAAAAATTTTCGCCATTCTCTGACTTAGATTATGCGGGAAATAATATTGAACATATTTCGTTCTTTCTTTTGTCAACGCAGTTAACCCTTTTCTTCTTTCTTTCTTTCTTTGCTTATCCAGTTATATTTTTCTTTATTTCCTTTATTCATCAAGGTATCCTTTTTATTCTTTCTTTCAATTTTTTCCTCATTCTGTCATCCTTTTTGTTTTCTTTTTTCTTTCTTTCCTTCTTTCTTCATTCAATCATTCTTTGTTTCTTTTATCCATCAAGGTTTCCTTTTTTCTCTCTTTTTTTCATTTATTTAATCATTTACCGGGGCATTGGTATAATGTGTGGAATGTTCACCAATCGTCCGGGAGACCTGGGTTCAGTCACAGGTCGAGTCATACCAAAGACTCAAAAAATGGTGCTTGAAGCCGACTTGCTTAGCACTCAGCACTATAAGGTAAGGATCAAGGGTAAACTGAAGCAATCCTGGGAATAGAGTAGCGCCCTCCCCTACATCTCGGTGTATGAGCAAATGAAAAGGGAGCCTTCGAGTCACGCTCGATTACGTATTCATCATATCTTTCTTTTATCCATCCGGCTACCCGTTTCTTTCTTTCTTTCTTTCTTTCTTTCTTTCTTTCTTTTATCAAACAAGCTTTCCTTTTCTTTCTTTCTATCTTCCAAATCCATTTTTCTTCATTTATTCAACCAATCTTTCTTTCATCCATCCAGCTATCCGTTTCTTTCTTTCTTTCTTTCTTTCTTTCTTTCTTTCTTTCTTTTATCAAACAAGCTTTCCTTTTCTTTCTTTCTATCTTTCAGATACCTTTTTCTTCATTTATTCAACCAATCTTTCTTTCATCCATCCAGCTATCCGTTTCTTTCTTTCTTTCTTTCTTTCTTTCTTTCTTTCTTTTATCAAACAAGCTTTCCTTTTCTTTCTTTCTATCTTCCAAATCCATTTTTCTTCATTTATTCAACCAATCTTTCTTTCATCCATCCAGCTATCCGTTTCTTTCTTTCTTTCTTTCTTTCTTTCTTTCTTTCTTTCTTTTATCAAACAAGCTTTCCTTTTCTTTCTTTCTATCTTTCAGATACCTTTTTCTTCATTTATTCAACCAATCTTTCTTTCATCCATCCAGCTATCCGTTTCTTTCTTTCTTTCTTTCTTTCTTTCTTTCTTTCTTTCTTTTATCAAACAAGCTTTCCTTTTCTTTCTTTCTATCTTCCAAATCCATTTTTCTTCATTTATTCAACCAATCTTTCTTTCATCCATCCAGCTATCCGTTTCTTTCTTTCTTTCTTTCTTTCTTTCTTTCTTTCTTTTATCAAACAAGCTTTCCTTTTCTTTCTTTCTATCTTTCAGATACCTTTTTCTTCATTTATTCAACCAATCTTTCTTTCATCCATCCAGCTATCCGTTTCTTTCTTTCTTTCTTTCTTTCTTTCTTTCTTTCTTTCTTTCTTTCTTTCTTTCTTTCTTTTATCAAACAAGCTTTCCTTTTCTTTCTTTCTATCTTTCAGATACCTTTTTCTTCATTTATTCAACCAATCTTTCTTTCATCCATCCAGCTATCCGTTTCTTTCTTTCTTTCTTTCTTTCTTTCTTTCTTTCTTTCTTTTATCAAACAAGCTTTCCTTTTCTTTCTTTCTATCTTTCAGATACCTTTTTCTTCATTTATTCAACCAATCTTTCTTTCATCCATCCAGCTATCCGTTTCTTTCTTTCTTTCTTTCTTTCTTTCTTTCTTTCTTTCTTTCTTTTATCAAACAAGCTTTCCTTTTCTTTCTTTCTATCTTTCAGATACCTTTTTCTTCATTTATTCAACCAATCTTTCTTTCATCCATCCAGCTATCCGTTTCTTTCTTTCTTTCTTTCTTTCTTTCTTTCTTTCTTTCTTTTATCAAACAAGCTTTCCTTTTCTTTCTTTCTATCTTCCAAATCCATTTTTCTTCATTTATTCAACCAATCTTTCTTTCATCCATCCAGCTATCCGTTTCTTTCTTTCTTTCTTTCTTTCTTTCTTTCTTTTATCAAACAAGCTTTCCTTTTCTTTCTTTCTATCTTTCAGATACCTTTTTCTTCATTTATTCAACCAATCTTTCTTTCATCCATCCAGCTATCCGTTTCTTTCTTTCTTTCTTTCTTTCTTTCTTTCTTTCTTTCTTTTATCAAACAAGCTTTCCTTTTCTTTCTTTCTATCTTTCAGATACCTTTTTCTTCATTTATTCAACCAATCTTTCTTTCATCCATCCAGCTATCCGTTTCTTTCTTTCTTTCTTTCTTTCTTTCTTTCTTTCTTTCTTTTATCAAACAAGCTTTCCTTTTCTTTCTTTCTATCTTTCAGATACCTTTTTCTTCATTTATTCAACCAATCTTTCTTTCATCCATCCAGCTATCCGTTTCTTTCTTTCTTTCTTTCTTTCTTTCTTTCTTTCTTTCTTTCTTTCTTTCTTTCTTTCTTTTATCAAACAAGCTTTCCTTTTCTTTCTTTCTATCTTTCAGATACCTTTTTCTTCATTTATTCAACCAATCTTTCTTTCATCCATCCAGCTATCCGTTTCTTTCTTTCTTTCTTTCTTTCTTTCTTTCTTTCTTTCTTTCTTTCTTTCTTTCTTTTATCAAACAAACTTTCCTTTTCTTTCTTTCTATCTTTCAGATACCTTTTTCTTCATTTATTCAACCAATCTTTCTTTCATCCATCCAGCTATCCGTTTCTTTCTTTCTTTCTTTCTTTCTTTCTTTCTTTCTTTCTTTCTTTCTTTCTCCATGTAATTTTCCTTCTTTCGCTATCTTCCTTATTCTTGATATTTTTTCCTGTCCAATACTCTCCATTTTTGAAATGGCCGAAGCAGACAACTCATCCGTCTCATACGTTCACAATGCATTAACAGTATATTTTCCTCAGTGAATCGCCATCGGTAGGTACTTAGTGTGTTCACAATTTAGACGCATATACATCACACTGAATATACGGAGACAAACGAAAGAAGAAGAAAAAAAAAACAAGAATGACTGTTTGAAGTTCTTCATCGTTCCAATTATTTATTCAAGCGTATGTTCATTCACTCTTTCACTTCTTTCTCTTTCGACAATTTATCTTCTTTTTATTTAAATTTTCCAACTTTCTTTTTCTTGCTTCCATTTTTCTTTTTTATAATATTATATCGGTTGTTTTTCAATTTTTTTTCTTTCTCTCTCTCTCCTTTTTCGTTCGGCGTTCAGTCTAATGGCCTTGTCGATTGTCATGAAACCGGAGCACCTGCTAAGCGTTCTCGTTTATTTTCTCACCTTTTGTACGCGCCGGGAGACGATGTAGCCAAATCAAAGGGCGGCGATTGTGTGAATTGCAGTCCTGGCAGGCCAGACAATAGGCCGAAACGGAAATGACGTATGGCCACGTCATCTGCTGACTGCTAATCACACATCTACATCGCAGCACAATGATGGACGACTGGCAATGAAGCCGTCAGCTTTGAACAAGTAACGCCCCCTAACGTCGCTTTTATCTCTCACTTATTGATACTTTTTTCTTTTTCTTTTTTATTTGAATGCTTTTCATATTTTCTACCCGCCTTTTTATTTTTTTATTTTTTTATTTTTTCTTCAGTTTATCGTTTTAATTATACTCTCTTCGACTTTCGTTACCGCTTTCTTTTCTTGTGGATCTCATTTACACTTTTCTTTCTTTCTTCGCTCTTTCCTTCATTCCTTCATTACCGATTTTTATTCATTCTCGCATTATTTCTTTGTATCTTTCTTTCTTTGTATCTTTCTTTCTTTCTTTCTTTCTTTCTTTTTATATTTTTACTTCTTTCCATATTTCTTCCTTTCTCTCCTTACATCATTCCTTTCTTTCTTTTCCTTTCTTTCTCTCACTTTTCTTTCTTTCTTTCTTTCTTTCTTTCTTTCTTTCTTTCTTTCTTTCTTTCTTAGTACTGCCTTCATTTTACCTTCGTTCTTTTTTAGCTCATTTATTCATTCATTCATACATTTATTCTTTCATTATCTATTTTCATTCTTTCTCCGTTTTCTACTCCTTCCTTTCTTCGTTTCACTTTTCTTTCTTTTTTTTTTGTTTAATTTCTTTTTGTCTATCTATTTATTACCTTTCTTCAATTCCTTCTTCGTTCATTCATTTATTCTTTCTTTCTATTTCGTCCCTTTTTCTATCTTTCTATCTTTTTCATTTTTCCTCACATCTTTTTCTTTTCTTTTTTTTCCTTTTTTTTTCTTTTTTTTCTTTCTTTCTTTCTTTCTTCTTTTCTTACATACACTTCTCTGTTAACGTCAATCTCATGAAGAGGTCATCTGTTGACGTTTGGTCAAAAATTAATTAATTTATTGTACTCCGAGTGTAAAAGTCAACATTGGATTTTCAACATAATTCTACAAGAAAACCAACAAAACGAGAATCCATGTCATTAAAACACTTCGAAGGAACTGTAAAAGTCCTCCAATGTTCTTTGGAACTATTATTCATCGACCTGATCTCCTTAGCACCAAAGGCAAAATATCTACCATTTATTTTTTCCGCTGCGTTGCACTGATACGTGACAGGTTCCAGCAAAAATAATCTTCTTTTTCGTATTCATATCAATTATAATTCAGTAGGATTTTGTTATGCTTGATAGATAAGTTCCGATTCAGAGATAATAGTAAACCATGTATTTAGTTGGAGAAGGCGTATGGCTCGAATGTGTTCACTTCTATCGACCAGTGTCAGACATTGTCTTTTAGTACCTTGGGAGAAATGTTGTGGGGGTTTGATTCCCTTGGTCAAGGATCGCCACTTTTTGGTGAAATAATATTTGTTTTTTTATTTCCTCCTTTCCGAAGACATGACTGAGAGAAATGAACAGATTCTACAATTTGATTTCAGTCTGGTTACAAACGAAATTGAGCTTTCCGTCCGGAATACCATCTAAAGTTAAACAGTACCACTACAGTCCTGCTAAGATAGCTTTGGCATTAGATTACCAACGAAGGGTTGATATGAAATAAAAAACAAACCAGTCTATCTAGATAATACATATATATATACGTGGTACACTCAATAAGTTTCCAGACTTTTTTTGGTACAAGCATTTAAAATTGTCGCAGACTCTTGAAAATTATGTACGTTATTGCTATACATATTATGAGATGACTGACCAACTTTTATGATTTCAGCTTCAAATGAACAGCTACAGCAGCAATTGGAATACACCCGACTAAAACCTGATTGTCACAGCTGGTGAATTTTAAAAATGCAATCTGGACGTGAGGAAGAACGATATGCAATAAAATTCTGTTTTAAACTTGGAAAAAAGGCCACAGAAACGTATAGAATGCTTCAGACTGTTTTCGACCATCTAGCATGGATCGAGCATCAGTTTTTGTGTGGCATATAAGATTCAAGGAGTCTGTGAGGGATGGTGAGAGGCGTGGGAGAAGTAAGGAAGTCAATACACCAGAGTTGATTGGCCAAAGTTTAGGGTTAGGGTTACTATGTCGAGGTTTTAAGGGAGTTCAACAAGAGATTCCTAGGGAAGAGGCCTGCACTCTTCAAATCGGGTCAGTGGCATTTCCACCAGGACAATACACTAGTCCACAACTCCATCCTTCTCACAGATTATTTGAGCAAGATGGGCATCAAGACAGTTCCTTACCCTCCCTTGCTCCCAGTGACTTTTGGTTATTCCCTAAGCTCACAGACTGTCGTTATGAGACAATTGAGGAGATGAAAGAGGCTGTGACGAAGGTCATTGACACGCTCACGCAAGAAGACTTCGATGGGGCCTTCCAGAAATTGTTGGAACGGTAGAACAAGTGTATTGCAGCCGGAGGAGATTACTTCGAAAGCGACTAGAGTTTCATGTGTGTACTATCAATAAAAGTTCCCCTACGAAAAAAGTCTGGAAACTTATTTAACGATCCTAGTATATATATATGGAAGTAAATAATGGATTGTATACCGAAAATATGTACAGAAAAAATTGATAACAACTTAATCTAAGTGGAAGGAGAGATTTATTGAGAAGTCGAAACTATAGCGTTTCGGTTCTACTGAACCATTATCAGGACAATGAATGGTGATATTAGCGATGTTGATTCAACGATGGATTTTTAAAAATGGAAAATACAAAAATGTAGGGGAAAATTTGTATAACAAGAAAAAGTTGGCCGTTTAATTTTCTTGTTACACCAATGCATCAGCTGGGGCTGCAGAATACACACATTGCATCTTTGCAGAGAGGTAAGACTCCCCCAAAGAATGTCCAGGATATGACACAAAGCAATCAGATGGTGAGGCCTCCAGTAATGCTGGAGCTTTAGGGAAGTGGATTAACCCTTCATTGCTATTCCCTGGTCCACTCTGGCCTGGATTGGTAGCACCTGATAGGATGTTATCTACGGGTCAAATAGAACTGTTTGAAAATTTAAACTGCTTGAAAAGCAAATGACTTATTCCAAACCGAATTCTTTAAAATAGAACTGTTTTTCATTTATCTGTGTGTAAAACAAGCTGCTCTTATGCTAAACTGAATTGTTTAAATTTTTTTAGATTTAAGCTGTATACTTATGCTTAATTGAATCGTTTGAAATAGAACAGTTTTGACATTTAAAGTGTGGACTTATGTTTATGTGTATAAAAACAGATTTGGCATTAAATAATCAAAATGCCTGATATACCATAAAACCAAACCAAACCAAACCAATGTAACTTGGAATGAGCATGTATAGCTTTCTACACGGCAACTGCCATTACACTAATCTTAAAATATGGGAAGCATTTCAGCTACTCTCTCTCTCTCTCTATCTCTGTCTTTCTCTCTCTCTCTCTCTATATATATATATATACATATAAATATATGAGTATTTACCAACCCCTCAGCTCGGGCTGGATGTGACACCAGGTCAATTTTTAAGCAGAGTTTAACAGATTTGAATTTAGAGTTTCCCATCTCTTAGACTAGTTGCCTCACCAAGGCAGAAGAACCCAGTCTTCCCTTCAATTTACTCATTGCTGGAGCGAGAATAATTGGATTCATATCTATCCCAAGGGTATTAGTGCTATGTAAAATGCAATCAGCCTCGTCCAGAATTTGAAGTCGTCTCGCTGTGTCCATTTCCTACGACGATAACCATTACACAATGGGCGCCACACACACACACACACACACACACACATATATATATATATATATATATATATGAGAAAAATAAGTGGTAAAGTGAATCAATCAAACGCTGACAACAGGTTTAATATTTATATTTCGTTCTTTATTAACATAAGAACTTCATCAGACTAAATATCTTTTTGCGTTTTACTACGTTTTAGTAATTGAGGAAATAGATAAACTAATTAATTTCCTCAAATTCGTTAATAAAGAATAAAATAAAACCTTATGTCAGTGTTTTATTTATCCTCTTTTCCACTTATTTTTATCATCATGTCAGATTAACCAAAACCTAAGGTCTCTCTCTCTCTCTCTCTATATATATATATATATATATATATATATATATATATATATTCTATTTACTAATCTAATATCTACCAGCATTCACGGTACCAGAAACAAAGCAAAAAAACCGCCAGGAACAAGAGATAAAAATATCTCGAATCACCACCTGGGGGAAAAAGAAAAATATTATAGGACAAAAAGAAAGAAAAGGCCAACCCCGTCACACCCCTTAAAAAATCAAGAGATATGCAGTCAGTTGGTCAAAAGAAAGCTAAAACCCTCCGTAAACACTGCAATGCTACAATTACAAGAGTGCTCCACACAAGTGGAGCCAATTATAAAGTTAACTTAAATCCGACTCGCGATTTAAGTTAATCTTATATATATATATATGATAATATGCAAATATGAAAGACCGCAAAGTCTTCAGAAGATGATTTTATTTATGATTTTATTTATCATAAATCTTTTCGATTTTTTAGAGCTTAAATCTTCATAAGTTTGTTTAAACATGAAATGTTGTATCTTCTGAACTTTATTCAAATTAGATTTTTATATTCGTTCAATGAAACGAAAAAAGTGAGAACGTTTTAAACATTCTATTTCCGTTTGTGTGGCTCTTGTTCTAAACTGTGATGTTATTCATACTTAAAATTTATATGAACGCGTAACTTATTTCCTTAAAATATTTTCACGTTATGGTATCTATCTGTCTATTTTCACATCTGTCTTTGTGTCTTTCCTTTGCTTATCCAGTTATCATTTCTTTCTTTCTTTCTTTCTTTCTTTTTTTCGTTTGCTCCTTCAGTTATTGTTTTCTTTCTTTTTTTTCCATACAGGTATCCCTTTTCTTTCTTTTTTCTTTCTTTCTTTTCCTCCTCCGTTTATTCCTTTCATTCTTTTTTTACTATACAGGTATGTTCTTTCTTTCTTTCTTTCTTTCTTTCTTTCTCGCTTACGAGACCAGTGAGATTCTGGCCTAGATGATCAGAATGTTACTTTGTTTTAATTATTTATTTTTGTTTTTAACCCTAATTCGATCACTGATCTCCAAAACAGATGAGATATAAAAAATCATTTTAACCAGGACAAAGCCGTCACCTTATACTATCTTTTCGTCCATTACATCTACTCGAAAGCGTTACTTTAAAATGTGTTATTTCGATAAAATTAAAGGGCAAACATCTTAAATAAGCACATCTTTTCACATAGATAAGTAGCAATATCTCATCTACTGAAAGTAATGTCAATATACGCATAGAAAAATTATGGACTAATACAGACAAATAATCGAACATGAGGAAATATAAGCTCTGATGAAATAAGATGCTATTGTATTGCTGAATCACTTAGATTCTAACGACACCTTTGGAGAAAAAGCTAGTTTGAAACTACACAATGATGCTGCGTGCTGTTCAGAACAAATAATGAAAGCAGCACCCCACAAAATAGCACTTGTATAGCCACTTACCTCCCATCTCCCAAACCATCCTAATAAGATCAAAAAGACATGCTTGACACTGGTGGAAAAGTGATGATGATGTCTTCGGTAAAAATGTCGCAGAATGAACACTGTCATGACTGATCTCTGAAACATGTGTGTAAATCTCTTTTCAGACGCAAGGGGTAAACTATATATATATATACTTGAGCTACCGAAACTGTGTTATCACCCTGGTTGGCGGCTGATGAGGTTAGGATATCGCACGTGCTTTCACACGTTGTATGATGAAAATTTGAACACTAAGACTCTCTGGAAAGCAAGATGACTCTTTGGAAAGTCTAAGTGACTCTTCAGAAAGTTGGAGTGACATCCTGGAAAGACAGGAATTTTAACAAATATGGATAATACAATGAAAGAAAAATGCCCTCAGGGTGTCTGCAGCGGGGAGGGAGAATATATGACCCATCATACTTGCTCATACGGTAAAGATCTGAATATGTACCCGGCTACAACGTGTGATTGCGGCAGAAAATTCAACAACTTGCGAGGATCACGAATCCACAAGGCGCACTGGTGCGAACAACGCTATTCTCCCGCTGGAGAATGTAAATCGAATGATGGGCCTATGAATCAGGTTTACCCCCACAGTATTCACGAGCCCATTGCTGACCATCAGCGTCCTGGAGACATTCCTTGCAAGCCAAGAATTTAGTAGCCCAAGAGTAATCAGATAGCTACTTGGACAAACTTAGACCAGGAGCTTTCTTTTTACTCACCACCCATCTTGAGGGCCCATTAATAACAAATAACATCTTTCAGCAGAATCATATATGACGTTTGTCTCGAGTGCTTTTGGGCAGTAACGCATAAATGAAAGAAAACGAACCGAATAGATAACGGATATAGAAAGGATTTCAACATGAATGATATACACGCGTAACCACCTTCCTCCTGTGATTACAAAAAATCAAGAAACGGTTGCTATGACATCAACGGCCGTAAGTAAACGCGTTTTTAAATCACAAACTGCACCAAAATGAAGATGAACGAACGTCCAATGTAATGTCTGCTTTTATTTTGATCCTGTGTATATATAGATATATATTCCTTTTAAATACCCTGTCCGGTGGCAAAAGCTGCTTGGTAGCGCCAGGAGTGGCAGTATCGCCTTGAGCTACCGAAACTGTGTTATCACCCTGATTGGCAGCTGATGAGGTTAGGGTATCGCACGTGCTTTTACACGTTGTATGATGAATATATATATATATATATATATATATATATATATATACGTGTGTGTGTGTATTTATAAATAAATACATTTCTCCTTAAATGGATGAATTATATATTATAGTTAGCGACCATAGTCGAGGGTGACCCGAAGGCTCCCTTTTCGATAGCTACTACACCAAGGTGTAGGGGAGGGCGCTACTCCATTCCCTGGATTGCTCCACTTTACCCTTGAACCGTACCTTATAATGCTGAGTGTTAAGCAAGGTGGTATCAAGTTCCATTTTTAAAGTCTTTGGTATGACTCGACCTGGGATTGAACCCAGGTCTCCCGGGCCCTGAAAATCCAGCTGGTTAGATCTCCGGTGGGGGAGATCATGGTGTACACTGCTGATGAGACTTAACAAGGTCAAAACAGCTGTTTAGTGGTTCCGTATGTCACACGCAGTGCTAGCCGGATTTTCTGATCATGGTAATTCAATTCATAAGATATATATATATATATATATATATATAAAATATATAAAATCCGACAATCACTGTGTGTGACATAAGTAAACCGACAGCACTGCTTTTCTTGACTCGCCCTCGATATCCATCTCTAGCGCTCATTGCTTTTAAGTGCTCAAGACGGCATCTTGTGTCCCCACAGAACTGATGAATGTAAGGTTTTTCTGGTGTGTCCATGGTTAGGATTCCATAAGACAACGTCACTTATGAGTTCTTCTTCACTTTTCCCACCATGCCCGACATGTTTTGCTCGTCGTATTTGGATGACTTGTAAGATGGGAGGTAATTGGCCGTACAGCTGCTCTTTTAGAGGATGCTGATTTGATTTGTTTAAAACCGTACGCAGCTTCCTTGTGTAGCTCCCATATAGCTTTTTTTTTTAAATTATATATATATATATATATATATATATATTAAAACGCCATTTGGTCTGGCAAGATTTTCACTCTCTTTTCGTGCCTTAGCGTATATATTAACTTTCTTGCAGTTTTAATCATTCACTGTTGCTGGCTTGTCAGCGGTTAATTCCAGCCACAGCTGACAACGAAGATTAATTCCTTTTTGTTTCTCTCGTTTGCTTTTTCACCTATTGTCCACGATTTATTGATGGCTTCAAGCACGGCATTCACTTTTTCATTTGCCCTTGTTATTGTTCGACATTTTAGTTTTTGTTATTATTGGAGGTGCTTAGTTTCCCGCTTTTTCCCTCTTCGTCTGTTTTGAAAAAAAGCCACCTCACTTTTTATTTAGACTTTATTCTTTCTTTCTTCTTCTTCTTCTTCTTCTTCTTCTTCTTCTTCTTCTTCTTCTTCTTCTTCTTCTTCTTCAAAATGAATTTTCTTCTTTCCTTCTTTATGATTTCTCTTAGTCTTTATTTTTTTCTGCACGTTAGCTGTTTTCTTTCTTTCTTTCTTAACCTGTTTCACCTTTTTCTTCTCTTCGTTCTATCGTTTTTCTTATTTTTTTCAAATTTCAGTCTGTTTATGTCCTCATTTCTTTCTTTGTTTCTTTTAGCCACTTTTTTAATTTGGACGTTTCTTTCATTCATTTTTCCTTTCTTTATTTACATGCTTCCATTTCTTTCTTTCTTTCTTTTTGGCTGTAACTTTTCTTTCTTTTTCTTACCCACTTTTAACTTTTTGTTGACATTTTTCTTCATTTTCTTTTTCCTTCATTCATTATTTCTGATCATTTCTTTTTCTTTCTCCCAGTTTTTTCGTTTCAAAGTTTTACTCTTTCATTCATTCATCCCTTCATTCATTCCGTTTTTTTTAGTTTTTTTTACCTTCTTCCAATTTTCCTTCCTCCCTTTTTTCCTGTTATTTCTTTCTTTCACAACGTGCGTGTTTTCATATGGTTTCTTTCTTTGACTTTCTTTACTTTCTTTATCTACTTTGCCTTCTCTTTTCCCTTTCTCTTTCTTTTATATATATGTCGTTCTATTCTTTATCTCTTTTCACTTTCCCTTGTTTTTATTCTTTTTTTCTTTATCTCTCACATCTCTCCAAATATCACTTTCTATTACGCTCTATTCCTCTCTTCAGATCTCACTCGTTCCTTCCCAATTCCACCAAGTGGCTGACCACACACGTGGTCAAGTAAAAACATTAATTATATCCATTCCCAACCGCCTAAAGAGATGAAAACAATCTTCAATCACGAAATAATTGATAGCCTCGTGTCTTCCGTTAATTTTCGTATAAACAATTAATATTCTAATGACGGAAACCAGAGACATTCCCCCCTCGCCCCAATCTAAGTCAACATGCAAAACACCCTTCTATTCCCCATGTTAGAACTCCACTTCAAGTAAACTGTACAGCTAACGCTCCCTACACTTTTTTATGTTACACAAGTCATTCTATTAGATGTAGTTTTCTTTTTTCTAATTGATGATTTTCTCTGGAAACGCCCTCTTCTCTCGTGGGGGTAGCGTGTGATATTGTCACCCGTCGGGTAAGCCTGACACGTAAACACGTAAAAATAACAGACGTCTACATGCAACCTTTAATTGCAAAGAAGTATGGCTTATTAATGAAAATAACCGGGCAGCTAATCGCATTTCACGTTTCATCCCCAGTGCCAGGTTACAGAAGTTTCTTAACAAACAGAAAAGAAAAAATAAACAAAATACGAAGACCTAATAAATAAATGTAAGTGGATACGCTTTCATCACGAAAGCTTTTGTCAACTTTTCTCTCTGTGCTAGAGTGACTTATACAAGAATATATATGACTAAGTTGCGAGCAGAAAAAATGACACAGCAAAAAGATCTCTTTGATTTTTAGTAAGAATTTTTAAGAGCTTTACAAGGTATTTAGAAATGTAGAAAAGAATCCTGTCTTAATGGAGGGACAGGTGAATGCAGTGTGACCATGTAAGTTGTAAAGTAGCATCGTAGCAGCCGTGCTCTCTGGTTTATTCAAAGCGATGTTCAGTAAGAATGGTAACTGCGTCGATTGTATTCAGGCGAAAGAGAATGCTCTTTGCATGATTAGAAAGAATAAACAGCCAAACTTCACGAACAACCATATTTATATGTAACACTAACGCCCCTGGAGGAGGTTGATAAAATGAAGATGAACTTGGTAGGTGAAAAGGGTAGGGTAATACTCTTTAAAAAATCCTAATTGCTAAATGATATTCGAACAAAGAAAACATAGGAAAATAAAAGTATAAAATGACTTAGATAAACAGTCAGATTCAAGCGAAAAAAAAAAGTCTGGTTTATTTCTGAGTTAGCAGAAAAGGAAAAGATTTTTTCGCATTAAAAAGATTGACCAGGAAGGTTTGATAAAGAAATCTTAATTACTTAATATTTTCTTGTCAAAGAAAATACTTGGTGACAAAAAAAAAATGGTTAAAATAATTTTGGTAGGCAGAAAGGGCATCTAGATGGTTTATGAAATTATCAGAAAAGACAGAATTGTTTGCACTAAAATATTTGGATGGCCGATCAGGAGGGAAAATATTGATTATTAATTATTGGCTTCTCACCTTTGCCCACGCCTTTTGAAAATCAGATTCATCACAAAATACATTTGGGTTGGCCCAAAAAGGAAGGCAAGGTTGAATATAGAAAGAATGGGGGAATAAGGGAGTTCGAAGACTCTGCAAGTACCAGGTATAGTGAGAGATAAAAATTGAAGTAGATTGGAGTTGAGATGGTGGATATAGCCTTCTGGCCACTTAAAAGACGTTGAACAATACCCGAAATTTGGAAAAGCTGTTTTAAAGAAAACTGGAATGATGAGAAATGGAAATTATGGATGAAAAGATAACCGATCCACCATACCCCAGTTAACCCCACACACACCGGTTGAAAACAGGATTTGATATTATCTGGAGTTTACGACATCTCAGTTGAATCAGTTAGATGTTAGAAATAAATATTCCTTCTATATGATTTTGCAATATAAAACAAAATTATAAAATTTAAATGAATAAATAATTATAAATAATAGATAAATAAATAAAATAAATATAACTTCTCACAAGTATTAATTTTTAAGAATAATTAAAAGGACGTTTTTTATTGGTTGAGAATAAAAAGTTGTCATTGTGTAAATATTAATATTATAACTAAAAATAAGCAGACGTTGTTTTAAAGACACGAATGACAAATAACGTCACAATCAACCAAAACTTTCCGACATGGAATGACGTCGCTTCAAATAACCAACGTTACACACCAAAAATAGTAATGAAACTTCGAAGACAACTATTCTTTGGAAGAAAAGAAAACAAAGAACCTAAGTTAAGTATTAATTTAGTTGTGCTTTTATTTGGGTCTATATATATATATATATATATATATATGTGTGTATAAGTGCTTAAATATGTGCAATATAAATTTGACTTAGCTGTGTTCACTTTTCTCATAAAACTTCACACAAAAAAGGTAAGTATTACGTTGGTTAATAATTAACATAAATATTCTAAGTTGGATTAAATAAATTTTCCAGTATAGAGCAATCAGAGAACTTCCAATCGGAGCTTGTGGAATTCACTTCGATTTGAGAGATCCCCGGAACCTAAGACATTGTGCCACACTTCGAATGCTAGGAACTCGAATCATAAAAAAAAGACGTTTATATTTAAGTTGCAGTCAGAGAGAAGAGAGTCAGAATCATTAAGGCAATGAAAGAGTGTAGAACCATGATCGATTTTGGAATCCACGTCGATTTCGGAGAGCACCTCTCCCCGGAACCCGAGACTTTGGGGTAGACTCTGAATACGAAAGACTTGACTTACAACAAGACCGTTTTAAACTATGTTACATATATCAGTGTCACTCAATTAAGACAGGGGGGTGTCCTCGTGATGTAATGGTTACAGCGATAGACTGCGGAATCGTAGTACGCGAGTTCGTTCTTCAGTCGTGCTATTATGTTCACTTTCGGGCAAATAACCTTAGGAAAGATATGAACCCCCTTATCCTCCCAGCTATGGGTTAAATAGTACTGTTCTTCAAGGAGGACAGTAATGGGAAGGGTTAAAACCGCTAAATACAGCACACGATATAGACAAAAAGAGTTTTAACATTTTTAATACTTATTGACTTTTTTGTGTTGGATAATCAATTCGATGTAACCACTGTTCATCTCTACAGTTACTTCATCATGTGACCATCTCACCTTCTGTGGTCAAAATACAATATAGGCAGTGAGGAGAATAGTCGTGAAGAACACCAATGTAGTCAAACCAAGAAGAACCATGCCTAACAACGCAATACCAGCGGTGATCCCTATCAATGGGTTACGTTGTTGGTTACCGTTTGATCAGGATTCGGCCCTAGTGATGTTGCGCTGTTGATTGACGTGATTAGGTTCTACCCCCAGAAAAGTTATAAATAAACATGTGGATAGAATAACTGACAAAATGAAAGATTAGTTGATTTTAATGGTATGTCAACTCATCATCATATCACCGTCATCAACATAAAGTCACGCTGACTGCATTGATTTCCCTGACTCTCTCTCTCTCTCTCTCTCTCTCTCTCTCTCTCTCTCTCTCGCCAACCATTCCTATCAACCATCGCTCCCGGCAGTTTTTCCAAACTATATCCTGTATCCCTCACAGAGCTGATGTTAATAACTTCACGCTGATTAGCGAACACTGGCACGTCCATTTCTAAGGGTCCATAGAAAAACGTCACTTATGAGGTTGTTCTTTTTTTTAGCAGTGGGGAATGTAGAGAATTCCTTGATGGCCAATACTTCCAGATCCACGCAGTGTCCCGTATGTTTTGTCCATCTTACTACTCTGGGGTTATTTTATGTACAGAGATGAGAAAATAACGTTAATTTTTTGGTCATATTTATATATTTTGTGTTGTTATTTCTTAAGAAGCGTTTGCACACGGTTATATGATATCAAACATTTTTGTTTGTTTGTTTGTTTGTTTGTTTGTTTGTTTGTTTGTTTGGTTTGGTTTTATGGCATATCAACCTTTGTAGGTTATTTAACGCCAAATCCATTTTTATGTAAATAATCAGTTGTATTGAAAACAGTTAAGTTTAGCATAAGTACACAGTTTAATTGTCGAAAACATTTCCATTTCAAAGTATTTAAGCAGTTATATGTAATAATTCAGTTAAGTGTAAATGTTTTAATGTCGAAAAATTGTCAAAATGGTTTCTATTTCAAGCTATTCAGTTTACTCAATTCATTTTAGCATAAGTATGCTGTTAGTTCTATTTAACCCATAGATAGGACCCTATCAGGTGCTACCACTCCGGGCCAGAGTGGACCTGGGAGCGATGGCAATGAAGGGGTACTCCGCATTCCCCAAAGTTCCATCACTGCTGGAACTTCACCATCAGATTATTTAGTGTCATATCCAGGACACTCTTTAGGGGGGGTGTCTTACCCCTCTGCAGAGGTGCAGTCAGTGTATTCTACAGCTCCAGCCGACTGGGCAATACACAGATTTAAATGTCAGACAGTGTTATTTCAGATAATTCAGTTCAGCATAAGTACACAGTTTAGACGTCAAAAACAGTTCCATTTCGAGCAATTCAGTCCAGCACTAGTACGTAGTTCCAATGTCAAAACAGTTCTATTTTAAACTATTCAGTTTAGCATAAATACGCAGTTTAAATGCAAAAATCAGTATAGTGAAAGAAGCACGTAGTTCTATTTAACCCATAGATAGGACCCATATCAGGTGCTACCACTCCGGGCCAGAGTGGACCTGGGAGCGATGGCAATGAAGGGGTACTCCGCATTCCCCAAAATTCCAGCATTGCTGGAACCTCACCATCAGTTTGTTTAGTGTCATATCCAGGACACTCGTTGGGAGGTTGAGGCTGTAGAATGCACCGACTACATCTCTCCAGAGAGGTAAAACTCTCCCAACAAGTGTCCTGATATGACATTAAACCCTCTGATAGTGAGGTTCCTGTAAGAATGGAGCTTTAGGAAAAGCAGTGTACACCTTCATTACGATCGCTCTGATGTCTACTCTGACCCGGAGTGGTAGTACCTGATAGGGTCCTATCTATGGGTCTGAGAGAACTGTTACGCATTTTAGCTGAGTGCAAACAAATTGTTAAATCGAATTGTTAGTGATACATAGCAATATTCAGAACCATTTAACTTCTTTCACTCTAGCTAAATTGAATTGTTAGAAATATAATTGTTTGATAATCTATCTCTGTTTATCTACCAAATGTATTTACAAATTATGCATTTAATATATATGTAAAAACTAAATTTGGCGTTAAATAACCATCAACGGTTGATAAGCCATAAAATTCAACCCAACTTTTTTTTTCACAGAACAGCGTTTTTAAAAAATCCTTTATCAAATTCATAACATAAATAAGAGTCATGAGCACAATGCCGTACATTTTTCGTTTGCAGCTTTTTAAAGTTTTATAACAAGAAGCATTCCTAATTACATTGCCGTGACAACTTCAGAGTAATGTTCACTAATATCTTCCAAGAATTTAAGATCTTTTCGAAATCATCATTTGACGAATCTCCTACAGGATATTAGTTTGGTGTTCAGGATTTATTTTTCTTTCTTCCAGTCACTCAGTCGGCGTGGTTTAGAATATACTGTCAGTTTCCTCTTCAGTGGGTAAGACCCCCCCAACAAAGGGTGGGTTCAAGGTATACTGTATGTAGTGGAGAGGTTCCAGTTCTGGAAATCTGGGGAGTGTATAGTATTCCTTCGTTGCCAATACTTCCAGATCCCCTCTGACAAATTAACGTAACTATCTATGATTCACATAGATCTGTTTGAAATGTAATCGAATTAAACAAAAATGTTTTTGCCCAGTCGGCTGGGACTGTAGAATAGACCAACTGCATTTCTGCAGATGGGTAAAACTCCCCCAAATGAGTGTCCTGGATATGACACTAAACAATCTAATAGTGATGTTCCAGTCATGCTGAAGCTTTGGGGAATGCGGAGCACTCCTTCATTGCCATTGCTCACAGGTCTACTCTGCTTCGAAAGGGTAGCACCTGATAGGGTATGATCTAAGAGTCAAGTAGAACTAATCTGTGTACTTATAGTAAACTGAATTGTTTGAAATAGAGATGTTTTGACATTTAATTGTTTGTAAACAAAAAGTATATTCATACGTATTGTTTGACGTTTAATTCGGCGTTAGATGACCCGAGAAGGGTTGCTATGCCATAAAACAAAACATAAATAGCAGCAACAAACATCTAGAAAATATACACATCTGAAGCGAAATTATTCTGCACACATTCTTCTGGCACTCTAACAGTTCTTTGAAGAACAACAATATTTATCTTACGACTTGTATATATAAAAAAACAGATTTGGTATTAAATAACCCCCAATGGTTGCCATGCCATTAAACACCAATCAACTTTTTATTTTTTACTTCGTGGAAAATGTATACTTCTTTCTTTCTTTCTTTCTTTGCACATATATAATCTTGATACTTTTCTTTCTTTTTACCTCATACACATATCTGAAGCCATAAGATTGTATTAAGACTATCTTTTAAAAGGGACTGTTTTCTTTCCCTACCTTTATTTAAAATACGGGCAACATTACCACACTAGACGGAGCCTCTCTGACACTAGTAGACAAATTCCCCTATCTAGGAAGTAGCGTCTCATCAACCGAAAAGGACATCGACACACGACTAACGAAAGCATGGACAGCTATCGATAGGCTTTCGATCATATGGAAATCAGACCTGACCGATAAAATGAAACGCAGTTTCTTCCAGGCAGCGGTTGTATCGATACTGCTATATGGATGCACTACATGGACGCTAACTAAACGGCTGGAGAAGAAACTAGACGGCAATTACACAAGAATGTTGAGAGCAATATTGAACAAGTCCTGGCGACAACACCCCACAAGGCACCAACTATACGGCCACCTGCCTCCCATCACGAAAACTATACAAGTTAGACGAACCAGACACGCAGGACACTGCTGCAGAATCAAGGACGAGCTCATAAGTGATGTACTCCTATGGACCCCCACATATGGCCAAGCAAAAGCAGGACGACCAGCTTGAACTTACATACAGCAGCTATGTGAGGACATAGGATGTAACCCTGAAGACCTGCCAGAGGCGATGAATAATTGGGAGAAGTGGCGAGAGAGGGTCAGGGATATCCGTGCTAGCGGCACGACATGATGATGATGATGAATTCTTGCTAAGTTTAGAAACGTTTGACACGAGCCTGAAGGAGCCAACGATATGAGGTAGGAGGATTGTTTGTTTACTGTCTTTTACTGTTAAATTTTTGAAGAAAAAGAAAAAGAACTGTTGGTGTCTCTAAACAAAATAGGTCATATATGCGAGTGAAAATCATAAAAGCAAGGTAACTTACAGCTGTTTATTATAACTGGATTAGTAAAAGAATGTGTAAATATACATTGTAATGTTGAAACAAATGAAAATAATGTCGAATAAATCTAATTTTTCTTAAGCAGAGGAATTATATATTGAATTGAATAACCAGAAAATCCGGCGAACACCTACTCACGGAATCACTGGACAGCTGTTTCCACCTTATTAGGTCTCATCAGCAGTCTATACCGTTATTTCCACCACTGTAGATCGAACCAGTGACCGAAGATTGTAAAGCTGAAACTCTACAACTGAGCCATCAGTTCTTATCGCACACAAGTGACGTCAACTTAACATCTGTCAAGTGTCAACGTCGGATAAATTCTACCAACATGATTATAGTATTTTCTCTGTTCAATTTTTAAAGTTAATTTTCTTTTGAGATTAATTTTGTCTGCGGCCATGAATGGATTATTTATTTATTTATTTTGTTTACTTTACATCGGCCAGTTAGAAATCAGCCTATTAATGTAACGTGCGGGATCGTATTTACTAGGTGGCCGTGGTTCGTATAATAACTGAGTCTGGTATGTCTACGGGAAAAGTCTGCATTCATTGAACTGAATGTTCTGTTACTAAGGAAATCCGAGAGACAATGATTTCAACATAATATCATTATTTATGAGCAACTATACACAGAAACAAAAATACTAAAAAGAACAATGTGTGTGCGTGTGTGTGCGCGCGCACGTGTGTGTGTGTGCGTGTGAAGGAAATGAAATATGGTCCAATTTACCGACTTTGCAAATGTTCCTTTGCTTATTTATAGACATGTCTGTAGTCTATGTACTTTCGACTTATGTTGTAAGTCAATGACTGTTCTATTGAAATATTAAGGTTAAGGTTATTTGATTTATTACTCATAATGTCCGTTCGGGAAAAAAATGCTTAAAACAGCAACATTATTGATGATTAAAAAAAACAAGAACGAATATGGTATGTTGAGAAGTGATAAAAATTCAAAGTATTGTGAAATCATTGTAAAAACACACACACACATACACACAAACTCACCCCCCCACACACATGCGCACACTCACACACACACAAAAACACCATACACTCACGCAAACACACACACACACATGCACACGTACATTCATTCACACAAACATGCACAAAGATACACACATACAGACACACACACACACACACACACACTCACAAACACTCAAACACATACATATGCCCACACAAACACAAATACACACACTCGCAAAATCATACACACGCACACACACAAACACATGCACACTTATACGCACTCACACACACATAAACATGCACATACAAAAACACAAACACGCTCACACGCACACTCATACACACTCACATACACACTAATACAAGCACATATACTCACACACAAACACACACACATACATACACATATATATAGTGTTTTATGTTAGTTATTTGACTTGTTTGTTTTTGTAGTTTTGCTTTTGTCTCTGCTTTTTTTACGTTTTTTTTTTTTTTTGCTTTTAGCTGTTTTTTCTTATTGGAATGGCATATTATTACACCTGATTGACAAGTCTTTGACAAAAAGTGACAGGCCATTAATTAACACGTCTATCTGAACGAACCAAGCACCAGATACCAAGTAAGTATGGGTTGGGCTAGGTTGGGTTTTATGGCATATCAACCATTGTTAGTAATTTAATGCCTAATCCTGCTTTTACACACATACTCAAAATAGGATTTGTAAACACATAGTTAGTATACACATTTAAATGATCAAACAGTTCTATCTTTAAAAATTCAATTTAGCATAAATCAATAAAGTAATATGTTTTCACGTATTGCTATGTATCAACAACAATTCAATTAAATATCAGTCATTTGTTTACACATAGTTAAATGATCAAACAGTTCTATTCGAACAATTCAGTTTAGCATAAATCATTTTTTGCACACAGTTTAAATGTTAAATAGTTCTACTTGACCCATAGATAGGACCCTATCAGGTACTACCACTCCGGGCTAAGGTACTATTTACCAACCCCTCCGCTCGGGCAGGATATGACACAAGGTCAATTTTTAAGCGGAGTTTAACAGGTTTGAATTCAGAGTTTTCCTTCTCCTAGACTAGTTGCCTCACCAAGGCTGAAGAACCTAGTCCGTCCTACTATTTACCCATAGCTGGAGGGAGAATAAGGGGGTTCATACCTTTCCCAAGGGTATTTGCCCGAAAGTGAACGTAATAGCGCGACTGGAGTACGAACTCGTGTACTACGATTCCGCAGTTCATCGCTTTAACTTCCGGGCTAAGGTGGACCTGGAAGTGATGACAATGGAGAGTAATCCGCATTCCCCAAACTTTCAGCATTACTGTAGACTCGCCATCAGATTGTTTAATGTCATATAAAGGACACTCGTTTGTGAGTGGGAGTCTTATCTCTCTGCAGAGATGCTATCGGTGTACAGCCCCAGCCGACCGGGCTCCAAGTAAGCATGATACACTGATGAACTTTAAGTCTACTTATTAATAGCCGATGAGTTGCATTTAAAAAAAAACACAAGGCAACCCTAATTTTTAAAAAATGTATGGAAAAATTAAATTTATTGGCAAATCATTTTATTGTTTATAGACGGGCAGAAAGTTGGGGTGACATGATATTAAAATCAAATTATCAATCAACCAAATATATATATATATATATATATCCATATATATATATATATCATGTCGTACCACTAGCACAGATATCCCTGAGTCTCTCTCACCTCTCCTCCCGATCATTCAACGCTTCTGGCGGGTCCTAAAGGCTACATCCCGTATCCTCACAGAACTGCTGTATATAGGTTCGAGCTGGTTGTCCTGCTTTTGCTCAGTCATATGAGGGTGTCCATAGGGGTACATCCCTTATGAGCTCGTCGCTACTTCTCCAGCAGAGTCCTGTATGTCTGGTTCGTCTAACTTTGATAGTTTTCATGATGGGAGGTCGGTGGCTGTACAGTTGGTGCTTTGTGGGGTGTTGCCTCCAGGACTTGTTCAATATTGCTCACAGCATTCTTGTATAGTTGCCGTCTAGCTTTTTCTCCAGCCATTTAGTTAGCGTCCATGTAGTGCATCCATATATCAGTATCGAGACGACCGCTGCCTGGAAGAAACTGCGTTTCATTTTATCGGTCAGTTCTGATATACACACTCACACATATATATATATATATATATATATATATATATATATATATATATATATATTTTGAAATAGGTAGGTCCACGAAGAGATTTGTATTTTTTTAATTTATTTATTTTGTTATTACATACGTGTTATATATGCGTATGTTTCCAGCTTGTTCCTTTCGTCAGCTGGAAACATACACATATATAACACGTATGTAAGAATAAAATAACTAAATTCAAAAAATACAAATCTCTTTGTGGACCTACCTATTTTGAAATATATTTTTATTTTTTCTTTAGACCAACAACAAACGTGTATATATATATATATATATATATATATATATATATATATATATAAAATTAACAATTATAAGGAAATTACAAAATACTTTTATTTATGGTTAGGTTTTTAGACTGATCTCCAAATTGGCGATTTAAAACAATTAAACTGCATCATTATCAAATTAGGACTGATATTTCAGACAAAAAAAAAATGTTTAAATCAAAAAATCTATTAAGTGTCACTCATTTTAATTCGAGAATAATTCCTAAAATTACGTAAAAAATCATTCAATAGTAAAAGACTCTGAAGAAAAAACTCGCTAAATCTCTTTTCTGTTATGTGATTTGTTTTTTACGAAAACACACATCATTTATATTTCCCGAAAAATCTTTTAATTAGCAACAAAACTTTGTATGATAAACAACTACGAGCCGAACTACGAACCTGTAGTAATATTTAAAGTTCATTTTTCATAAATTCCCATAAATTGTTTTGGTCGTTGAGACGTTTACTATGTAGCACATCTACGGCCGGGAGAGCTATAACCGGAAGAAGAATAGTTTGATTCATATCTTTCCGAAAGGAGCTAGCATGATTGGAAATGCAGCCAGCCTTGTTCAGGATTTAAGTACGATTTGTCAAGTCCACTTTAGATGACGATTATCGTTTCTTGACTCGTAATACCTATATGATCTGAATATCAATTTTTTTTGTTCAGAAAAAATCCAAAATACAATTCTTACAGCATAACAGCAAGAACGAATATAGAAAAAAGAAGATATTTTTTTTGCCTCTGGTTTTGTTTTATGGCATATAAACCATTGCTGGTTATTTAATGCCAAATCCATTTTCATACATAAGAGTTCTATTTCAAACAATTCAGTTTAGCATAAGTACAATTTAGTTCAATTTGTTTCATAGACAGGATCCTATCAGGTGTTTCCATTCCAGGCCAGAGTGGACCAAGGAGCGATGGCAATGAAGGGGTACTCTGCATTCCCCAAAGTGCCTGCATTACTGGAGCCTCACGATCAGAGTGTTTAGTGTCATACGTATCAAGGACACTCCTCTTGGGAGTCTTACCCCTCTGCAGAGATGTAGTCAGTGTATTCTACAGGCCCAGCCGACTGAGCCAAGAAGGCATGTATTTAAATGTGTGTATCGGGGGAGGGGCTGTGTAAATCCCTCGATTCTATCAACTTTGCAAAAATTTCCATTGATTATATTTGATTATTACCGTCATTTGCCTATGTGCCTCGGTCAGGATTATAAGCATTTTTTAGCACACTTCTTAAAACAATATGCAAGTACCTTCTTGAAAAACATGACTGAATTCGATATTAAGTAATTCATCAAGAGTTGCCGTACCGTAAAATAATCAACCAACCAACCAACCAACCAACTCTAATCAAAAATATGAATATATAGCAGTCTAAAAATAAGCATATTCTCATATCGTTTTATGTAATTATGTTTCTGGCAACAGGAGCGTTGCAATTTTATTTTTGGTTAGTGGCTTCAATGCTGTAGAATTTGCCTTGAATAATACTTAATAATATCCATTTAGATTGTATAATGTCTCACGGAAAATAATAAAAGACTGGTATCTTTGTTTGAGAAGAAAATCAGCTTTTTCAAAAAATATGTTACAAAAAATTATCCGAGTTTTCATATTTATGGATGATACAGCCAAGTCAAATGATAAAATACGATAAAGTTTACTTGGAGTTTTATATGTTTTTGAGGGTTCGACATAAGAAGATTATCAGTCGTTAGCGAATGAAAAATGTTTTTCACCATCACATTGTATCAGGAAACTCCTGAAAATCCTCCTGCTCATGATCATCATCAACATCATCATCAAGGTGTGCTGATAGCAAAGATTCCTTTGACTATTTCTCGCCCTCCGTCCCTATCGCCCATTGCTTTTAGTAAGTTTATTTTTCTTTTTTTTTTTTTTTGTTTTTCAAGAAAGAAAATTCAAATGATCAAGTGTGGTACCAGATATAAAGAGATTTGAGACAATAAACCGACCGTAATACCGGGTTCAAATTGTGCGACCATCAAATATAATCAATGATAATCAATCAATGATCTTGCCTCGGCTAGTCACTAGATATCAAATTTCTTACAAAGAGAGAATTTTATACGAGTTGTGCCAGGTGGTCTTGCATTAGATGGTTAATAGTTGGTTTTTTTTTTGTGGCATATCAACAATTGTAGGTTATCTCATATAAAATCATATCATATCTATAAAATTTGTATTTAAACGAGCTGTTAGAGTTGATCTAGGTGGTCTAGCATTAGATGGTTAATGGTTGTTGTTTTTTGTGGCATATCAACATTTGTAGGTTATATCATACAAAATCATATTATATCTATAAAATTTGTATTTAAACGAGCTGTTAGTGATTATCTGTTTGTACACGGTAAGATGGTTTAAAGTATTGCTATTTAATATTAATAATTCTATCTATCAAATATTTATATCTAAAATTTGCACAGAGCTGTACGATTTAAAATAGCAATTATAAAAACCCTTAGTAAATCATTGAAAATTTTTATTCAACTTAGGGATGAAACTCTGATAGATGCTACCACTCCGGGTCCAAGTGGATCTGTGAGTAATGGAAACTAAGAGGTAACTCCACATTCTTCAAACCTGGTGGAACCTCCACATCAGATACAATTCCCTCATTGTGATAGGGACTTACCTCTCTGCTGAGATGCAATCGATGTATAGAACAAGGTGGTTTAGCATTGGTTGGTTAGTTGGTTGTTTGGGTTTTATGGCAAATCAACCTTTGTAGGTTATTTAACGCCAAATTAATTTTTATACAAATGATCGGTTCTATTTCAAACATTTCAGTTTAGCATGAGTACACAGTTTGTCAAAAACATTTCTATTTCAAGCCATTCAGTTTATTCAAACAGTTATAATTCAGCCAATTCCGATTAGTATAAGCATAGATTTTGTTTACACAGTTAAATGTCAAAATAGTTCTAATTAAACAATTCCCTTTAGTGTAAGTACAGTTTCAATGTATAAAACAGTGCCATTTCAAACAATTCAGTTTAGCATAAGTACGCAGTTTAATTGTAAAAAAACATTTCTATTTCAAGCTACTCAGTTTAGTCAAACAGTTTTAATTCAAACAATTCAGTTCAGTACAAGTATGCATTTTAGTTCTATTTAACCTTTACATTGGGCCCTATCAAGTGCTACCACTCCGGGATAGAGTGAACCTAGGACCATGTCAATGAAGGGGTACTCCGCATTCCCCAAAACTTCAGCATTAATGGAATCTCACCATCTAGGACACTCGTTGTGGGGGTCCTACCCCTCTCCAGAGAAGCAGTCGGTGTATTCTACCACCCCATCCAGTTGGCCATGGTGTAACATTGGTAAACATGGGATGCAGCATGGTGGATGTGAAGCAAGGCAGATAAATCCAATAGCGGGTCAACAAAGGGCTTCATCGTATGCCTGGCAAAGGAATATCACAGGTCAATAACTCGGATCAAATAGTTCAGTCAGGAACCTATAGTTACTCTTCTATAAGGCTGCTGTTCCTTGATGAGAAAAATAGACATCGAAAGATTACCTTGACATTGATTCAACTTACTCCCGAAATAAAAATTCATTAAATAATACAAGTTTTTCGAGATACGTTTACCAAGAGTCACTTGAGAAAAAGAAAGATATGTCTTAAGCCTAACTTAGTACGGCATAAGGACATTTGACACAGAGGGTGTATCCATGGACTTCACTAGCCATTATCAGCAACAATAACCTACCAAGCATCGTTGTGTATATGTGCGTGCCGGCATCGTATATTTTATTTCTTTTGGGGCTGCCCGTGTGCGAAATCTGCTTGTTGTTATGGAAACGAAATTTATGAGATAGGTAGCGAGGGAATGGAAAAGAAATCATAGCTAAGAAAACAGTTTCCGGATAAGGTGTTATCTTATTTCTTGTTTTTCGATTGTGCTGCAGCAAGCAGCAATATCCCGTAAGATGAAATGAAAGTTTACAAAAGAAAAAAGAAAAAAAAAATATGGTAGAATTTTCAAAATGTCAAAATTTTGCTATTCCATTTTTATTTTTGATATATTTTTATTCTTTCATTTGTTTCTTTCTCTCTGTCATTGAATCCCCCCCCTCTCTCTCTCTCTTAAGTTCAGGCTTAAATCTCCTGCAAAGCGGAAGGTTGCAAAGATGAAATAAAGAAATTATTTTTTTTGAATCGGAAAATTCATCTCAAGTAATACAAAATAATAATAAATAATCCGAAAGAATTTTCTAACAAACATTTATATATCAATTGTTATATTTACCAATTTCCACTATATGCCTATATTTACCCAACCCCTCCACCACGAGCAGAATATGAACATACTCAATATCTTTAAAGCCAGAGTAAGCTGGTTCGTGCGTGTGTGTGCGTGTGTGTGCGTGCGCACACACACGCACACACACACATACACTAACATATATATATATATATATATATATATATAAATTCACCTAATTCCTCCTCAAGAGGAGACACAAGGTCAATTTTTAGGCGGAGTTTAACATGTTCAAAGTTTTTCTACTAGACCGGTAACCATACCAAGTTTCAAGAGCCCAGTCTGTTCGACAATTTACCTAAAGCTGGAAAGAGAACAGTTGGATTCATGTGTTTCCTGAGGAAATTGGCTTTATGTGAAATGCAAGCAGGTTCATCTATGATTTGAATTATATATATATATATATATATATATATATATACATCGATTCATGTCTCTATCTTGCTTTTTTGCCTATCTATCTATCTATCTATCTATCTATCTTTTTTTAATACAAATATGTAACAGTCCAAAAATAAGTACAAATTTCATATAAATTATTTCTCTCTGTTTCTCTGTCTCTGTCTCTCTTTCTCTCGCTTTCACTCGCGTGCGCGCTGTAGACCTAACAATTGTAACGTTAGTAGTAATGATAAAGAATTATGGATGGAGGAGAAATTAACTCAACCTTCCACCAATAAACCTAATTAATTATTTAACCAAAGGTCGGAGATACTTAATATTTGTAAGTATAAAAAAAGCTTGGTAGGTAAAATATATCTTTTTTCTTGTTTTTTAAGCTATTTTTTTATTTTTTCTAGCGGTCATTTAATAAATAAAACTGAATTTAGTCCAACCAACTCCTTCAAAAACACACTTGCCCAATCAGCTGGGGCTGTAGAATACACTGATGGCATCTCTGTCGAGGGGTAACCCAACCCAAACAATTTGATGGTGACGTTCCATTACTGCTGGAGGTTGGGGAATGAGGTGTACCCCTTCATTGCTATTGGTCCCAGGTCCACTCTGGCCGAGATTGGTAGCCCCTGATAGGGTCCTATCTATGGGTCAAATAAAACTAAACTGTGTACTAATGCTAAACTGAATTGTTTGAAATAGAACTGTTTTTACATCTAACTGTGTAAACAAAACTATACTTATACTGAACTGAATTGTTTGAATTAGAACAATAGCTTGAAAAATGTCTTTGACAATTAAAGTATGTACTTATGCTAAACTGAATTGTTTTAAGT
This sequence comes from Sepioteuthis lessoniana, assembly GCA_963585895.1. NCBI lineage: Eukaryota > Metazoa > Mollusca > Cephalopoda > Myopsida > Loliginidae > Sepioteuthis > Sepioteuthis lessoniana. Next base: position 64,070,571 of record OY757925.1, on the reverse strand, counting down.
AGAGCTGTTTATTTGAATAAAAATGGATTTGGCATTTAATAACCTACAAAGGTTGATATGCCATAAACCCAAACAAACAGACACATTCACACACAGGCACGCTCGCATGCGCATATGCATATATTTGTAGGTAGAAGTCGAAAAAGTTCTCGAACTCACCAAGAATTAAGAGCACAACTGAATATTTTGTTTGAGGCAATACACTACAACAACAAACAAACAAAAATTTGAAGTAGTTTTTCTAGTTTTATAAGAAGTGGCAGTCTGCTGTCTAAAGAAAATTGTTCAGCTATGGTCTTCTTAATGCGTGAGGCTTAGAACTTTTTGAAAGAGCTTTGAATGGCATTGTTGATATATAATCGTAATTTACGAAGCTCTTTGCTTCGATATGGCACAAGGCCGAAAGAATGGAGCACCCAATGAGATATATAATTGAATTCCGAAAGATGTTATTTGCGTTTTTATTTCGCGCTAATGTTCTTGGAAAAAGGCAAATATAAATACATATCTTCTACCCTTAGGTTTAATTAAAATTGTTTGGCTGACAAGGATTTCTAGATTTAGAAGGACAACCAGTCTTGGAGAAGGAAAAACCCTGAATTCCAAACCTGAGGAAAGTTGT
>OY757925.1:63982449-64064949 GCA_963585895.1 Sepioteuthis lessoniana | reverse complement strand
GTTGGTAAAGGGACTGGAGGACTTTGAAATAAGAGGACGAGTGGAGACCGTCAAAACTACAGTATGGTTGAGATCGGCCAGAATATTAAGAAGAGTCCAAAAGACTTGTGGAGACTTGCTGTAACTCTGACTCCAGTGGAAAACCACCAGCTAACGCTGGAGTGAAAAACTCTCTAATGAGTAAAAGGATAATAATAATTGTTAAGATCGGTCAGAATACTGAGACGAGTCCTGAAGACTTGAGGAGACTTGCTATCACTCAGACTCCTGTGAAAGACCAGCAGATGACGCTGGACTGAAAAAATTGTGAGCAATAATGATAATGATAACAATTCCTGAACAATTATATTTTCTAGTAAATATTCTCAATATATGATTTACCGATATATGCCATCAAGTATTTTTATCGAATAAAAACAATTCTAAAACATACACTTCAGCCATAGAATCCTATGAGCCACCTCCATGGTGCCTTGCATTGCATCACGGATTGTTTTGAAAGCTTGCTGATAATTGTTAGTGATTTTGCTTCTTACTGGGTGGTTTATATTTCTAACCTTCAACCAAAAATAAGCTCTGCTAAGTAAATAAAACTAAGATGAAATTTCAATTGTATTTAACAGGGTGTTTTTGATCAGATGCATTTAGAATTTAGTGAGAAATGTAGACCTGCCGTCTGCTGATTATCACTTTCATTTTAGATGTGAAGGGAGGTAACTATCTAGTTCTTTCCTTTAATGATTGTTATTACAGATAAGGTGACCTTGAAACTACGTGATCTGTCAATTCTTTCAGAGCCATTCTCATCTCTAACGTCCTATAAAAAATGTGCTTCCAAAACATCTTCAATAATGTTCGTTCCTTGAATCCTTTTTAGTCAATATTCAATGAAGAGATCATCATCATCATCATTATGAAGAAGTGCTGATACCACTTATTCCCTTGACTCTCTCTCACAATACGCCCCAAATAGTTATCACTCTTGGTATGTCCTGAAGGTCGCATCCAGTGTCTGCAAAGAGATAATGAATAAAAATTTTGCTGGTCAGCCAACACGAGAGAGTCCATGAGTCGTATTCCAGAGGAAAATCTCTATTATGTATTCGTCTTTATTTCACAAGCTTTATCCCAGCATATCATGTTTGTCTCGGATAGTGTATAGGATGGGAGGTAAGTGGCCATACAGCTACTGTTTTGTTGGATGCTGTTCAAAACATCAAGCAGCATTCTTGCTTAGTTCCCATATGGGTTTTTCTTTAAGCGTTTCGTTAGAGTCTAGCTGCTGCAGCCATACAATAGTACTGACACCGCTAGAGCTTGGAAGAATTATCATTTAATTTTATCAGCTAAAAGCATTCTTATCATATAGAAATACCTTCCTGATATATTTGTGTAAAACGAACTCTCGTGTGTTTGGTTTGTCAATACTTGTTTTGTAGTCACAAAATCATTCATTCTTTATAGGCGATACCACACACACACACACACACACACACACACACACATATATATATATATATATATATATATATATATATATATGATGAAAATGAGTCGAAAAGTGGAATAACTGAACTTTTACATCGGGTTTACTGCCGATATTTCGTTCTTTATTCACAGAAGAACTTCTTCCGATTAAACATTTTTTTGATTTTTTCTACATTTTAGCAATTTGGAGAAAAAGATAAAATAAAGGTATAAAGGGGAGGAAAAAGGGTTTCCCTCCCTTATTTTATCTATTTCCTCAAATTGTTAAAATGCAGAAAAAACTCAAAAAAATGTTTAGTCAGAAGAAGTTCTTTTGTTAATAAAGAACGAAATATTCCCATTAAACCTGCTGTAAGTGTTCGATTTATCCACTTTTCCACTTATTTTTATCATCTTGTTAGATTCACCAAAATCTTCCATTTACAAAATATATGTAAGCATGTATGTACTGCCCTGTTACTGGAGCTTAGAACACACTGACTGTATCTTCTACAGAGATCTGAAAAACATAAAAAGTACTATTCTGAGAATGACACTAAACTGCATCGGATAGCGAGGCACCGGTTTTAGAGATCTAGTAGTATGGATGACCCTTTCATTATCATCACCGTTTGGTCCACTCTGACCCGGAGTGGTAATACTCGTTAAACTCTAGCCTAGTAAGCTGGGGCTGTAGAATACACCGACTGCATCTCTGCAGGGGAGTAAGACTCCTCCAACGAGTTTCCTGGATATGACATTAAACATTCTAACTGCAAGACTATAATCTTGGAGCTTTGGGGAATGTGGAGTACCCCTTCGTTCCCAGGTCCACTCTGACCTGTAGAAGTAGCACCTGATAGGGTCCTATATATGGGTCAAATAGAACAGTTTAACATTTCAACTAGGTGCAAACAAATGACTTATGCTTAGTTGAATTGTTTTAAATAGTAGTATTTGATCATTTAACTGTGTGTAAATAAATGACAACTTAATTGAGCTGTTAGTGATACATAGCAATACTTGGAACCATTTAATTTTGACTTATGCAAAATTGAATCGTTAGAAATAGAACTGTTTGGTTATTGAACAGTGTGTAAGGAAATGGCTGTTGTTAGTGTTACATTGCAATATTTGGAACAATTAAACTTTGTTGAAATGTTTTTGCAAATCAAAAATATTTTATATATATTAATTAACCGGATTTGGCATTAAACAACCTATAAAGGTTGATATGCCATAAAACCAAACTAAAACAACCTGTTAATACCCCATCTATAGGTTAAATAGAACTTTTTAAAAGTTGCTCGTATTCAATAGAAGTGTTTGCAAAAAATTCTCTTAAGATACAATTACACTTAAAATGCAAATTTAAACGTACAATGATCGCGATTCTCTAACCCCTGGGAATAAACTTATTTTGGACAGGTTGACATGTCCTTGAAATTAATCAATCATATATATATATATATATATATATATATATATATATATATGCATGTGTGTGCGCGCGTATGTACGCGTGTGTGTGTGTGTGTGCGTGTGTGTGTGTGTGTGTGTGTGATACAGGGTTTGTGTATTAATGGATGGATGTTGAAGCATTGAAGACGTAAACGATAAAATTTACGACGAGATTTTTTTAAATTTTAGATAAAGAAATGGCGGAATTTGAAGAAAATGCGGGAAAGTTTGAGTAGAAAAAATATATAAAAATAAATAACAAACGAAATTAAAAGAAATGGCAGAACGCTCAATGACAATGCGGGACGTAAATAGAGAAAACTAAATGTAGTGATGGAAACAGTTCTTCTTTGGGCAATCAATTTTTGTTTAAGGAAGGAATTAGAATTCTTATATTCGCAGGATTAACTTTCTAACTTCTTATTTCAAATTTCCGCAACTCACCCAACCTCAACCCCAAACCGACCCTGTATGTATCCATTTTGCTTGTTTGTATATTTTCAAACGAAAATTTTAGAAATAAATAAACAACGATGAAGTTCTTTAAAAAGAAAGCCTTGTTTTCATTTAAAGGATTTATTTTTACTTAAATTCAAATCTTGAAAAATATTCACCCGACGTTTTTGTTTCTTTTTTTTGTTTTTGTTTTGTGTTGTTTTGTTTTTTCAAATTTAATTTTTTTTATTTCATTTCTTTTTAACCTGAATTAAATATCCAGCCTTCTTAGCTCCTCCACATACCTTCGTTTTGCCTCCTTCATCTCTTTCAAATGTCAATATATTTTAATTGTACTCGGATCTCTAAATTTTAATTCGACGAATAAGGATCCCTTTCCCATTTTTTTCTGCAAAGTATTTATTATCTTTAATCTAAATGTTGTTCTAATCTCTTTCAGGTACTTTTTTTGTTGGGGAGGGGACAACTGTATAATATGTCGGTGGGGTGAGGTTAAGTGTTTCTTACAGATTCGGCAGATTTCTCTTGGTTTAACCGTTAATTGTACGTAGGAACATATGCTGGTAGGCATGAACTCTATCTATCTATCTATCGTTTTTTATAGAAATATGTAGCAGTCCAAAACAAGTTTATCCAGTTGGATGGGGCTGTAGAATACACCGACTGCACTTCTGCAGAGGGGTAATACCCTATCAGTGAGTGTCCAGAATATGACACTAAACAATCTGATGGAGAGGTTCCAGTTATGCTGGGGCTTTGGGAAATGCGGAGTACCCCTTCATTGCCATTGCTCCGAGGTCCACTCTGGTACGACGTGGCAGCACCTGATAGGGCCCTATCTATTGGTTAAACAGAACTAAGGGCATACTTATGCTCAACTGAATTGTTTGACGAAACTGAATAGTTTGAAATAGAAATGTTCTTGACAATTAAATCATGCTTACATTTAAACTGCGTGCTTATTAAAAACTGAATTATTTGAAATGGAACTGATTTTTGACATTTGTGTAAACTGTACTTATTTGTATAAACTGTACTTTACACAAAACTGAATTGTTTAATATAGAACACTTTTGACATTTAACTGTTTGTAAAGAAAATCTGTATTTATACTAAACTGATTTAGCTGAATTAGAACTGCTGGACTAAACTGTATAGCTTGAATTAGAAATGTTTTTCACAATCAAACTGTACTTATATTTAAACTGTGTACTTATGTTAAACAGAATTGGTTGAAATAGAACTATTTTCATAAAGAGTACTTATTGTCGATTGAAAAGTGTACTTATGCTAAACTGAATTGCTTGAAATAGAACTGACAATTTGCATGAAATAGATTTGGCGTTAAATAACCAACAAAGATTGATATGCTATAAAACCCAACCAACCAACCAACCACACAAGTACGTCTGTCTGTCTGTCTGTCTCTCTCTCTCTCTCTCTCGATGTATATATACATATATGTACACCCATATACTCACATACATATATGTATGTATATATGAATATGTACGTGTATAGTTTTCTTTGGTTTGATTTGTACCCTATCTTTTCTTTACCAACAGTTATTGGCCCAGTCGACGGGTGGAGGGGTCTGTAGAATACACCGACAGCATCTCTGCAGTGGGGTAAGACTCTTCCAACGAGAGTCCTAGATATGACTCTAAACAATCTGATGGTGAGGAACGTAGAGTATCCCTTCATTGCCATCGCTCCCAGTTCCACTCTCGCCCGGAGTGGTAGGGCCTAATAGGATCGTATCTATTGATCAAATAGAACTAAACTGCGTACTTATGCCAAACTGAATTGTTTAAAATAGAACTGTTTAAAGTATAAAAATGGATTTCGCATGAAATAACCAACAATGGTTGATAAAGCCATAAAATCAACCAACCAACCAACCAACAGTTGTATGATATCCGGTAAATTAATTATAATTTGTTAATGATTATGATTTCAAGTAATAATTTGTATAAAGTATCCCTATCTAATAATAAAATTTTGCAGGTCAAGTATATATTCTTAATTATTAATAATAATTATTTATTTTCTCGGTTTCATGGCTTCAGGCAGACTTATTTAATACTAAATATTTCCAAACAAATCTATATAATACAAGGATTGGGACCTAATAAATACGACCTCTTCAGAGTCAACCAGAGAGTAATGGCTACAAAGATGTCATACCACATTCCCCTGGATTCCACATCTATTGCCTTACCTCCAGATTCAGTTTAGAATCGTCAGCAACGGATCCAAAACACACACACACACACACACACACACACACACACACACATACATACATACATAAACACAAGATAGATAGATAGATAGATAGATATTCCTAGAGTTTATTACAATAGAGATCTATGCATCTATCCTTAGCCGGAACTACGTCACTATCGACGTTACAATTCCTTTTGTTATTTACGTCACATTATACATGATTCGATTATTTTATCAAAATCTCAATTAAAAAAAAAATTGTTTTATATGATTAATAATTTTGGCATTATCTGCATACTAACCACATGAAACTGCATTCCAATAATCACCCAAATAGCGGTTTGCAGTGGGAATGGGTAGGCTAAGCGTTTGCCAATGGTCCGGAAGACCGGGGTTCAATCCCAGGTCAAGTCTTACCAAAGACTCAAGAAATGGTACATGATACCGCCTTGCTTAGTATTCAGTAATATAACGTATGGAACAAGGGTAAAGTGGAGCAATCCTGGGAATGGAGTAGCGCCTTCCCCTACACCTCAGTGTAGTAGCTATTGAAAAGGGAGCCTTTGGGTCCCCCTCGACTAAGTTCACCAAATTTACTTACTTTAATGTTCATATTGATCTTAAAAGTTTGATTTTAATGGATATTTGTTTGGTAATATCGATTTCTAATCGTTTGGTTTTTTTCTAGCAAATATGTGCAAAAATCCCGTCGATAAATACCTAAAGAAATCGGTGATCCATTTGCATTTCAAAGACCTAGAAAATTTTATACATCCCATTTCCTTTTATGGATTCTGGTTCGTGCACTTACCATATAGTAGCATAGTCAAATTTGAATATTTTGCACAATTCCCAGCGAATAACCTTTTCATTCCGTTCCTGTCTAGTCTTGCACTCCTTTTGCGCAAGTTTGTTTATTTCGCTAATCGGATTAACCATCTTATCTCTGTCTCTGTATAATATACACTTGCTATTCTATTGTGTATTATCAATTTTCATGTTAATATAATTGATTCCTAAGACATTATTTTGTGTAGCCTTATGGTCTCAAGCACTAAATTACGGTGTGCAGATCTGCAAACTCGATCGAGTTCCCCTGGTATTCGTACCGGCTGGCTGAGATCGGCAAACCCTTGGTCTCGAGGGTGGGTAGAGTCCACACCAGAATTTACCTGCTTTGCAAGCTTAAGTTAATTGCTTGACATTGGGACATCCCATTTAGGAAATGCCGATATGTTACTTAGCCATACATGAATATGTGAAATAGATATAGAATGTTCATAACTCATATATAGATAACATAGGAATCCCGAAACACGAAAAAGTTTACGACTTCTTAGTTCAGGTACGAAACTTTTTATTACCTTTGAGTTAAAAGTTTTTTCGACATGAGGACAGAGATACACAATCTTTCTATGCTGACTTTTCTATCTGCCCCAAACCACGCGCGGCCCCTGTTGCAAACTACTGGCCTGGCCTTGGCGAGTCCCGAAAGTCAACCTTCTTCTTCCAACGCTAAAACTCAACTAACTGCTTTTTCTCAAATCCCGGCTCACGCTTCCGGTGCATGACGTCACTCACACCTCCTGGTCTCATTTTCTATCTGGGGTTTTATTTTGACATCTGTGAATGACGCATTCTTCCCGCGCGTGCATGAACACCTGCGTTAGTGTTTGCACGTAACTAACCCATGCATTGAGCGAAAGGTTCTCATCCTAACTAAACCGAAAGGCAAGATATACAAAACGAAATCCCTCCGCAATTATATTACAGATACGGTTAAGAAATTTTGTCCCCGCCACACATGGGTTTCGACCTATGCATGGCTCCCAATTTAAAATGGCCTTGAGCCAAATTTAGCCTTGGAGGAAAGTCTAATAAATATTGCCTTATAGTATTATTACTTTTTATGATTATCGTTGTTGTTTTTGCCCTCGTTGGTGTTACCGCTGTTGCTGTTGTTTCTGTTGTTGTGGTGGTGGTGGTAGTGATGGCGGTGATAATGGTGATGCTGGTCGTGGTGCTTCTTGTTATTATTATGTGCCTGATCATATTGATTTTATACGAATAAACATCCGGCAAGTCAAAGTGAGGTGTTTTCTTTCCGTGACAATTTCAAATTGATCGTTTTCATCGTCACATATCTATCTATCTTATATAATTTGCGTTTTTTATCAACGTCATTTTATTTATAGTACTGTATTCAGGCGACTGAAGTTCAATTCCCGATAGAGTCATATTAAAGACTCACAAAAATGGTACTTGATTCCTCCTTGCTTAACATTCAGCATCATAACGTACGCATCAAGGATTAAATGGAGTAATTCAGGGAAAGGAAGTAGCACCCTCCCTTACACCTCGGTATGGTAGGTATTGAAAAGGGAGCCTTCGAGTTACGCTCGACTACTGTCGCCTACTTTACTAGTACATATATATGTACGAGTGCATCTGTCTCTTTATTTATCTGTCTGTCTTTCTGTCTGTCTCTTGTCGGTCTGCCCATTGGTGTCCACCACATATGTCTATGTCATTTTCTATTTAAGTTTATTTCTCGTATTGTATGCTTATACACATGTATATTCATCTTATATATATATATATATATATATATATATATATATATATATACATATCAGTCTTTGTCTGTCAATTAGCTTGTTCGTCAATCCGATATTGTATTTTAGTCTTTTCGTCTATCAATCTATCTATCTCATATTGTTTTTTTTATCAACGTCTGTTATTTTACTGTAGTGTATCAATATATATTTACTAGTACATATCTATCTATCTATCTATCTATCTATCTCATATTGTTTGTTATTGCTTTTTTTAATCAACGTCTGTTATTTTATAGTAGTGTATCAATATATATCTACTAGTATCTATCTATCTATCTATCTATCTATCTCTGTATATTCATTCTTATCACTTTCGGGATGTTTCTACCCCACCAACTATCCACTTCCCTCCGTTCATATCTGTTTATCTATCCACAACTAGCAACATAAGTGTTTAGTTTCTCTGCACAACTACCTTTTATATTCGTTTCTTTTATATTAGCTTTCTTTGCGGCCTTTATTCCCATGCATATTAAACTTTAGCGAGAACAAAAGCAGACCACCATCAACTGACATGCGAGTTAGGAAGATAATCGTCCATTGGCAAATGCAATTCTATCCTACATCAAAGGCATGCCAACGAAGAACCAGAAAATACACCAGTGTTCAGAAGTAGTCCCACTCAGCGTACATATCTCAGTAGAATTTTGCCTCGGCTATTTGTGATCTAGGGGATTCCTGCGGCGTAGTGGCTAACGTACTGGACTGAAAAATCATAGGAAGTGTGTTCAAACTCCAGCTGCGCTATAGCTTTTACTTTCGGACTAATACGGTATGAGTTAAAAAGTACAACTGCAGATCTTCTACAAGGATGGCTTTGGTATTAAATAACACGCAAAGGTTGATATGTCATTAAACAAATAAACCAAATCTAACCATCTTCTATCAGTTTGTAGGTTGATTGGATTTTATACCATGTCAACCATTGTAGATTATTTAACGCTGAATCCTGTTGATTAAGTATATAAGGTTAAGTATATATGATTTGTAAGTAAGTCTGCTTAAATGGTCAAACAGTTTTCTCTGGCCCATAGTCAGGACCCTATCAAGTACTACGACCTCGGGACAGAGTGGACCTGAGAGCAATGGCAATGAAGGGGTACATCACATTCCCAAAACCTCACAGGATGGAACCTCAACATCAGATGGCTTAATGTCCTATTCTAGACACTCGTTGGGGGTGGAGATTTTACTCCTCTGCTAAGATGCAGACAATGTATTCTACAACCCCAGCCAACTGGCTACTATCAGTAAACAAGATGTTTGCACGATGTAATGATTAATCAGCTAGTCTAGCTGACCTTTGAGACATAATAGTTATCCAGGTAATCTGGCAAGAGATTGTGATGGAAGAGTTAATTAATTAATCTAGCAGACCATTGGGATGTAATGGTTGACCAGTTAATCTTGCTGACCATTGTATATACTCTGGAAAGACAACGCACTTACTTGAAAAAATCGAATAAAAGAAAATGATTTCACATTTTAAAAATAAGCGAGAAGAAACGATATTACACAGAAACTATAATAGAAGCAAACAATGCAGATGACCTAGTGCTTCTTGCGCATACATCAGCCTGATAAGAATCCCACATGCAAAGCTAAATCCAAGCAGCTGGAGTCATTGACCTCTACGGGAACTCAAATTAAATAGAAAACATTTTTTAAACCAAAATGAGGTATCTGAACTCTAGATGGTAAGCCTCTAAAATTAGTTGACCAGCTCACATACCTTTGTAGTAAAATTTCATCTACTGGGGGTTATGTTAGCATAAACCTTGCGAAGGTATGGAATGCTATGGACAGGTTATCGATTATATACAAATCTGATCTATCCAATAAAATAAAACAGGATTTCCTCCTTGTTGTAGCTGTTTCCATACTACATACATGCTCAGAAGACATATGGAGAAAAAGCTACACGGGAACAACACAAGAATGCTCCATTCTGTCTTGAATAAATCCAGGAAGCAGCACCCCACAAAAAAGCTGCAGTACAGCCACCTACCTTTCTTCTTACAAGCCATCAAAGTAACACGAACAAAACAAACGGGGCACACTGGGAGAAGCAAAGGCAAATTCGTAAACGTCGTTCTTTTTTGAACTTCTATACGTGGACATGCCAGTGATGGCTGTCCACCAAAACTTACATCAACTGTATTGCCACTGTAATTTTATGGATCTCCCAGGAGATCAAGAAATGGATACTGTGGACCAATGGCAAGGGAAAGAGAGAGAGAGAGAGAGAGAGAGAGAGAGAGAGAGAGTCCGTTCGACTTGATGATATATTAATAGATATATACATAATGTAACGCTTGGAAAAAAAACTCAACCACAGTTAAAGTGACATTATATATTTATTTCGACGAAGAATAATATTTTCGTCTCTTCAGATGATATACACACTTCTTCTAGGGTAGAGATTCGCAAATATGGTTTACAGTATATATATATATATATATATAAAGTTAGCGACCGTAGTCGAGGGCGATCCGAAGGCTCCCTTTGCAATAGTTACTAAACCAAAGTCTAGGTGAGGGCACTTCTTATTCCCCTGGATTGCTCCACTTTATCCTTGATACGTCCCTTATATTGCCGAGCGTTAAGTAAGGAGGTATCAAGTACCATTTTTAAAGTCTTTAGTATGACACAACCTAGGATTGAATCATTGGCAAACACTCTTCCCACTAGCCCTATGAGCCAGTATATATATATATATATATATATATATATATTGTCATCTACAGACAGACTGCTTTGTTCTATCAGAACCCATCAGTGTGGCTAGACACGTTGGACCCTTGAAGCCGGGATCGAAACCCATCCAACTTTTACGTTAGACTTAGTATCAGACTGCTCGGCCAACAACTGTACCACGTTGGCTAAGGGAATTATAAGGTATTATGTAGCAATAGCAGAAGCTGCATCTGTTTGTTTACATTTTTATACCCTGTCGGCTACGAGAGTGCTCAATTCTTTCAAAGAGCTTTTGCATTATGCGAGCGGCGGCCGAAAATTTCTTCGCCAGAGTGCTCAACCCCCATGGGGGAACGTCAGGCGAATAAAGAAAGGAAGTATAACAATGAAGACATTATGAACCTCGAAAAAGTGGATCCACCATTTGTCTGCTCACCACCAAGGTCAACAGGGATCGGTGCGTCGTAGCAGGGGAAATCTTTGTACATTTCAAGCCAGTAAACTAAATTGTTATCTTTTTTTTCTTATTCTCATGTGTTAGGTCCCAAGGTTATGTGTTAGGTACCAGACCCACTACGCTAATTTTATTTATATCTCATTGCATGGTGATGGAGGTTTCAGCCCCACTACTTATAGTGGCCAAAAACTACCCCAAAATCTTACAAATCTGAATACGAACTTTACTCCAACGCTATAAAGGCATCCATCGTCTAGATAAATTTATAATAGCACTTTAATCATGGTTGTGTTTTTTCTTCCAGTTACATTATTTAGGCTCTATATATGAGTTTTCTTATATACATCCTGAAAGGCATACATAATAATAGCTATATATCGAGCACTACCAGAGATTTATATGAAATCCCTCATATATTCTATTCATGAATATTACACATCCATAGTCTTTGGACACTTACTGGATATTACTGATATGAGAAAATTAAGGGACATCAAAATATATTTACACGTAATCCTGCTGTCTTTTAATTCTCTTTTATTTTTATTTTTTCACTCTTTATTTCTCAGTTTCATCTTTTTTTTTTTTGTTCACAATTTTTCTAGGTCTTTCTTTCTGCTCCATTTTCTTTCTTTCTTGTTCTGGTGTATATTCTTCAATCTTTAATTTTCTTTAATTTTCTTACTTATCTTTTTCGTTATTTCTTTCCTATTCTTCTTTCTTTCTTTCTTTCTTTCTTTCTTTCTTTCATTATTTTTTTCATTTCTCCATTATTTCTTTCTACGTATTTTTCTTTCTCTTCGCAGACGTCAGAATTCCTCCCTCATCCTTCACTCTTTTTCTTTCTAAAGAATTCATTCTCTTTCCATTCCTCCTACTTTGTCTCTCTTTCTCTCCCTATTCAATTCCTTTTTTTCTATTTCTTCATGCCTTTAAAATACCACATACCTGCATCGATAAGAATGAAACATCTGGCATTTCAAAGAGTTGCAATCTAATTTCTTTTTTTTTTTTTTCATTTACTTTATCTTTCTATTTTTTAATCTCTGCTTGATCACCTCAACTTCCTGCAATCCAAACTGGTGAAAACAGTGGCATCCTCTTTCAGACAACGTCTGCAGCTGCTTCCTCAATTGTGTTAGATATTTGCACAAATAAAATAACACCCCCAAATAAAAATGGCGTTGACTTGGCGGGAATTTCAATAGCACTGGTGACAATCAAATGTCGACAAATTGAGTGCACTGTTTGTACCAAGTTAAACATCTTATCATATAAATAACGACAAAATATGGAGTTAATTTTTTCTTTCGTTTTTTTCATACCGATTCTTGATATACATAATATCCGTAAAAATAACCACTCTTACCGATCTATAAAGCTCGAATCTGCTGTTTCTGTTGGAATCTAATTTATAAGTCAAATAGACCGGTTTGAAAATTATTAGTAATAAAAAGTAATACATGAAACCATAAAACTGAGTGCAAACAAATTGTTATTAAACAGAATTCTTAATGTTGGATAAAAATACTTGAAACCATATAACTGTGTGAACATTATTTATATTAAAAAGAAATACTTGAAACCATATAACTGTGTGCAAATTATTTATATTAAAAAGAAATACTTAAAACCATATAATTATGTGAACATTATATATATATTAAAAAGAATTACTTGAAACCATATAACTGTGTGAATATTATTTATATTAAAAAGAAATACTTGAAACCATATAACTGTGTGCAAATTATTTATATTAAAAAGAAATACTTGAAACCATATAACTGTGTGCAAATTATTTATATTAAAAAGAAATACTTGAAACCATATAACTGTGTGCAAATTATTTATATTAAAAATAAATACTTGAAACCATATAAGTGTGTGCAAATTATTTATATTAAAAAGAAATACTTGAAACCATATAACTGTGTGCAAATTATTTATATTAAAAAGAAATACATAAATCCATATAACCGTATGAAAACATGTGATTGTAGACAAATGAGAATATGATATCGCATAAAAGGAATAAGCAAAACAAAACCGTAATATACTTATTATTCTAATCAAAAATTTATAAATTAATCAAATTTTTGGCTTGAAATAACCCATAAGAGATTGATATGCCATAAAAAATAAATTAACCTGAACAATTATATAGTTATGATTCCAATCAAATATTTTCAATTAAATAAAATTTTGGCTTTAAATAACCCATAAAAAGTTGATATACAATTACAAAAGACAAGCAAAAATAAAAAGACAAACACTAAAAACAAAAACAAAAAACAAACAAAACAAAACCGGATAAAATCTGTCGGCGGGGTTGAGAATAAGTTGACTGTATCCGCTTCAGAGAATAAAAGCCTACCCTAACCATAAAAAGGCCCGTCTGAGGTATGACACTTTACTGCTACTGATAATGAAGCTCCATTTCTTGAGCTCTGAGAAGTGTGTAGAATCCCTTCATTCCCATTACTCTCATGTTTACTCTGACCAGGAGAGGTAATACTTTTTAGGGTCTCACCTCTGAGTCGAATAGATCTGTTAAAAAATTTTTTTTATTGGATGGTGTTACTCATTGACTTTTGACAGACCGATTAGTTAATAATTTCAAAACAGGAAATTGCACCTACGTAAACAAGGGACAGCGGAAATGAATTACATAAATTGGGAATCGGAAGGAAAATTTGTGGACGTTCAGAATATTATGTAATGAAAAAAGAGTTAAATTCGGCAGATTCGGAGAGTAGATAGCAAGCAGACTTGTTCAGCATCAAACTCCACATCAAAGAAGCCAAGTTCTGAATGTCTATCCCCAACGCGGTGTCATTGATAGCAGTCCTAAATCTCTCTCACTCTCTCTCTCTCTCCTGCAACAATTCGACTTCCGTAATAAATAAATTGTCGTTCCTTTATTGGTAACACAACAACAAGAATACTTGATACCACTATCAGCAAACAAATGATTAATCAAGTCAAGTGAAGAGCAATTTCAAGAAATGAAGTACAGTTTAAACAAGTTGGATCAACTTCCAGCCTTATCGGTGAGGCTTAGAATAAGCCGATTGCACCCTCTGCTGCAGGGTAACCTATACTGTTCTGTCTCTGCTTGTGAGGCTTCAGTTCTGGTGATCTTCATTACTGCCAATTTCAATCTGACCCAGAATGGTAGTACCAGTTGGCGTCTCATCAATAGGACAAATAGATAAGTTTGCAAGTGTTTCGTATTCGAGTGAAATACCGTAAATTGCAATATACCAGTTGATCTAGCAAAGAAGGAGATTAAAAGATATTTAACTAAAAACTCTGTGTTAGACCTTTACTTTGAATAGGTCGACCCACAAACATACAGTAGGCAATTGATAGACCAAAACTTACCCAGTGAGACTAAATGAGGATAGGTTATGATAACCGGAAGCAAAGCAAATAATAAGGTCCAACTACTTGCATCAAGATATTGATAGTAATACTCCCCAATACGGGTTGTATACAGGTTGTGGAAGCAAAATATGGAATAGGGAAGATTGGATTCATGCCTTTACTACAAGGTGCGGGAGCAAAATACATTTTTTTGTCTGATTAGTGTAATTTTAAGAAAAAAACGAGATAAATCTAAATTTTCACGATTAGCTTAATTATCCAAGCACTTTTTAAGAAATTAAAACTCAGCCCAATATGAGTGAGCAAGAAAAGAAACGGAAAAAATCTATGATTTGCTAAATGCTGAAACCAAGTCAAAATATTTCTGTCTACCGTATAAAAAGCAAATTAAAAAAAAAACTTCGGAAAAAGAGTTTGTTTTTTTTTTTTAAAGGAGGAGTGGAGGCCTGAACTAAAAACGAAAAGAAGCCTTTTAACTGTTCTCGCTATGGTGATTAAGAAGCACACAAATGAATAGAAAATTCAAGAGAAAACTTTGAGGACAGCAATTAAACAAGATTTATGCCCAGACCTTAAACCTCTTGATTACGCTATATGAGGTGTTTTAGAAAACAAAACAAATGCAACTTCCAATTCAAATATTGGTTCACTTAAGACTGCTATTGAGGAGGAATGGAATAAAATGTCTTGAAAAAATTATTATGAAGGCATGTAAATCGTTTAGAAGAAATGTTGATACAATAAATGAAAAAGACTGGCCACATTGAGAATATTTACTGTTTTGTCACTATTTTCTAATTTTGTTACTTTTTTAAAATTAGAATCTTGTTTTATATTAGAGTCGTTTAGTATTATATTCTTATTGATCAATAAGATTAGAGACTGGGTTGAAGATAGACAATCTAGGATAGCATGGCAAATGGTAAACGAAGTGAGCAGAAGAAAGAGTACTACGAAAGTTAAACTAAAAGCTACCAGACAAGAAGAACAAATAGACCTGTGGAAACGATATTTCGAGAATTTACTCGGAAAAGCTCCGAAAGTTATGCATGAACCAATCATGAAAATTATTAGCCATCAATTAGACATCAAACTTGGACAGTTTTTGCAAGAACTCGACTCAGTTCTAAGAAAAATTGAAAACAGAAAAGCAGCAGGACTTGATGAAATACCCCCAGAAGTATGGAAGACCAGGGAATTCGACGATATACTGCTCCGACACTGTAATACCATATATAACCAAAACGCAATAGACAGATGTACAAAGGGATGTATCCTCCCCTTCCCTAAGATAGGTGACCTCGGAATAGCTAAGAACTACCGAGGTATAACCCTTATATCCATAGCGGCCAAGATCTACAATGCTCTGGAAAAAATTAATGTTGCCATGGGCCTCCATGTCAACGCAGATAAGACGGAATACGTGTGCTTTAATCAAAGAGGCGAACTCTCCACACTATATGGTAGTTCTCTGAAATTAGTAGATAAGTTCACCTACCAAGAAAGTAGTGTTTCATCAACCGAGACGGACATCAACATGCGACTAGCAAAGGCAAGGGCAGCCATTGATAGGCTATTAGTCATATGGAATTCAGACCTGATCGATAAAATAAAACGCAGCGGTCATGTCGATACTGCTCTATGGATATACTACATGGACGATGAATAAACGTATGGAGAAAAAGCTTGACGGCAATTAAAAAAGAATGCTGCAAGCAATATTGAACAAGTCCTGGAGGCAGCACCCCTCAAAGCAGCAGCTGTACGGCAACCGACTACCCATCACGAAAATTATCCAAGTTATACGAACCAGACGTGCGGAACACTGCTGGAGAAGTCAGGACGAACTCATAAGTGACATACTTCTGTGGACCCCTTCACATGGACGATCAAAGGCTGGACGACCAGCTAGAACCTATATACAACAGCTCTGTGCCGATACAGGGTGTAGCCTTTAAGACCTACTGGGGGCGTTGGAAGATAGAGACAGATGGCGAGAGAGGGTCTGGGAGATCCAGGCTGACGGTGCGAAATGATGATGATGATCATCATCATCATTATATTAGGATGGATATTCCTGATTTTGCTTCGCACCTAGAGTAGTGTAGGATATTTTCAAGTTCAGTTTTATATCGATAGGTATTTTATACCTGATGGGAGGAATTCGGGGTGAAATAGCGCCGTAGGAAACAGACACGGTGATTCGAATTAAAATTCCTGAACAAGGCTGATCGGATTTCACAAAGTGCTCATTTACTTGTGAAATTTATCAATCCATCTATTCCCCCCACCCCAGCTATAGTAAAATAAAAGGTTAGACTGTGCCCTTTATATCTTGATATCGCTACCGATTCGAGAAAATAAAAATTCTGATTTCAAACCTTTTAAATATTGCTTAAAATTAACCTTGCATCACACCTACTCGTGCGGAGCAGTTGGTATATATATATATAGTCCTCCACAGACTGACTGTTTTGTTGTATCACAAATCTTCAGTGTGGGTAGACACGTAGGACGCTTGAAGATGGGATCGAAACCCTCTCAACTTTACGTTAAACTTAGTATTAGACCGCTCAGCCAACAAACGTAACACATCAGCTAGGGAATTATGAGGTATTAAATTGTAGCGTTCGTTTGTTTACATTTTATACCTTACCGGATTCCAGAATGCTCAATTCGCTCGAAGAGCTTTGCATTATGCGAGCGGCAGCCGTAAATTCCTTCGCCAGATACGTGTTTTCAAACTTGGTTTTGAATCTGTTGAAAGCAATTTAAGTTCTGGAAGCAGAAAATTGTGTGCGTGTTGCAATTAAAGAAACTTGGTGATTAATTGTATAAAAATTAGAAGATCTCTGCCAATGTTTAAGATTTAGTTTGCTTTTTTTTAGCGTTTTGAAGCAGAGTTTCTCGAGCAAAGATTACATCAAAGTATGCCACTCGCCCTTATAGTCCAAACTTTTTTCTCGGACATTTTTCTTATTATCCAAATTTAAAATAGTCATGAGAAGTTTCTTGGTTGACTCGTTGGTTTTATGGCCGGTCAAATCCTGTTGGGTTAAATTATGGTAAAGTCTGTTTAAAAATTATGGTCTTATTTAATGTAAAAAATGTATATATTTACGTATCTCCTCTAATTCAAAATCAAGTTTTAACATTATCTTTTACAGGTGTAAATGTATATTGTTAGACATAACCACCAAAATAGTAATACGCTTATTCAGGCCGGATGGTTTTGTTTTGTTTTGCTTGGTTTTATGGCATACCAAAGTAGCCTAGTGAGTAGAGTGTTCCCCAAGGTCCGGGAGACCTGGATTCAATCCCAGGTCGATTCATTCCTAAAAAAATTTAAATGGTACTTGATACCTCCTTGCTTAACACTCAGCAATATAAGGTACGTATGAAGGGTAAAGTGGAGCAATCCAGGGAAAGGAGAAGCGCCCTCCTCTACGCCTCGGTGTTTTAGCTATTAAAAAGGGAGACTTCTGGTCGCCCTTTACTACGGTCGCCAACTTTACTTTACTATATATATATATATATATGAATTGTAAACTTAAGTCAATAAAGTTAAATGGTTCCAAGTATTGTTCTATATCAGTTACAATTCAATTAAACATCAGTATTTGTTTTCACACAGTTCAGTGGTCAAGCAATTCTATTTCAAGCAATTCAATTTAGCATAAGTAATCTGTTTGCACTCAGTTTAAATGATAAACAGTTGTATTTGACCCATAAATAAGACGCTTTCAGGTGCTACCACTCCGGGTCAGAGTGGTCCAGGGAGCTTTGGCAATGAAGGAGTACTCTGCATTCCCCAAAGCTCCAGTACTACAGGATCCTCACCATCAGGTTGTTTAGTGTCATATCTCGGACACTCATTAGCAGAGTATTACCTCTCTGCAGAGAAGCAGTCGATGTATTCAACAGTCCCAGCCAACTGGGTTGGAGTAAGAACGGAAATGGATGTAACGGCAATGAAGGAGCGACACCACACTCTCCGGACTTCTGAAGTAGATCCTCATCACAGGGTGAGATCTAGCGTCATACACTGAGCACCTTTTTGGTCGGGAGGGGGAATCAGACCGTAGATGAGGTTACGGATTAAAGAATAAGCAACTGATGATGACCCCGAAAAAGGACTTTGCAGATATATGTTTTTTGTTCGGGACCTCCTCTCGATAAGATCCCAACTTTCCTCATGAGTAACTCTTTTTTGTACTCTTAAGCAGACTGGACCAAGTGAGCTGAGAAAGAAAGTGATTCGATGAACGATTGTATATCTCTCTGTCTTTTTCTCTCTCTCTGCCTCTCTCTGTGTATATATTTATATATTTATAATTCGCTTCGTTTGTGTGCTTAAGATATATAGACTTTTAGGCTAATGGACTACTCTTGATGTGTGAACTCCTTACACATTAATGAGAGTTTTAATGGCAATTTTCGGTGAGGAAACCGGATAAGAATCTTCTTCCACTCCCGGAGTTGTCAGAAAAATCCGAACTTATAATTCAGGAAGAGACTCATCCAAAGAGCTAATAAAATTTCTTCTTCTATTATATATATATATATATATATATATATATATATATATATATATATAATAGAAGCAGAAATTGTATTTGAGATAGATAGATAGATAGAGAGAGGGGGTAAAGAGAGAGCGAGCCAGAAAGAGTTTCGGAAAAAACGATACTAAAATAGATAAAAACCATTATACAAAAGAGCACAGCAAAACATTGGGTTTCAAATTAGATACATGGCAAAACAAAACAATACACACACACACACACACATATTCTAGACCCAACAGAAAAATTGCTGAAAAAGAATGTGATATGCTTCAATCAACCATATAACAAAAACATTCAAACAAACACCGGAAAAACATTTTTAAAACTAATAGGAAAGCATTATCCAAACACTTTCTAACAATACAAAATATTCAATAGAAACAACTTAAAAAAACAGCCACAGCTGTATAGACAACCCAGAATAAAATATTTAAACAACAATAAAGTAATAACAATAAAACTAACAAAACATGCAACTGCAGAGACAAGAACACCTGTTCATTGAAGGGAAACTGCCAAAAAAATATAAGAAAACCATAATATATCAAGCAAAGATTGCAACAAAAAAAATTTTAGAATTGAAAAAATGTATGTCAGTCTTATAGAACTAGAATAGAAGACGAGAATTTATAATTACATAACATCATTGAAAAAAAAAAACATCCGGAAACAACGACACTCTTTCAAAATATTTAGCAGATGAAAAAAAAAAAATGAAATAAGAAACGAATGATAAAACAGAACATTCCACCGAACAGAAGAAAATATTGTTGTCGAAACAGAGACGAAAATCGGAGCATAAATAGATATAGAAATAAACAAAAAAATAAAACAAAAAAAAAACAAAACAAATAAAAATGCTCTCTCAAAGAAACAAACTTCTTTCGAAATGCCGACATGATGACATTTAAATTTATATTCAAACAACGAAAACAACAAAAAAGAAACACAAATAAAAAAAATGGACAAGAAAGATTTAAGAGCGAAAACTAAAAAATTGATAGTTTTCATAACGTGTTATAAAATAAGGAACCATAAAATATCCAAGTTGTTATAAAATAATGATACGCTTATTTTTTTATTATGTGCGCAAGACACACCACACCCATTCACAAATTGGCTTGGATGTATTTTTATTAGTCCCCACCAACAAAAAATAAACCCGAATCTTTGGGTGGATGGAAGAAACTAACGAAATAAACTTATCAATTTCCACTGGTGATGATAATTCTGGCCTGGCGGGGACTAATAAAAGAAGCCTCGAAAATACTATGCCTTATATTGTAATTTTTTTTCTTATTCCAAACTTTTGACAGTAAAGTTTTAAAATTAACAACTAGACTAAAGTGGAATCCAACTAAAAAAATAAACAAGGAAATAGGCTAAAATATATTGATTCCTCCAAATCAAAAAGGAATTAAAATTTGCCTCAAACACTATGAAAACCCTCGTCACTGAGAAAAGTCATCTATTCTTTAAAATTATGGATGTCAGCTTTTAGCCAGGACAAATGAAAAGGATTTCAGACATTTTAGTGCCATTCAAATCTTAATTACTGTCAGTGTCATCAACCAAAAAATTCAGTTTGAAAAGAGAGGAAACAAAAACCCAAGATGAAAAAAAAATAAATAAATTAAAAAATAAGAAAAAAAAACAAACCATTTTTAAGTGTTCAAATCTGCCGTGGATTAATTGGAAGTGACCAACTGTTATATGAGGAGGCAAATGATATTTCTAATTGAAATAAGATCCTCTCACATTGAAGTGTATAAGTTGGGATTTGGTTACTTGGGTCTTAAAGGAAATTAGGTGGAAGTAGTTTACGATGTAAGAAAAACACTTACAATGGCCCAGTTGTGAAGTTTTGAAAAGAGAATTAAGTATTTTTAACGCTTAAAAATAATAGGATTTATAGGTTTCCTTATTTTTTATTTTTTTTATTTTAATCATTCAAAATTAATCAAATTTTTTTAATTGGATTAGTTTGATCGGGTTTTACGGCATATCAACCATTGCTGTTTATTTAATGCCATATCCTATTTTTACATATATATTAAATATGTTTAATATTTGTAAACACATATTATAGATACACACGGTTAAATGATCAAATAATTTTATCCCTAACCATTCTATTCAGCATGTCAACAAAGTTAAATAGTTCGATGTATTGCTATGTATCACTAACAATTCAATTAAACATCATTCATTTGATTACACACTGTTAAGTGATCAAACAGTTCAATTTCAAATAATTTAATTTAGCATAAGTCAACAAAGTTAAATAGTTCCATACATTGCTATGTATCGCTAACAATTCAGTTAAACATCAGTCATTTGATTACACAATGTTAAGTGATCAAACAGTTCAATTACAAACAATTTAATTTAGCATAAGTCAACAAAGTTAAATAATTCCATACATTGCTATGTGTCGCTAACAATTCAGTTAAACATCAGTCATTTGATTACACAATGTTAAGTGATCAAACAGTTCAATTACAAACAATTTAATTTAGCATAAGTCAACAAAGTTAAATAGTTCCATACATTGCTATGTGTCGCTAACAATTCAGTTAAACATCAGTCATTTGATTACACAATGTTAAGTGATCAAACAGTTCAATTACAAACAATTTAATTTAGCATAAGTCAACAAAGTTAAATAGTTCCATACATTGCTATGTGTCGCTAACAATTCAGTTAAACATCAGTCATTTGATTACACAATGTTAAGTGATCAAACAGTTCAATTACAAACAATTTAATTTAGCATAAGTCAACAAAGTTAAATAGTTCCATACATTGCTATGTATCGCTAACAATTCAGTTAAACATCAGTCATTTGATTACACAATGTTAAGTGATCAAACAGTTCAATTACAAACAATTTAATTTAGCATAAGTCAACAAAGTTAAATAGTTCCATACATTGCTATGTGTCGCTAACAATTCAGTTAAACATCAGTCATTTGATTACACAATGTTAAGTGATCAAACAGTTCAATTACAAACAATTTAATTTAGCATAAGTCAACAAAGTTAAATAGTTCCATACATTGCTATGTATCGCTAACAATTCAGTTAAACATCAGTCATTTGATTACACAATGTTAAGTGATCAAACAGTTCAATTTCAAACAATTTAATTTAGCATAAGTCAACAAAGTTAAATAGTTCTATATATTGCTATGTATCGCTAACAATTCAGTTAAACATCAGTCATTTGATTACACAATGTTAAGTGATCAAACAGTTCAATTACAAACAATTTAATTTAGCATAAGTCAACAAAGTTAAATAGTTCCATACATTGCTATGTGTCGCTAACAATTCAGTTAAACATCAGTCATTTGATTACACAATGTTAAGTGATCAAACAGTTCAATTACAAACAATTTAATTTAGCATAAGTCAACAAAGTTAAATAGTTCCATACATTGCTATGTATCGCTAACAATTCAGTTAAACATCAGTCATTTGATTACACAATGTTAAGTGATCAAACAGTTCAATTACAAACAATTTAATTTAGCATAAGTCAACAAAGTTAAATAGTTCCATACATTGCTATGTATCGCTAACAATTCAGTTAAACATCAGTCATTTGATTACACAATGTTAAGTGATCAAACAGTTCAATTACAAACAATTTAATTTAGCATAAGTCAACAAAGTTAAATAGTTCCATACATTGCTATGTATCGCTAACAATTCAGTTAAACATCAGTCATTTGATTACACAATGTTAAGTGATCAAACAGTTCAATTTCAAACAATTTAATTTAGCATAAGTCAACAAAGTTAAATAGTTCTATATATTGCTATGTATCGCTAACAATTCAGTTAAACATCAGTCATTTGATTACACAATGTTAAGTGATCAAACAGTTCAATTACAAACAATTTAATTTAGCATAAGTCAACAAAGTTAAATAGTTCCATACATTGCTATGTGTCGCTAACAATTCAGTTAAACATCAGTCATTTGATTACACAATGTTAAGTGATCAAACAGTTCAATTACAAACAATTTAATTTAGCATAAGTCAACAAAGTTAAATAGTTCCATACATTGCTATGTATCGCTAACAATTCAGTTAAACATCAGTCATTTGATTACACAATGTTAAGTGATCAAACAGTTCAATTACAAACAATTTAATTTAGCATAAGTCAACAAAGTTAAATAGTTCCATACATTGCTATGTATCGCTAACAATTCAGTTAAACATCAGTCATTTGATTACACAATGTTAAGTGATCAAACAGTTCAATTACAAACAATTTAATTTAGCATAAGTCAACAAAGTTAAATAGTTCCATACATTGCTATGTATCGCTAACAATTCAGTTAAACATCAGTCATTTGATTACACAATGTTAAGTGATCAAACAGTTCAATTACAAACAATTTAATTTAGCATAAGTCAACAAAGTTAAATAGTTCCATACATTGCTATGTATCGCTAACAATTCAGTTAAACATCAGTCATTTGATTACACAATGTTAAGTGATCAAACAGTTCAATTACAAACAATTTAATTTAGCATAAGTCAACAAAGTTAAATAGTTCCATACATTGCTATGTGTCGCTAACAATTCAGTTAAACATCAGTCATTTGATTACACAATGTTAAGTGATCAAACAGTTCAATTACAAACAATTTAATTTAGCATAAGTCAACAAAGTTAAATAGTTCCATACATTGCTATGTATCGCTAACAATTCAGTTAAACATCAGTCATTTGATTACACAATGTTAAGTGATCAAACAGTTCAATTACAAACAATTTAATTTAGCATAAGTCAACAAAGTTAAATAGTTCCATACATTGCTATGTGTCGCTAACAATTCAGTTAAACATCAGTCATTTGATTACACAATGTTAAGTGATCAAACAGTTCAATTACAAACAATTTAATTTAGCATAAGTCAACAAAGTTAAATAGTTCCATACATTGCTATGTATCGCTAACAATTCAGTTAAACATCAGTCATTTGATTACACAATGTTAAGTGATCAAACAGTTCAATTACAAACAATTTAATTTAGCATAAGTCAACAAAGTTAAATAGTTCCATACATTGCTATGTATCGCTAACAATTCAGTTAAACATCAGTCATTTGATTACACAATGTTAAGTGATCAAACAGTTCAATTACAAACAATTTAATTTAGCATAAGTCAACAAAGTTAAATAGTTCCATACATTGCTATGTATCGCTAACAATTCAGTTAAACATCAGTCATTTGATTACACAATGTTAAGTGATCAAACAGTTCAATTTCAAACAATTTAATTTAGCATAAGTCAACAAAGTTAAATAGTTCCATATATTGCTATGTATCGCTAACAATTCAATTAAACTTCAGTCTTTAGTATGATCGCAGTTAAATGATCAAACTGCTGCTCTCTTTCTAACAATTTAATTTAGAATAAGTCATTTGTTTGCACTCAGTTTAAATGTCAAATAATTCAATTTGACCCATAGATAGGGCCTTTTCAGGTGTTACTACTCCGGATCAGAGTGGACCTGGGAGCAATGTAGTCTGTATTCCCCAAAGTTCCAGCATTAATTGAGCCTAACCTTTTGATGGTTTAGTGTCATATCCAGGAAACTCGTTGGGGGCAGGGTCTTACTCCTTTGCAGATATGTAATCGGTGTATTCTACTGTTCCAGCCGACGAGGCTCACTTGATTTGGAATTTAGTGAAAGTTTCGAAAGTGGGAATAGTTAGAATAGTTAGAATCTGGAAAATATGAAGTCATGTCGCTATTGTGTCAACGTCTCATGATGACCTGCTAATCGAATAAATGACAAACTGTCACCAAGCGTCATTAACTCTGTGTCTATGCTTTTTTAACTAACATCTACATATGCTCTACCAACGATGCTAAGAACCCGTTGTTTATAAATCTAGAAACCTACATAGTGTTACATAGCCATATATACGAATATGGCCATGTGCGCAATGGGTGAAATGGACATCGAATGTTGATAACTATAGAACATATAAAGAACATAGGAATCTCGGAATTCGAAAACACATAACGACTTCTTGTTCAGGTACGAAACCTTTTTATTAACTTTGAGTTAAAGGTTTCGACATAAGGAGGAGAGACACAATCTTCTATGCTGTCTTATTCATTTGGCCCCCGTCTCGAGCGGCCCAATTAGGGCGAACGTTCGCCTCGCGTCAGCGAGCTCCAAAAGTCGATCATTCTCGTTTGGGGTCTAATTCTCAACTCTTGCTTTCTTCAAATTCTCACACAAACCTCCGCGCGCTTCCAGTGCGTGACGTCACCCGAACCCTGTCACACCGTTTTGTCTCGGACTATTATGACATCTGAGTGACACCTCCATCCGCCCGTGCGTGCCCGCGTTAACACCTGCCTCAATGTGGCACCTAACTAACCCATGTGCTGAGCCGAAAGGTTCTCAGCCTAACTAAACTCAAAGGCATGAACCGAAATCCCTCGGCTATTATATAACAATAGGAAATGTGTCTGAGTGTATGTGAAATATGCCGATTCCATCTCTGCTAGGGGGTAAGTTTCTCCTCTTAACGTTATTTGTATTAAATTGCAGTACTTGAAATAATTCATTTGTTTGCAAAAAAAAAAAAAAATGATTTCAGACTCGTTTATAAATGTTACAAATCATCTTTATTTAATATACACATATTAACAAGATTTGAACTTAAATAACCAAATCATATATATCTAATATATCTGTAAAAACTGGATTTGACATTAAATTATCTACACTGGTTGATATGCCAAAAACCAAACCAAACCAAATCTTGTATCTTTAATATATATGTATAAAGAGGATTTCGCATTAAATAACCTACAATGGCTGATATGCCATAAAACCAAACCAAACCAAACCAACCCAAACCAAATCTTATATATTTAATGTATATGAATAAAGAGGATTTGGCATTAAATAACCTACAATGGTTGATATGCCATAAAACCAAAACAAACATAATCAGACCAAACGAATCCCCTCCGAACGAATATCCCGTTTATGACACTAAACTGCTTCTGATTGATAAGGAACCAATTCAAAAAGTTTGGGAAATGTGGAGTACTCCTTTATTGCCATTGCTCCAAGATGCACTCTGACCCGGAGTGGTCGTACCTGTTAGTGTTTCATCTATGTGTTAAAAAGAAATATTCAATCATTTAATGTACTTGAACATTCTTAACTGTGTACAAGCAGAAATATTAATGTAAAATAACAATTCTTGAATCCATTGAGACTGTTAAAAGAAATAAAAATATTACCTACAAACTATTCATTTGCAAATTGTGTGTCAATATATATATATATATATATTTCATCATACAACATGAGAAAGCACGTGCGATACCCTGCCCTCATCACATGCGTACCAGGAGTGATAACACAATTTCGGTAGCTCTAGGCGGTACTGCCACTCCTGGCGCTACCAAGCGGCTTTTGCCACCGGACAGGGTATTTAAAAGAATTACACACACACACACACACACACACACATATATATATATATATATATATATATATATAATTTAAAAAGATGTGTATATATATATATATATATATATATACATTGTCATCCACAGATAGTTGCCCAGGTGGCTGGGGCTGTAGAATATACCGACTGCACCTCTGCAGAGGGGTAACACCCCCAATGAGGGTCCTTGATATGACACTGAATAATAAGATGGTGAGGTTCCAGTGATGCTAGAGCTTTGTGGAATGCGGAGCACCCCTTCATTGCCATTGCTCCCAGGTCCACTCTGGTCCGGCGTTGTAGCACCTGAAAGGGCCCCATCGATGGGTTAAATAGAACTAACGACATACTTATGCTAAACTGAATTGTTTGAGTCAACTGAATAGCTTAAAATATGAATGCTTTTGACAATTAAACCGTACTTACCTAGACACGTTGAACGCTTCAAGCCGAGATCGAAAATCGCTTAACTTTACGTTAGACTCATAACTTAGCACTCTGCCATTTCGATGACCTACGTCGCTTGACAAATTTAACGCATTTTGTATTTAAATTTCGTTTGTTTACAGTTTAGGGTATCGGATATCAGAGTGCTCAATTCGTTTGAAGAGCTTTTGCATTACGAAAGTGGCAGCCGTTAATTCATTCCCGAGTCATCAACAGACAGGCTCTATCTCTATGTCTATCTATCTCTCTTTCCACACACACACACACACACACACACACATATATATATATATATATATATATATATGGATAAACTAATATTGACAACGGATTAAATGATATTTCGTTCTTTATTGAAAAAAAGAACTTCTTTTTTCAATAAAGAATGAAATATCATTGAATCATTGTCAGTGTTGGTTTATCTACTTTTCCACTTATTCTTATTGGATTTACTAAAATCTACCATTTCCCTATATATATATATATGTATATATATATATATATTGTCATCCAGAGACAAATTGTTTCGTTCTATCAGAACTCTTCAGTGTGGCTAGACAGGCTAGATTCCCGAAGCTGGGATCGAAAGTTGGCTGAATATTTACTTCCATATATATATATATATATATAGAAGTAAATATTCGAAATACAATGGATATATATATATATATACATATATATGAAGTAAATATTCAAAATACAGCAGTATGAAGAAAATAAAAAAAGATAAAGTAATCCAAAAGTGATGAATATTTATCACAGAAAGTCAACGTTAAAGCGTTTCGGTTTTAGGAAACCTTCATCTGGACTTTAAGATGGTAAAACAAAGGTTAATAAAACAATGATGACTGTTTTAATAAAATACCATTACAGGGTGAAAATATGCAAAGAATGATCACATAGCCGTTTAATTATTCAATCAGCGTTCTACTTTGAAGGATTATCATGTTATGTGCACAGTTCAATGAGGTTTATATATGTAAAACTTCTAACAGATACAGCCGATTGAACGATAATAAAAGCAATTTTTTTTTAAATTGCCAAAACGTTCATTAGAAAAGAAGAGATAAATGAAGGAAAAGAAACGATAAAGAAGGAAAGAAAAGAAAAGGAAAATGGAAAAGTTGAGAAAAGAAAAGAAAAGAAAAACAAAAACAAAAAAAATATTGCCTTTATTAAAACATCCATTGTTGTTCTAACAACACGTATTTCACCATCTTAAAGTCCTGAAGAAGGTCTACTAAAACCGAAACGTTTAACGTTGACTTTCCTTTATAATAAATTTATCACTTTTGGATTACTTTGTTTTTCATTCTTATTCATATATACATGTGTATCCATGTAGCAAGAGAGAGAGAGAGAGAGAGAGAGAGAGAGAGAGAGAGAGAGAGAGAGAGCACTAGAATATTAATAATAAAATGCAAGAAAAATTAGAAAGAAAATGTGAAGCTAAATGTTTATCGAATGAAGAAAAACAACAACGTAGAATTCCTTAGCCAAAACATTCCATGCATTGACCAAATATTCTTGAAACCAGTCATCTTTGACTTAAGAGCAAAACACCGAAAATACTTATGGACACTGCACGCATGCGCGGGCATTTGCGCAATAAGCAAGACAACAGCTCAGCTGATGACACCTGAATGATTTTGCGACTGACGCAAAAATACACGAAACACAAGCTTTAGTGAATAATGTCATGTAACTAGTTTATCTTTAAACTGACTGTACAGTGGATGAGGCTTACAGTCCATTGTCTGTATCCCCTTGAAAAAGGTTTGGTTTGGTTTGTTGGGTTTTATGGCATATCAACCTTTGTAGGTTATTTAACGCCAAATCCATTTTTATGTAAATAACCAGTTCCATTAGAAACAATTCAGTTTAACATGAGTGCACAGTTTAATTGTCTAATTCAATTTAGTATAAGTACAGATTTTGTTTACACACAGTTCGATGTGAAAATAGTTCCATGTCAAACAATTCAGTTTAGGGTAAATACAGTTTCAATGTCAAAAATCAGTTTTATTTGAAATAATTCAGCTTAGCATAAGCACGCAGTTTAAATGTAAGTACAGTTTAATTGTCAAAAACATTTCTGTTTTAAGCTATTCAGTTTAATCAAACAATTCAGTTTAGCATAAGTATGCCGTTAGTTCTCTTTAACCCATAGATAGGACCCTATCAGGTGCTTCCATTTTGGGTCAGAGTGGACCTGGGAGAAATGACAATAAAGGGGTACTCTGCATTCCCCAAAGCTCCAGCATTGCTCGAACCTCACCATCAGATTGTTTAGTGTCATATATCCAGGACACTCGTTGGGGGTGGGGGTCATACCTCTCTGCAGAGAAGCAGTCGGTGTATTCTACAGCCCTTGAAAAAGGGTAAAAACAACCCGCCCGCTGATGATTCTGTTTGTTAGACTCCATTTCTGGAGCTCTGAGGAGAATAGTGTAACCCTTCATTGCCGTCACTTCCCAGGCCCATTTTAATCTGGAATGCCAACACTTTTTTGGTAGATCTAATCTATGTGTCAAACAGATCTATAAAAATTATGAGTGTTATATATTACCTATACCGGTCCAACTTAGTGGGTAGGGTGTTCGCCAATGGTCTGAGAGACCGGGCTTCAATCCTAGATTGAGTCATAACAAAGACTCAAAAATCGGATCAAGGGTAAAGTGGAGCAATCTTGAGAAAGGGGTAGCACCCTTCTCTACTCATCAGTGTAGTAACTATTGAAAAGGGAGTCTTCGGGTCGCCCTCGACAACGGTCACCAATTTCTTTTTATATTACCTATTATGTATAGGTTTAGCGGAACGGTTATCGTCGTAGGAAATAGAATCGGTGGCCTGAGTTCAAAACCTGAACGAGACAGTTTGCATTTCACTTCATGTAAATGCTCTTGGGAAAGGTATGAATTCTGTTCTTCTATCTCCAGCTATAGAAAAATAGTTAACCAGTCTAGGAGAAGGAAAACTCCGAAATCAAAGATTCAGCGGTATTTCTTTTAAAAATGACCTTGTGTCACATGTTGCCCCTGGCGGAGAAGTTGGTTAAAGTTGCAATTTTTAAAACCATATAATTTTGCTAAAATTATTTGTATTAGATCGACATACTCAATACTATGTAACTGCAAATAAATTATTATTATTATTATTATTATTATTATTATTATTATTATTATTATTATTATTATTATTATATTACTTCTGATGAGTTTTTGACATCAATGAAAGCTGATGATCTCTCACAGGAGTCTGATGGACAGTAAGTTTCCTCAAGTCTCCAGGACTCTTCTCAGTATTCTGGCCGATCTTACTAATACTGTAGTTTGGATAGTCTCGTCATATCCTCCGATTCCGATCTATTTCAGTCCCTTTACCAAGTTTTTGGGAGCCGTCCCGAGCGAATCCGTTATAGTTGGTATCACCATCACTTTCATGTTCCATAACATTTTTTTAGTTCTCTGGCAAATTCTAGGTACTTGTGTCTCTTTTTGTTTTCTTTGATTTTCTCTCTCTGGTCTCCCGGGACGGCCAAGTCCATCATTTGGCAGAGCTTTTATTTTTCTTACAAATATCATTAGGTCTTGTCTTCTGACCGAGATAAAGGTGAGATGTTTGCATCTCAAAATCCTTGAGAATTTTATGCATTTCATTCTCCCATGTAGATTCTGGTTTGTGCCTATATTGTTTGGTATGAGGGTAAAATTTCATTTTCTTGAGCGATTTCCAGGGGATGACATTCCCACCCTCTTGTGTCTTGCCCTATTCTCTTTTTTATGTCAGTTTATTCACTTATTATTATTATTATTATTATTATTGACTCATTTAGAGTTTTTCACATCAGAACCAGCTGATGGTCATCCATAAGATTTAAGTGACAACAAGTCTCCTCAAGTCTCCAGGACTTTCACCAGTATTCTGGCCGTTCTCAATAATGCTGTCATTTGGATGGTCTCCACTCGTCCGTCAACTTCCAAGTCCTCCAGGCCCTTTAATAATCTTATACTTCTTTTCACATTCTTTCAGTTTTATTCTGTGGTCAGCCGGGACAGCAAAGTCGACAATACTACATTTTCTCTTTTTTTGTTGATTATGATAAGGTCTGGTCGTCTCGCCGAGATTTGGTGATCCGTGTGTTATCATTATTATTAAGAAGAAGTATTTACTTTAAACCATATAATTCTATACAAAACATCAGTATGAAATTTTGGCATTAAATGACCAATAAGATTCGATATGCCGCTAAAAAAATAGACCGAACCAGGCTTTGAATGCTGAACCCAGCTTTTAACATTATTCCCCATGACATTGGTTGTGAGATCTAAGCTCTGAAATAGCGTTTTGTATTTTCCTTTATTTCCGTTTTATTTGTCAGGAAATATGGAGTCAATACGCTGTGCCCAACTTTAACTTACAAATATATTTACATGCCCAGAATAATATTATATAATTAAGGAATGCCTTCTTTTTTTATATTAATCATTTTTCGTTAACTATATTTTATCATTCAGTTTGGTAGGGCTTTGAACTATTCGAGTCTCTTAGTCCAGGTGCATAGTCAGTTGGTGAAGTTTTACGCTCGTGCGAAAAGGATATGACAATCAGCATTTGTCATAATAAACCCCCAGACAGGAAATGAGGCTAGAGTGTGGATGAGAATTTGAGGATTTTGAAAAAGAGTCAGTTGAGGGTTGAGATTGGAACATAGAAGCAGAGATTTGAGTTCTCTACCATAGTGTTGAGAGTCGAAGATTTGAGTTTTTCGGATTTCTACCGGCAGAGATGAATTGAGATCTTAAACACAGCGAGATGTTCCGAACGTTGGGGGAGGAGTTAGCATAGTATGATTTCGAAAGTCTTTAAAGAATTGTGTGTCTCTCGTCATGTCGAAGAACCGAAGTCAGAAATTAATAAACCTGTTCGTGTCTGAAACAAATGAGTCCGCCTGGATTTGTATTTGCCTCCGAAAAGGACATCGACACGCGGCAAACGAAGGCATAGACAGCTATTGATAGGCTATCGATCATATGGAAATCAGACCTGACCGATAAAATGATAGGCAGTTTCTTCCAAGCAGCGGTCGTATCGATACTGCAGTATGGATGCACTACTTGGACGCTAACTAAACGGCTGGAGAAGAAGCTAGACGGCAATTACACAAGAATGCTGCGAGCAATATTGAACAAGTCCTGGTGGCAACAGCCCACAAGGTACCAACTATACGGCCACCTGCCTCCCATCACGAAAACTATCCAAGCTAGACGAACCAGACATGCAGGACACTGCTATAGAAGCAGGGACGAGCTCATAAGGGATTTACTCCTATGGATCCCCACATATGGCCGGGCAAAATCAGGATGACCAACTCGAACATACATTCAGCAGCTATGTGAGGATACGGGATGTGGCTTTGAAGACCTACCAGAAGCGATGAACGATAGGGAGAAGTGGCGAGAGAGGGTCAGGGATATCCGTGCCTGTAGCACGACATGATGATGATATGTAAAGTATGCAACTATAATTAAATGGCACATCATAGCGGATATTGTATTTTAGCAGCACTGAAAATCCTCAAATTCACCGAATGCTAAGTGTTTGGGTCTTTACTTGCGCCAAACGTTATTGTTCTGTTATCCTAAATGTCGATGTATAAGAGAGATTAAAACAATGCATCACTCCTTCCCGAATAGAAGCATCAGACTAAACATGGACCGCTGTCATTTAGTAAACATATATTTAGATGCACAAACTCACACACAAAAACATACACATATATACGAGTTGCGTCAGGAATGAAACGGGACTGATCTAAATATATTTCACTAACAAACAAAAAACTATATGGTTTCCCATTCGAAGTAATCGTCTCTCAATATAATGCACTTTCCCGTCTTTCACAGCCACGTTTCATGTAATGTTGGAAGAATTCTTCTGCTTCATTGTTACGACCATCCTAAAGGTCCTCGCACCTTCAAAACGGGTTCCTTTGATGATCACCTTGAACTTGGTGAAAAGCAGAAAGGCCCGCGGAGCAAGATTAGGAAAATTGGGTACAGCCGGATATTCAGGATGTTGCGAGAAGATGCATTGTCATGGTGAAGAAACCATGATTTATTTTCGGCCCAGTCGGTTAGGACTGTAGAATACACCGGCTGCATCTCTGCTGAGAGGTAAGACTTCCCAAACTCGAGTTCTGATATCATCACTAAACAATCTGATAGTGAGGATTCAGTAATGCTTCGGGGATTGCAGAGTACCCATTTACAGCCATCACTCCCAGGTCCACTCTTGCCCGGAGTGGTAGCACCTGATAGGGTCTTATCAAAGAACTGTTTTCACATTTAAACTGTACTTATGCTAAACGGAATTGTTAGAAATAGACGTTTTGACATTAAAATTGCGTACTTATGCTAAATTGAATTGTTTGAAATAAAACTGTTTTGACATTTAACTGTGTGTAAACAAAAAACTGTTCTTATGCTAAAGTGGATAGTTTGAAATAGAATTGTTTATATGCATAAAAATGGATTTGGCACAAATAATCTATAATAGTTTATATGATATTTGTCTCTGCCTCCCACCAGACAGGACTTGCCACAAACGAAGTTCGGCTTAAAATAGGAATTAGGAGAGGGTAAGGTCGGGCATGAGTCGAGGCTCGAAACCTGCTGGACTTTGCTGGTCATCGACCAGCATTGTGCAATGTTGGCCTGATGAGCCTAGCTGGACTTGTACCCAAATCTGGGCACAGGCGTGTATGCCTGATTATAGCTTAAACTGGACCACGAGGTCCAGTGCTATACAAGGGTGACAAAGGTGTCAGTGATGCAACTCAACCACTCGAAGGTGGCCCAGCCAAAGCCGGTGGCTTTTCGACCTCGAGTCTGCAATTGATATTCGATACCCGTTCGGCACGAATGCTAGACGGCCCAGCTAATGCCAGGTGAGTTTATAGGCCATAAAACTAAACGAAACCAAACTAAAATAAACTTTTTATCTAAATGACTCGATTCGGCATTAAACGACCTGAAAAGGTTTTATATGCCGTAAAAGAAAACAACCCACCAAACAACGATTTATTCTATCATAACTTTCGTCTCTTCTTTAACCCTGAGTGAAACATACTCCACAGGATTACCTTGTCGACAAGATGACTGATCGTCTAAGCCTCTGACAAGAACCTACTGATTACGATTCATCGGACATCGAAGAACGTGATGAAAAGGATATTGACTTTTGACTTTTGTCTTCAACTATCTTGCTTTTTTCCGATTTGTTCACAAAAATCCATGTCTCATCACCATTTAGGACTCTATGAAGTATGTCTGCTTCATTTTGAAGATGTTCGATGATGTCCTGACGCAGCTACATGAGGTTCTGTTGCGTTCTGGTTAGTGAACGCTTGTAATATCAAATAAAGTACAAACCACGATATGAGAGGAAATAGAGATATATTCTCAGGAGAAAGTATATACAATAGAGAGACTATTAGTAGACAAGAACATAGGATTAGTGAATACAGAAAAAAGATATAGTCCAACGATAGTTTTGGCTTCCGTTAGTACGGTAGCAAGTAAGGTGATCTAGTGCGATCTCCAGTCTCCAACGCACTAATGCTATTTCTATAAGAAGCTGCTCTTCACCTTCTAGTCTGCCCTGGTATTAGTAGCTACTGCTATATATGGCAGATGGACTAGTTCATTGTGTGGAAAAAAGGTTGGTGATACCCAACAGGTTCTGATTAACTTTCTGCAATCTTGGTACCATTTTTGCACAGATTTTCTGCATGTCCAAATCTTCATAGATAAACGTCCAAACACCGTTCTTCTTCCATTATCATATGTCTTGTGATCATTTGAACAGTCATCCAACGATCACCACACCATCTGCCTAACACGTTCGACGTTGATCTCAGTTCTGCTTGTGGAAGGCTTCCGACTCCTGGAATCACTTTTTACCTCCTTGCATCCTTCTTTGAACATCTTATGCCACTCAAAAACACGAGTGCTATCTCCATAAACTTGCTGAATCATTTTAAGTGTTTATGACGGAGTTTTCTCCAACCGGACCTAAAATTTCAGGTTTATTAGTTACTCGTTGTATATAGTCTGTTCCTCTGTACTGATATCTGAATAACCTGAAAAAGAGACGGTGTAAACAAAAGTATGATAAAAATACAATGGTTGCCGAAAGCTAAGATTCTAAAGATATAATTATAGAGGATTACACAATCCACTTATCCTTCTTTCGCCCATAGCTCACACAGCACAACTAGTTCCATTAATTTTCGGACAGTCCTTGTATATATATAGAGAGAGAAAGAGAGAAAGAGAGAAAGAGAGAGAGATGGAAAGCAAATTAGCTATCAGACAAGGAATTATATATTGATATAATGTTGGATTGTTCACCAATTGTCCGGGAAATCGGGGTTCAATCCCAGTTCGAGTCATCCCAAAGACTCAAAAAATGATACACGATTCCTCCTTGCCGAACACTTAGCATTATAAGGTACGGATCTAGGGTAAGTCGAGCATTCAAGGGAAAGAAGTTGCGCCCTCCCCTACATCTCGGTGTAGTAAGCATTGGATCGCCTTGACAACGGCCAGCCAACTAATATATATATATATATATATATATTGTCACCCACAGACAGACTGTTTCGTTGTATAACAACTCTTCAGTGTGGCTAGACACATAGGACGCTTGAAGCTGCGATCGAAACCCACCCAACTTTTCGTTAGTCTTAGGTTCATATAGGTTTAGTTTGGTTGGATTAATTTGATTAACAAATCATATATATATAGATATTTAATTGAAGGTTTTATTTCTGAAATAAACCAAGAGTTGTTAAACAAATTAATCTAACCAAACTAAACCTGTAAATTGTTACAATTAAACACAAATAAATTTAATTTTGGCATTGAATAACCCATAAGAAGTTGATATCCCTTTCAATAAATTAACTAAACCTAACCGCTCCTATAAATTGTTACAATTACAACTAAACATAAATGAATTGAATTTTAGCATTAAATAGTCCATGGAAAGTTGATATGTCGTTAATCAAAGCAAACCAAACCAAACCAATTCATTACAATTCACTTGGACTATGATAAACAGACGCTATATATGCCTCGTTTCGCTTTATTCTTGTGTTTCAGCCTCCATTTAGGCTAGTTTCTGTTTTCTATTACATCATTGTGAATATAGCAGTGGTCTTAAAAGTTTCAAGCGTAATGACTAAAGTGTTAAACTTTGACCTCAAAATAAGCGTGTTCGAACCCTAGTGCACGCTATTATATCCACTTTCGGACTATTACTCTTAAGAGAGGCGTAAACCCCACTTATCCCTCCAGCTATGGTTTAAATATGATCCCTACTATTCTTTGACAGTAAATAACCCAGGAAGGTTGATTTGCCATTAAACAAAGAAACCGAAATCAATCTCAGAAGTAATTCTTTGCCTATCCTTTCAATGTGTAATTATTATCTTCGTTTCTTCTGTATGCAAAGGGTTTTGCATTGTGCCCGAACTCTGACCATATTTATGGGTGCCCGGGGTGTAATGGATATTGACATAGAAAATGGACACGGTGACACGAGTTCAAATCCTGGATGCAGCTGATTGCATCTTACATAGCACTAATACTCTTTGGAAAGATATCAATCCAATAATTCTTCCTCCAGCTATGGGTAAATAGTAACGAAGACTGGATCCTTCAGCCTTGGTTAGGCTACCAGTCGAGGAGAAGGAAAATTCTAGATTCAAATATGTTAAACTCCTCTTTAAAATTGACCTTGTGTAACTTCCTGCCTCCGCGGAATGGGTTGACTAATATTGTAACCATCTGTATATATTATATGCCTATTTATATGATTTTTGCCCAGTCGGTTGAGGCTGTTGAATACACAGACTGATTCTCTGCAGAGAGGTAAGCCCCCCCACTCAGCAAGTGTCCTGATATGACACTAAACAATCTGATGATGAGGTTTTAATGATACTGGAGATTTGAAGAATGTGGAGTAATCCATCTTTACCATCGCTCCCACGTCTACTCTGACCCGGAGTGGTAGCACCTGATAGGGTCTTATCTAGGACTCAAATAGAACTAAACTGCGTATTTATGCTAAACTGAATTGGTTAACCTGCGTACTCGTGCTAAAATAAATTGGTTGAAACAGAATTGTTTTGACATTCAAACTGTGAACTCATGTTAAACCGAAATGTTTGAAATATAACTGTCTTTGTATGTTAAAGTTAATTATTTGAAATAGAACTTGTATTACATTGCAATACTTGGTCCTCGTGGTGTAATGGTTAAAACGATGGACTGCAGAATCGTAGTGAGTTCGAACTCCAGGCACGCTATTGAGTTCACTTTTGGACATAAATCCTTAGGAAAAGTGTGAACACCTTTACCCTTCCAGCTATGGGTTAAATAGTAACACTACTGTTTTTCTAGAAGAATAGCTTTGGCTTTAAATAACCTGCAAATGTTGATATGCCATTAAACAAAGAAACCAAACCAAACCAAACCTTGGAATCATTTGATTGTGTGCAAATGAATAAATAATGTTGAATAGAATAATTAGTGTTAAGTAGGAACATTTGCAACCACTTCACTGGGTAATATAATTGCCGAGGAATTTCGTTTTATATATCTTGCCTTTCGGTTTAGTTAGGCTGAGAACCTTTCGCTTAGCGCATGGATTTGTTAGGTACAACATTAACGCAGGTGTTCACGCGCGCGCGGAGAGGATGTGTCATTCAGAGATGTCAAAATAAAAATCCCAGATAGAAATTGAGACCAGGGCATGTGGGTGACGTCACGCACCGGAAGCGTGGGCTGAAACTCGTGAAAAAACAGAGTTGAGTTCCTGCCTCCGAACGAGAGAGTCGACATTCAGAGCTGGGCGAGGCCAGACGACTTTGTGCGTTACGGGCGCCGCGCGTTGGTTGGGTTGAGAGCTGACGATGTAAAAGCAATCAGCATAGAAAGATTGTGTCTTTCTCTCCTCATGTCGAATAACCTTTAACTCAAAGGTAATAAATTTTCGTACCTGAACCAATTTCGTGAATTTCGTGTTTCCGGATTCCTATATATGTTTATGAACATTTTATGAACATTATGTCTATTTCACATATCCGTATCATGGTTATGTTACAACTGTGTGCAAACAAATAGATTTATATTGAATAGAATTATTAGAGTAAGATAGCAATGATTAAAACTATCTAATTGTGCAGAAATAATAGCAATACAAGAGTGCTAACAAATTAGTTTTAACTCATCTAAAAATGAAATTATTTACACTTACAAATCATATGAATATCTATTTAAATGTGCGCAAACAAACGACTGATGCTAAACTCTTAATATTACGTAGCAATACTTGAAACCATTTAACTGTATGCAAACAAACGATTATTACTAAATAAAATAATTCCTATTAGATAAAAATACGTGGCGCATTCAATAAGTTTCCAGACGTTTTTGTACAGGCGTTTAAAATTGTCGCAGACTCTGGAAAATTCAGTATGTTATTACTATACATTTTATGAGATGACTGACCAATTTTTATGATTTCAGGTTTAAATGTACAGCTTCAACTGGAATTGGAATACACCCTACTAAAGCCTGATTGTCACAGCTGGTAAATTTCCAAAATGCAATCTGGACGTGAGGACACCTTCGAAGAACGACATGCAATAAAATGCTGTTTTAAACTTGGAAAGAATGCCACAGAAACGTAT
Source organism: Sepioteuthis lessoniana (assembly GCA_963585895.1). Classification (NCBI taxonomy): domain Eukaryota; kingdom Metazoa; phylum Mollusca; class Cephalopoda; order Myopsida; family Loliginidae; genus Sepioteuthis; species Sepioteuthis lessoniana. The sequence goes on along the minus strand of OY757925.1, from coordinate 64,025,887 downwards.
GGAATGCTTCAGACTGCTTTTCGACCATCTTGCATGAATCGAGCATCAGTTTTTGAGTGGCCTAAGAGATTCAAGGAAGGCGGGGAGTCTGTGAGGGATGATGAGACGTGTAGGAGGAGTAAGGAAGTCAATACACCAGAGTTGATTGGCCAAAGGGCCAGGGATAGGGTTAGGGTTACTATGTTGAGGTTTTAAAGGAGTCCAAGAAGAGATTCCATCGGAAGAGGCCAGCACTCTTCAAATCGGGTCAGTGGCTTTTCCACCAGGACAACGCATCAGTCCATAACTCCATCCTTGTCACAGACTACTTGACCAAGATGGGTATCAAGACAGTTCCTCACCCTTCCTGTAGTCCAGACCTTACTCCCTTTGACTTTTGCTAATACCCTAAGCTCAGAGGCTGTTTTTATGAGACAATTGAGAAGATGAAAAAAGCTGTGACGAATGTGATTGACATGCTCACACAAGAGGACTTCCATGGGGCCTTTCAGTAGTTGTTAGAACGGTACAACATATGCATTGCAGCTGGAGGAGATTACTTCGAAGGGGTGTAGAGTTTCATGTGTGTACTATCAATAAAAGTGTCCATACGACAAAAGTCTGGAAACTTATTTAATGATCCTCGTACTTGAAACCATTTAACTGTAAGTAAATAAATGATTAATACTTAATAGAATTATTTCTGTGAGATAAAAATGTTATTGTGAGCAAAAAAAAAAAAAAAAAATTGAGTTCAAGCTCGTTTAAAAATAATACCAAATAAAATTTATTTACCAGTCATATATATTTAATATATATATATAAACAGGATTTGGCATTGAATAAGCTACAATGCTTGACATGCCATTAAAATTAACTTACCAACTAATCTTCATATCTTAAACAGGAAGTTAGAGCGCAAGATGTAACGTTCGACCATTCAGTTCGGAAGTTTCTCACAAACAGATTTACTTATTTCTAACTTGGAACTGTTTTAAACATCTAAACTCAACTATCCCATAAGTGCGGAGGTCTCTGACTGATCTTGAGTTCAAGGCTGTCAATCAAGCTGGTTGAACTCACAGTATCATTAGTTTAACGGCTCAAGACCTGATTTGAATGCTACACAAGATGTCAAAAATAGAGCTCTCCGATCTATTATGAAACAATGTCCTCCTTAAGTAGTGTTAAGATTTTTAGGTGTGCAACTTATGTCTATGTATTTTTTATCATCTACTTCATCATCTAAGCATTGAATTTTTCTCGGTCTTTTTTCTACATCTGTACGGTATACGGTCTATGTTTCTATACAGTATGGTTGGATAGGAGGTACAACTGTTTGATATACTTTGTATTTGACTTGGATGGACACATGAAAATTCTTTCCCAATAGTTTGTTGAATGTAGGACTTGATTTGCCCATTCTATAAATTATTTCGTAGTCCAACCTAACAGTGTTACAGACAAAACTCCTCAGTAATGGCCTGCTAACGTATCAAGCTAACCATTATATTACAAAGAGGTACTCAATTCTTTTGCAGTGGTTCTCTTTCTTTCTCTGAGGGTGTGTTTGCGTGAATGTGTCCCATAAATTTGTCAGCATAAAATTTGCGCGTTACCTACCTACTTACCAAGCAATATTTAAACGTACATCTCAGTTTGAGGCAAGTGAAGATTTCTTTGGACATCGATCCATATTTCCCAATGAAAATGTCCACTCATCATTTTTTTTCTTTCTTCCTTTCTTTTTTTTTTCTTTTTGCTTTCTTTTTTTTTTCTTTTTTCTTACTTTCATATTCTTTTTTTTTTTTTTTTTTAATATAAACTGCTTTCATCTGAGCGCCGGCCGTAAAGCGTTGGCAGTAGCAATTAGAAGTGTCAAATCAGGCCGTGCTGCCGACATTTTAACGACTTTTCGCGTTGACGGGCGCATGAATCTCGACTTTTACTTGCAGCCTTTCATTTCTTTTACTATTTCGCTTTCATCTCCTTCCCAGCCTTGCCAGCTGATTTATCAGAAGGGAAGATCTGCGTTCGTATTTATAGACAAACCAGTCCTTCGAACGCTCACCAGCACAGAGCCGACTGCAGCCACCACACCCGGTACCACTTTAACTATCACCACCACCATCACCACGAGTACAACTACTATTACTACTACTACTACAGTACCTACGCTCGTAAAACTAATACTTTCAATGTTTTATCTTTCTTGATAATTTCTACGATAAACGTAGAGACTGAGTGAGTGTGATGGGGAACAAGGCTAGCTCCTTGGCTCATAAGTAATCTGTGCTATCTTTTGCACAATGTTAGGGAAATCATAAAAGTGTCTTTCAAGCAATCTCTAGACCTTAATTGGGTAGACAGCCCAATGACTGAATCAAAAATAACCTTCAACATCTCCACCTCTAACAAAACCTGTTCGGTGCAATACTTTTGTGTGAACTTGACAGAATGCAAAATACCTTCATAATTACGCCAAACTATTGGCCTAGTGGTTAGAGTGTTCGCCAATGGCCCGGGAGACCTGGGTTCAATCCCAGGTCGAGTCATACCAAAGACTCAAAAAATGGTACTTGATGCCTCCTTGCTTAACACTCAGCATTATAAGGTACGGATCAAGGGTAAAGTAGAGCAATTTAGGGAAGGAGTAGCGTCCTCCCCTACACCTTGGTGTAGTAGCTATCGAAAAGGGAGCCTTCGGGTTACCTTCGACTATGGTCGCCAACTTACTGTAAGAAACAAAATATATGCTTTAATCGAACTGGCGACATCTCCACACTAAACGTTAGCTCTCTGAAACTAGTAGACAAGTGTGCCTAGACATACTAGAAGCGTTAAGCTGGGATCGAAAATTGCTTAACTTTACGCTGTTTGTTGTATCAGGAGGTTATCTGCTTTTGTTGCTTGCTATCATTAAATTCATTGGGTTGAGTTATTAATAATTTTCACTTTAATACCTAGGGAGCATTGTCTCTTCAAACAAGACAGACATTGACACGCGACGAGCAAATGCATGGACAGCTAACGATAGTCTATCGGTCATATGGAAATCAGACATGACCGATAAAATGAAGCGCAGTTTTTTCCAAGCAGCAGTCGTGTCGATACTGCTATATGGATGCACTACATGGACGCTAACTAAACGTATGGAGAAAAAGCTTGACGGCAATTGCACAAGTATGCTGCGAGCAATATTGAACAAGTCCTGAAGACAGCACCCAACAAAGCAGCAGCTGTACGGCCACCTACCACCCATCATAAAAACTATCAAACTTAGACGAACCAGACATGAGGGACACTGCTGCAGAAGTAGGGATGTGTTCATAAGTGATGCACTCATGTGGATCCCTTCACATGGACGAGTAAAGGCAAGACGACCAGCTCTAAACTACATACAACAGCTCTCTGCCGATACGGGATGTTGCCCTGAAGACCTTCTGGAAGCAGTGGACGATAGAAAAGGGTGACAAGAGAGGGTCAGGGATATCCGTGCTGATAGTGCGACATGATGATGATGATGACTGTAAGAAAAGAAATGAAAACAAGAGTACCAGTCGAATGGTTAACACGCAGTGCTTGTAGATCGATGATAAGGAGTTTGATCCTCACAAGAGGACTCATACTTAACTACCTGGCAAGTCATCTAAGAAAGATGAACAGGACATTCTGGGTATTGCTGCACGAACTCTTGCCCAGTCATCTGGGGTTGTAGAATACAGCAACGGCTTCCCTGGATATGACGCTAAGCAATCTGATGGTGAGGTTCTAGTAATGCTGGAGCTTAGGGGAATGCGGTATATCCCTTATTGCCATTGCTCCCAGATCCACTCTGGCTCGGAGTGGTATCACCAGCTAAAGTCTTATCTATGGGTCAAATAGAACTAAACTGTGTTGGTTGAGAGTGAGACTGTTTTGACATTTAAACTGCGTATTTATGCTAAACTGAATTGCTTGAAATAGAACTGTTTTTGCATGCTAAACTGAATTGTTACAAATAAAACTGTTTTGATATTTAACTATGTGTAAACAAAAAACCGTACTTAAAAAAAAACTGAATTGTTTGAAACAGAACTGTTTGGCCAAATTGAATAGCTTGAAAAAGAAATGTTTTTGATAATCAAGCCGTATACTTACGCTGAACTGAATTGTTTGAAATAGAACTGTTTACTTATATAAAAATGGATTTGGCCTTAAATAATCTACAACGGTCGATATGCCATAAAACCCAAACAAACTCATAAGAAACCTTCTCCTGTGGATTCCCATTCCTAGATGGACCAGTTGGTCGAGCAGTTATAATTTATATTCACCAGCACTTTGCGGACACTGAATGACGTCTAGAGGATTCATCATTTGCAATGGTTGATAGAGAGAGAGAGAGAGAGAGAGAGAGAGAGATGTCTTGACTCTCTGCCGGGGTGCAGTCGGTGTATTTTACAGCCCCAGCCGACGGGGCAATATACAGAGTTAATGTCAAAACAGTTTTAGATAATTTCAGTTAAGCAAAAGTACTCAGTTAAGATGTCAGGCAGTTCTATTTTGAGCAATTCAGTTTAGCATAAGTACGCAGTTTAAATGTCAAAACAGTTCTATATTAAACAATTCAGGTTAGCATAAATACGCAGTTTAAATGCAAAGAACAGTAAACTCAAGAAACCACGTTTTAGTTTTATTTAACCCATAGATAGGACCTTTATCAGGTGCTACCACTTTAGGCCAAAATGGACCTGGGAGCGATAGCAATGAAGAGGAACTTTGCATTCCCTAAAGCTCCAGCATTACTGGAAATTCTCCATCAGATTGTTAAGTGTCATATCAAGGACACTTGTTGTGGAAGTGTCTTACCCATCTGCAGAGAAGCAGTCATTGTATTCTATAGCCCCAGCCGACTGGCCTAACAGAACCATTTGTATTAGATAGAAAACATGAAATCATTTAACTACAGCAAACAAATGATTAATATTGAAAATTAATATTTTTTTAGGGTATTGATAATTGAATCAATTTAACGGTGTGCAATCATCTGAGGTTTGGTTTGTTTAACAATGTTACCTACAAAGTATTCGCTTGCAAATTATATATATAAACTGGATTAAACAAATAACTCAGAAGAATTGATAGGCCATAAAATACACCCAAGAAATTAATGAGCATGGCATGTAAGTGCCTTTTGCTCTCTGCTCGAAGTGCCTGGCCGGTAGTAGAAATTTCAAGCCCAATATTTCAGGCCCTGTGTCCAATTAATGAAAGCTTAGTAAATGACGGCGTTAAGCAAAGAAATACAAGTTCGCTTTATATATTTTCGACTAAACTAAATTTAGTCACCTTGGGTAGTGTAATGGTTAGTGAGCTAGACTAGCAAACGTCGACGAGTTCGTGTCTCAGTGAGTGCCCCAATTATTCGGTCGTGTGCTACATCTAAGCTAATAGAAAGCTTAGTAAATTACTAAAATTTACCCAAGATTATCTTCCCTAAGGACTTGCGGACAAATTAATTGTTTTTTATCGATTTGCTGGCTAAATTTGGTTGAGCACCCTCTTTATTTTGCTTTTAAATCGGAGAGAAAGAAACGAAATCTTTATTTATCTCAAAGATTTCACTAAAGCTTCTCTCTGTTTTTAGTTTTCACTCAACTATTTTCCTTTTCCTGTGATGGGTGAGAAAGTCCCTCAATTGTTGAGGTTAACGAGGTGGATTGTGACACTGTAAAAAACCAGTTCAAACTCCAATAACACTATTATGTTCACTTTTGAACAAAGACTTCCGGGAAATGTATGGGCTCACTCACCCTACCACAATGGGTTAAATAGTATCCCAACTGTTCTTTTACAAGAATGGCTTTGCCATTAAATAACACACGAATAATGCAGCCAAGTCCTTTTCCAGGTGATGGACTTAATCAATTAGAATCATGATTAAGATTGTCAGTCGAGTGTTGATAACAGCCAATTCACCAACTCCGACATTTTCCAGATCTATCTATCTACCTATATATCTATCACTCACACAACTAGTGTCCTAATATATAACCCTAAACAAACTGATCGTTTTCCCAGTCGGCTGGCGCTGTAGAATACACAGACTGCTTCACTGCAGAGGGGTAAGACCCCTCCCCAACGAGTGTCCTGATATGACATTAAACAATCTGATGATGAGGTTCTAGTAATGTTGAAGCTTTGGGGATTGCGAAGTACCCATTCATTGCCATCGCTTCTAGGCCAATGTTATATGGAAGAATTATCGGATAGTCTGCGGCTAATTAATTTTGGTATTTGTTTGATGATTGAGGGTGGATGGTTTGAAGAAGTGTGTATGTAGATAGATGTAACAGTTTTCCTTTTTATAAGATTCGAATGTGCCTTTATTTGAGTTTTGTGCTACATCTAAGACATTTATTATCAAATACATATTAGATATATATAAAGATGAATTTATTAAAGATATATTAAATTATATTAAATATATATAAAAATGATTACATTAGATATATGCAAAAACTTATTTATATTTACATATTATATATATATATATATATATATGTGTGTGTGTGTGTGTGTGTGTGTGTGTGTGTGTGTAAATATATATAACTTGGAATATCTCTCTCAATATATCTGCATGTGACAATTCCTACTGCTTTCTAGAAACAGGAATTTATGGTTTGGTTTGGTTTTACGGCATATCAACCATTGTAGCTTATTTAAAGCCAAATATGGTTTGATCATAACTATTAGGTATATATGATTTATAAACATAAATCAAAATGCAATAGTTCTGAGTATCACTGACATAAGTCAATTATTTACACCCAGTTATACGATCAAACAGTTCAATTTCAAACAAGTTAGTTTAGCATAAGTCATTTCTTTGCTCACAGTTTGAATGTCAAACAGTTCTATTCGACCCATAGATAGGACCTTATTAAGTGCTTTCATTTGGGACCAGAGTGATTGGTAGCGATGGCAATGAAAGGGTACTCGGCATTCCCCCAAAGCTAGAGTATTTCTGGAGCCTCAACATCAGGTTGTTTAATGTCATATCTGTACACTCATTTGGGATGGGAGTCTTACCCCACTGCAGAGATGCAGTTGATATATTCTATAGCTCCAGCCAACTCGGTTGCAGAGCCAAGAAAATTAATCAAAATTTGATATTATAAGATAATCAACAATATATACAAAACGACAGACTAAAATGAGCCATAGACTGGAAAAGAATATTCGGCTTTTTAAAATACGATGGTACATAATATTTGTTGTAAAAGCGGTTCCTCTTTTAATTCTGTATGTTTTCTATCCTGAGAATTAATTTTTTATTTTTATTTATTACGGACTTTTTGTCCTCATCTTGGTAGTTTTTTGTGTTGTTTCTTCCTTCACTGCGTTTCGGCGAAATTTCACCTCTGGCCTTCTTCAGGTGATTTACCGCGACCTCCGATAGGAATGCTTAGTCTTGTAACCGTATCCCCAGTAATTAATGCCTTTCATAGTTGTTGTCTATCGCACCACGTTTTTGACCAAGTAAACCTCTGGCCGGCTTGGGTAGGATTTGAAACCGCTATCTTTTGACAATGCTCAGCTGGAACCGTAGAGACTCAACGTCTCTGTCCGCTGCGCCACGGGCCCTGAAGTGAAAGTAGTGAAAGAAGAAACAACACAAAAAAACTACCAAGATGAGGACAAAAAATCCGCAATAAATAAGAATTAAAAATTAACTCTCAGATTAAGAAGCCTCATCTCAAAATGATTCCAGTTTTCTATCCTGTTGAATTTTACGACTTTCATATTAACATGAGAATTTTTTAATAATAACTTGCTTTACAACATTTTAGCCGACGTCAAATTCGCCTTTAAGACAGTTTTCTAGACTAAATTTCATTTCAGCTAACATGATTACGAAAGTGATGATGATGTACAAAGCCTTACATCCAAGAATTTTTGTTGATAGACAACGGGACGAGAAAAGTAAAAGAGTACTAGTGAGTAATAGTAATTTACTATGCGTTTTCCTTAGATGTGGCACAAGACCGTATGAATGGGGCAACCAGTGAGACAGGATTCATGAGTAGTAGGGACAGCGTCGATGTTACAATTCAAAGACTCGAACAATACGAAAAAAAGAGCAAAAAGAGACTAATTTTTGTAGTCAGTAAAAGCCATATCAAAAGAAAAACTGAGAAACAATAATAAAAAAATAGATCTTGAAAACAACCGTACGGATACTTCAAGAGACAAAATAGGAAAATTGCAGATAAGTTGACGTAGATATAGTAAAGATGAAGAAATCTGAAGAGCTGAACTGAAACTTTTTTTTTATAATAGAACATAAATGTATCAAAAGAACGAAATATGTCTTAGCAAAGATAGACAATTCACAGAACAGTAAGAGTAAGTTATGTGGTAACTGAGTTGTAATTTACTACGCTTTTTGCCTAGATGTAGCACAGTGTCATATGAAAGGGGAGATTCTGATGAAATGGTTAATCATATAATAAGTGAATGTAGATATGACTTGACCAGATCTAGATTTGATCAGCAAAAACAAATGAACGTGTCTGCTAATGGACTTCACGGTTCCTGCTCATCGCAAAGTTAAAATAAAAGAAAGAGAAAATTTTGAGAAATATCTATACCTTTCCATAGAGCTGAAAATAATGTGTAATAATGAATAATAATTGTTTGTAATCTGATTGATTATATCAGTAAATAACAAAAAGTTTAAAAGAAAATAACAATTAAAAAAATCTGTACCAGCAAATTTGAACGGCTTTTAGCAAGACTCAAACCCTAGCTACTAATAAGTAAAGTAAAGTTAGCGACCTTAGTCGAGGGTGAGCCTAAGGCTCCATTTTCAATAGCTACTACACCGAAGTGTAGAGAAGGGTGCTACTGTTTTTCCTGGATTGCTCCACTTTACCCTTGATACGTACCCTATTGTGCTGAGTGTTTAGCCAGGAGGTATATTTCTAGTCTTTGGTATGACTCCGTGCTCCCGGGCCATTGGCGAACACTTTACTCACAAGGCCAAAGGCACGGTAAATATTTGATAATTTCGGTGAGTAGACCATCGTGAGTGAGTTAGCTTCTTACTGAGAAGTCGATGGAGGCGGTCTTTACCCTTGATCCGTACCTTACAATGCTGAGTGTTAAGCAAGAGGGCATCAAGTACCATTTTTTGAGTCTTTACTATGACTCGACCTGGTATTGAACGCTGTCTCCTGGACCATTGGCAAACACTCTACTCATTAGATATTCATGGGATATATGCTAGATATATTACTCACAAAATAACCTAGTTAGGGTGTTTATTCATTTGGTTTATAGTGTGTGTGTGTGTGTGTTTAGTTAATAGACACCAGATTGTGCGCGAGGAAGTGGTGTTAACACTTTGCACACGCATACGTCGATCATCTCATTAATAACTGGAGGAATTTTTAGCGCTTAATCTCTCACGTGTCAGTCGTCAAGATTGTTTATGATTTCTTTAATTTACATACATATATATATATATATATATATATATATATTCTTTTTAACGCTTATGCACTCGTTGACCATCTGTTTATGACTTTGCACGCATTTCCCCTTCATTTGAAGATCGGCGTCCTCTTCCTCCTCATCATCAGTACCAGCAACAGCAGCATCAACGAAGACCCATTTCCCTCCTTCTAGTCTCTCTCTCTCTCTCTCTCTCTCTCTCTCTCTCTCTCTCTCTCTCTCTCTCTCTCTCTCTCTTACTCACTCTGCTCTTTTAAACTATAGCGCGTTAGAACTGCCTATGTTAAGCTTACGTTCTAAACGGAAGGGGAACTTTGAATTTGTTATGTTCTCCCCGCGGAAGTGTTGAAAGATATAGTTCACTATCATTCAATTTATATCTGGTTCTTCTTTTTTTCTTTCAAAAGAATATCTTAAATGAATAAAAAGACTTTACAGGCCAAACAAATACTGACCTCTTGGAGTTAAAAAAAGAACCAAAAATAAAAAACAAAACAAAACAAAAGTAAAACAAAATAGCAAAAAATAATTTGAAAATGTTAATTACTGAATATGAAATTCGTCTGTAGCTTATTTAATGTTTCCGTCCTCAGATCCATCAACAGTTATTTAGTATTTCACATCTCGATGTCTGCTGCACTCAAATCGAAAGCTATTGCCAGTTATAAATATTATGTGAAAAATATCTTAGCCTATATGTAACTCCAGACATCAAAACCCCAGGTAATCAGCTGTTGATCAAAAAATAAAATAAGAGTTTATTTTATGAATATTTCGACGTCTACTTACATCTTTCTCCGTAAACGGGAGTTTTCAGTCGAAACCCATTTTTCCTCATTACATTGCATTTTTAGTGTTAGATCGTGATCTTTATCTGTTAACGCTGAGTATTTCTGAGTATTCAAGTGTTGTATATTGAACTTCAACCCCGCCAGACATGCCATTCCAAAGATACGGAAGTGCATATTCTACTGGCGTGGGCGAGCTTGGCTGACGGTGTGGGACAGGGTTAAAATCCCACAGTACACTCATAGACTGATGCACCGGAAGAGAGTGACCTGTGAACTGCATGACAGTTATTTCCGCTTGATGACGAACAAACATGCCATTCCAAAGATACTGAGTGGGAGATTGAACTATTATATAACTCGGTGAGTTGGAGATCAGACGAGTTGGAGTAAAGGTGTGGTAGGGAAAGCCACCACCCGGCAGAAGGGGCCTTTGGGACCCCCGATTGAGTTGGAGATCAGATGAGATTGAGACAAGATGTCGTAGAGAAAGCCATCATCTAGTAGAGTGCTGGGCCCCTGGGCCTCCGGTTGAGCAGCACTGAAGAACAAGAAAGACAACGCTGATGGCCATAAGAGTTGGGGTAAATATATTGCAGTTCTGTTCGGTCTCCAACTCCCTATCACACGCAAACCTTACAATAAAGTGAGAGGTATATTTTTTTAAAGAAGACTTCGCTCGTCTTTTATCCATTGCGTCAGTATGTATTCTGCATGAATCTGTATATGAGTATACAACACAAGTTAATCTTAAAAATGCAGTATTCCGTATGGTTTCAATTCTTATCTTGATTTCCAATTCCTCAAATCTTTTTTCCAAGCATTTATGAACTGTTCCAAATGCACCAACTACCGTTGATATCACCGTCATCCTCATGTTTCACAGCTTTTTTCTTTCTCGAGCAAGGTCCAAGTATTTGTCTATCTTTTCGGTTTTTTTTATTTCTCTACTTCGTCCGCCATTGGCCTAATGAGTAGAGTGTTCGTGAATGATCCGGAAGACCGGGGTTCAATTCCAGGTCGAGTCATATCAAAGACTTAAAAATTGTATTTTATGCCGCCTTGCTCAGCACTCATCATTATAAGGTTAGGATCAATGGTAAAAAGAGCAATCCAGGGAAAGGAGTAGCACCCTCCCCTATACCTAGGTGTAGTAGCTATTGAAAAAGGAGCCTTCGGGTCACCCTTGACTAAGGTTGACAACTTTACTTACTTTACTTATTTCGTCTGCAGGAACAGCAAAATCCTTTGGATTACGAGTTGATTTTTTTTTCTATGTAATTAACACGAGGCCTGTTATTCTGGTAGAGATTTTGGGGATCGTTAGTATCTGAAAATTCCTGAGAATTTTATGCGTCACACTTTCTTGAATAGGCCATGTGTGATATGAATAAATTTTAATCTCTTGTACAATTCCTCTACGAGCACCTTTTCCATCGAGTCTTGTACTTTTCGTGGTAGTTTGTTGCATTCGCTTATGTCGTGAACTGTCTCATCTCTTGTTTCACATAATCTAAACTTTCTATTCTGTTAAATATTATTCATTTTCCTTCTGGAATCAATTTGAACTCTTATGGCATCACTTTTTGTTATTATGATATTATGTTTTGTTCTCATTGTAATATTTCTGCCCTTTAACATTACATTGCACTCTTATTGCATTACTTTTTACCCTTATGACATCTTTTGCGCTTATATAATTTCTGTCAACCCTGATTGCTTTACTTGTCGCCCTTATGAAATTACTTTTGCCCTCATGGCATTACTTTTTACCTTTATTGAATAACTGTTTGCCTAATTGCATTACGTTTTTTCTCATTATCGCATTATTTTCTGCACATATAAAATTACTTTTTACCATTAAGAAATTACTTTAAGCGCTTATGGCATTGGTTTTTGCTCTCGTGTAATTACAGTTTTCCCAAATGAAATTACTTTTGGCCCTTATGAAATTACTTTTGGCCCTTATGAAATTACTTTTGGCCCTTAGGAAATTACTTTTGTTTTTATGAACTTACTTTTAGCCCTCATGAAATTACATTTTTGGCCCTTATAAAATTACTTTTGGCTTTATGAAATTACTTTTAGCCCTTATGAAATTACTTTTGGCCCTTATGAAATTACTTTTAGCCCTTATGAAATTACTTTTAGCCCTTATGAAATTACTTTTGGCTTTATGAACGTACTTTTAGCCGTTATGAATTACTTTTGGCCCGTATGAAATTACTTTTGGCCCTTATGAAATTACTTTTAGCCCTTATGAAATTACTTTTGGCTTTATGAACGTACTTTTAGCCGTTATGAATTACTTTTGGCCCGTATGAAATTACTCTTGGCTTAATGAACTTACTTTTAGCCCTTATGAACTTACTTTTTGCTCTTATAAAATTACTTTTGTCTTTATGAAATTACTTTTAGCCCTTATGAAATTACTTTTGGCCCTTATGAAATTACTTTTGGCTTTATGAACTTACTTTTAGCCCTTATGAAATTACATTTAGCCGTTATGAAATTACTTTTGTCTCTATGAACGTACTTTTAGCCGTTATGAAATTACTTTTAACCCTTATGAAATTACTTTTTGCCCTTATAAAATTACTTTGTTGCCTTATTGTATAATTGTTTTCCCTAATGATCTTACTATTCATCCATATTGCATTATTGTTTGCCCATCGGGTATTACTTTTTGACTTTATTGCATTATTTTTTGGCCATGATGTATTACTTTTTAGCCTTTATGCCACATTGGCTTCGTCATTAAATAACACCTGAATATGCCATCATAAAAAGATATTGCATAAGGTGTTGAGGGATATACATGGTTGAACAATGACCACAACACTTCTTTATAAAAATATACAGATCATTTTATTCTTTCGAAAGAGGTCACATCGCTGTAGTGTGAGAGACAAATGGAAGGAGACAAGACAGATAGCTATATTGACCCATAACTTCTTCTCTAGACCATAGCACGCTGTGTTATTTTCAAAGCCCCATTTAACACTTCTGCTTCTTGGCCGAGGGCAGTCAACTGAGGCCGTTTACCCCGGCGAGGCGCTAACCCTGAGTGCAAGCTGACTCTGACTCAACTCCTTACTGACTCCAGATGACAAGCAGGCATCTTCATATTTCAAAATGCCAACAACTCCCGATACATCCCATGATCATCTTCCGCTATTTTTACACAGGTGCTTCTCTGATTGACGACACGGTCAAGGGTCAATATCCAACAAAGAAACCAAATCAAATCCTTTTTATTCATTTGTGAATCAAGTCACTCTAAAATCACCAGCTTCCGCTAGACCATCGCAGTTAAGCAATAATATGCCTGTTCAATACTTACATTGATTACCCTTTAAACAACACCAGGTACTGTGAGAAATCGAAGTCCAGTGTCCCATTTCTAAAGAAAGATTAGTATATTACATTTATCACTCTAACCGCCTCTCTCTTAACAGTGGAAGTGATGTTTCTGAATAAGAAAAAAAAAAAACAATAAGTGGCTGATGATCAATACATGATTCTGAAAATGATAACTTGTGTTGATTGGCCGGTTTTAGACTTTTCCCATGTGAATGTAAAAGCAACTTTAACCATAGTCTAAATTTGTTTTGTTGCCTTTAATGGCGTATCAACCTTCTTGGTTTATCTAATGCCAAATCTATCCTTCTAGAAGAATAGTAGTGGTACTATTTAATCCATTGCTTGGAGGATATGGGGATTCACACTTTTCCCAAGGGTATTTGGTCGAGAGTGTACGTAATAGCGAGACTGGAGTTCGAACTTGATTCTGCAGTCCAGCGCTTTAAACATTACGTCACGAGGACACCCCCCTCATTTAGATTGGCCCCCTCTCTCTCTATCTCTTTATATATATATATATATATATTGTCAACCGCAGACAGACTGTTTTATAACTCTTTAGTATGGCAAGACACACGGGGCGCTCCAAGCTGATATCGAAACCTGCCCGAATTTACGTTAGATTTAGTATCTTATTGCTCTGCCACCAGGCGACTCACACCAGCCCGGGATTTATTATGCACTATGTATTGGCTTTCGTTTGTTAACATTTTTTGCGTCGCTAGATATACTATTTCGTTAGAAGTGCTTTGCATTACGCGGGTGGCAGCCGTTAATTTTTTCGTCAGAGTGCTCAACCCCCTGGAGGGAAGCGTAAATATTGTCCGACTGTTTCATTGTATCACAACTCTTAAGTATGGCTCGACACACAGGATGCTTCAAGCTGGGGTCGAAATCCGCCCCACTTTACGTTAAACTTAGTATCTTACCGCTCAACCATTAGGTGACCAACGACAGCCCGGGATAATTATGCACTATATATTGGTGGAAAGCCGCAATTGATTCCTTCATCAGTTCTCAACCCCGCTGTAATATAATGGCTAAGGGATTTCGTTTTATGCCTTTGAGTTTAGTTAGGCTGAGAACCTTTCGGCTCAGTGCATGGGTTACTTAGGTGCAACATTAACGCAGGTGATCACGCGCGCGGGCGGAGCGGACGTGTCACTCAGAGATGTCACAATGGCCCAGATGGGAAACGGGACTAGAGAGTGACGTCACGCGCCGGAAGCGCGCGGAGGATTTTGGGGATTTTGAAAAATCAGTTAATTGAGTTGAGAACTGGACACCGAACGAGAAGGGTCGATTTTCGGGGCTCGCAGAGGCCAGACGAATTTACGCTCTACGGGCGCCGCACGAGTTGGGGAGGGCAGATGGAAAATCCAGAACAGAAAGAATGTGTATCTCTCTCCTTTAAACTCAAAGGTAATAAAAGTTTCGTACCTGAACTAAGAAATCGTAAGTTTTTTCGTGTTTCGAGATTCCTATGTTCTATGTATATATGTTATGAACATTCTATGTACGTTTCACATATCCGTATCATGGGTATGCAACACCGGGACGAGAGCTTATATTTGAAAATGCATTATTGCATTTATTGACCATTTGGCGCTTACGGTCCGTTTTAGAATTTATTTGAATCTCTCTGACGATAATATTCGACTTGCCACGAAAAATCTAAACGATCAACACCGAGGTGTAATGGTTATCGTCGTAGGAAATGGACACGGAAACACGAGTTCAAATCCTGGACGAGACTGATAGCATTTCACATAGCACTAATACCCTTAGAGATATGTTCGTGAATGAACGAAAAGGGCTTTTTGAAGATGATATGCATACCAAAAGAAATTTTTAGAAGAAAAAAAAAACAAAGGAAATGTTTGTATAAAATAGACCAAGTGAAGAAAACAGCTCAAAGTAAGAAAGAATGTTAGGAAAGAAAGTAAGGAAGAAAAAAAAAAGGCAGAAAGTCAAGACGAAAGAGAAATAAAATATAACGAATCAAATAAAATGAAAAGGAAAGAAAGAATGAATGAGTGAAAATAGAATTAATGAAAGGAAGAAACAAACAACGAAAGAAGCATGGAAAGAAAGAAAGTAAAAAATCAAGTCAGATGAAAGAAAGATAAAAATAACTTTAAATCAGTAAATCAGATAAGAAAGAAAAACAAAAAAAAAGAATGAATAAATAAAGGAAGGAAGGACAAAAAAGTAAAAAAAAAAAAAAAACAGAAGGAAAGAAAAATAAGGAAGGAATGAATAAATGGATAAATTCTTTATTCAAGTCGCATGAAAAAGTAATAAAAATAATCTTAAAGAGGAAATCAAATAAGAAAGAAAGAAAGAAAGAAAGAAAGAAAGAAAGAAATCAAAATAGCGTTCAAAAGAAAGAAAGAAAGAAAGAAAGAATAACAGAAACAAAATTTCCCAATCAAGTCAGATAAAAGTAAATTAAAAGAAAAAGAGAGAAAGAAAGAAAGAAAGAAAGAAAGAAAGAAAGACAGAAAGAACGAAAGCAATCAAAACAGAGTTTAAAAGAAAGAAAAAAAGAAAGAAAGAAAGAAAGAAAGAATGAAAGAAATCAAAAGAGCGTTCATAAGAAAGAAAGAAAGAAAGAAAGAAAGAAAGAAAGAAATCAAAACAGAGTTCAAAAGAAAGAAAGGAAGAAAAAAGAAAGAAAGAAAAAAGAAAGAAAGAAATAAAGAAAGAAAGCAATCAAGACTGAGTTCAAAAGAAAGAAAGAAAGAAAGAAAGAAAGAAAGAAAGAAAGAAAGAAAGAAAGAAAAAAAAAAGCAATCAAAACAGAGTTCAAAAAAAAAAAAAAAAAGAAAGAAAGAAAGAAAGAAAGCAATCAAAAGAGCGTTCACAAGAAAGAAAGAAAGAAAGAAAGAAAGAAAGAAAGAAAGAAATGACCATATCACAAAATACTGAATCTTGATAAAACAAAGATATATAGAAAAATCGCAAAGTAAAAAAAATTAAGCATAAAAAAATGATATAAAAAAGAGGGATCACCTCCAGAAATTGAGGGGATTCAACGAGATAGAACAACTCAATTCCTTGTCCAGACAAATAACAAATGTTTCCTTTTTTCACTGACATCTGATAATCCAAATAATTAGAAATGCGCAGGTGCGCGTGCCTTATTGAATCACCCTCTTAGTCTCATTCAATGGGACTCCAACGCACTTAATGGAGAAATGAGACTGCAGTTCCGATGTAGCCCTGCCAGTGTATCATTTACTGCCTTATTAAAATAAATGTCCCCACCCTTACAGCTGAGACCTGGACCCTTGACACACAGCCCAACGCACTTACAATGTTTTAAACTGTTCTTCGGAAGGAAGTGATAGCTTAATAAGTAGCTGAGGTGAGTGATGTACATCTAGGAAACAGTTCTTTTCGAATGGTTGCTATTTTGATTATATTCAATGTTGGCTTAGGGAAATCAAGTTTCCTTATTTGTATTCACTTCCTCCTCCTTGGGCAGGATGTGACACAAGGACAATTTGTAAAGAGCCCTATAGTTGGTTTTAGTTTTGACCAGTTGCCGTACCAAAGCTAAAAAAGCCTAGTAATCACAGCAATTTACCCATAGCAGAGGCCAGGGATGAAATCATTGACAGTATGTAACAATTTTCAAGAGAAGTATACCTAATGGCCCAGGTTGGTTGGTTGGTTGCATGGGTTTTGTGGCATATCAACCTTTGTAGGTTATTTAACGCCAAATCCATGTTTATGCCAATTGTCAGCTCTATTTCAAACAATCCAGTCTAGCATGGGTACACAGTTTAATTGTCAAAACAGTTCTTATTCAGCTAATTCAGTTTAGTATAAGTACAGATTTTGTTTACCTACAGTTAAATGTCAAAACAGTTCTATGTTAAACAATTCAGTTTAGTGTAAGTACAGTTTCAATGTCCAAAATAATTCTATTTCAAACAATTCAGTTTAGCATTAGCACGCTGTTTAAATGAAAGTACAGTTTAATTGTCAAAAACATTTCTATTAAAGCTATTCAGTTTAGTTAAACAGTTCTAATTAAAACAATTCAGTTTAGCATCAGTATACAGTTAGTTCTATTTAACCATTAACTAGCAGGTGCTACCACTCCGTCCCAGAGTGGACCAGGGAACGATGGCAGTAAAGGAGTACTCTGCAATCCCTAAAGATCCAGGATTACTGAAGCCTCACCCTCACATTGCTTAGTGTCATACCTTGGACACTCGTTGGAGGAGTCCCACTCCTACGCAGAGATGCAGTCGGTGTATTCTACCACTCCAGCCGACTGGGCTATTTCTGTCTCTGCCTGTCTCTCTTTCTTTCTATATATATATATGTGTGTGTGTGTGTGTGTGTGTGTGTGTGTGTGTGTGTGTGTGTGTGTGTGTTTAACTGTTATCTTACCTCTTGATGTTGGCTTCGTTACTTAAAGTTTAATGCATTCAAATTACAGCCATTAGTTAAAATACATGAATGTGTTTCATTTGATTTTTGTACGGCATTCGATAAAAAGACCCTGAAAATATTGGAAGCATTTATTAAAAATGCTGAAGAACCGTTTCTTAAAGCATTTTTTGAAGACGTCTATAATGTTCTGGCTGTGTTTGGGAATTAAAATTTTTTAACGATTTGTAGGAAAAGTGCACTTCTCACTCGTCAACGTAAGTTGTAATGCAATGAATGTTGATACAACTTAATTTCTTTCAATCTTCATAGATATATAAAAAGATAGATGCATTACAGACTACATCAACATACAGGACATTCCTTTTAAAAATCTATTAGCAATTTATACAGATGGATTGATATTGATAGGTTGTCGATCATATGGAGATCTGATCCTTGATAAAAAAAATAAAATGGTTATTGTTCTAGCTATGTTAGTTCTAATGTATAATGGGACCATTAGGACACTGACGAAATACACCAAGAAAAAGATGGATGGGAACTTCATAAGAATACTACCTGCTGCTTTGAACAAAACCTGGAAGTAGCACCCCACAAAACAGCATCTGCAGGGTTACTGACCTCCCAACTCACAAACTCATCAGTAACGTCATTCGATGGACTCCTATAAATAGAAAAACCAGTGTTAGCTAACCTGCAAAAACTTACATCTGCTCTGTGTGGACATCAGATTCAGTCTAGAGGACCTGCTAGAAGCAATGGATATTGGGAACGAATTGAGAGAAGGAGAATCAGGGGATTCTGTATTATCAGCATGACTTGATATATATGTATATATATATAAAACGTTCAAGAGCCAGAAACTACCGATCTAGGTTTCACCTAACGGAGGGTTGGCTCAAACTTTTTATTAGTAAAGTGACCGCCAAAAAGATTTTTAAAAAAATTACCATTAAGAACATAGTATTTGCCAAGGAGTAAGTCTTTATATGCCCGCAAGCATTTAGTATTCAGACCTCTGATTGAGCAATTCACTGGGGTTATTATAAGAAGCTATAGATAAATTTTCCTCATACACAGGAGAAAAAATATCTCTCACCAGCTTTATATTTTTTGCATTTTTTATTTCCCATTTTAATGTGGGATCTATTCCTTGTTTCTTTTTGATTTCCCAGACATCCTAAGATAAACTAGTTCTATGCCTGTATATTTCGTGTGTGAAAGTACTTCTGTAATTATTATATGTTTTTTTAAGCTCGTTGGGTAGAGTCCAAGTATTCTTTTTTACCATTATTATTATTATAGAAATATTTATAATATAGTATAAAAATAGTTATAGAACTGGTTATAGAAACGAAATTGCTAATTTGCCTAGTGGGTGGAGTGTTCGCCAATGGTCCAGGAGACCTGGGTTCAATCCCAGGTCGAGTCATACCAAAGACTTAAAAAATGGTACTTGATACCTCTTTGCTTAACACTCAGCTTTATATGGTACGTATCAAGGGTAAATTGGAGCAATCCAGGGAAAAGAGTAGCGCCATCCCCTACACCTTGGTGTAGTAGCTATTGAAAAAGAAGCCTTCGGGTCGCCCTCGATAACAGTCGCCAAATTTACTTTTATATATATATATATATATATATATAAGATAGAATAAAATGCAAATAAGAAAGGTTTTTATATAAAGAGTTCTCGATGCTATTTTATCGGAGTTGGTAGAAAACCTAAGAAATCGTGGAATCATAGAAGCTATATATATTTACAACCCCTCCATACGAACAGGTTGCGACACAGTAGCTATCGAAAAGGGAGCCTTCGGGTTACTCTCGACTATGGTCGCCAACTTTTTTTTTTTATCGGGTTTAAATTCAGAGTTTCTAGACGTTGTACGTCCGCCACACAGTTTTACGAGTTTTACACCATGTTCATCAATCGCATTCGATTTGAAGGATAGCATGATGAAACCTTATGGAAAAGCTAAAAACCTGACGATATACATTAATATAAAACTGAATCATACATCCACCATTATAAAACATGTATACAAATCTGTAGCAAACAGGGTCACAACGAATTCTAGCAATATTAAAAATTCCAACAAAGCTAAAACGGCTTATGAAACAGCTAAAAAAAAAACGAATTACGCAAAATACAACAACAACAATAATACAAAAAGAACAAGAAATGTAAACATTACATTGTTAAATCCTTCTACAGAAAAACTGTCAAAGCAAACAATATTTTCTCAAATTAAAAAAAAAAAACGATTGAAAAAATCTACACAACAGAACAAACTAAGAAACAAAAAAATGAAAAATTAGTTATTGTCATATGAACAATACCCGTTAAAAATCAAAAGCATAATTTTAGAATATTAAATGAAACGAATAATGACCAGAATGACAAATGCAACTACAATAATAAAGCAAGATGCCTTTCGAAAGGAAATTGCTTAAAGGACAAGTGATATAAAAGGTCACTGTCAAAAAGGGATAAGATAATGATAATAATGAAAAAGTGTCATACATTGGTGCCACTGATCTGAATTAGAAAAGTAGATGGTACAACCAAAATCTCAGGTTCACTAAAAGAAAATATTCTAGCAGTATAACATTATACAAATGTGTATGGCAAATAAACGATGCAAAGGAAAAAAAACTTTTGTAATAAAATGGAATAGTGAGAACAAAAACCTTAGCTTATAAAGGAGTTGACTATAAATGTCGATTGAGTCTTGTATGACAATATGAGGTATTCACTGGTGCTAAAAACTTATGGAGAGTATTTAGCATTTTTTTATATTGGAAAATGTAATTTTTCTTTATTAAAATTATAAAAGAGACTTAATGATTTGTAAGAAATTCAAAAGTCAATTTAAAAGTCAGTGGGGGTCTAAGCGAACTTTTAGATTCTTAAAACAAAAGGTATGCAGGCTTCTGGTTTTGTTTGTGAATTACCCATTTGAAACCATCTCATCACTTGCCCACCGGTTAGGGTTAAAAGGTTAAGTCTTTGGATAGCTCAATCAGACCTGTGGTTTTTATTTTGGTTAATGTGAAAAGAGATACTCCGCCACAAGGCGTGGGCTAGGAACTTTTATTAATCAAGTCCCTATATTGTGGTTTGATTGGATGAACAATTAAAACCTGATATGTGGAAAAGATACTCTTCCCACGGACACAGAACAGCGCATTTTATTGGCTGACAAGTAAAAAGTCATAGGAGAATACGAAATAATCTGTGATTGATTAGCCAGTCTGGAATGTTTGTTCCCCGGGGAATCCACGATAAAAATATCTTTTATGCTAAGACAAGAGAAGATAACTAATGTATATACCAAAGTCAGGAGAATAAGAAAAGAAATCTCTTCTAGAACTAAAACTTCTCCAGGATAAGCCTCACTCTCCAAGTAACATAGAAAGACTGCACACGCCAGATGTTTTATAGTACAGCTGTGTCTTGATGAACAACGAGGAACAAGTATATATTAAAATACAAGATTATATTTTTATTCTCGGCGATGTTACCTGTGTGGAGCAGAAGAGCAATCGTAGAGAGTTTGCACACACAAAGGGTTCGTCGGGAGTCGGAAGAGCCAGCGAACAACTGACTTTAACCAACATTCGGGAACTTATATAGTCTACAACTCCCACGTAACCAGCAGCAATTCTTCTTTTTCATTGGTTATGGTTACGCCCACGTCTCACTTCTTTGTTTTCCATTGGTTACAGTTCACGTCCATATGTTGCTTGTTCCCCATTGGCTACTAGCCCATGCCAACTTCTATGGGCGGACATATCCGCCACCATTCGTCGAGTTCAACCACGTCCATTGGTCAAGGTGATATTCCGATAATCACTTTGTTGATATTATTTTCGGCCGGATGAAGCTGTCAACAGCATCCACCGATAAAACTACACCTGCAGGAGATGGTGACATTCCAGTAATCACCCCGATATTATCAATGTATCTGTCAACAACATCCACTGTGTTCGCCATCTGTAGGTCACGTTGATATAATCCACAGATACCTCAATTAACACTCTCTCTAATAAAACGAAAGTAAAACATTTCCATATATGTATATATATATATATACATTATTGTTACACCATTGTGTTGCGATAAATAGTTTATAATTATTAAAGGACAGTTTTTCTTATTTGAACAGGGTGTCTCAAAATAGATGCAACCCATTAATATGATAATGATTTATTACTGAGACAAGCGCAATGGGGGTCATTTGGAACACGTCCAGTAAAAAATACATCTTTTGAGCTAGAGACATCAAATTAACGCTTTGTTTTTCATTGTTATTATATCAGCTTCCAGGACATGCAATCTTTTTTTGAGTTTCATGTCTCAGTAATTAATCTTTATCATATTAACGTGTTCCATCTCTTTTGAGAGAGTTTCGAATGATTTTATCGCCAAATAAGTAGTGACGCAAAATCTATTTTCCTCTCTGATCTAAGGCACAGCGATCAATGGCTAATAGTTGTTATAGTATACTTTTTTCAAATCTGAAACTAAAAAGAACATAACATTATTATTAGTAGAGTTATTAGCAATCACATGCGTCCCATGTATATTGAGACAGCCAATACTTACATTTTTTGCCCGCGGTAATATGATATAAAGTATTCTCCTCCAATACAAATAATTTACACACAGTTGTATGTTTTCAAGTATTCCTAATTAAAACCTATCATTAATGAGCAAGTACATGGTTTCCAGTATTTGTTTTTAATGAATACCAGTAAATCAATTTAATTAATCTATAGAAACACCAAAGTGAAAGTACGTTCTCCAGATGGAGACTCAGACTACTTCGACATTGTAGCAGGAGTACTACAAGGAAACACACTTGCCCCATACATCTTTATCCTCTGTCTAGACCAAGTACTTAGAACATCTATTAATAAAATCAAAGAAAACGTTTTCAAACTAACAAAGGAAAGAAGCAGAAGGTACTCTGCAAAACAATTACCAACGCCGACTACGCCGATGACATAGCGCTTCTGGCAAATGCACCCGTCCAAGCCGAAACCCTGCTACATAGTCTGGAACGAGCTGCTAAAGGCATAGGCCTCCACGTCAATGCAGACAAGACGGGATATATGTGCTTTAATCAAACAGGCAACATCTTCACACTAAACGGTAGCTCACTGAAACTAGTAGACAAGTTCACCTACCTTGGAAGCAGTGTCTCATCAACCGAAACAAACATCAACACGTGACTAGCAAAAGCATGGACAGCCATCGATAGGCTATCGGTCATATGGAAGTCAGACCTGACCGATAAAATGAAACGCAGTTTTTTCCAAACAGCTGTCGTGTCGATACTGCTATAAGGATGCACTATAGGGACGCTAACGATACGTATGGAGAAAAAGCATAAAGGGAACTATACAAGAATGCTGCGAGTAATATTGAACAAGACATGGAGGCTGCACCCCACAAAGCAGCAGCTGTACGGCCACCTACCACTCATCACGAAAACTATCCAAGATTAAGGAATCAGACATGCGGGACACTGCTGTAGAAGTAGGGACGAGCTCATAAGTGACGTACTCCTGTTGACCCCTTCACATGAACGAGCAAAAGCAGGACGACCAGCCCGAACCTACATACAACAGCTCTGTGCCGATACAGGATGTAGCGCCGAAGACCTGTCGGAAGCAATGGACGATAGGATGTGGCGGCGAGAGAGGGTCAGAGATATATGTGATGATGGGGTGACATGATGATGATGATGATGAATACCGCTAATTTGTTTGCACAGTTAAATGGTTTTAAGTAACTGATACGAATCCTTATGACACAATTATCAATTAATTTTTCTTTATAGCAAAAATAATCAGCCAAGTCGGCCGGGGCCGTAAAATACACCAACTGCGTCTCAATAGAGAGGTATGGAAACCACGAACGAGTGTCCTGATATGACATTAAATAACTCAGTTTTATGGTTTTACTGTTTCTATTAAAAAGTTTTCCGTTATATAGTTTCGAGTGTACCTATCTAATCAAGCGGATTGGGGAGCATACATCGACTGCTTCTCTGCAGAGGAGTAAGACTCCCTCAACGAGTGTCCTGTGGCAAAGTCAGCTGGGGCCGTAGAATACACCGACTGCATCTCTGCAGAGGGGATAACCCTTCCGCACTAATGAGTGTCCTGGAATATGACACTAAACAAGCAGATGGTGACGCTTCAGTAATGCTGGAGCTCTGAGAAATGTGGAGTACCTCTTCATTGCCATGGTTTCCAGGTCCACAATGTCTCGGAGTGGTATCACCTGAAAGGGTCCTATCTATGGGTCAAAAAGAACTGGTTGACCTTTAAACTGAGTATAAACAAATGACTTAGGGTAAATTGCTAGAAATAGAATGGTTTGCTCATTTAACTGTGCGTAAATAAATAACTGATATTAAAAGAATTGTTAGAAATAGAACTGTTTGATCATTTAAATGTTTGTAAACAAATGACTGACCTTTAGTAGAACTGTCAGAGATACATATCACAACTTGGTACCATTTAACTGTGTGGAAAAAATGATAAATAGTAAACAAAATTATTCGTGTTAGAAATACTTGAAACAATTTCACTGTGTGCCAAAATATGAGCTCAGGCTCATTTTAAAATATCATCAACAAAATGTGTTTAAAAATCATATTAAATATATGTATAAACAGGATTTGGCTTTAAATAACCAACAATGATTGATATGCCATAAAACCAAACTAAATAATTTACTGTAATATTGATGGTATTCAGTATTCGAATCAATTACAAATTATTATGAAATAGATCTATTTGACCGGTAAATAGGACCTTAACACGTACTAACACATCGCGTGAGAGTGAACATGGGAGTAATGGCTATGAAGGACCACTCTAAACTCCCCAGGTCTTCAAAACCAGAGCCTCTGCATGACATAGTGTTTAGGACACTCCTTTTTGTGAGGTATCTTACTCCTCTGCAGGGGATACAGTCAGAGTATTCAAAGCTCCGCCGAGGGGGTGTAAACTACATTTTTTGCAAATTAAAATTCAATTTCTCACTACGCTATCCTCAGAGCGAAACATGTAAATTTAATTTTCTGTTTTGTTATCCACTTCTCATTCTGTCGTTTATTTTTCAAAACTTTGACCACACACATACACACACACGCGCGCGTATATATATATATATATATATATATATATATATATATATACATTGTTTTATTTCTCATACATCCGGATTAGAATGCTTTATGAAATATTCAATACACACCCAACACAGTGAACTTTACTGCATTGGCGCCATCTAAAAAAGTCTACCGCCACCTTACAGTTCCAGTAAAAAAAAAACTGCTATTCCTTCTATTGTTCTCTTGTAAAAAAATTATCTGTATCAAAGGTCATCGCTGCTTTTGTCCTCTCTCATTTCATTGTCAAAAACTCTGCAAGTGCCGTATTTTCTACTGCTCCTAACCTTACCATTCAATTGACATCGACTTTCCTTTTGACAGAAGTCGTGGAGAGAGCGGATTTCGGCCAACAAAAGAGAGCCCCAAGTCAAGAGACTGACGGTCTCCTTTACTGAAAGGCGAATGTGAGTTTGTCCTTTGGATTTATAAAAAAAAAAGAAACGAACCCCTTTACACACACACACACACACACACACACACACAAATGTATTCTCCTATCCTTTTTATAGGTGACCTGCCTCACAGCTGAAATAGATGCATATTTGATTTTTTTAAATGTTTCCTTAGTGTTCAAGCTCAGGTATAATTCAAGATGTCGAATGCTGATTTTCAAGGTAGATTGTCCTAATATTCTACCATCATCTATTTCTCAGGATTTTACTTTTTCTCTAGATTTAACTTGATGTCGTTAATGTTGGAAGTAGTTACATAATCTATATCTATATTTAAGATGCGCGTTTAGCGTAACAGTTATGGCCGTAAGTAACGAAATTGGTGAGCCGACTTAAGATTCGGCAAATGCAGTTGGGTTTTCACTTTTCAGTAATATCTTTAGGAAAGGCATGAATCCACCTCTTCCCCAATTGATTATCGGTAAATAGTAAGACAGACTGGGTTCTTTAGACTTGGTTAAGAAACCAGTCCAGGAAAAGAAAAAATCTGAATTCAAACCAACTTTACCGCTCTGGTCTTGTCGGGAAGTCGCCAGTCATATAGCGTGACTTGAGCAAGTGTAGCTTGATGGAGTTTCCAGGTTTACAAGTGGTTTGAATTCAGAATTTTCCTTCGAGACCGGTTATCTTACCAAGTTCAAAGAGGCCAGACTTTCCATATTATTTACAATAGCTGGATTCATGCCTTTCTCAAGGGCATTTACGCGATATAAAATTCAACCAGGTTCATTTAGGTTTTGAACTCGGGTGCCTGAGTTCACTTCCAAAGACGATAACTGTTACCTTACGAGCGCCGCCAGCTTTACTCCACGTAAAAATTGTATTTGTTCCACATCTTGTTCATGAGAGAGGTGCTACGTAAATACTAACAAAATTTATACATATATATATATATATGTGGTTTTATGGCATATCAACTATTGTCTGTTATTTGTACATATATGTACATATAATCTGTAAACACATTTTTGATAACATTCTTAAATGAGACTGAGCTCTTTTATGCAAACAGTAAAATGGTTTCAAGGATTGCTATATAACAGTCACAGTTAAACGTCAGTCATTTGTTTGCACACTGTTGGTTCTATTTGAATCATAGACAGGACCCTTTAAGGCGCTACTACTCCGGGTCAGAATGGACCAGGGAGCGATGGCAATGAAGGGGTATTCCATATTCCTCAAATCTCCAAGGCTAGTGCCCTGCCATCAGATTGTTTATTGTCATAAACAGAACACTCGTAGAGGGATCTTAACCCTCTGCAGTGGTTCAGTCAGCGTATTCTACAGCCACAGTCGACGGGCCATCAGATTAGAAATACTTTTTTTTGTTAAGGTTTCTTTACAACCATTTTCTATAGTAAAAAAAGAGATCAGAATTACACAGGTCATTTCTTTTGACTTATCCCGAAATTCTGCCGAATCGACTATGGTTTTAGAATATATCAACTATATCTATAAAGAGGGATAAGACACCCTACGAGTATCTGGATATGACACTAAACTAGCTGACTCTAGTATTGGGGATTTGAGGAATTTGGAGTACCCTCTCAATGCCATTACTCCTTGGTCAACTCTGACTTGGAGTGGTAGCACCTGATAGAGTCCTATCAACGAGTCAAATAGAACTCTTTGACAATAAAACTTTGTGCAAACAAATGCCTGATGCTTAATTGAATATGTAGAAATAGAAATGTTTGATCATATAGATGTGTAAAACTATTTAACTATTACAAAAATGAGCCCAGGCTCGTTTATAAATGTTATCGTTAAAATGTGTTTACAAAATGTACATATCTAATAAATATGTATAATGAGAATTTGGCATTAAATAATCTACAATGGTTTATATGTCATAAAACCCCACCAAACCAAATTTTATATATCTAATAAATATGTATATAGAGGATTTGGCATTAGGGTAACCTACAATGCTTGATATGCCATAAAACTAAACCAAACCAATCTTCTTTTAATATTTAATAGATATGTATAAACATGATTTGGCATTCATTAACCTACAATGGTTGATATGCCATAAAATCTAACCAACCAATCTTACCACGAAATTGATCAACGGAAAACGTCAAAAAGTCTCAACGGTTATTGTTGGTGGAAATGGACCCGGTGACCCAAGTTCCAATTCTAGACGAGCTTATATTTCATACAGTGTGCATATTTCGAGGAAAAGAATCCAATCATTCTTCAGTCACTCCCAGCAATCGGTAAATATAGCAGGGCATGCTGGTCTCTGTAACGTCGTTATGGCAACCGATCAAGAAACCAGTTGTATTTCGCTTTTTAAAAAAGTGACCTATTGTCCCTTCCTGGGCGAAAGTGAACCTCCACTAAGTGGGCTAATTCTATGATTTTTATCAGGGGTAAAAATTAGGCCTTGAGCCATGATTCATTTCGACTAAGTATGCATAACTGCTTGCTGAGGTCTACTAGAACTGTCTTTTAACTGTAGACCAATTTGCTTTTCTAGGATTCTGCTGGTATTTGTTTTGGGAACGCAAATTTATTCTTTTCTAGGCCTCTGCTGGTATTTGTTTTAGGAACGCAGATTAATTCTTTTCTCAATATTGGATTATTCTCTGATATTTTTCACAATATGACTTGGAGATATCTCCACTTTGATTAAACCACCTACTTTGGAAGCAACATCTCATCTACCGAAAATGACATCAACATGAAACTAGCGAAGTCATGGACAGCTATCGATAGGCTATCCTATCAAAGGAAATAAAATGCATTTTTGTCCAAACTGCAGTCGTATCCATAGTTCTGTATGGATTCACCACTTGGGCGCTGACTAATCGATTGCACAAGTAAGCTTACGAGCTATATTAAACAAATCCTGGAAGTAACATCCCATAAAACAGCAACTGTACGGCCACCTACCACCTATCTCGACGACTATCTAAATTAGAAGAACAAGACATGTTGGACACAGCTGGCGGAACAAGGACGAACTCAAACGACGTTCTCTTAAGGACCCTTTCACATGGAGGCGCAAGTGTAGAACGACCAGCAAGAAATTATCAACAACAGTTCAGTACGGATACAAGATGTGGTCAAGAAGACAAACCGGAAGCGATGGACAATGGAGATAGATGGCGTGATGGATTTAGGGAAATCCGTGCGAGCAGCATGACATGATCTGCCTTGGGAAAAATATTATAATTTAAATTTTGTTTAACATTTTATGAAGCAAGTCTAACTGGTTATTTAAAGAATATTTTACCTTTTATCCGTCATTAGTTTATTAACTGGTAAAAAAACATGGTGAACAGCCTTTAAGTGTCCATATTTTTGCCAGGGGTTAGTATAAATGTTGTAATTCAAAGAGAATGCCTCAGACGTTGTTTCCCAACGTTACAATGTTAACGCCTTTAAAACCTTTGATCACCGGATGCGGCAAGTATAGACGTATTGCTTTGCAAACATTATACTTAATACCTCGTTCACGATGCATAAACTGTAGAAGACATTTGCTTTGTATAAAACTGACAGTGCATAAACGTTTAGTCTCATCAAAATGAAAAATATCTGCACCCCCCCCCCAAAAAAAAACAAAAATCACCCAAACAAACAAACAAACTGACCGCCAAGAGCTTTTATAAAATTTCTGTCTCCCAGGGAATTATGAAATGTGCAAACTATTTAAGGCCGGATAAACGCAAGGATCAAATGATAAGTAGAGACAATACACCCTGAAATGTTGACGTATTTACCAACAATGATCAGTGAACGTGAGCCTAGGTAAAATAAATAACATTTATAAGAACAACAAAAAATCTAAAATAGCTCCGAGGGTCATTTGATAAATAAGGGGAAATCTTTAAAAAAAAAAAAAAAAAGCAAAATATTTTCTGAATTTTCTCCTTTGGTAGAAACTTTGTATTGTTTGGGATTGGTTTAAAGCAAAAATTAATTTAATCCCACAATGATATTTGTTTTGAGGCTATTCAAAATGGCTGCTGATCAAACAGTGCTCCCAGCTAGAACAAAGGTCTGTCATCATCTTTTCGGTGGTTTTAAACTGCAGTCTGTGTGAAATTTAATAAAGAATACGTGATGTATACTGTGAAGTATTTTTTAGTCGAAAAGTGCTCACAGACGGACTAAATATCGTTTTAATGTAACGAGACTTAGTTGAAAAGACGTGGAGTTAACGGACAGGAAACACATTAACTCTCCGGTAAAAGAAAAGTTCCGAGTGCAGTGGTCAGTAATGAAGGTCATGCTGACAATATTTTGAGACACGAAAGGTCACATTACTTTTAATTTCCTTGCAAAATGCGTCACAGTAAATAGAGCTTTCTATTGCCGACACTTGATCTTATTTATTAAATGACCGATCATAAATCTCTATCGACGAATGCATTGACTGTATCCTCTGCCAATGAGTTAGAAACCCCCAAAAAGGAGTATCCTGGTAACAGACTCCAATTCTGAAACCTTACAATCAATTCCATTACTCCCATGCCTACTCGGTTAACTTAAGCCATCATTGCTTGTAGTCTCATGGATCAGTCCAATTTTTATGCACCTTCACTGTAACAAGTTCTGTTCCTTTTTTTTTTTTTAAGGAAATGGACACGGAGACTCGGGTTCCAATCTCGAACAACGCTGTTTGCATTTCACATAGTGTTAATATCCTTTGAAAAAATAGTCTATTGAAGCTTCTCATCGTCAATTTTTAGAATCTCCATTTGTATTTCATGAAGCCAGAATGTCAAGATATTAAATAGAATAATATAAGTTATGATATCAACCCAATTATTTAGCTAATTGTTATATGTATGAATTAATATATTGCTATTTTTTTAAATTGATTAATTGGTTAATTAGTTTGTTGGGTTTTTTGACAAGTTAACCGTTTTATTTGATACCATTTCTATTTGTACATGTATATATTAAATATAAATGATTTGTAAAGGAATTGTTTGAAGGTAATATTAAACAAGCCAGAACTCTTTTTTTGCACACACCGAAATGATTTTAATCATTCCTATCAAACGTTAATAATTCTATTTAGTATTAATAATTTGTTTGTAAACAGGTAAGTGGTTGCAAGTATTGCGATATAACATCAACAGTTTTATTTCTTCAAATTGTTTCAAGTACCGTTATATAGCATTGAGAATTCAATCTAATATCAGTGTTCGTTCACAGTTAAATGGTTAATCATTTCTATTTGACCTATTGATAGGACCCTAACAGGTATCAACATTCTTGGTCAAAATGGACCTGGGATTATAGCAATGAAGGGGTACTCTAACATTCCCCAAAACTCCAGTACTTGAGCCTCACCATCAGATGCTGCTTAGTGTAATATCCAGGACTTACATTGGAGAGCTGTCTTAGATGTCAGTAGGGATGCAGTCTGCGTATTCTTCGGCTCCAGCTAAAGTTGGCTGTGGCATATCTATTGAATATAGATATATATATATATATATATATATATATATATATATATATATATACATTGGGCTAATCGCCAGTGGTCCGTAGATCGGGATTCATTCCTTGGTCAAGTGAAACCAAAGACCCAAAAATGTTACTTGAACCCTCCTTGCATAATACTCAGCATTATAAGGTATAGATCAAGGGGAACTGGGTCAATCCTGCAAAGGAGTAGCGCCCTCTTATATATATATATATATATATATATATATAATGCTATATAAAAACACGAAAGTAAAAGTCCGCTCCTCAGATGGAGACACGAACTACTTCGAAATTGTAGCAGGTGTGCTGCGGGGAAACTCATTAGCCCCATACCTCTTCATCATCTGTCAAGACTACTTGCTTAGAATGTCAATTGAAAAAATGAAAGACAAAAGTTTCAAGCTGGCAAAAGAAAGAAGTAGAAAATATCCCGCACAAACAATTGCGGACGCAGACTACGCTGATGACATAGCGTTTCTGGCAAATTCACCCGCCCAAGCCGAAACCCTGCTACATACTCTGGAACGAGCAGCTGCTGGCATAGGCCTCCAATCAACACAGACAAGACGGAATACATGTGCTTTAATCAAAGAGGCGACATTTGGTAGTTCTCTGGAACTAGCGGACAGGTTCACCTACATAGGAAGCAGTGTCTCATCAACCGAGACAGACATCAACACGTGATTAGCAAAGGTACGGATAGCTATCAATAGGCTATCGGTCATATTGAAGTCAGATGTAAACGATAAAATAAAACGCAGTTTCTCCCAAGCAGCGGTCGTGTCGATACAGCTATATGGATGTACTACATGGACGCTAACAAAACGTATGGAGAAAAAGCTTGACAGCAATTACACAAGAATGCTGCCATCAATATTGAACAAGTCCAGGAGGCAGCACCCGACAAAGCAGCAGCGGCACGGCCACCTACCACCTATCACGAAAATTATCCAAGTTAGACGAACCAGGCATGCGGGACACTGTTGAAGATGTGAGGACGAACTCCTAAGTGACATACTCCTGTGGGTCCCTTCTTATGATAAATAGGACGACCAGCTAGGATCTATATACAACAGCTCTGTGCCGATAAAGGATGTAGCCTAGAAAACCTATATATATATATATATATATATATATATATATTCAAAATGCATTTATTTCTCTTTCAGCAATTTTTTCTCCCATTTGGTTACTGATATTTTCATTTAATATTTTTAGATTATATTTTGTTTTGAATTTTTTAGATTGTTCATACAACAATCATTTAGTTTCACGTTTTACCGCTTCATTCTTATTTTATGTAACCGATTTTCAATGCAGTAGAGTTTGTCAAGTAGTAATGCCTAATCATAACTATTTTAATTATATTGTTTTCCACTGGAAGTGATAAACTTCTTGCATATTTTCTTTAAAAAAAAATTAGATGTAACAAAAAAAAAGGCGTTTACTTATTTTTAGGTCATACGGTATATGTGTGGGAACTATTCATATATATAAAAATAATTTGTTCACATTCTAGTTTCCAGCTAATTTTATTACTCATTTGGTATTCATTTAATATTTTTGATGATTTAAACTAGTCATATCTGGTCCTTGTACGAATAATCCAACTCCCGTTAGATCCAAGAGCCTTAACATCATTAAACTCCTCCTTCTTTTTCAGAAATGGCGGTTGTGAAGACCACACAAGTTCAAAAACACGTCACACACAACTTATTTAATCCCGATGTGAACGGCACGCTATCTTTCTCAAGTGCCTGGCGATATTAACGCCAATTTCAATAGCCCTTTATCTAGCGCCTCAACAAGTTTTCCTGACGAGTCGAACTCCTTGAGAAGCGAATCAATTTCGCCGTGAGCCACTAGAGGGCGTCATGCTGACGCTACAGCAGCGGCAGCAGCAGCAGCAGAAGTAGCAGCCAGTTAGTGTACTTCATGATAATGGTAGTTCCACCAAACGCGTGTGAATTGCTGCTTCCATATTTTGAAATATTGTTGTTATCGTTTGTAGTTGATGAAGCTATATATTTTTGACGCTTCGTCGCCTGGTAGGTTAATGGTTTGCAACCTAAACTATCAGACCGTAACTTGTGAGTTCGAGTCTCATTGGGTGCCCCTTACATCTTTATGTGCTGCTTTTGACAATAGTGAAAGTTTATCAGTGTACAAAAAAAAAAAAAAAAAGAAGAAAGGGATAATGAAGTGTTCCATTCTATTGCCAACTGCGGGGTTTTTTTTTTGTCAAAAACCGAAGAGTCAAACAGAAAAATATCGATAATCGTAAATTCGATTGTAGTTGGGCCCTCTACACCGTGACCTACTCCAAAATTAAGTTATGCTTCTAGAACTGAATATCTCATTAAAAATTATTGATAACCGAGATAATCTCTCAAT
This sequence comes from Sepioteuthis lessoniana, assembly GCA_963585895.1. NCBI lineage: Eukaryota > Metazoa > Mollusca > Cephalopoda > Myopsida > Loliginidae > Sepioteuthis > Sepioteuthis lessoniana. The sequence goes on along the minus strand of OY757925.1, from coordinate 63,992,353 downwards.
CAATTAATACCAGCGCAGTAACTTCGATTTTCATTGGGTGCTCTACACTTATGGCCCTGTGCCAGACTAATTTAACCTTATATACGCCTAACCATGGATTAGTGGTAAGTAAGCTAATCTCAGAAATAATTCTTACAATTTTAGTTAATTAGATATTGATTGGGTGCTCTATACATGTGACCTTATGCCAGACTAAAGTACATTAATGATTTCGAAAGTGCCGGAATTTGAAAAGAAAGTAAATCTGTCTCTCTTTATATATATATATATATATATATACATATCCCAGTCTGTTCAAATTGATCTCTATATTTTCTAATGTATATTAATTAAATAATTGATACTCAACATATAAGTTAAACCCAAACAATGTACATTAACAATGTTGCTATATCAATTATGATTCGAAATTTTCTAATTACCCCATCTTAATTAGCCTAATTCGTGTGTTAATTAATTCATATCTCGGCATAATTAGCCCAATTGCTCCGGTAGTAATGTCATTTTTTCTGCTTGCGTATTTCAAGCGAGACGATCCAGTCCATTCTTTAGGTGCGTGTTTTTCATGTTCATTCAATATAAAGGCAACCAAAGAGTTCTAAAATAACATTCTATTTGGGATAGATACATAGATAGATAGATAATGTTAGACTATTTCGGTTTCTTTGTCTAATGGCATATTAACCTTCCTGGGTTATTTAATGCCGAAGCTGTTCTTGGAAAAACAACCCATAGCTGAAGGAATAAAGTAAATTTGGCGATGTAGTCGAGGGCGGCCCGAAGGCTCCCATTTAAATAACTACTACATCGAGGTGTTGGGGAGGGTGCTACTCCTTTCCCTGGATTGCTCCACTTTACACTTGATACGCAACTTATCAATTACGTTTTTTAAGTTTTTGGTATGACTCGACCTGGGATTGAACCCCGCTTTCCCGGACCATTGGCAAACACTCTACTCACTAGGATGTATGTGTGTGTGTGTACGGCTTGGTAGTATATATATATATATATATATATATATATATATACACACACACACACACACACACACACACACATATATATATATATATATATATATATATATATATATATGTGTGTGTGTGTGTGTAGATAGATAGATAGATAGATAGATAGATATTTGGCTATTTAGGTAAATAAACAGACCAACTCCTTTAGATAGATAGATAGATAGTGTGTTCGTGTGTGTGTGTGTGTTTTTGCTTTTTCATGAGCTTTTATTATAAGCCTTTAACTTGTGTCGTATTTTTTCGACATCTGCCTCTTTTTATTGTTATCTGTTATCAAAAAAGAAGCAAAGCGATATTTTGAAGATGCCTATCATCAAACACTCAATAAAATGGACATATCCGAAAGAGGAAAATGTAACAAAAGAAACATGTGACATAAACGTTGAAAATAGATAATACCACGTTATCTCTTTAGCATATGGGCTAATTTATCGACAAACGTTTTAAAAAATAGATTACAGATAACGAATTTTCTGTCACGACTTGTCCTGTTATCGTTAGAATATGGTGAGTTAAAAACAGAACGGTGACCTTTTTTCTTAAGTGAGCAAGTTATGTTTGGGTCAGTCTTTTGGTATATCAACCCTTGTTGGTTATTTAATTCCAAATCCTAATTATATATATATATATATATATATATATATATATATATATATATATATATATATATATAGTAAATATAAATAATTTATAAACTCATTTTGTAGATACATTTTTAAACGAGTATGAGCTCATTCTTTTGTTCGCAGTTAAATGGTTGTAAATACTATTTCTATCCAACGCGAATATTTCTGTTTGTTTCTCTACCCAAAACTAAACCCATATAGTATCTTAACAATTTTATAGGTACATAAATGTTCTTAGTATCAACAAAAGTAAGTAGGTTTGTGGTCATTTTCTCTGTAGAAATGGCATATCTTCTCAAATTCTGGTATTTGAAGAATAAGCTTTATTTGATCTTGAATAATTGGCTGTTTTATCAAACAAACAAAGATATGAATATAAATGATATACGTGGATTCTAGAATTATTTTGATTACATGATTATTCTGAGTAGAAAATGAAAGGAAGTTTATATAGCTCTAATATTTCAAGTTGGGAAGGAATGCATGTTAATCGTTTGTTTTTACATATTTAAATTGTTTCAAGTATTGCTAATAAACAATAATTCTTCTATTCAGCATTATTCATTCATTTGCACGCAGTTTACTCATCGTTAAATGATCAAACAATTCTATTTCTAACAATTCAATATAGCATAAGTCATTTGTTTGCACACAGTTTAAATGGCTAGCAGTTCTAATTGATCCATTGATAGGACGCTTTCAAGTGCTACCACTCTGCACCAGAGTGAACCTAGGAGCGATGGCAATGAAAGGGTACACCACATTCCACCAAGATCCATCATTATTGGAGCCTCACCATCATTAAGTGTCATATGCAGGACGCTCGTTAGGTGGGGCATTCTTATCTTTCAGTAGAATTACAGTCGTTGTACTCAACAGCCTTAGCCGACTGGACTGTCTGTGAGTAAGGTTTTTGTTGTTGCTCTTCACTAAGCTTTGATTCATTGGACACATAGGCCTTTGATTGCCTCCGGGAGGTGCTGTTATTAAGTGGTTAAACATCTAAGGGATAGGTTCATTGCTTCTTAACCTCAGTGGTCCGGCAGGTAGAGGTCTTTTCATCTTGACCTGAACTTTAGTAAAAAAATAAAAGAAATAAAAAAAGAAAAAAAAAAAAAGAAAAAACGATTCTAGCGCTAGATATGGTTCAATACTGCAAGTATATGGCACTTTGTAAGAATCAGAGTTACGAGTACCAAATCATAAATATAGTTGAGAGTCTCAAAGATTTATGGCAAATCTTGAGATTTTAAGATTGACTATCTCAGCTTGGATTTGACTATGTAATGATTTTTCATAAAGTAGTAAAAAAATAAAGTTGGCGACCGTAGTCGAGGGTGACCAGAAGACTCCCTTTTCAATAGCTACTACACCGAGGTGTAGGGGAGGGCACTACATCTTTCCCTGGATTTCTCCACTTTACCCTTGATACGTACCGTATATTGCTGAGTGTTAAGCAAGGAGGTATCAAGTACCATTTGTAAAGTCTTTGGTTTGACTCGACCTGGGATTGAACCCAGGTCTTCCGGACCATTGGCGAACACTACCCAAAACTTGTCCTATATAGTATCTTAACAATTTTATAGGTACATAAATGTTCTTAGTATCTACAAAAGTAAGTAGGTTTGTGGTCATTTTCTCTGAAGAAATAGCATATCTTCTCAAATTCTGGTATTTGAAGAATAAGTTTTATTTGATCTTGAATATTGGCTGTTTTATGAAAGAAACAAATAAATATAAATGATAAAGGAAGATATACGTGGATTCTAGAATTATTTTGATTAAATGATTATTCTGATTAGAAAATGATAGGAAGTTTATATAGCTCTAATATTTCAAGTTGGGAAGGAATGCATGCAATAAAAGTCGGTATTCAAAATGTTAAATTGGAATACTCCAACTAATTGGCAACGGTGGCTATTGTAAAGTAAAATAAGGACCTGAACCTGAGGAGCCTGTCACAGCTCCTTAGAATAAAGATATCATACCACAAATAGAATAGAGACAGCTAACTCAACAGCAAGCTACCATACGCATATGGCCTTCCTAAAATTCATAAGAATGATATTTCATTAAGACGATGTTGTCGGTTCAGCATGTCACACATTAAGCCACTTTCTTGCGGAGATAGTTACCCTACTAACTGTTAAATCCTCATCACATGTCAAGAACTCAGCCCACTAATTGCTAACATTTAAACCACAGTGAGATGCCCCAAAAAAAGTAAGGGTTCTTTTCGTAATTCCAAAGAAAGTTAGTGATTATGACAAGCACCAAAGAAGACTGAAAGGTTAGAACTGATAGGTTAGTAGGGTAGTTGATTTTACATCATGTCAACCCTTGCTGGGTTATTTTCAGCTGTAGTACTCTGCAAAAAAATGGACCCTCCTAATTATATTAAATAGGTAAGCACCTTATTACCGCAAACGTCTATTTGATCCATAGATGAGAGCTGAACAGGTACCATCACTCAGGGTCTGAGTTGACCTGGGAATACTAGCAACAACGTAATGAATCAATTTTCCCCAATACTCTCGCGCCTCACAACCGAAAAAAAGTGTCATACGCAAGACACCCTTTTCTGAGAGTAGAGCCTTAACCTTCTGCGAGGAATGCAGTCGGTGTATAACAGGCCTTAGCGATAGGGCAGGGTTTGGACTAAAACAACCAGCATAAGGATAACAATTCAAATATAACAGGTGTATAATAGTGACCATTCAGAAAGTCAGAATGAATGTGCATTTATTGCAAACGTATGATTCACTATTTCCCCCACGATGCCAGATTGTGATATGAGGTAAGTTTAAAGTGAGGAATATTCCGGTTTCATCATCAAGTAAAAACGAAAACAGAAGTGATATTCTCCCACAGACTTCTACTCACGGAAACACCAGTAGTGGCCGATCAGCAAATACTTACATTTAATTCGGTTCCGTCCAAACGCCTTACAAAGAACTATAGCTGATAGGGACGTATTTCGGGAGAGTATTAAAGGAATTGATGTTGTCGGCACGACTTGATTATGACGATGATGATCAAAAAAGCATTTTTTTAGATTTTCGTCCCATTATTTTTTTAAGAAAACTGAAACACGATGGCTCTTCTTCTCAAGAATTTGTTTTTCCTCGGAGACGATAACGTATATGTAAAAATATATACGTAAAAGGTTCTTTCACTAATGTAAAGAATGACGATGGGCCTGTAGAAAGATATCTGACTGACCTAAAGTTAGCCGAGTTTCAATCCCAGTTTGAAACATCTTGCGAGTCAAGCCACTCTGAAGAATTGGGATACAACGAAATAGTCTGTGAATGGCAATATATATATAATTATATTATATATATATACACTGGGATGATATGAATATATATATATATATATATATATATATATATATATATATATATATTGTCATCCACAGACATACTGTTTCGTTCTATCAGAACTCTTCAGTGTGGCTAGACACGCAGGACGCTCGAAGCCGGGATCGAAACCCATCCAACTTTTACGTTAGACTAAGTTTCAGACCTCTCGGCCATCAAACGGACCACGGTGGCTAAGGAAATTTTTAAGGTATTTTTTTAGCCGTTTGTTTACACTTTTTATACCCTATCGGCTACCAGAGTGCTCAATTCTTTCAAAGAGCTTTGGCATTACGCTAGCGGCGGCCGACAATTCCTTCGCCAGAGTGCTCAACCCCCCATAGCCGTTTGTTTACATTTATATATATATATATATATATTGTAACATATTAAGATATAAGTATTTGTATTTGGGATATAAACATATATATTGTAATGATATATATATATATATATATATCTTTTAGCTATCGGTATATTTTTTTGACAGTGTAGTCATTTCCGTAAAATAATTTATTATATACTTTATCGAAGTGTCAATTCATTTTTGCGCAAGGCCTGAAAGAATCAAACTCGCTATCCCTGATTTATAATACTTTCGAAATAATACCCTTGGAAAAAATATGAACCCCTTATTCCCCACCCCCGGCTATGTTTTAGATAATATTACTGCTGTTCTTCTGTAAAGAACAACTGAGCATTAAATAACCCACGACGTATGATTGCCATGAAAGAAAAATTACAGACATCTCACTTTATTAGATATATTTACCAAAATGACATGAAAATATATCGAAATGCAATAAAAACATCTTCAAAGAAATAACCATTGGCTTCAAACACGGCCTCTTTTCTCACTGCTAACATCAAGTTCTCAAGCTTATGTTGCCTGCTGCTGGGTCCTTTTTTTTAATCTAGGGTCTTCCAGTCACCACCCTCTTGATCAAGGTCAGCAGTACCTCTTCTCGGCACTTGAAGAAGCCTTCCGTGTTGAGTATGAGGCCTTGTAGGAAGATAATATAGGCATAACGTTACCATCACAAATGACCACCTCAAACACCATGATGTGGTTTATTTTCATTAATATCGGTACATATTGTGGAGTAAGAGCAAGCAATGATCGTGATATGATTCACAATTTTAGCAGAAATTGTCCTCCTCTGAGAAAAACCAAAACATGTTCGGTTAGAGAGAATGTTTGAGTCTATTGAAAAGCTTGGTACTGCGCTCTTTTCTCTTGACCTTCATAGCCTCTGATAAGAATTGGCCCTTGAATTAAAAATTACGAGTGTCTTTGTGCCCTACCTGCCTTTTAAAAAAAACTTATACACTCTAATATTCCTGCAATGGATCTGATTGGATTGCTTGAACCGTTGGGAGTCATGAGCTGGATATCACCAAGAAATTCAGGAATACTTTTCTATTTATGACGATCAGAGTGAGGCTTCCAAGCTGCTGTACATTCTCATTCTCCATTCGACTCATCCAGCTCTTCTCGAATCTTCGCATTGTCCTCAAATTGACATCCAAACACCGTGAAATGTTCGTAATGGCGCTTCTGACGAGATTGCCAAACAGTACAGCATGCCGTATCTAAATTCCTGGCGGAAGGAATAAGATCAAGGTGCCGCCTTCCACGCTGAACACAAAATCCGAAACAAACGAAGTGCAGGCACGAAATGAATAAATGATGACAAAGTACCCATCCCACTCCACCCAATTTAGACTACCGCTAAAACAACATCATCGACCGATCTTACACGAATTAAAAAGTAATTTTAATTTTTTCTCGAAGAAATCATTTAGTCGGAAGATCAGCTTATAAAACGTAATGAATATTTGATAATGATTTTTGTAAATCATTTTAAGAAGTATTTGAAAGTTAAACTTTGTTAGTGTTTTTAGGGTGGGTTAGTTTGTTGTTGACTTCATTAAGTTAAAAGGTTCCCTATGCTTTATCCATTTATCGCCATGGATTTCTAGAATTGATGCTACTTTTTAACTTTGGTAAATCTTCTTTAATATGGTGAATTTAGTATCACAGTTAAACTTATAGTCTGTAAGGTATATATATATATACATTCGCCTTTTCATCTCAAAGTGTTAGAGACTCTTTACGTTCGCTCCCGTCAGCCTTCCCTCTATAAACAGAGGGATTGTTTGTTGGGATTGAATGTGATTAGTCTCTAGCCATGTGCTCTTTGCTAGTACTACCCCCGCTTAGTGTTTTTTTTTTGTTTATTTCTTCCTCCCCTTTTCTCCATTCCTTTACTTTTTTCCATTCCCTCTTTTAAATATTTTTCTGGCTTTAAGATCTCGACAAGAGCCAGACGAAACCGGTCGTTCAAATATATACATTTATTTTTAATAATAAACATGCCCACACCTTCCTTAGGGCTATATGTGTTCCTTGCAATCAATAAGTTAACCATTGATAATTTATTTAAATATATATATATATATATATATATATACAACTCACTTATGGACGTGACTGACTGCATTTCCCATAGCACTAATACCCTTGGAAAGGTATGAATCCAATTATTCTCCCTCTAGCTATGGGTAAATAGTAGGACAGACTGATTTCTTCAGCCTTGGTTAGGCAACTAGTCTAGGAGAAGGAAAACTCTGAATTCAAACCTGTTAAACTCCGCTTAAAAATTGACCTTGTGTCGTATCCTGCCCGAGCGGAGGGGTTGGTAAATAGTATATATATACAACTCACTTGGGTGATAAAAACAAAACAAATAATAGTTTAGTTTAAATATGAACAGTTTTAATAAACAAATCTTCTTGACGGCAACTACATAAGAATGCTGCGAGCAATATTGAACAATTTCTGGAGGCAGCACTCCACAAAGCAGCATCTGTACGGCTCCCTACCACCCATCACGAAAACTATCCAAATTAGACGAACCAGACATGCAGGACACTGCTGGAGAAGTAGGGACAAGCTCATAATTGATGTACTCCAGTGAACCCCTTCACATGGACGAGCAAAAGTAGAACGACCAGCTAGAACCTACATACAGCAGCTCTGTGCGATACGAGATGTATTACTGAAGACCTGCTAGAAGCAATGGACATTAAGGAAGGGTGGCGAGAGAAAATCAGAGATATCCACGCTGATGGCACGACATGATGATGATGATTAATTAAAAAATAAACATACAATTACCTTGATTATGGTTGTGATAAGAACCAAAAGTACTCTCCTTACCATAAATGGGTCCTTAGGAAAAATCATTATATATATATATATATATATATGATTATATATGATGATAACTATGGTCCTGGAGACCTAGGTTCAATCTTAGGTCGCGTCATACCAAAGACATTAAAAATGGTACTTGATACCTCCTTGCATAACACTTAGCAATATAAGGTACGTATCAAGGGTAAAATAGAGCAATACAGGGAAAGGAGTAGCACCCTACCCTACACCTTGGTGTAGTAGCTATTGCAAAGGGGGCCTTCTGGTCGCCCTCGACTACGGTCGCCAACTTTACTTTACTTATATATATAATATATATATAAACAGCGATTTTAAAAGCGTACGTATTTTAAAATCTTTAAAATATTTTAAAATTCTAAAATTGGGGACCCTTTGTTTCATCCACGTCTCTTCGAAAATCAAAAACCATGAGGAATTAAATTTGGGGTAGTGACCGTCTAAATAGCATGGAGATGGTGGAAGAAAAGGGATCGAGAAAAAAAGTATCGTAAGCCAAATGAAGTGGAACGGGTAATAGTATTTTCTTCCCATGGTACGATAGGATTGTTAAAAAAAGCAGTGTATAAAACTGTTTTTGAATACACAATGCAGGTTGATATTTTGTAATGAGGATTGCCTCAAATATTGACAAATGTAATTCGCTACTTGACGTCTCCAGAATGGTACTATTTACCAACCCCTCCGCTCGGGCAGGATATGACACAAGGTCAATTTTTAAGTGGAGTTTAACAGGTTTGAATTCAGAGTTTTCCTTCTCCTAGACTAGTTGCCTAACCAAGGCTGAAGAACCTAGTCCGTCCTACTATTTAACCATAGCTGGAGGGAGAATAAGGGGGTTCATACCTTTCCCAAGGGTATTTGCCCGAAAGTCAACGTAATAGCGCGACTGGAGTACGAACTCGCGTACTACGATTCCGCAGTTCATCGCTTTAACCATTACACCACGAGGACACCCCAGAATGGTAAACATAGTGGGGTTATAAGCGGTTGCTTTTATTGATTTTAAAATATTTTATTGATTTTAAAATGCATACAATCTAAAAAGGAAGTGGGCGACCAGTGGAGACCGATATCGTTGTTTTCCAAGAAACTGACCCCGACTGAAGTTAGGTGTAGCACATTTGGATGTGAGCTGATCGCTGGGCATTTATCCGATCGCTACTTTCGACATTTGTTGGACGGCGAACTTTCTATATATTGAACAACCACAAGTCCTGGCTTGGGCGCCTTCCTGTCAAGCTCGGACAAGCACTCAACCTGCGAAATATGAAATCTGGATATCTGTTACAATTCACTTCAGATATCCGTTTTATAAAAGGGAGTAAAAATGTACCTGCAGACGTCATGTCTTGTGGAATAAATACTCTGCTGCTGGATTTATGAGTGGAATACCAAACGATTTGTGGATCGGCTAACGTCAAGGGTGGTGACTTAGCATAAAATTCTCCTGCGCAGAGTCAAAGGCCTACATACGTGCTTAGACTTTTGCAGACCTTTACACACGTTTTTGTGTGGGATTTATCCAAGACCAGAACATTGCAGCCTACATATAGAGGACCCTTTAAGCTCCTGAAGAGACACCCAAAAAAATTACCACGGAACATTGCTGTGAACAGGTTGAAGCCTGCTTCTTGGATGCTACAT
>OY757925.1:63923006-63979749 GCA_963585895.1 Sepioteuthis lessoniana | reverse complement strand
TATATATATATATATATATATATATATATATATATATATATATATATAAATGAATTCATATTCATAAACTCAGATTGTATATAATGATGCGAGTACACGTTTTCATTATATTTATTCATTAAGGCACAACTACTGACGCAGACATAAATAAGTGTTTACTATATACACACACACACACACACACACACACACACACACACACACACACACACACACACACACACACAAATACTCACACACACACACACATATATATATATATATAAACAAATCAGCCCCCCACGTACGCACAACATTAGTGTTTACTATATATATATATATATATATATATATATATATATATATATATATATATATAAAACCAAAAAAATATACTAAGTCTGTGACAAAGACTTTTAAAAATTGCAGAAGCAAATGCAATCCTTTCAGGCAGTCAGTTGGAAAATATCTTTTCACAAGATTTTTAGCCGAAGAATAGAATAAAATTTATTTTCATAAAAAAATCATCGCCTTAACTGTCTGAATTTGAACATTATCCGAGATTCATATGTATATATATATATATATATATATGTGTGTGTGTGTGTGTGTGTGTGTGTGTGTGTGTGTGTGTGTGCTTCTTTAAGACCTTACTACTAACATTTGTTTTAAATTCAGTGAATTTCTGTAACTCTTTCTCTATCTCTCTTACTAAAACTCTCTCTCTCTCTTTCTCTCTCTCTCTCTCTCTCTCTCTCTCTCTCTCTCTCTCTCTCTCGCTCACTTGCTATGTCTGTCTCCGTCTCTGTCTCTCTCTCTATTGAGCAACCGTTATCGTTATGGAATATGTAATCGGCAAGCCGTGTTTAAATTCAGAATGAAGCCGTTCACACTCATGAATTGCATTATGCCACTGGCAAAGTAATTAATTAATACTTTTCATCCATATATATAGTTGAAATATTGGAACTGATTAGGTTGTCTTGCCTTGGTAAGGAAACCAATCTCTGCGAATGACGATTACGGATTCAAATCCTCAATCTACACATTATGAACTTGGGTTGCAATAATCTTAGTTTCTTACTGGCAATGGAATATCTAAATTCTACAGTAGAGAGAAAAGAAGGTTAATGGCATGAGGATAATTCAAAATGTACCCAAATTCTCACCAGTAGAGAAGTATAAAAACTAAAATAATTAAAATCCATTCTTCTTAATATTGTTTTATTACAAGATTCTTCTATCATTTGTAGAAGACTTTATCATCAGATAATGATGTCTACTCTTCTGTAGAAGGTTTGTTTTGGTTTCTTTGTTTTAATAGAATATCAACCTTCATGGGTTATTAAATGACCAAGCTATACTTTCAGAAGAATAGCAATGATACAATATAACCTATAGCTGAGGGAATAAGGAGGTTCATGCTTTTCCCAAAGGTATTAGTCCGAAAGTGGAAGTAATTGGGCAAGTGCTGTTCAAACTCGCTCACTTCAAAGGCTGCAATCCAGCAAACCAGCTATGGCACCACCAGTATTCTCCCTATACTATATAACCAGTATTCAATACACTATCGTATTATATATATATATATATATATATATATATATATATATATATATATATATATATGTATATATATATAAAATAAACAGACCCAAAGTCTTAGTCATGATGAAACAAAAAGCATAAAAAACGTTATTAGCTTGCTGACCTGTTTCGTCTTCGATCAACAGAGCTAAATTGAGGAAGTATCGTGTAGACTAATAAAAAGGAAATATCTACGATGAGGGAAAAATTTATAATTGATACTATACCGAATAATCTCAAGTCCTAGCAGGCATTCTCTCTGTTCACAGAGAGACGGTCTGCTTGTCTAAAAATGGAGAGTCTCCAATACCTTCCAATGAAATGAGGAGTTTTTGTTGCAATAATCTTTACACACACACACACACACACACACACACACACACACACACACACACACACACATATATATATATATATATATGTTGAAATGATAGATTGCAGTGAATCTTACAGTATGATAAAAATATGTGGAAAGTTGGATAAATCAAATACTTATCTCCAATTAAGATGTGTAATAATTTCGATGGAATAAAACGAACGAAATATTACACATTTGAATTGGAGTTAAGTGTTTGATTTATCCAAATTTCCACACATTTCTATCATATATATATATATATATATATATATATATATATATATATATATATATATAAACGAAGAATAATTAAAATCCCACCTTCTCACTATATTAATAGTTAGACTGTTTGCCAATGGTCCGGGAGACCAGGGTTCAATCCCTGGTCAAGTCAGACAAAGACTCAAAAATGTTTGTTGACGCCTCCTTGCTTAACACTCGGCATTATATGGGACTGATCAAGGTTACGTGGAGCAATACTGGAAAAGAGTGGCGCTCTTCGCTACACCTCAGAGTAGTAGCTATTGAAAAGAGAGCCTTCGGATTGCCCTTGACCTGTTTCGGCGGGGTTGAGCACTCAAGCGAGGAATTACTGGTTGCTACTTATGCGTAAATACAAAGCTCTTCTCATGAATTGAGCTCTCCAGTAGCTGTTAGCATGTCGGTATATATATATATATATATATATATATATATATATATATATATATATGTGTGTGTGTGTGTGTGTGTGTGTGTGTGTGCCTCATGCCTTTACACTAAAACAGGTGGAATGGTAAAATTGTGCACGTCGCAAAATCATCACTGTAAAACACATATACTTTTTGAATACAAAAAAGTTAGCCCCAATCATAAAGAGACACTTTCAGTCAAGTAATCTAACAGAACTCTTTCAAAGCAAACCCGTAGCGTTTTTTTTTAACAGAAAGTTAGACAATACAATAAATTATGACAAGAAAACTAAAAATATGTTCAAATCATAAAAATAACCCGTATTCGGCATATAATAACCTAAGAAATGTTGAAATGCTGTAAACCAAACAACCAACCAAAAACATTTTGAGAATACGTATTCAAAAGGTGAATCTTTCATAGTTGAATATCCTGCCAAGTTAAAAGTTACCTTCTTTTTATATGATAAACGATCATTTCTTCTGAATTATATTCAATTTCGAAAATGAAACAAAAAATATTAGGTAAATCAAAGCATTGTATTACCGTTAGTAGGATTCCGTTTCAAACCTACGTGATGTAATTAATGTTCAAAATGTATTTTAACTTATTTGCCATAGATTTTTTAAAAACTTTTGAAACTTGATAAGATTTTTCAAAAAAAATTGTTGCTGTTTGTAATCTTGGAAGGATAATGATTAGAAGAAAACATCAAAGAGTGAAAATGGATTTTAAAAAATCAAAGAAATCTAACTAATTCAAATAAGGGATCTTGTAATGTTTTAGCATTGATTTTTTCTAAATAAGCAGGTGAGTTGAATCATGAACGGGTCCTTGAAAGTATTATGATAAGAAATAATGTCAGATTCAATAATTTTTCTTACTTATTTATTACATATCATCATCATCATCTATCAGCACGGATATTTCTGACTCTCTCTCGCCACCACTCCCTATTGCCCATTGCTTTTGGTGGGTCTTCCGGGCTACATCCAATATCTGCACAGAGCTGCTGTATGTATGTTCGAGCTGGACGTCCTGCCTTTGCTCGTCCAAACAAAGAATATATAAAGTAAAGTTGTCAACTGTAGTCGAGAGCGACCCGATGGCTCCCTTTTCATTAGCTGCTACACGAAGGTGCCGAGGAAGGTACTACTCTTTTCCCTGGTTTGCTTCACTTACCCTTGATCCGTACCATATAATGCTGAGTGTTGAGCAAGGCGACATCAAATACTATTTTTTGCATCTGTGAAAGGAATTGACCTGGGATTGATCCCCGGTCTCGCGCACTTTTGGCAAACACTCTACCCACTAGACCAATGGGCTGGTATAAATATATATAAAAGATGTCAAGATCCTCGATAACACACGCACACACACACACACACACTTGAGGTGAAATGAATAAAATAAAAAAATGGGAAGACACCATGTGATGTGAACGTATGTTTTCAATGGAAAGGTAACTGAATTGATGGGCACGGATATAAATTTTGAATTAAAAATTTTCATTTAAAATTTTGAATTTAATCTAAGATAAGTATTACTGTAATCTTCACGTAAAGTTAAAAAGTAATGTTGTAATTCCCTAAATTTTTATTAAATACGGAGATTTACGTTGAAATTTATTTAGATTTTTAAAAAAATTAAAATTTAATCTCCCGCAGAAAGTGAGTTTAGAATATACGTCTAGTTACTTTATTGTGATCCCAACTGGTAATACAAAGAAAAATCGGAAGTGGACAAATGGGGAGGTAACTCTTCAAACCTCTTCTACACCTCCCACCCTTCCCTCCTGTGTTTATTCTGACTGTATTTATCTTATCCATTAGATCTGAAGAAATCCTGTTATTTTTGGTGTTATTGATTCATATCAATACCGATAACAGGATGGAAATAAATTTATAATCCTAATATGAGCGGTTTTCGTTTTTCTTAAAGGTATATATATATATATATATATTATCGAACATTTTGAAATATTTTATGTTAAAATTGCCCAGAGTTTCTAAATCATCTTTTACTCACACATTTTTGTCATCGTCCATGTTCATGTCCCTCTTGTGTTCATATATTTGTCTTCTAATTGATTCTGAGGTATATATGCATTGACTCAGAAAAAGGCGTCTTGCAATATGAATTCGGTAAACATTTTCTCCCAAGAGGTGTGCTGAATGTCTTTACCATACTCGTTTACATAAGCAGGTCAATGTTTTCGTAGAGTACAGCCGGTTTGAATTCAGATTTCCTTCATCTAGACTGGTTTCCTAACCAAGACTAAAACGCCCAGTCCTTAGGATAGTTATTTATCAATAGCTAGGGCGATGGATAGATAGGTTCATGCCTTACCGAAGGGTAAAGTACTCTCCGGAAGTACAGTGGAGAAGACGACACGCACACTAAAAACAGGTTTCTTCCATAACCATTTTTTATCATGTCTCGTCGCAACGACCTTGTTGTCTGAGGCTGCAGAGTACACCGACTGCATCTCTGCAGAGAAGTAAAATCCCACCAACGAGTGTTTTGGATATGACACAAAAAAATTTGATAGTAAGGCTCCTGTCATGCTCGAGTTTTGAGAATGCAGAGTACTCCTTCATTGCCATCGCTCCCAGTCCGCTCTGGTCCAAAATGGCTGCACCTGATAGGGTCATATCTATGAGTCTATGTCTTTGACATGTAAACATTGTACTTCCGCTAAACTGAGTCTTGCGGGAGAGATCTGTTTTTACATTTAATTGTATGCAAACAAAAAAACTATGTACTTATGTTAAAATCATTTGCTTGAAATAGAACTGTTCGATCATTTAACCGTGAGTAAACAAGTGGCTGATGTTTAATTGAATTGTTCGGGATACATAGCAATTCTTGGAAACATTTAACTTTGTCAACATACTAAACAGAATTGCTTAAAATCGAACTATTGACATCGAAACGGTGTTTATGCTAAACTGAATTGTGTGAAATAGAAATGTATTTACATTTAACTGTACGTAAACAAAAAAAATGCTTAAGCAAATGGCTGTATGTAAACAGGAAACCATGTACTTATGCTAAACTGAATTGTTTGAAATAGAACTGTTTTGACATTTAACTGTGTATTCGTATTAGAAATAAGTGAAACCATTTAATTACGGAAAAAACGGTCAGGTTCATCTAAAATATTAATAATATATTTAATATATATGTATTAAAAAGGTTTAGTATTAACCTACAAAGGTTGATATGCTATAAAACCAAACGAAACCTAACCAGTTCAGTAGCAAAGACTTTAAAATGTTTCGTCGATACGTTATTTTAAATGCTCAGTAACTTTTTAGACACTGAAATTGACAACAAATTCAGAGGTTCATGGCCTAAATGATATCGTCTTTGGAAAGGAATTACATGAGCCAAGTTCAAATCCTCTACAAGGCTGTTTACATTTCTGTTTCGCGTTAAGACCCCTGGTAAAGGCATGGATTTCAATGTTGTCCACCACCCAGCTAAGGGCAAATAATTGGGCAGAATGGGATTTTTAGCCTTGGTAAGTTGAACCGTCTAGACGAAAGAGGAAATTCTGTATTCAAATCAAGAAAGGAAAGGGGCTAACAATGAAAACATTCTTGCTACGAAACATCAGCACCATCACAAATATCATCAAGGCCATGAGACGTTTTACATATTCATCGAAAATTTTTAATCTTTTTAGACACAATCATTTATTCATAGAATTTCATAGCTTTATTATTCATCCCTCACACACATATATATATATATATACATGTGTGTGTGTGTGCGAATGATTATAAATACCAGCATAATGAAACTTTTAGCAATATATATATATATATATATATATATATATATATATACACACACAAATATATATATATATATATATATATATGTGTGTGTGTGTGTGTGTGTTTCATGATGCGTGGATATACATTTACAAATACTCACTCACACAAACACATGTATAAGCATATATATATATATATATATATATATATATATATATATATACGTGTGTGTATGTGTGTGTGTGTGTGCAGTGGGTGTGTGTGTGTGTGTGAATGAATATACAGTGAAAATTAAACGTTTAGTGATAAATATACACATACTAGTACGTATACATATACAGGTAGATATGTGTGTCTGTGAATATATATTCAAGCATATTGAAACTTACATATATATATATATATATATATATATGAGAGGGTTATATGTGCAGGTGAACATATATCCAAGTGTAATGAAACTTTAATGCATGCATATGAGTGTGCACGTACGTGTGACGATAAACTCAGACATAAAACTTTTAGTGATATGCAGGTATACATATTTATGTAGATTTGCGTGTGTATATCTACAAACCTAATGAAAATGTTATATATATATATATATATATATATATATATATATATATATATATATATGATGGCACGTTTATACCATAAATCAGTCTTCAATCTAAGAAATAAAAAGAACGACTTTAATATCAGCCATACGCAGATTACAAAAGTGAATGTATTGTAAGCAATATCATACAAATAGTTTATATATATATATATATATATATATATATATATATATATTGAGAGAGAGAGAGAGAGAGAGAAAGAGAAAGAGAGAGAAAGAGAGACAGAGACAGAGAGAGGGATGAATTGTATCTATTTTTTTTCCTTAATTTTTTTCTGATTAATGCTTCTGGGTTGGTAATTGGGCAAGTGAAAGTAATTATCTTCCTTTTATGTTTTTATTTGAAACGTATCTTGATTAAACAAGGTAATATTTTTGTTCTTATGTCAACAAAGATGGCTTATCAGAAGCTAGAGGCGCCGTGCTGTGGTAAAGATGAAAAAGTAAAACAAGAAACTGAAATGAGAACTAATGTCTAGGGTAATTTGCTACGGTGTTCCATATTGTTATGTCGTTGCAAGCGTACGTCAGATTAAAAGATTGCTGGAGATAAATTTGGGAAGGCGGCAGAAGGATAGTCTCAATGAAATATTGTAAGGTTCAGTGGCGTTAGGAAAGCGGGTAGAGAAGAAGAAGAAGAAGAAGAAGAAGAAGAAGAAGAAGAAGAAGAAGAAGAAGAAGAAGAAGAAGATATCGATGGTGATGATGATGTGGGTTAAAAAGAAGATGAGAAGAAAAAGGTTACGATGGAATAATAATAATAATAATAATAGATAATAATGATGATGATTAGAAGAAGAAGAAAAAGAAGAGGAGGAAGAAGAGTAGGAGGAGGAAGAGGAGGAGGAGGAAGAGGAGGAGGAAATGTGAGGAATATAAGAAAGAGCAAAGTGGAAATATTGAAAATAAAATTGGAGACGTGAATAAGAAAGAAATAAACAAACAAACAAACGAACAAATAGAACAGAGATAAAAAAGAAAGAAAGAAAGAAAGAACTGAGATGAAGGAGAAAGAAAGAAAGAAAAAGAAATAAAGAAAGAAGTAGAATAGACAAGAAAGAAAGAAAGAAAGAAAGAAAAACTGTAAGGGTAGAATAGAGAGGGGAAAGAAAGAAAGAAAGAAAGAAAGAAAGAAAGAAAGAAAGAAAGAAAGAAAGAAAGAAAAGTAAAAGTAGAGTTAGGAGAGAAAATATTTAAAAAAGAAACTAAAAGGAGAGGTGAATGAAAAAAAAAGAAATGAAAAAGCCCCCCCCAAAAAAACAAACGAAAAATCAAAATGAAAGAAAGAATGAAAATCAACTTCAGGAGGCAAAAAGAAAGAAAGAATTGATATCCCATCCCAAAACCGAAATTGGAACGTTCTCATCACTTATACCAGTGGTCTATTTTTAATTCAATTTCGGTTCCATATTTTTGAAAGTCGATTTGCAGGCCACACTTCTGACCTTGTCACACAATTAAGCTAAGCTTAATAAACAGCATTCTTTATATATCACTTGCAGAACTACGCGGTCTTGGTTAGAAAGAACAACGTGGCATATATTTAGAAATGTGTTCCATAATCTACAGCGTGTTTCAAAGAATTTGATATTATTGTAATATAAATGTCTGCGTAACTTCATCAGTAAAGTAAGTAAAGTTGACGACCGCGGTCGGGGGTGACCCGAAGGCTTCTCTTTTTAATAGCTACTATACCGAGATGTAGGGGAGGGTGTTATTCCATTCCTTGGACTGAACTCCGGTCTCCCGGACTATGGGTGGACACTCTACTCATTATGCTGAGAGAGAGAGAGAGAGAGAGAGAGAGAGAGAGAGAGAGAGAGAGAGAGAGAAAAGAATTATCTAAATAATACAATTTTTTTTCTTTTTTGCTAACATCTTGTATTGCTTCTAAAATAATTAATTAATTTATTTATTTTGTCGGTTTATTTTTCATTTAAAAGTGAAACTGAGCAAAATCTGTATCTCGTTTTTAAATAAAATCTGAAAAAAAGATACCAATTAACAAGAAACGCAGTAATTAGAAAAATCCAAACAATTATAATTTTTGTCTTTTGCTTCCTTGTTTAATGGCATATTAACCTTCTTAGGTTATTTAATACAAAAGTCAATCTAATAGAAAAACAGCAGTGACAATATTGAACCCATAGCTGGGTCGGGGATAAGAGGTGTTCATACCTTTCCTAAAGGTACTAGTCTGAGTGTGAACGTAATAGAGCTCACTGGGGTTCGAACTTGATTACTTCCAGGCCACAGTTCAGCATTTTAACCATTTCACCATTGGTAATCTCCCCAATTATTATTTAGAAATACTAATGCTCTAATTAAGAAAATTATACGTTTATTAATAAAATACAAATCCATCATCATCATGAAGGCCTACTGACAGCATGGTTTTCTGGGACTTTTTATTACCATCCTTACCAACTGACCATCATACTTGGTAATTCTCCAAGACGGCATTCAGTGCCCACACAGAGCTAATAAATATAAGTTTTTGCCGGTTGGCCAACACTGACTTATTCATGTCGAAGGTTAAATAGTAAAATGACTCTTATGAGTTTGTCTGCGCATCTCTAGAAGTGCCCAGCATGTCGTGCTCGTCTTACTTGGATGGTTTGTGAGATGGGAGGAAGGTGGCCGTACAGCTATTGTTTTGTAGGTTAGTATTTCTAGGATTTGTTCCAAACACACCAGCTTTTTCTTCAGGTATTTCGATGAGTCTAAGTGGTACAATAATACAGTTGTGCTGACACGGCTACATCTTGAAAGAATGTCATTAAACACTGACCAATCAATCTTGAGTCGAATCAAGAAAACAAAAGTTCTCCGAAAATGATTTTAAAATTCAGCACAATATTTCTGAGGCCGTCTTTTCGTGCTGGGATTTTGTTGCAGGAAATTCGGTTGTGTTGGTTGAGGGTTGCCGTACAGATAAGAAAGATTTTGTCGTAGATTGTAAGCATTATACTAATTCGTTGCTGGTTGTCTATTATTGTTTTGTTTTCTTTCGTTTTAAATGGGATTCAGTTTCCCAAGTTAAAAAAAAGAAGTGTTTCATATTTTGCAGCTGATTGAGAAGAAAGTAGCCAAGAGTTAATGTCGAAAACAAAATAGTGTCTTTGCAATATAAGGGGCCGATTTCTGAGCGCACAGTAGTCAAATGTACCTGAATATGTTTATGATTACACGGTAAAGATATATTTGGAATAAGCTGGAAGAAAAGTCGGTGAGATCTAAAAAAATATACAAAAAAAAATAATAATAAAACCGGAACGGGAGAGAGAGACAAAGAGAAAGAGAGGATCGAGTTGAAAAGGAAAGCCTGAGGCAAAAATTGAGTTATTTGATAAAAATTTAAGAAATTAAAAATCTCACAGCTTGATAACTTTGATGTTGGAAATATTTAGGACGCATTCGGTCGAGAAGTTAAAGGGCGATAGCAAAACGATGAGCAAAGAAAGAAAGAAAGAAGGAAAAAATGAAAGAAGGAAAAAAAAAAGAAAGAAAGAGAAAAAAGTTCTAAGAATGAATAAAGAAAGACATAACTAAAAAAAGAGAAGAAAGAAATAAAAAAAGAAAGAAAGAAAGAAAGAAAGAAAGAAAGAAAGAAAGAAAGTAAGAAAGAAAGAAAAAAAGAAAGAAAGAAAAAATCTTAAAAGGACAAAAGAAAGACGGAACAAAATAAAAGAAAGAAAATAGAGTAAAAAGGCAACAATGAAGAAAGAAAGAAAGAAAGAAAGAAAGAAAGAAAGAAAGAAAGAGAAGTGACAAGATTAAAAAATGTATAAGGAAGAAAATACTAAATGAAGAGAATAGAGAGGGAAGGCAAAAATGATAAAATAATGAAAGCATGAATAAATGAATGAAAAACAAAGAAAGAATGAGAGGTAGAAATATGAATTAAGACAGAAAGAATTAAAGAAAGGGAGAGAATAGACAACGTGCAGAAAGAAAGAAAGAAAGAAAGAAAGAATAAATAGATTAATTAATAATGGTTGGTTGTTTGCGTTTTATTGCATATCAACCTTCATTGGTTATCTAAGGCCAAACTCTGTTTATATATATATATATATATATGTGTTTAACCTAAGATTTCTAAACGAATACTTTCTAAAAAAACATTTTAGACATACGAGATCTCATTTGTTTGAACACGATTAAATGGTTTCAATTAATATTTTTGGTACAATCCTGTTTCTCTCATGAAGGAAAAACGTCTTCCTTTTTGACGTTCTCGAACAGATCGCTTAAACTATTCACCTTGAAAAATTGCTTTCTTGTGAGAGCGAAAGCTTTGCATTCTATGAGAACGTATTTAACTGTGCGAGGCGAGTAACATGTCAAGCCTTGTATGACCAGTGCGCAATCGGGATATAATGATTTGTTCTCTTCTTGATTTTCTGAAAGCTGGTCTTCAATCTCTCAAAGTGGGCTGGATCTGGAAGAGTTTATTGTGGATGTTATTATTCCAGCGTTGATGCCATTTTGCGAGGAGGAATTCGTTGATTTTTGGGTTTCAAGTAAGTATACGTAATCCTGAATTTGTCGGGGGTCCGATCTAAGGCCGATTTGGCTGCTCAGTCGGCTCTTTCCTTTCCTCTCACTCCAATGTGGCTTGGGTTCCATCATATAAGGATTCTATACAATTTGACATAGAGTCTAGTCTACTCAACAGTTTAATGATTGGGATTCTCAAATTTTTTATTACTTAAAACCGATGACATAGCGATTCTGGCAAATACACCCAACCAAGCCGAAACACTACTGCATAGTTTGGAACATGCTGCCGCAGGCATTGGCCTCTATGTCAATGCATACAAAACTGAATATATGTGCTTTAATCAAACAGGCGACATTTTCACATTAGACGGAACCTCTCTGAAACTGGTAGACAAATTCACCTACCTAGGAAGCAGTGTCTCATCAACCGAAAAGACATCGACACGCAGCTAACGGAGGCATGGACAGATATCGATAAGCTATTGATCATATGGAAATCAGACCTGACCGATAAAATGAAACGCAGTTTCTTCCAAACAGCGGTCGTGTCAATACTGCTGTATGGATGCACTACTTGGACGCTAACAAAACGGCTGGAGAAGCTAGACGGCAATTACACAAGAGTGTTGCAAGCAATATTTAAAAAGTCAGAGAAGCAACACCCTACAAGGCACCAACTATACGGCCACTTGCCTCTCATTACGAAAACTATCCAAGCTAGACGAACCAGACATGCAGGACACTGCCGGAGAAGCAAGGACGAGCTCATAAGTGATGTACTCCTATGGACCCCCGCATATGGCCAAGCTAAAGCAGGACGACCAGCTCGAACATACATACAGCAGCTATGTGAGGATACGGGATGTAGCCCTGAACACCTGCCAGAGGCGATGAACGATAGGGAGAAGTGGCAAGAGAGGGTCAGGGATATTCATGCTGGCGGCACGAATGATTGTAAAACCAAGAGAGATGATGAATGATTATAAAACCAAGAGAGAGAGAGAGAGAGAGAGAGAGAGAGAGAGAGAGAGAGAGAGAGAGAGAGAGAGTCAGAGAGTCAGAGAATATGATAAATTTCTTATTTTTGCTTTTCGAAATGATGTCTAGCGCTAAATCTATTGCACATACTTCTGCTAGAAAAATAGAGATTTCCATTGGAAGAGCTTTATTAATAATTCTTTTATTTAGAACAGCTGCGTATGCTGTTTTGTCATTGTCCTTGGAGCCATCCGTGAAGAGATATAGGCGGTCGGGTTTGTGTTGCAGGATATTGTGAAATTTCTCCTGAGAATTGCTGGTATGGGTTTTTGTTTTAAGGGGCTCATTCAGTTCGAAGATCACTTCGAGTTTTTTTAATGATCTAAAGTGGTGTTTGAGGTAAAATGCTTTCATGTATATTGTTTTGAGAGAATTTTGGTTCTTGGAAAGTAGACTTTATCCGAAGACCAAAATATTTTATTGATTTTTCCTTTTTTCAAAACGTTACTCGTATTTTGGGTTGAGGATGCAGTCATAAGTTGGGTTGGATGGGCAAGATTTGATTTTTGTGTGGTATTGGAGATCCACTCTTTCACATCTGAATTGTAGAGGTGCTTCATGGGCCTCGGCATATAGGTTGTCAACTGGGGAAATTCTGAAAACTCCTAAGACCCTCTTAGGCCTTCGTGGTGTATAGGGTCGAGCTGTTTGAGGTAGGATTTCCTGGCTGATTTGTTGATAAAAATGGCATAATCTACTTTTGAGTGGATCGGTGATCAGCAAAGTTTAAGGGGCCTTTGTCGATCATCTCCCCATTCTGTGTGGGCGACCAATCACAGAAATTGTTGGGCTGGGGTGGATTTGATTTTTAAATATTTGATGGCGGTGGATATATGTTAATTTACTGTCGAATATAACCCCAAAGAATCTATATTCGTCAACGACAGGTATTTCTATATCTTCAAGTTTAATGAGAGGGTCATTGCGAATTTTTCTCTGTTGACAGAAATGTACTCATCGTGTTTTGCTTTTGGAGATCCTGAAACTGTTTGTGTTTGCTCAATGAGTAATTTTTCGGATGCGTTGTTCCAGTTGGTGCCCAGCAGTTTGCATATATTTGATCTGGAAGTGATGCAGAAGTCGTCAACGTAGAGGTAATCCTCAATTACCGGAGTGAGACACTTTATGATGCTGTTTTTATATTGAATAGTGTCACTGACATTATACTCTTTTAAGGGACTCCATCTTCATGCTTGTGGAAATTAGAAAAAGTTTATCCGATTTGAACTCAAAATTTACTGTCCGAGAGAAAACTCTTTATGAAGTTGAGCAATCTGCCTCGCATGCAGATCTTTCATGATTCCGAACCTCCCAGTGGTGTCATAAGCCTTTACAGCTCGAAGAGGACTGCTATAAGGTATTGTTTTTGGATGCTAGCCTCTCTTATGAAAGTTTTCAATTTGATCACATGATCTATTCTAGATCTCCCCAGTGCAGTTTTGCAGAGGTAGCTAGTTAGTGATATTCAGCAGTAGTTAGCAGGATTTGAGCCATCTTATGATATTGCACACAATACATTGGGCGGAGGTATAGAAATGAGTGTTGCAATTTTCCATGATTCCGGTAATCTACCATCTATCCAGATATCATTATATATTGACAGAAGGTTGTCCAATTAATTTTTTGGTGGGTGTTTTAGAAAGACATAATGAATTTCATCTGGGCCCACTAGTGTGCTGTGTGATGTTTGAATAGCCTCTTGTAGTTCTCCCGGTGTAAAGGGTTGGTTGGTTGGTTAATTAATCAATAAGAAAGAAAGAAAGAAAGCGCAGTAAAAAGTTGTTTTTTTAGGAATAAAGACAGAAAAAAACAAAGAAAGAGAATAGAGTAGAATGGCAGAAGTGAAGAAAGAAAGAAAGATAGAAAGAAAGAAAGAGCAAAATTGAATAAAGGAAGAACGACAGAAAGGACGAGAAACCATCAGGGTTCGAGTTAAGATATTCAATGAAAATCTTAGTAAATCTCTAAAACCCTAGGGTTGCGTCACTTTTGATCTCATTATTCAAATAAAAAATATTTCTGCTTCAGTTTAGCTTCACAAATTAGAGTAGAGTAGTCAGCTTTCTATTGGTACAGATTTCTACATAAATCAACCTTAGTCGACATTGACTATTGTTTAGGTTTGGTGACTTCGTTTAATGGCATATCAACCTTTGTATGTCATTTAATGCCAATGTTCTGGGGTAGATAACGGAATTCGTACCTTTCCCAAGGGTATTAGTCCGAAACTAAACATTATAGCGCAATTGGATTTCGAACTCACTTCCTACGATATCAAAGTCCATCACGTTAGCCACTACGCCATAGGGAATATGAAAGTTACAGTTTTCGAGGAGGCTCGTTTTTCGTAGTAGAAAATGGAATCATGACCAGAGTTTAAATACTGGACGAGATATTTGTCTGAGCCTCGCAGCCAGGCAGGACTTGACATAAGGTCAAAAGTCATTTTATAGTGAGAGCTACGGAGTGGAGGGTCACAAACGAATCGAGATTCGTGCGTTACTGGACTCGGTTGGTCATAGGATAACTAGGTGCAACGTGAACTATGCTAGTCATTGCCAAATCTTCCGGCAAGTATACCAGGTGACATTGCTGGTCATAGAGTCACTACACCCGAAGGTCCACTGCAATGGGTATCTATGCTTGACATTGATCCTCCTTCACCCGGCACGAATGTCAGGTAGTCCAGCTGAAACCAGGTTGCTAAAAAGCGGAGAAACGTTTAAATCCTGGACGTGACTTGGCGTTCATGTTCTTAGAAAAGGCATGATTCCTTCTCTTCCCTGGCCCATAGGGTTATAGAATACACCGACTGCATCTATGCAGAGACTAAGGCTCCCCAAACAAGAGTTTTAGATATGACACTAAACTATCTCCTGGTGTGTCTCTAGTAATTGCTGGGGCTTTAGGGAATGTAGAGTCCTTATTCATTACCAACGCTCCCAGGTTCACTCTGACCCGGAGTGGTAGCACCTTAAAGGATCCTATAAATGGGTCAAATTGAATTGTTTTACATTTAAACTGTGTATTATTGCTAAACTGAATTGTTTGAAATAGAACTGTTTTTACGTTTAACTCTGTGTGAACAAAAACTGCACTCAAGCTAATCTGAACTGTTTGAAATAAAGCTGTTTAATAATTTAACTGTATGTAAACAACTGACTGTTGTTAAATTGAAATGTTTGTGATACATAGCAATAATTGGAACCAACTTTGTTGACTTGCTAATCTGAATTATTTTTAAAAGTACTGTTGACATTTAAACTGTAATTATGCTAAATTGAATTGTTCAAAAAAGAACTGTTTTACAAAAACTGTATTTAAGCAAACTACTGGGTGTAAATAAAAAACTGAACTCATGCTAAACTGAATTGTTTGAAATAAAAATGTTTTTTCATTTAACTGTCAGTAAACAATAAACTGAACTTATGATAAACTGAATCGTCTGAAATTAAGTGGAACCATTTAGCTGTGAGAAAAAATAGCTCAGACTTATTAAAAAATGTTATCTAGAAACTGTGTTTAGAAACATGTATTTAGCATACGTATTAAAAGGGTTTGGAATTAAATAAGCTACAATGGTTGATATGCCATAAAACCAAAATAAACCAAACCAAACCAAACCTTCTCTTCTTCCCTTCACCTAGCTATGGGTAAGTAATAGGGTTGCCTTGGTAAAGCAACCTATTGAGGAGAAAGAAAACTTTGAATTGAAACCAGATTAACTTCGTTTAACAACTGATGTATCGCTTTCAGCTCGTGGTGGAAGGGTTGAGTAAATACGTACAGTTTTTTGCTGTTACTGCCTCCGTTGACCAATGTGACATACCAATGCTGGGTTTTTGGTCAAGATATCTATTCATTGAACAGGGGGCGGCGGGAGTGTGCTCATGCGTTTTTCAGGAGTAACGGATAAAGATGAACATGAACAGTCACAGATGACTGGAAATGGGACAACACACTATGAGAAGTGAATTCATCTCCGATGGAAGAGCATTAGAGAGAAAACAATATAATAACTCTCTCACAAACCAATAAGAATATTAAAGAATACCTGCCGAGATATAATTACCTTATCATGATATAAATACAGTAATAAGTCGATTTTTTAAGAAATAACTTTTAGGAACAAAACTGGCTTTGACATATGATTAATTGTAAAGTATAATAAAAAATAATAGAATTCAAAAATTAATTCTATTTTGTGGTCCTACATAAGAGACGACATACACGAGTATTTGGGCTTTATTGTTTGAGTGATTTTTTCGCATCTCCTGGTTAATATTTATAAAGGAAATAAACCTATACATTAGTAATTTTCGCAACCTTTTCGTTTCTGTATTGAAAAACACACGTAGTATAGTAAAAATTTTAAAAAGCAATATAACATGAAATATTTAAAAAAATAAAAAAAAAAAAGATACAATTACCTGCCCTTGTCTTTTAGAATTCACTGAACACTTTTTTGGGGTGGGCACCTCAGATGGTGTAATGGTCAGCAAGCTAAACTAGGAAACCTTCACGAGTGAGTTCGAGTCTCATTGGGTGACCCTGTTCATTCAGCCTTGTGCCACATTGGAGTAAATGACACATAACAAAGGATCTCTCTCCTTTTCTCTTTCTCTACTCCCTTTCTCTCTTTCTCTCTCTTTCTCTCTCTCTCTCTCTCACCATTTGATGAATCGCGCTATTACGTTCACTTTCGGACAAATACCCTTGGGAAAAGTATGAACCCCCTTATCCTCCCAGCTATGGGTTAAATAGTACCACTACTGTTCTTCTCGGAGAATAGCTTTGGCATTAAATAACCTAAAAATGTTGATATGCCATTAAACAAAAGAAACCTAACCAAACCCGTTCGATGAAGGAATGTGACAATGGTGTTGGCGCTGGCTTTCTGAGTGAGCCCTACGAATTCTACGAAGCGAAAATGCCAAATAGATGACAACTAGAGCAAACAGTTAGTGATTTTTTTCTTTTAAAGGAGGTGCGCTAAGCGTAACGGTCAACGTCTGGAGAAATGGAATCGACAATCCGAGTTCAAATATTGGACCGAGACTGCTTGTGTTTCTTTTTGTGCTAATACCCATAGGAAAAGCATGGTCTCCTCACCCTCAGCTATCCGTAAACAACAGAGCTAAGTAAGTTCTTTATCTTTGGTTTGGCAACCAGTCTGGGACGAGGGAATCTCTGAGATGAAACCAATTCTACGCTGCATAGATAATCACCTTGTGTCACATCCTTTCCATAAGGAAGGAACTGGATAAAAACATTTTTTTCTTGTAACTTAACCACCATATAGAAAGATATGAATTGCGGAGAGTTTACCACAGAAATAAACGTATTTCTAAGGAAAATTTCGACCTTAGAAAATAAGAATGGTTAGGTTTGTTTGTTTAATGGCATATCAACCTTTCTGGGTTATTTAATGCCAAAGCTATTCTCTTTGAACATTAGTGGTACTATTTAACCCATAGCTGGGAGGATAAGGAGGTTCATACCTTTCCCAAGGGTATTTGCCCGAAAGTCAACGTAATAGCGTGACTAGAGTACGAACTCTCTTACAACGATTCCGCAGTCCATCACTTTAACCATTACACCACGAAGACATTCCCCAGAAAATGAGAATACTACGAGACTAAACAACAAAAACAGGCCAGTTGGCTTGGGCTGTAGAATATGCCGATTGCGTCTTTGCAGAGGGGTGATATCCCCAAACCAACATATATCCCGAATATGATATAAAAACTAGATCTGATGACGAGGCTCTAGTCTAAAGGTTTGCTGAATGTGAAGTGCCTTTTTAATCACTATTATTCCCAGGTCTACTCTGATCTTGAGTGGTCGTACCTGTTAGGGTCCTATTAATGGATAACACTGAAAAATCTATTCTTTTCCAAAGCTTGAAACTATGTAACTATGTGTAAACAAATGACTGATATTAAACGGAATTATTAGTGTTGAATAGCAATCCTGGAAACCATTTAACTGTGTGCTCTGGCTCGTTCAGAAATAATCTTTATATGTATAAACAGGATTTAGCATTAAATAAACTTCTAGGGTTGATATACCATAAAAACCAACCAACCAACCAACCAACCAACTACCGGTATTGTACGAAGAAGATCGGTATTGCACGAAGACAATAAATAATTGTCTTCTCGTGAATTTGTAAGAGTTTCTTTGATCAACAGGTGACCTTTGATGTCGTGAGAATTATGAACCTTTTCTCATCCTTTTTTTGTTCCCGTTTTTTGACTGGATAAAATCTCTCTTTTTATGATTGTTCATTGAACGAAATGGATCTAACCTCCTGGCGAATGATGTTGTCGTTCGCAGCGCCATTGACACGAAACCCAATAAGAAGGCTTGTAAGACTTTTCACCGTAGTTGGATCCCTTTTTATAAATTGCTTGCAATGAACATATTCAATCAGTTAGCGTCTTCTTATGATATTTCTGATGTGTTTTATATGCATGTACCATATGTTCTATCCATTTTTTGAATTCATCTTGTCTTTCCTTCCGTTTTGTTCAGTGTTAGTTTAACATTGGATAAACGGCTGAAGAAGAAACTAGACGGCAATTAAACAAGAATGTTGAGAGCAATATTGAACAAGTCCTGGCATCAATACCCCACAAGACACCAACTATACAGCCACTTGCCTCCCATCACGAAAACTATACAAGTTAGACGAACCAGGCACGCAGTACACTGTTGGAGAAGCAAGGACGAGCTCATCAGTGATGTACTCCTATGGACACCCGCATATGGCCAAGCAAAAGCAGGACGACCAGCTCGAACATACATACAGCAGCTATGCGAGGATACGGGATGTAACCCTGAAGACCTGCCAAAAGCGATGAATGATAGGGAGAAGTGGCGAGAGGGGGTCAGGGATATCCGTGCTGGCGGCGTGACATGATGATGAATGAATACTGGACCATGCCGATTGGGGATAAGACTAAATACCTTTCCTAGAATCAACTATTGCCAATAACTGGTAATCTCATCAATAGTATGAAATAGATTTGCTCCTCCTCGACCACTAAGCAATTGCAAAATTTTTCATTTCATTTTTCACAGCCCCACCCAATAAATAAAATCAGTTGAGCGATTATAGTTCGCCCGCTCCTGTTTTAAAACTTTAAGAATTCGGTTATGGCTGCACTTAGTACGCAAAGGGTTAAGCTGTACGATGCATAGTTTTGTATATCTCAAAGTTCCGTGGTTGCTACACTTTCACCCCAACATTCAAACCACAAATATCTCGGGCTTCAAACTAACGAAAAAAAAATCGTACGAGCCATACGTTTGTTTTCGTCGGCCTCTCATTCAAAGTTATCTCTAATTCAGATAAACGAATACCAGAAACAAAGAAATAAAATATGTTCCTTTGAAGGCCAATGAGACCGCTTAATACAAACTCTTGTCTCTCTTTGAAGTCTCTTGTAAGGTTCTGTCAAGAATGTATTTTATTTATCTTGGCCTTTCATCTTGTTCGTTCATTTGTTTCCAGCCCATATATATATATATATATATATATATATATATATATATATATATATCCGTTCTATCCTTACTAATCTTTACTTTCTTTTATGACTTATTCGTAAAATGAATATATTACACCAGCAGGCTATTAATCCAGTCAACACAGGAGGTGGGAAGGTAGATCTACAAACCCCTACTCAGCTCTACTGGGTAGCCACTCCCCACCCTGTTTTATTTATGGGTGTAGGTTATCTTTATATTATTTTTTAGGTATAAAGAAATTCCTTCTGCCTTTTGGTAGAAAGGGTTTCCGCTTCAGCAGCAAAAAGAAAAATTGGAAAGGGTGAAATCAGCACCAATCACAATATCATTGGTACTGTTCGTATACCCGCTGGGGTGAGCAATTTTGATTCAATAGATATTATACAAACCTCTCACTGGCACGCCTTAAAATTTTTCTATCTATTTGAAGTAACATGTGCCACCAACCCTGAACTAAATTAATCCGGACAGTCGGTGGATATACCAAGAAAAAATTCCAACAGATATGAGACAGTGTCTTTAGTAGGAGTTCATCGAAGCCCTCTGCCCCAAGCAAGGGGCAACACCAGACTATTTTTTAAGCGGAGCAAAGCTAGTTTGAATTCAGAGTTTTCCTTCTCCTAGGTCTGTGACTATACCAACGTTAAAGAGCCCAATCTGTCCAATCTGAGTAACAGTATATAGTAAATCAAATAAGAAACGAAGTAAGAGGAATATTTCTGGCCGGAATTCAAGATTTTCTTTTTTCTATGTTGGTTGCCTTACTAACTAAAGAGAACATGGTCTACCCTACTGTTAACTGCTATCATAAAGTTAGGGAAGAAGACATATGGGTTGCTTGTGTTTTATAGTATATCAACTCCTGAAGGTCATTTAGAACCAAATCCAATTCATACGTATATATATATACGAGGATCATTAAATGTTTCCAGACTTTTTCGTATTGGTACGTTTATTGATAGTACACACATGAAACTCTAGTCCTCTTCGAAGTAATCTCTTCCGGCTGCAATGCACTTGTTATACCGTTTCAACAACTTCTGGAAGGCCCCATGGAAGTCCTCTTGTGTGATCGTGTCAATGACCTTCGACACAGCCTCTTTCATCGCCTCAATTGTTTCATAACGACAGCCTCTGAGCTTAAGGAATAAGCAAAAGTCACAGGGAGAAAGGTCTGGACTTTAAGGAGGCCGAGGAACTGTCTTGATACCCATCTTGGTCAAATAGTCTGTGACAAGGATGGAGTTGTGGATTGGTGCATTGTCCTGGTGGAAATGCCACTGACCCGATTTGAAGAGTGCTGGCCTCTTCCCTAGGAATCTATTCTTGAACTCCTTTAAAACCTCAACATAGTAACCCTAACCCTAACCCTTTGGCCAATCAACTCTGGTGTATTGACTTCCTTACTCCTCCCACACCTCTCATCATCCCTCACAGACTCCGTGCCTTCCTTGTATCTCTTATGCCACTGGAAAACTGATGCAAGATGGCCGAAAAGCAGTCTGAAGCATTTCATACGTTTCTGTGGCTTTTTTCCAAGTTTAAAACAGAGTTTTATTGCATATCATTCTTCTAAAGTGTCAGATTGCATTTTTGAAATTCACCAGCTGTGACAATCAGGCTTTAGTAGGGTGTATTCCAATTGCAGCTGTAGCTGTCCATTTGAACCTGAAATCATAAAAATTAGTCCGTCATCTCATAAGATGTATAGCAATAATATACTGAATTTTCAAGCGTCTACCTCAATTTTAAATACCTGTACAAAAAGTATGGAAACTTATGGCACCACGTATATATATGTATATATATATATCCGAGGATGAGTCAAAAAGTAATGCTTTTTTCTTTAGTACAGAAATAATTACTGACACAGGAACATGTTTCATACATCCAAATTAACCTTTTCCTCTGTGGCTCACATCCCTACTTCTCAACATAGTCACCGTTTCTCTCTATAGCAATGTTTCACCTTCGAATGTGAGCATGTATCCCTGCCTCGTAAAATTCTTTTGACTGTTCTTTGAGCCACTTTATCCCTGCAATATTCATATCCTTGCCACTGGCATAATGTTTGCCTCTTAAATCCTCTTTCATGGGGTGGAAGAGATGATAGACTGTAGTGAGACCCAACTAGCCAATTGATAATACTCCCCGCCTCTGTATAACAATGCTCGACCGCACACAAGCATCAAGACAAAGGAGACAATCGCCTCATTCAGGTGGAAAACTTTACTGTATTCTCCATACTCATCATATTTATTGCCTTACCTATCTGCAGATATGTAGTCGTTGTATTATACAGCCACAGCCGACTGGGCTGAACGTCTAATAGTTCAACTAGTTGAATATTGTTCGCAGATTTTTTTTTATGCTTTTTTAATGAATAATATAACAAATCAACATCATCATCATCTTTTCGTGCCACCAGCTTGGATATCCCTGACCCTCTCTCGCTACCCCTCCCTATCGTTCATCACTTCCGACAGGTCGTCGGGATTACACCCCGTTTCCTCACAGAGTTGCTGTATGTAGGTTCGAGCTGGTCGTCCTGCTTTTGCTCGGCCATGTGAAGGGGTCCAAAAAAGCAGCATCTCTACGGTCACCGACTACCCAACTCGAAAACTATCAAAGTTAGACGAACCAGACAAGTAGGAAATTGCTGGAGAAGTAGGGAAGAGCTCATAAGTGATGTACTCCTATGGATCCCTTCACGTATAACAAATAAAATAAAATAAAAAATAGAAATTTAATGAGAAGAAAACATTTAATGAGAATTATATTTTAGCAGCAGCAGCAGTAGCAACAACTGTTATGTTTTGACCTTTTAGCCTGGCCAAAAATGTCATTCAAGGTGATGCACCGGAAGGAAGTGACACATTCTAATGGCATTTATGAGAGGAAATCGCGTGGGCGGAAATTGGCTGATGAAATGGGACGAGGTAAAAAAAACCCATTATACTCTCATAGACTGACGCACCGGAAGATAGTGACCTCTGAACTGCATGACAGTTATTTCCGCTTGATGACGATTAAACGTTCGATTTCAAAGATCGCGTGGGCGATCAAGTGGGCGTTGAACTATTATATAGCTTAGTCAAGACAGAAGTCAAGTAGTACAGTTGGAGACGGAGTTATAGACGAGATGCGGTAAGGAAAGCCACACCCGGCCGAGGGGGCCCTTGGGAACCCCGATGGAGTTTGGGGACCAGAGAAGTTGCTGATAAGATGCAGTAAGGAAAGCCAGCACCCAGCAGAGTGAACCCCAGGGCTCCGGTTGAGCAGCCCTAGAGAACGAGAAAGACACTACGTTGACGGCCATAAAAGTGGGGGTCAAAATATTGCGGTTATGTTCGATCTCCAGCTCCCTCTCACACGCAAACCTTGAGTAACCCTTTTCGTACCCTTGCAATAAAGTGAGAGGTACATATTCTTTCTAAAGAAGTCCTCCTACGTCTGTTTATTTGTTGTGTCGTAATGATGCTGGAGATGAGTATATGACACAACGAGTATTCTGTGACTTGCACCTGATCCCACGACAATTTTTAGAGAATCTCCCTTTTTTTCTGTCAAGTATTCGATGTAGTCACTGCGTGATAACCCCATCCTGAATAGAAGGGTAAGACACACCCCAAAATGGTGGCCTATTCTACAACTGATGATGAGGCTCCAGTTATTGACATTTGGGGAGTACGAATTAGTTCACCCTGACCCGAAGTGGCAGTACCAGATAGGGTCCCATTAAAGGGTCATATTGATGCTTAATAGTTATTCGTTTTCGATACAATCGTGTACCAAAAAATCCTTTAAGTAACTATTACACGAAAAATTTAAATACGAACGTACAATGAATGCGATTCCGTGACCGTTAGGTACAAAATAACCCTTGACGGGTTGACAAGCCGTCAAAGCCAATCAAACAATCAAAGATTCTACAACAATTTAGTCATTTAACTGACTTGTATAGGTTTATTTATGTTGTTCGACGCTTCTTGAATATGGGATAATCTCTTGAGTTTCGTATGTAAATAAAGAAAAGAAACATAGATCCTTCAATCTTCGTAGGGGGTGTCCTTGTGGTGTAATGGTTAAAGCGATGGACTGCGGAATCGTAGTACGCGAGTTCGTACTCCAGTAGCGCTATTACGTTCACTTTCGGTCAAATACCCTTGGGAAAAGTATGAACCCCCTTATCCTCCCAGCTATAGGTTAAATAGTACCGTTACTGTTCTTCTAGGAGAATAGATTTGGCATTAAATAACCTAAAAAGAGTTGATATGCCATTAAACAAAGAAACCAAACCAAACCAAATCTTAATTTCTCATAGTTTCATGGAATTATTCAATTCTTACGGTTTTTTTTCTCTCTTTCTTTCTCTCTGTCTATTTCTCCACACTCTTTCTCTTTATTTCTCTATTTTCATATATATATATATATATATATATATATATATATATATATATGTTCTCTCTCTCTCTCTCTCTCTATATATATATATATATATATATATATATATATATATAAGAGTGTTGGTTGTCAATAAATCACTTTGTGGGTTTGTGTCGAATCAAGTGCAATATTATATGGAGAGTGCTCAGTATCTATTATATAATATTATATAAGGCATTTCATTTTGTTAACTGCCTGATGATTCTTGTTTTGTAAAAAACTTCATGAAATCCAGGGGTCGCAGTCTAAATTCCATGCATTAAATATATATACCACGCTCTCTGTCTCTCTTTCTGACTTTCTCTCTATTTCTGTCTCTCTATATTAATACATCACATGTTCTCTCTCTCTCTCTCTCTATATATATATATATATATATATACATCATGCTCTCTCTCTCTCTCCCCTTCTCTCTCTTTCTCTCTCTCTATATATATATATCATGCTCTCTCTCACTCCTTCTCTCTCTCTCTCTCTCTCTATATATATATATATATATAGTCTCTCTCCCTCCCTTTCTGTCTCTCTGTTAATTTGTTTTTTGATTATTTCTTTGTTAATCTCAACGTCTTTTCTTCTATCCTTTTCCAAACTTAGCTTCACCAAGTAATCATAAACATACTCCGGGACGTCCAAGTGCTGTTAGCACAGAAATTTGGATTTTATACGGGAAAGACGATATACTGTTTTCGACATTAATTATCATCTACTTTTTTATCCTATCAGCTGCGAATTATTAGATAGCTTGTTTTATTTTGTTTGTTTTTTTAATTGAGGAAACTGAATCGTTTCATAAAATATAAATCAAATACAACTTTTAAAAAAAGACAAAAAAACCCCACTAAAATAATAGGAATTTGTAAAAACAAAGAAACCAAAGAATGTACGACAAAAACATTTATATTGCGACCCCTACTCCGAACGACTAAATTCTCTATGACAAAATATCATGATCAAAAAACTACCACAGAAAAAATAATTAAAATTTAATTATAATTACAATTAAACATTTTCAAATGAATTGAATATTTGACGTTACATTACTCACATGGAATTTATATGCTGTTAAACAAATAATATATATATATATATATATATATATATATATTTATATTTATATATATATATATATATATATATATGATGAATATATATATATATATATATATATATATATATATATATCATCATCATCATCAAGTCGCACTGTTAGCACGGATATCCATGATTCTCTCTCCCCATTCGTCGCTCTCATTCATAACTCCCGGCAGATCTTCTAGACTACATCCTATGTCTGTACGGAACTGTTGTAAGTTGGTTAACCAACTCAGGCACCTTGATGTGGAAGGGTCCATCGGAGAACGTTACTTATGAGTTCGTCCTTACTTTACCAGCAGTATCCCGTATGTATTACCATGACTCTGACAATATATATATATATATATATATATATATATATATATAGTTGTATTTATTGCGAATAAGTTTTATGCTATCTATCAAAAGAAAGTGTTCATCAGTATCTTGATTCAACGAGTTTAATTTAATTTCTATCGCTCTTATGTGAAAAAGATATTTCCGTTTTATTAATTACTTCTTTACTTATCACCAGATGGCGTAAAAGTATATAATTGAATAGCAGCTCTAGGCATGTCCTATAAGCTCAGTATATATCAACGCCACGCCATGTGGACCTTCCAGAGTATCACGAGGTCTCATAGTTTAACAATTTAAATTTTGTTCCCATAATTTTTACGAACTTTTTCCTAGGGAAACATTTTTTCGTTAAGAAGTATATATTCATTCAACACCTCCACTAAAGCCGGTTGGGAGGCGGGGAGAATTGATAGATTTATGACTTTGCCAATGTAATTAGCGCTAAAGACAATGCATTCAGTTTCATCTTGGATTTGAACTAGGGTCACCGATTCCGTTTTCTACGATGAAAATAGTTACGCTAATTTAGTTTAAAAAAACTAGCGTAGCATTGATCATTTTTTATTTAATGGAGAATACAACCATCATTTTAAAGAATATTCTTAATGTCTTGAATGTTTTTTTTTAATATACAAAGTTTTGAATTGCTATACATTTAACACACACACACACAGACACATGCACGCACGCACGCACACACACACACACACACACACACACACACACACACATATATATATATATGTATATATATATATTATATAATAACAGTGTTGGTTGTCATTAAATCACTTTGAGTGTTTGTGTCGAACCAAGTGCAATATGATATGGAAAGTGCCCAATATCTAGGATTGAGTAATTATATAATAATAATAATAATAAATAAATAGATATATATTAGAGATATATATATTTAATTCACTGAATTCCATGAATTATATATATATATAGAGAGAGAGATAGATGGATAGATATATATATATAAGACAGAGAGAGATGATTGGATACTACATCTCAACCAAACGTACCCGTGAACTTGGCGAGAATTAAGTCATAATTTACAAAGCTTTTTGCTTAGATGTGGAAAGGCAGCAATAATGGGGCACACAATGAGACTCGAACCCACTCGTGAAAGTTTGCTAGTTTAGTTTGCTAACCATTACTCTACCCAAGGCGCACAAGGCAAAAATTCAGTCGTCCAATGCTCTAAAAATCAGTATTTGGAGCCACTTCTCGTTTAAACATTATTGTCATAGTAAATGGACATTACGTGATTATTTATGCATGTATCAGTTCTTTTGCCAAGGATAAAAGTTTCGTTCACGAACGCTCGATTATCGAGACTGCTAATAAAAAAAGCTATAGAAACTTATCCGTGAAACTAAACAAAGACTCTCGCCCAGTCGACTGGGGCTGTAGAAAAACTGCTTCTCTGCAGAGGGGTAAGACCCCACCCCACCAATGAGTGCCCTTGATATGATACAAGACAATCTGGTGTTTAGTTTCTAGTAATCCTGGAGCTTTGAGTAATGGGGAGTAACCCTTTCATTGCCAGGGCTCGCAGGTCCACTCAGGCCCGGAGTGGTAGCACCTGATAGAGTCCTATCTATGGGTGGAACAGAAGTAAACTGTGTACTTATGTTAAACTGAATTGTTTAAAATGGAACAGTATTTTGACATTGAATCTGTGTACTGATGCTAAACTGAATTATTTGAAAAAGAACTGTTTTTATATATAACATTGGATTTGGCATCAAATAACATACAATGGTTGATATGCCATAAAACAAAATCATACATACACACACACACATATATATATATGTAAAAACAGGATTTGGCATTAAATAACCTACAATGGTTGATATGCCAAAAAACCAAACCAAACCAAATTAAATGAAGTCTCATTGTCTCAACAGGATGACTTTATCCCGAGGGTGAGTCTTGAGATTTGCAATATTTTGGTAGAAATAGAACTGTTTCATCATCTAATTGATTGTAAACAAATGACTCATGTTGAATTGAATTGTTCGTGATTTATAGCAATACTTGGAACACTTACCTGTGTGGAAACGAATGAGAAAGGTTGAATAGGTGAATAGCGTTACTTGAAGCAAGTTTTAGTCATTGATTGATCGATCGATTGATTTTAACAAGATGTCAAACCGTTTAGGGTTATTTTATTCAAGGGGGGGTTAGGGAATAGCGTTCACTGACCCCTCATATTTACATTTTTGACAAAGGTTGTTGCTTAAGGTTTCAAATAATCCAATTGGAACGTAAACGCTAAGCAGGGAGGTGGTCGTGGTGTAATGGTTATCGTCGAAGGAAATGAATACGGCGACACGAGTTCAAATCCTGGACGAGATTGCTTGCATTTCACATAGCACTAATACCCTTGGGAAAGGTATGAATCCAATTATTCTCCCTCCATCTATGGGTAAATAGTAGGATAGACTAGGTTCTTCAGCCTTGGTGAGGTAACTAGTCTAGGAGAAGGAAATCTCTGAATTCAAACCTGTTAAACTCTGCTTAAAAATTTAACTTGTGTCATATCCTGCCTGAGCGGAGGGGTTGGATAAATATGGTAAACGCTAAGCAGGTTTTTAGTGCGAGCTAGTTAATATATCACGTGACCGAAGAAGTTCAATGTAGGTATCTGCTATGTTTGGTAGTATCGTTGCAGTTAGTGCGCTGATACGTTGTGCATTGCCTCACTCATGTGTTATTTAAGAGGCGCACAGATGAACTTGCTATGTAATCTAATTACGAGTTCGAACTTGGACGTAACGCCGCGGAATCAACCAAAAACATTTGCTGCAGGAAAAAAGTAAGGTGCAGTCGATCATAGTAAAGTTCCCAAATGGTTCAAGAAACTCAACGATCAAGCAAAGATCGATAGGTCTAAAAGCGTGGATTCTGAAACCGTGCTCCAAGACAAAGAGGCAAGTCCAGCGAATTGCAATGAGAGAATATCAGAGACTGGAGGTAGACTGAAGATAGTTCCTCCCAGCTCTCCTGCAAGAGCTCTCAGAGGTGAACCACACTTGTTTATCTCTGAGTTTTTACCCAAGTTCATCCCATACCAGTTCAGTGGGATTTAAGTCAACTGATTGTACCGGCCAAGATATCAGTTCAAAGACGTTCCGTTGCTCTTTGCTTTTAATGTACCTCCGTCAGAATTTAATAGTATGATTTTGGTCATTATATTGAACGAAGGCAAATCATTGAGCCACAAGCTGTATTCCTTGTGAGATAATTTAATGTTGCATCACGCTCTGATAGAAGACACTGACTGTCTTTTGTGATTCCTTACCTACACGACCTCTGTGATATAGAGTTTCGAGGAGAAAGTGTCGACAATAATTGTGTATGGAAATAAACTCCTTTATTTTGAAATGTCGTTATAGGTGTGAAAGACAAAGAGTCGGACTGCTATGATTAACCCCATATCTTCTTAACCTGCGTTGTGATACATATATGCAGAGCCATGCTTCTTTGATGGCTGCTTGATACAGAACCGGTTCTTCAACTCGTGAGCCGCCAGGCCTCAGTTTATTTGTCGCTGCCTCCCACCAGACAGGACTTGACACCTGGTCAAAAGCCCGAAGGCCGATTAAAGTGGGGATAAAGGGGAGGGGAAGGTCGGGAACGAGCCGAGACTCGAACCCTGCTGGTCTATGCTGCTCATCGGCTCACTTGGTGCAATGTGAGCCTGATGAGGCAAGCAGTTTCACGAACCCAAATGTGGGTCCGGGCACGTATGCCGGGTTATGGCTTGAACTAGACAGCAAGGTCTAGTGCCATACATAGGTTTCGAGAATATCTACGTGAGCCGCCAGGCCTCTGGCTTGGGTGTCTATTCTGCTGACTGCCGACTCCATCTGACTGACCGACCCTGATTGACTGACCCACTGACCGGCCATTGGTATAATGAGTAGAGTGTTATCCAATGGTTTGGGAGACCGATGTTTAATCCCAGGTCGAGTCATACGAAAGACTCAAAAATGGTACTGTAAAAAAATCATTACGCAATAAATAAAAATGCTGATTACTTTTTATTTAGCTCCTTGAACTCGAATATCAAGTATATGTGCCGCTACCAATATATACATATATCTTCTTGGCCGGCATTCCTGCAGGGAAATCCCGATTTTTACATCACTATTGTCAAACAATAATACAGCTAATCAGAACAGACCATTTTAATTCAAATGTAGCAGCTAAATATTCCTAATAGTTAATGCATAATATACAGGAGATGCCGCTAGCTTATTGCCCTAGTGGGCAGAGTGTTCGCCAATGGTCCGGAGACCTGGGTTCAATACCAGGTCGCGTCATACCAAAGACTTTAAAAATGGTACTTGATACCTGCTTGCTTAACACTCAGCAATATAAGGTACGTATAAAGAGTAAAGTGGAGCAATCCAGGGAAAGGAGTAGCGCACACCCCAACACCTCGGTGTAGTAGCTATTGAAAATGGAGCCATCGGGTCACCCTCGACTAAGGTCGCCAACTTTATTTACTTACTGACCGTTGGTGTCAAAAATTTCCGTAATTTTATAATTTTTGGAGTCCCACACATTTTTCTTCCGGTGCAGTTTTTGTTATTCATTTCCGCTGTTTACCTTAAGACACTGGTGCATATCCTGTTTACGAAATCCACACTAACCGGCTGTCTAAGGTCATTTTCTAAAATTAGGAGCTGTCGAATTGTGCTACACGTTTTCCAAAATATTGCAAAACATTTGACTCACTCTGGTGTGTAAATTGCTCGGATGTGCACGGTTCCTCATATAGATTTTAAAATAATGAATACTGACAATTTTAGTCTCAATGACTTTTGATCACACCTCGTATATACAAACGTAATGGGATTTTTAATAATGTATATATTATACAACAGTGAGTCTTGCACAAGTGATCAAAGTAGAGGACTTCATTCACTAACATCGAACTTCACAGAAAATTATTTTTTATTTCTTTTCGTATTTGACTTCCTGGTAATTTATATATCTCATTAAGAAAATCCTTTGAACATTTTTTTTAATAATCAAGTATAAAGAGTCTAATGTCTTCAATAGTATAAAGCTACACAAATCGGCTTTGTTCGGTTCAATATTTTGTTTTTATTTCATTTATTTTATTATTAATGCTCGGGTTGAGGGTGAGTACGTCTGAAGAGTAGGTTTTTTTTTTAATGTGATTATATATATATATATATATATATATATATATATATATATATATATATATATGTATGTGTGTGTGTGTGTGTGCGTGTGTGTGTGCGTGTGTGTGTGTTTGTGTGTGTGTGTGTTGTAACCTAGGTCAGTGGAACGGAAACGGTCGTTATGACTAGTATCTTTTCACAGGTGAATATTTCCCGCTTTGTATGAGTGTGATACAGGGGTGGGGCGTTTTTGTTACAGGAGAAAATATTCTTGATTGCATCATATGCGTGTTTAAATTATAAGTGCAATGTCCTTCCCTGATCCACGGCTTAATTTATCCGCGGTAAACCCAAGAAGAAAAAAAAAAACAATGACTTTTGACTTACGGCCACAGAAGTTGTTTTTTTTTTTTTTTTAGCTGAGACAAACCGAATAAATAGTAGACCAAATGTTAAACTTTATTTAAATATAGCTGCTACCAATTCCAAAAAGGTCAATTCACATGATACACGAAAGAGGAGGTTTTTTTTTCCAGAATTTGA
The DNA here is from genome assembly GCA_963585895.1 of Sepioteuthis lessoniana. Classification (NCBI taxonomy): domain Eukaryota; kingdom Metazoa; phylum Mollusca; class Cephalopoda; order Myopsida; family Loliginidae; genus Sepioteuthis; species Sepioteuthis lessoniana. The sequence goes on along the minus strand of OY757925.1, from coordinate 63,948,069 downwards.
TACCCCAATTTTTGGGGTTGAGTATTTTACGTTAATTCGTGTTACACACGACAAATTACTGTACGATCAAACAACGTGTAAAAAAAACATAACTCAATTAATAAAAATGCGGATTATTTTTTACTTAGCTCTTTGAACTCGAATATCAAGTATATGTGCCACTACCAATATATACATATATCTTCTTGGCCGGCATTCCTGCAAGGATATCCCTATTTATACATCACTATTGTCAAACAATAATACAGCTTATCAGAATAGACCATTTTAATTTAAATGGAGCAGCTAAATATTCCAAACAGTATATGCATAATATACAGATGCCGGTAGCTTATTGGACTAAAGGGTAAAGTGTTCGCCAATGGTCCGGAAGACCTGGGTTCAATCCCAGGTCGCATCATACCAAAGACTTTAAAAATGGTACTTGATTCATCCTTGCTTAACACTCAGCAATATAAGGTACGTATCGAGGATAAAGTGGAGCAATCCAGGGAAAGGAGTAGCGCCCCCCTACACCTTGGTGTAGTAGCTATTGAAAAGGGAGCCTTCTGGTCGTCCTCGACTACGGTCGCCAACTTTACTTTACTACTTATATTGGAGATATTTTTCCAGAATTTTCTAACGGAATGTTCAAAGTGTGTATTACACGCAAATACGTGTTATACAGGATAAATTACGGTACTATCAAACAACGAATAAAAAAGCCTTTCTCATTAATTAAAAGAGAGCTTATGATTATCAAGTACATGTACCACTATTGATATACACGTATACGTTAGCGGTTAGCATTCCTGCTGGGAAATCCCTATTTCTACATCGCAATTGCTCGGATCTGGTAGGGAGCACAGGTCTTGAGGTTGTAAGGGTAAAAGAAATTCCTAAAAGTATAAGAGTATTAATACCCTGGTAAGTATCAAAAGGAGGTGAAATGTCCGATAATTCCTGCGTCTTCATTGTGTTGGAAAATGAATGCTTTGTGCATTAGTTTCTGCCACCTTGGAAAATGACACACACGTGGTGTAATGGTTAAAGGGCTGTACTGTGGAATCATGTTCTGTGAGTTCGAAACCCAGTCACGCTATTACGTTCACTTTTGGACAAATACTCTTGGGAAAGGTATGAACCCCCTAATCCTCACATCTATGGGTTAAATAGTACCACGACTGTGCCCGTGGTGTAGTCGTTATCGTCGTAGGGAAATGAACACGGTGACTCGAGTTCAAATCCTGGACGAGACTGATTGCATTTAACATAGCACTAATACCCTTGGGAAAGATATGAATCCAATTATTCTCCCTCCAGCTATGGGTAAATAGTAGGACAGACTAGGTTCTTCAGCCTTGGTCAGGCAACTAGTCTAGGAGAAGGAAAACTCTGAATTCAAACCTGTTAAACTCCGCTTAAAAATTGACCTTGTGTCATATCCTGCCCGAGCGGAGGGGTTGGGTAAATAGTACCACGACTGTACTTCTAGTAGGATGGATTTGGCATTAGATAACCCAGGTAAAGAAGGTACCTGTGGTGTAATGGTTATCGTCGTTGGAAATGGACACAGCGACTCGAGTTCAAATCCTGGACGAGAATGATTGCATTTCACATAGCACTAATACCCTTGGGAAAGGTATGAATCCAATTATTCTCCCTCCAGTTATGTGTAAATAGTAGGACAGACTAGGTTCTTCAGCCTTAGTGAGGCAACTAGTCTAGGAGAAGGAAAACTCTGAATTCAAACCTGTTAAACTCCACTTAAAAATTGACCTTGTGTCATATCCTGCCCAAGCGGTGGAGTTGGGTAAATAGGATTAGATAACCCAAGAAGGTTGGTATGCCAACCAAACCAAACCAGTTTAGTACTTAAATGCACATTTCTATAAAGTAGATTTTCAACTCCAGAGTTAGGCATAAATTCAGTGCATTCCAGTTTTAAAGACAGTTCAGTTGCTTCCTCATTCCAAATATCGGAAGAAATCATCATCATTATCATCATCATCTCGTGCTGCTAGCACGGATTTCCCCATCATCCATCGCTCCCGGCAGGTCTTCCAGACTTCATGCTGTGCCCGTCCAGAGCTCTGGTGGGTAAGTTCTTGTTAGTCGACCAACACTGGGAAGTCCATGTGAATGGGTCCATTGGAGAACGTCACTTATAAATAACAATATATACTGAGTAATATTTTTCCTAAATCTTGGTTGTAATAGTAATTTACTAAGCTGAGCTTTGTTATGAGACAAGGCTAGAAGTATGAACACCCAAGTGAGAAACGAACTCACTAACAATAATCTGGTGATCTAGTTTTCTGACCATTAAATGGCGTGAGAGGGTTGCGTTTGTTGCAGTTACTCCCGGGTCCATTCTGATCGGGAGTAGTAGTGTCTGATAGTGTCCTAGCTATGGGTCAAATAGAACTAGCGTCCTAGTATGACACTGACCAGCATCTGATGGCCACACCTCAGCCATGGAGCTATGGAGAATGCGGAGTACCCCTTCAATACCATTACTTCCATGTCCACTCTGAAGTGGATTGATAGTACTTGTTAGGGTCCAATCTATGGGTTAAATAGAACTAGTGTCCTTGGTATGATACTAAACATCATATAATGGTGGGTTTTCTGTTCTGGAGCTTTGGGGAATATGAAGTACCCTTTCATTACCATTACCTCCGTGTCTATTTTGACCCTGAGTAGAAGTACCTTTTAGGATCCCATGTATGGGTCTAATAGAACTGTTTAACCATTTTAATGTGTGCAAACAAATGATTAATTTTAAATTGAGTTGTTAAAACTCAGTTGCAATAAGTAAAATAGACTTAAGTTTCAAGTAACTAATATCACATTATAAGTGAATCTAACAAACTAGCGCAAAAATGGTATGAAACTAGACACGGCTGAGTGGGGAAGGTGATCCATTGGGAATTGTGCAAGAAATTGAAATTTGTCCCAGTGAACAAATGGTATATGCACAAATCAGAATCCTTCCTTGAGACGGATGAAATTCTCAGGGATTTTGAGATACAGTCAGTTCATCTTATCCCGACCAGATGAAAGAAAACAAGCAAAATTTAACAAAAAAAGGAACTTGTCATATAGTGGACTTTGCCCATTCCAGCGAACTACCGAGTGAAAATCCAAGAAAGTGAAAAAAAAAAAAAAAAAAAAGAGAGAGAGAATCATTCAAACTTGACAGAGAACTAAGAAAGCTGAAAACCTGAGGATGACGGTGATACCAATTGTAAATGAAGCACTTCGAAAGGTCACCAAAAGCTTGGAAAGAGAACTGAAAGATTTAATAATCGGAGGAAGAAAGAGTCCATCTAGACAACAGCTTTGTTAAGATCAGCCAGAATATTGAAAAGAGTCCTGGAAGTCAAATGAGACTTGCTATCACTCTGAACCCAATGAATGATCATCAGCTAACGCGGGTTAAATAAAAGGACGAGAGGTGGCCGTCCAAACTACAGCTTTCTTAAGATCCGCCAGAATATTGAAAAGAGTCCTGGAAGTCAAAGGAGACTTGCTGTCAGTCTGAACCCAATGAATGATCATCAGCTAACGAAGGTTAACGAGAGGCGACCGTCCAAACTACAGCTTTGTTCAGATCAGCCAGCATATTGAAAAAATTATTGCCACCAGAAACAATACTGAAAACACGAGGAGTTAAAAAACAGAAATAGCCAAAAAATAAAAATAGAAAGAAAAACAACTCTATGGACTTTTTAAGCGACTAGCAGACGACATATCACCCGAGAAGGCTTGGATGTGGCTAAAAAAGTGAAACTTATGAAACTAGTGGACAGGTTCACCTCCCTAGGAAGCAGTGTCTCATCAACCGAGAAAGACATCAACACGTGACTAGCAAAGGCAGGGACAGCTATTAATAGCCTATCGGTCATGAATGATAAAATAAAACGCAGTTTCTTCCAAGCAGCGGTCGAGTCAATACTGTTATATGGATGCACTACATGGACGCTAACTAAACGTATGGGGAAAAAACTCGACGGCAACTACACAATATTGAACAAGTCCTGGAGATAGCACCCCACAAGGCAGCAGCTGTACGGCCATCTACCACTCTTCACGAAAACTATCAAAATTAGACGAACCAGACATGCGGGACACTGCTGGAGAAGTAGAGAACAGCTCATAAGTGATGTACTCCTGTGGACCCCTTCTTATGGACGTGTGAAGGCAGGATGACCAAGTCGAAACTATATACAGCAGCTCGGTGCCGAAATAGCTCTGAGGACCAGCCGGAAGCAATGGACGATAGGGAGGGGTGGCTAGAAAGGGTTAGGGATATTCCATGCTGATAACCCGACATGATGATGATGATGATGACATGGTTTTGATTTGGTTTGGTTTGGTTTGGTTTTATGGCACATCAACCATTGTAGGTCATTAATGCCAAACCTATTTTTATACATATAAACAGTTCTATTTCAAACAATTCTGTTTAGCATAAGTACATAGTTTAAATGTCAAAAAAACAGTTTTATTCTAAACAATTCAGTTTAGCACACAAAGACAGTTTTATTTCAAACAATTCAATTTAGCATAGTTAAAAGTCAAAACAGTTCTATTTCAAGCCATTCAGTTTAGTATAAGTACACAATTTAGTTCTATTTGACCCATAGATATGACCCTATCAGGTGCTACAACTCCGGGCCAGAGTGAATCTGGGAGTGATGGCAATGAAGGGGTACTCTGCTTTCCCCAAAGCTTCAGAATTAGTGAAGCCTTACCTTTAGATTTTCATATGCAGGACTCTCGTTGTCGAGGAGTCTTACTCCTCTTTAGAGAAGCAGTCGGTGTATTCTACAGCCCCAGCCGACTAGGCAATATATGGCTTTGAATGATTATTCATATTTAGTAAAAACAATATGTACACTACACTATGGTTAAAATATTCCTATGAAAGATTAATAATTTGCCAGCAAATAAATATAATTCACGATCGTTTTAAACCGGTGAACACTTCTTTCTAGATACATTATCAATGTTTTAAGAATTTTATTTAGTAAGATATGATTTGAAACCTTATCTCAAACAGACCTATTTAACCACAGGTGTTTTCAAAAAAGATTTATATATTTTCTTCATAGGGTTGCATTATATATATATATATATATATATATGTTTTTTTCTCCTCTTATTTCATCACACATCCATCGATATTTTAAAAACGCTTTTCATGAATTTGAAGTCCTGACAGTTTATTATAACCGAAACGTTCAACGTCGACTTTCATAATAAATCTATCAAATTTGGAAGATTTTACGTATTTTTTCTACTTTCCTTCATTTTGTCGGATTTAATTTCCTTATTTACTTCCATATATATATATATATATATAAGTAAAATTGGTTGACCTTTGTCGAGAGTAATCCGAAGGCTCCCTTTTCAATAGCTACTCCTCCGAGGTGTTGGGGAGAAAGCAATTCCTTTCCTTAGATTGTTCTATATATCCTTAATTCATACTACATAATGCTGAGTGTTAAGCAAGTAGGCATCACGTACCATTTTTTGAGTCTTTGGTATGACTTGACCTGGGATATAAGCCCGGTCTCTGGGACCATTGGCAAACGTTCTCACCATTATATATATATATATATATACACGTGTGTGTGTGTGTGTGTGTGTGTGTGTGTGTGTGTGTGCTCAGCTCACTCGGATGAGGTTGTAGAATACATCGACTGCATTTCTTCCGGGAGGTAAGACCTTCTCCCACGGAGTGTCCTAGATAAAACACTAAACTGCTCAAGATGGTGTGGCACCCGTTCTGGAGCTTTGGTGAATGTAGAGTACGCCTCCATTGTCATTTCTATTAAATTCATTTTGGCCCCAATTGTTCATACCAGTTAAGATCATATCTACATGTTACATAGAACTGTTCAATCATTTATTTAGGATAAGAATTATTATTTATTTGAAACGACACAGCTATGTGTAAATCAATTTTATTACATAAGAGTAATTGATGATTTACTAATGTTAAACTACAATTCTTGAAACTATTTTGCGGTTTGCAAACAAATGATAAATATTAAATAGAATTATTAGTGTTAGATAGGAATACTTGAAACCATTTAAAAACAAATGAGTTCTAACGACACATTTAAGAATAAATTTACCAACAAACGATTCCCTTACAAATAATATAGATGTAGATATAGATATATAAAACAGGATTTGGATTTAAATAACTCACAAGAGTCGATATACCATAAAACATTGACCAACCAACCAACCAACCAAATATATATATATATATATATATATATTAAGTGAAAAAGCATATTATAAAAGTATGGTTAAGAATCGCTTCGCTCGAAGTCTCAAAGGGCAAAAATTATTTTACAACTGTGGTAATTGGGATAATTATTCATAGATAAGAATTAATTAACATGTGAATTAGGCTAATTACATGGAGAAAGGCAGGGTAATTAGAAAAATTCAAATTATGATTGATAGACATTGTGACAATATTAATGAACGTTATTTAAGCATAAATTAAATGGTGAGAATTAATTAAAGAAGTGAATGTTATGAGTAAATCTAATAATTTATGAATAGAAAATAATTAACTGGAAGAACTAAAGTAATGTTTGCAAAAAGAGCGAAGAAAAACAATCGCAATGACAAATATATCAAATATATAGATAGATAGATAGATAGACAGATAGCCGTGTGAGAGGAAAGACTGGATGTTAGAAAAAAATTACACTTTTGTTTGTTTGTTCGTTTTGTTTTATTGGTCATTCAATGCCGAATCAAGTTAAAAAAAAGTCTTAAAAGAAATTCAAAGGAGAGGTCTTAGGAATTAATGATAAACTTTAGATAATTAGTTGGTTATTTGTTTTTTGTTTTTTTTAGGAGTTTATTTGTAGGGAATCATGATCATAAAAAAAGAACAAAACCAACTGTGAAACAGGTTGGAGAAGTGATCGGTTTGTTAGAACATATCTAGTAAAGAAAGTAATTTGGTCTTATTGTAAATTTCTTTATATATTTGTGTATACCTTCATTATTTCTAGAAATGATATTACATTATTTATTTCAGTGTTTTGGAATAGTTCCTTCATAGTGTTTTCACTATAGAAGGTTTTTCTTAATTGGGCTACGACGGTACATTTGTTCAGAAGGTTCTTTACGGTATATTTTGTCTGACATGCACAACATATTATTGCTTGCTTTCCTTCGAGTAAATAAGAGTCTGTTATCCTTGTATGACCTATCCGGAGTCTGGACAATGTAACCTCTTTTCGGTTTTTTTAAAGCTTTGCTTCCATTTCCCCCAGTGTGGGTTTAATTTCTAATAATTTATTATTTTCATTATTGTTCCAGTGTTGCTGTCTTTGCTATTCTAAGTATTTATTTATTTTCATTTTAAAGTCTGTACGTGGTATTCTAAATTTCTTTTCAGTGGTTAGGTTTATGGTAGAACTTGCTGCTTTATCCGCTTAAACATTTCCACTGATGCCAGTATGACTTGGGAACCAACATATTTGTATATCATTGTCATTTGATAAATTCTTCAATTTACAAATTGCCCAGTTGGCTGGGGCTGTAGAATACACCGACAGCAACTCTGCAGAGGGGTAAGACCTCCACCCAACCCAATGAATGTCCTGAATATGACACAAAACAATCTGATGGTGAGGTTCCAGTGATGTTGGAGCTTTGGGGAATGCGAAGCACTCTGTTATTGCTATTACTCTTAGGTCCACTCTGGCCCGGCATGCAAGCACCTGACAGGGCCCTATTTATGGGTTAAATAGAACTAACAGCATACTTATGCTAAACTGAATTGTTTGACTGAACTGAATAGCTTGAACTAGAAAAGTTTTTGACAATTAAACCGTACTTATATTTAAACTGCGTGCCAATGCTAAACTGAATTATTTGAAATTGAACAGTTTTTGACATTGAAACTGTACTTACACTAAACTGAATTGTTATATATAACTGCTGGAATAAACTAAATAGTTTGAAATAGAAATGTTTTTGACTATTAAACTGTGTACTCATGCTAAACTGAATTGTTTGAAATAGAACTGATTATTTAGAGGTGGTTCATAGGCTTTATAATTAAGGCTTTCCACTGGGGATGTTCTAAAAACGCCTAAGATGTGTCCTAATCCTTCATGATGGATTGTCAGTAATGATTTGAAGTTGGATCTTCAGGCTGTATATGAAACAGCCATAGTCAAATTTTGAGTTGATTAAGATTCTATATAATTTCAGCAAGGTGTGCTGGTCTGCACCCCAGTCTTTGTGGGCTCTTACACGAAGGAATTTTAATATTCTGCAACATTTCTCTTTTAGATATTGAATGTGTGGAATGAAAGAGAGCTTTTTTTATTAAAAATAACACCAAGGAATATGTATTGGTCAACAATTGGAATTTCTGATCCGTCCAGATTTAATGTAGAGTTGTAATGCATTTTTCTTCATTGACAAAAATGCACGTGCTGAGTTTTTGTTTTGGAAATTTAAAGCCGTTCATCATTGCCCATTTGTTTATTTTGTTGATGGTCTGTTGTAGTTGACGTTCTGCTGTACGTATACATTTGGATGTAGAGGTGTTATATAAGTGTTCGATGAACAAAAACTTATCAAGTCCAGGATTCAGGCAATTCGAGATGCTATTGGTTTTTATGTTGAAGAGGGTTACTGATAGTATTCTCCCTTGAGGGACTCCCTCTTCTTGGTTTTGGATGTTTGATAGGGTTGAACCAATACGGACTCGGAATTTCCAGTCCGAAAGAAACGCTTTGATAAAGTTTGGAAGTCTGCCTTTCAATCCCATTTTGTGTAGATCATTCATGATACCATACCTCCAAGTAGTTTCGTATGCCTTCTTTAGGTCAAGGAATAATGCTACGAGATGTTGTTTTTGTATAAATGCCTCTCGTATGGTTTCTAATCTGACCACATGATCCATTTTTGATCTTCGGCTCCTAAAGCTGCATTAGAAGTTGGTAAAAAGTTTATTGGATTCTATGAACCAAACTAGCCTTTTATTGACCATTCATTCTATGGTCTTACACAGGCAGTTTTTTTTAAAGCTATTGGGCGATTGTGTGATGCGTAAAGATTATTTTCCTGGTTTAGGTATTGGGATGATGATAGCTAGTTTCCATGATTCTACCAACTATTTTTCCAAATATCGTTTAATGCTGTAGGTATTCTAAGGATTTTGGAGGAAGTTGTCTGAGAAATTCTTAGTGAATTTCATCTAGGCCAACTGCAGTGTTGTGGGATTTTTGGATGGCTTCTTTTAGTTCTGATAATGAAAAGAGTTCGTTGTAGCTTTCAGTCTGGTTTGGTTTGTTGGGTTTATGGCATATAAAACCTTGTTGGTTATTTAATGCCAAATCCATTTTTATGTAAATTATCAGTTCTATTTCAAACAATTCAGTTTAGCATGAGTACACAGTTTAATTGTCAAAAACATTTCTATTTCAAATCATTCAAGCAGTTATATATAAGAATTCAGTTTAGTGTAAGTACAGTTTCAATGTCAAAAACAGTTCAATTTCAAATAATTCAGTTTAGCACAAACATGCTGTTTAAATATAAGTACGGTTTAATTGTTAAAAACCTTTCTATTTCAAGCTATTCAGTTTAGTCAAACAATTCAGTTTAGCATAAGTATGCTGTTCGTTCTATTCAACCCATAGATAGGGCCCTATCAGGTGCTACCATTCCGGGCCTGAGTGGACCTGGGAGCAATGGCAATAAAAGAGTGCTTCGCATTCCCCAAAGCTCCAGAGCTGCAGTCAGTGTATTCTACAGCCCCAGCTGACTGGGCAAATAGCTTTCAGTGTTAATGATTTAAAATTAAGCTTTTGTTTTTCTTTCTTGTTTTGTACTTTTAAAAGTCTGTGTTGGAGTTTATGGGGGAATAATTTGCTGAGATGGTCTCAGCTTGTGTGTTGGCAATATCTTTAATATCGGTAACTTGAGTATTACTTAAAATAAGGTGTTTAAGTGGAGTAGACTGGTTTTTGCCAGAAATTTTGCGGATAATTTTTCAGACTGTGTTTGTTTTGGTGGACGAATTAAGTTTATTTACATAATTTTGCCAACTGATTTTTAACTTGTTTAATGGTTTTCCTTGGCTTTGTTTTGCGCAAATCAAAAGAGTTCAGATTGCTTGTTAAGGATTCTTTTTTGAATATGCGGAGGGCAGCATATCGTAGTCTGTTTGCTATTTTGCACTTATTGTTAAACCAGGGTGTGTTGCGTCTGTTTGAGGGTGAGGTTTTTGGTATAGTTTCATTTGCTATTGCATTTAATGTTTCAGTAAATTGCTTTATTAGAACTGTGCTATTTGGGTCTTGGACCAGTCTTCTATTGCATACTGTTTTAAATTGTTGCCAATCGGCCTTTTTTTCTAACTGGGAGGTCAGTTGTTGTCATGGATAGGTTGTGTGATTTCCAATATTATGGGGAAATGCTCACTGTCACAAAGATCGTCATGGACCTTCCATGTGCAATCCATGTAGCTTGAAGGATCAGACAGAGGGATGTCGGTAGCTGAGTAGGAGCCAGTAGATGGATCGAGATAAGTTGGAAATTTTTAATTTAATACACAGAGATTGTTACTATTGATTATGTTCCATATTATGGCTACATAAAGAACATAGAAAACTCAGAACACAGGAATCTCAAAATTCGAAAACACGTAAAGACTTCTTTGTTCAGGTACGAAACCCTTTTTATTACTTTTGAGTTAAAGGTTTCGACATAAGGAGAGAGACACAATCATTTTATGCTGGCTTCTTCATCTGGCCCCTATCTCGTGCGGCACCCATGGCGCGCAAATTCGTCTCGCCTCAGCGAGCCCCAAAAGTCGAACCTCCTCGTTCGGCGTCAAGTTTCAACTCTTCTAACTTTCTTCAAATTCTCAAAAACCTCCGCGCGCTTCCGGTGCGTGACGTCACCCGCACTTTGTCACCCGTTTCATCATCTCAGGCTATTGTGACATTTCTAAGTGACATGTCTGCTCTGTGCGCGCGCACGCGTTACCACCTGCATCAAGGTTGCACCTAACTAAGGTTCTCAGCCTAACTAAACCCAAAGGCATGAACCGAAATCCCTCGGCTATTATATTACAATTACCTTCTCCAGATCAGTGACCTTTTCTTGGTTTTCAGGCACCCCCATATAGTATTGTGAGTGTTAAGTTCACCTAGAAAGATGTGGGGTTCAGGAATTTGTTCTATTAGTTTATCAAGTTTTTTGTCATATATGGAATCATGTGGTGGTATATAAATGGTGTAGATATTTACTGGTTTGAGAAGTGTAGTTTTGACAGCAATCACTTGGAGTTCACTGTCAATGTTAATTTGCTGTTGAAGAATGTCTTTCCGAACGAGGATAGGGACACCTCCAGTAGCTTTGTATAGGTGATTATACATATTTACCCAACCCCTACGCTCGGGCAGGATATGACACAAGGTCAATTTCACAGGTTTGAATTCAGAAATTCCCTTCTCCTAGACTAGTTGCCTCATTAAGGCTGAAGAACCTAGTCTGTCCTACTATTTACCCATAGCTGGAGGGAGAATAATTCCCAAGGATATTAGTGCTAGGTGAAATGCAATCAGTCTCGTTGAGGATTTGAACTCGTGTCGGCGTGTCCATTTCCTACGACGATAACAATTACACCACGGGTATAGGTGATTATATGACGGAAAGTTTATGTTCAACTGGTTCTTATCTTTGAGGAATGTTTCTTGAAGACATGCTACTTTCAGGTTATATTTATCAAGGAGAAGAAACAGTTCTTCATTAGCTCTAATTCCTTTACAGTTCCATTGTAATATTTTTAGACATTTTTTTATTGTTTTTAATCCGGACGGTCCAACAGAGTTATTCGGTAGTTCATAATTAGTTCTTTGCTCTGGGCTGTTTGTTCGTTTATTCTTTTGGGTTTTGGGTTTAGTTAATTGGGGGCTGCTCTCTGTTTTCATCTTTTCTAATATTCTGAATTTATTCATTGTTTCTCTATTTTTGGTTTTGGTGTAGGTTTTTGTTTGTCTTTAGGTGTTTTTTTTTTATTTGGAGCGGAATCTGGAGAAGCGAGAGGTCGTATTGGGGATCTTTTTTCTTTTGATCTAATTTTAGTCGGAGATTTTGTTACAGGGTCTTTTATTGGCCGTGTGGTTGGCGTTATTGCCGTTTTCTCCTCAGTATCGGTTTTCCCCAATCGGGTCTGTGTTTGGGCAGATGATTCCTCTTTGTTTTCTTCAAGATCCACTGATCTAGTTGATTCATCTGCAGCTCTGGTGGTATCAAGTGAGGCTTTGATCTCATTGATGAAGATTTCCTAATCGCCTTGATCTAATTGGATAAAGGCTTTAACAATCGTCTCATACTTGTTGTATGGAGATCTATTACGCTGAACTACTTGGGAATTTGTAATGGTCTTAAAGACTACTACTAATTTACGGACTTCATAGCATGGAATAATATTCTGATGTTTTACTGTTAATAATTACTTCTCTTGCCTCCAACTCTGACAAGATCTTGCGTACACCGGATGATCACCGCCACTATTGGCAAATTTACATGGGAATTGACCGTCACTAATGTGGTGGTCAAAATGTTGTTGACCACATTTCCCGCACACTTCATGCCCTCTATAATCATCCTCATAGTGGCCATATTTTTGGCATTTGTAACACCACAATGTGCTGAGTATGTATTGCTCGACCCTCTTCATTGTATAACCAACTTTTATTTTTCTTTGTATTTTGCGGATGTTAAAATTCATTACTTATGTATTCGTTTCTATTGTTTTCCTTTTTTCTAAATTGATACTCTTTTCTCTTCAGTCACACCATGCATTTTTAGCTCTTTTTTATTTCTTCGATAATGCTTAAGAAGAAGTCTTTACTTCTGACAATCCTTTTACTTTCGTTTAGGGATTTGTGAGGGTAAGTTTTGACACTGATATTGTGAAACTGTTATCTTTAGTAGTAGCACCCGATAGAACTAATCTGCGTACTTATGCTAAACTGAACTACTTGAAATAGAACCGTTCTGATATTTAAACTTCGTACTTATGCAAAAATGAATCGTTTGAATTATAACTTTTGACGAAACTCAATCGCTTAAAATAAATATGTTTTTTGACAATTGAATTGTGTACTAACATTTAAACTGCGTACTTATGCAAAAGGATTTGTTTGAAATTAAACTGTTTTTCACATTGAAACTCTACTTACACTAAACTGAATTGTTTGAATTAGAACTGTTTGACTGAACTGAATAGCTTGAAATAGAAATGTTTTTGACAATTAAACTGTACTCATGTTAAACTGAACTGTTTAAAATAGAACTGATTATTTATATAAAAAATGGATTTGGCATTAAATAACCTACAAAGGTGTATATGCCATAACCCCCCACAAAAAAAAACAAGAATTTTTTTCCCGGAAAATGAGTTATTTTCCTGGAATATTTACTGACTTTTGTTGTTGGTTTTTAATTTTTTCGTTTTCCTAGTATGTTGAAATAAATTACTTAATGAAAGAAGTATTTCAACTGAAGATGTCTTCTTAATTTTCTCGGATTTTAATGCTAGTGGAAATTATATGCTTTACGAATAATGTCTTTCCAATTTATTTCGTACTTACCGCTATATTCTTTTTTTCCAAAACACTGTTCGGTTAAAATGGAAAAAAATGACGGATACAACAACAGAAATAAAGAATGCTGCCCTTTCAATGGTAATTGCTTAATAATGTTTTTGAAAGGTTACCGTCATAAAATAAGATATTAATAATAACGATGAAATGATATAGATCGGGGCCACTGAAATAGATTAGAAAAATAGAATGTTTTCTAATGAACATTTTGGTTTTGGCTTTATGGAATATCAACCATTGAAGGTTATTTAATGCCAAATCCATTTTTATAAATATAAACAGTTCTATTTGAAACAATTCTGTAAAGCATAAGTAGACAGTTTAAAATTTAAAAACAGTTATATTTCAAACAATTCTGTTTAGCATAAGTACAGTTTTTTTGTTTACAAACAGTAAAATATCAAAGCAGTTCTATTTCAAACTATTTTGTTTATCATGAGTACAGTTTTGTGTTTACACACAGTTAAATATTAAAACAGTTCTATTTCAAATAATTCACTTTAGTATAAGTACACTGTTTAATTACTTTTGAGCTATACATAGGACCCTATCTAGGTATACCAATCAGGGCTAAAGTGAACTTGGGAGCGAAAGCAATAAAGAGATACTCTGCATTCCCCAAAGTTCCGGCCTTACTTGATCCTCACTATTAGATTGGTTAGTGTCATATCAGGACACTCATTGTGGGAGTCTAACATCTCTGCAGAAATGCAGTCGGTGTATTCTACAGCACATACCGACTGGGCCAGACTAGTTTGGGGAGTCTTACCACTTGGCAGAAAGGCAGTCGGTGTATTCTGCAGCTCGAGTCAACTGGGCCAGTCACTCGTTGGGGGAGTCTTACCCCTCTGTAGAAATGCAGCCGACTGGGCCACCACAACGAACAGGATTGGCATTATCTAAACAAGAACGGGAAATAAAAGATTATGTCCGGAAAGTTCCCAAAATATAATAGGATATTGAGAAAAAAGACCAAGCGTATAAATAAGGTTATAATAGCAGCAGATTATGTCTGGAAGAAAAATTATGAATTCTTGAATATAGTGAAAGTAATAAATTGCTGAACATAGAATTGATATATAAGCGAAGAAACATTAAAAATGTCTTCTGTGCCACTTACCACCAGATTGATTGCAATATATATTTTACTTATATTTATAGACTGTTCAGATTTCTTAAATCAATAAGTTATATTTCTTTCCGGCACGTTTATCTAACGTAAACAAACATCACAGCACGTGACAAATTTACACAAACCTTAGCTACAATTGATTAACTTTTTTTTCTGTTTGCATCTGACCATTGTCCACATGAAGCTTTAAGCAACTGATAAAAAGAGTACGTAATTTGAATATTTTAGGTTTTAAAAATCTTCTGCTATAGAAACATTGAGCACATATTATGAACCTATATATATATATCTGGAGAGAGAGAGAGAGAGAGAGATAGAGAGAGAGAGAGAGAGAGAGAGAGAGAGAGAGAGATAGTTTGTGTGAATTTGTCGTATGGAAATGTTCATGGAAGTGTTCGTGGTATAATGATTATCGTCGTAGGAAAAGCACATGGCAACCCGATCTCCAGGGGAGGAGGAGATCGCGGTATACACTGCTGATGAGACCTAAAAGCGTCGAAACAGCCGTCCAGTGGTTTCGTACGTCGCACGCAATTCAATTTATTATATAATTCCTCTACTTAAAAAAAGAAAATGTACATGGCAACCCGAGTTCAAATCCTAGTCGAGAGTGTTGAGATTTCACCTAGCCCTAATAACCCTTTGGGGGAAGGTATGTATTCAATTATTCTCCCTCCAGTTGTGGGTGGATAGTAAGGAAGACTTTATGGCAACCGGTTTAGGAGAAGGAAGACTCTAAATCAAAATTTGTTAAACTCTGCTTTACGTATTCACCGTGTGTCGTATCTTGCTCGTGCGGAGGGTTGATGTATATATATATATATATATATACATAATGCAAGGAATACGACTGTGACCCCTGGGTTTCATAATCAAATAAACCAAAAATCGAAAAAATACGAAAAAATACAGAAAAAAAACCTGTTGGGATTTCGTATGAATGTTTATGTGTGGTTGTAATGTGTGAGCGTATGTGGGTTTTTGCCTGCATTTTTTCGATTTTCGATTCATTTCATTTTCTTAACTGCCTGATGATTGTTATTTTGCAAAAAAAAAAAAAACACCATGAAACCCAGGGGTCACAATCTATATCCCATGAATTAAATATATATATCTAATATATATCTACTTATCATCATTATATAATAGCTCTATCCTAGATATTGAGCACTCTCCATATTATATTGCGCTTGGTTCGACACATACCCAGAAAGTGATTTAGTGACAACCAACACTCATATAATATATATATATATATATATTCGGTGTTTAATAAGGGTGATAACTCCCAGGCTTAGACTTATGTCGTCATAAAATATATGCAACAATACAAGACTTGCGGCATCACTGTACTCCGGAATGACTATGTTATCATAAATATAATCGCAAGTTAGTGTTTATAAACCCAACTCACTGATATAGCTTTCAGTATTGTAAATATAACGTAAGAGATTTTGACTGAATCTATGTTCGTTTTTTGTTGGTTTTCTACACTTTCGCGACGATTTTGAAAAAGATGTAATAATATATCTGCCTTTACTCTATTGGATGTATTTTATTGGGTGTGATTCCTTTGTTTAATGGCGTATCAACATTTGTGTATTATTTAATGCCAAAAAGTAACCGCTGGGGAGACCGGGGTTCAATCCTAGGCCGAGTCATACCAAAGACCAAATGGTACTTAAAACCTCCTTGCTTAGCACTCAGCGTTATAAGGTATGTATCAAGGGTAAAGTGGATCAATCCAGGGAAAGGAGTCACGCCCTCCCCTACACCTCGGTGTAGTAGCTATTGAAAAAGAAGCCTTTGGGTCGCCCTCGACTACAACTTTACCATTTTACTTAATGCCAAATCAATCCTTGTTGCAGAACAGCAGTGATTCCATCTAACCAATAGATGGTAGGGTTCGGGTGGTGCCATACCTTTCCGAAGAGTATAAATCTGAGAATGAACGAAACAAGCGACTGGAAATTAGAACGCACTTACTTCTAAGCTGCAGTCCAGCACTTCAGACATTACTCCACGAGGACTTTATTACAGTGTTGGTCCCATATTTCTGTTTGGGATACAAACTAATCTAAGCTAAATAAAACATGAAGTTGAATATTAAAAATATATTAATGACTGAGTCAAACATTTACAAATCAATCAATTTTTTGCATAACATAACCCATAAGATGTTGATATGCCGTTAAACAAATAAACCAAACCAAACCTATTAATTGTCATTATTACCATAAAACATTTAGAAATTTATCGAAATTAGGCATTAAATAACCCATAAGGAATTAGTATGCCGTTAATTAAATAAACCAAAGTCTATAAATAGATAAATAGTTATACAATCAAGCATTTACAAATGAACCAAATTTCTACTTTCAGTTACCCATAAGGTGTTGATATGCCATTAAACAAACAAATCCAAATCAAACAAATAATTTTTTGTATCTTTCTTACAAAAGTCATTTTTCAAATGTTATCTATACTAAAAGTAACCAGTCTCTTAATTTAGATTATTAGTAAGCTTAGCTTAGTTTGGTTCGGGCATAGAAGAATCATAAAAAGGAGTTACCTAATAGTCGTATCCTAAATTCCAAAAAATAAAAAGTCCCCAGAAATGTCCATTGATTTTTAAAATGTTTATATATAGATAAAACTAGCATCCACATTTCGTGAATGTCTCACGACTCCTGGCATCAAAAGATCGTTGATGAGAGCAGAACGATTCGGAGAGTAAAGGAAGGGATGGGTATGAAAAAAGACTTTTCATCCCCAGATAAAATTACTTATCAGAGGCCTTGCCCCCACTCACTTATACAAATGTATGTACAAGTGTTACAAATGCGGAAACAAGGGTCATTAACGGATGTAAGTCAGTAGTGTCAGAAGGCAACATCAAATAAACGATAAGAAAGGTTTTCATTCAGTTAGTAAGGGTGCAGTTTCTGCATATGCTTTTGCACGCTTTTTAAGCTATGGTTAAAGAGCAAAAGAACCCACTTCACAAAGACACGCATACACGCGAATATATATATATATATATATATGTATATGTATATATATATATATGTATATATATATATATATATATATATGTATATGTATATATATATATATATATATATATATATATATATATTAAAATGAATAGGTTTGCAAAGGAATGTGAATGTAGCACTTTAGGTGTTTTATTTTATATAAGTAGACTCTACACGTATTTTGGACTTCGTGGTCCTTTTCAAGAGACTAATAATTTGTTTGTTTTGACTGGGGTAAGATCATTTTTAATTCATTTCATTCATTTCCTCGTTTTATTTAATTTTATTCTATTTTTTTTAAACTCTTAACAAATATATACTCGTTTATTTGTGTATATATTCGCTTACATGCATGTACACTGTTTTTTCTCTCTTCCTTTCTCGTTGATTGAATATGAGTATATATATATATATATATATATATATATATATTGATATCCACAAACAAACTGCTTCGTGGTATCATAACTCATCTGTGTGGCTAAACACACGAGATGCTTTAAGCTGGGATCGAAACCCAGCCGGCCTTACGCCAGTCGAACACCTTACCGCGGATCCATCAACAACCTCAGCGCAAGTGAAGGAATTTAACGCATATGTATTATTGTTCCTTTGTTTACATTCTGCTTTTAATCATTACCGAGCACTTAATTCTTTAAAAGAGCTTTGGCAACCTGAATAGCTTCGTGAGAGTGTACAGCCCAAGAGGGAAGTATATATATATATATATATATATATATTGATATCCACAAACAAACTGCTTCGTGGTATCATAACTCATCTGTGTGGCTAAACACACGAGATGCTTTAAGCTGGGATCGAAACCCAGCCGGCCTTACGCCAGTCGAACACCTTACCGCGGATCCATCAACAACCTCAGCGCAAGTGAAGGAATTTAACGCATATGTATTATTGTTCCTTTGTTTACATTCTGCTTTTAATCATTACCGAGCACTTAATTCTTTAAAAGAGCTTTGGCAACCTGAATAGCTTCGTGAGAGTGTACAGCCCAAGAGGGAAGTATATATATATATATATATATATATAGTCATCCGCAGACAGACTGTTTCGTTATATCACAACTCTTCAGTGTGACTTGGCAGGCGAGATTCTCAAAGCTGGGATCGAAACCCAGCTGACTCATACACCAACTGAAGATTCTACCGCACAGCTACGAAGAAACTAGCGTAAGCGAAGGAATTTTAAACGTTTATGTATCACATTTATTTTGTTTACATATATCCGCTAAGCGGCTACCGAGAGCTCAATTCATTCGAAAAGCCTTGCCTTACGCCAGGGTCAACCATTACTTCCTTCGCTAGAGCGCTCAACTCCACGTAGTAAGGGGGTCATATATTGTCTCCCATAGACTGGCTGTTTAGTTGTATCACAAGTCTTCAGTGTAGCGAGATACGCGAGATTCTCAAACCTGGCATCGAAACCCGGCTGACTCATTCGCCAACTCAATATATATATATATATATATATATAGAGAGAGAGAGAGATTATGAACCTTCCCTGCAATCTCTACGTACGAGGATGCAACAGGAATGGGAATTGTTGGGTTACCAACATAAGTGAATTATTTATAGTAGTGACAGTTTATGAAGAACCAACCATTCTTATTGAATCTGAAGAATGATGAATTAATTAGCCACTGATTCTCCTAAATAACATTCCTCAGTTTTGAAATTCAGAATTTCCACTTCTCCTAGACTGGTCGGCTCAGCTAATCTAAAGAGGCCAATCTACCCAACTAATTCACCAACTGCTGGTGGTTACACACACACATATCTATGATTCGGGAGACCGGGGTTCAATCCCAGGTCGAGTCATAGATTACACAAGAAATGATGTGATAGTGAGTTTCTCACCTGTGATCTGGTCTACCGATATTGAGGAAAACCAAACATCCAGTCCACACCATCGTGCTAGGGATGGTCACAAGTGAAGGTAACACGTTTTGCTTCCATTCATCTTTCCACATGGTCTCCGACTCAGCACTGAGCCCGACTTCAAGTATCTAGATGAGATAATGCTTCTCTGGGTCGTGAAGTGAGGGAAGCTGCTGGACACTCCTACACTTGGCAGCAAGACTGTCTTATGCCAAAAAGCAGAAGAATTCAGTCTTGTTTTTAAGAAAATATCTGCGACTACATCACCCTCCTCAGGTTTGCAATCACCTTCATTAATATATAATGGGCCCAGTTGAGCGAGAGTAAAAAAAATCAAACACTGAGCAACTGTACATATGAACTGAAGGCAAGAATAAGTGCAGAATTTACCAATTTAAACAAGGAAACAATCAGAAAGGCTTTCAGAAGATTCCGAAGTCGTCTAGAGGTTGTGTTTGAAGCTAATTGCGATTTCTTTGAATGAATTTATACGAGAGTGTATCAAGATATTTTCATGTCATTTCGGTAAGTATATCTGATAAAGAAAGATCTCAGTATTGTCTTTATTTTTAGATAATTTAGACGATAACTGACCCATTGCACCCTGTTCATATAAGAGAATATACATAAATGAATGTAACATACATGTGTGTATATATTTACCCAGTCCTTCAACCCACGTCAATTTTTATTCGGAATTAAGTTAGTAAGTTAGCGACCATAGTCGAGGGTGACCCGAAGGCTCCCTTTTCGATAGCTAATACACCAAGGTGTAGGGGAGGGCGCTACTCCATTCCCAGGATTGCTCCACTTTACCCTTGAACCGTACCTTATAATGCTGAGTGTTAAGCAAGGTGGTATCGAGTACCATTTTTAAAGTCTTTGGTATGACTCGACCTGGGATTGAACCCAGGTCTCCCAGGCCATTGGCGAACACTCTAACCGCTGGGCCGGAATAAAATGGGTTTGAATTCAGAGTTTTCCTTCGATTAGTTTGGTTTCCGTACCAAGGTAAGAGAGCTCAGTCAGCCATTCTTTTCCAAGAGTATTAGCATGAAAGCGAAATGCAAATATCCTTATCTAAGATTTGAACTCGGGTTATGTTTTCATTTATTAAGACGATACCTCTTACGCCAATCAACCTATGTTTGGTTTGATTTTATGGCATATAAACTATTGTAGATTATTCAAAGCCAAATATAAACAGTTCTATTTCAAACAATACATATAAACAGTTCTATTTCAAGCAATTCAGTTAATCATAAGTATACAGTTTAGTTCTATTTGACCCACAGATAGGATACTATCAGGTGCTACCACTCTGAGAGCGATGGCAATAAAGGAGTACTCCGCATTCTCTAAAGCTCCCGCATTACAGGAACCTCACCATCATATTGTTTAGTGTCATATTCAGGACACTCGATGGAGATGTCTTATCCCTCTGCATAGATCTAGTCGGTATATTCTGCGGCCACATAACAGTTTCACATATTCACTAACAATGGGCACTATTTAATTCAAAAAAACCATAGTGTTACAAGCGGGATAATATAGAAAGCAGACAATATAAATAAGAATGGGATTTACATTTCAAATTCCTTTAAATATGTCTACTGACAAATTGTTTAAATAAAGACAACTTTGAAAAAAGTGAATGCATCTGTCATATGTTTGTAAGTATGTAAGATAGATGGAACCCGCGGATTTTGACGATAGATACAACTTAAGAAGTAGAGAGACTATGAGACAAGCAGATAGATAGATAGATAGATAGATAGATATGAACAAGCTTAGACAGATAGATCGATAGATAGATAGATAAAGAGAGAAAGAGTCACGTATGTATTTATTATATTAATCTATAGACTGACATTAAAATAGAGAGAGAGAGAGAGAGAGAGAGAGATCCTAATGTAAGTAGAAACAAACTGAGAACGATAGGCAGTTCGAGAACTGACTGAGAAAGATATATATATATATAGACAGAGAAAGAAAGAGGGATAAAGAGAGAGAGAGAGGGGGGTGGGCAAACTCAAAACCACATCTCTCTACTCTCGTGCGATCTCTCACACCGCACATCTGAATATATGTGGGACAGTTGTTTTCATCTTCATTCATGCATGCAAACATTTTATTGCTGTAGTGACGAATATAGAAGATAAATGTTCTGTAACGGTTCTTTACATAATCATTGAAGAATATTAAATGGCATGACAAAGCGTTGGTTCTTCTAGTGCATTAGGGACGAAAAGAAGAAAGAAAAACAAAAAAAAAAAAAGAAAAAGAAAGAAAGAAAACCTGCTAAGTACGTCGACTTTCAATGGGTTCAACTTTTCTTTTGCCTTCACGATTATTTTGCGTGATATTCAAAACATTTTATCTCTGCCTTTGAAGATTCTGTATATATACATTTATGTGCACGATATATATATATATATATGTGTGTGTGTGTGTGTGAGTGTATGTGTGAGTGTGTGTGTGTGCGCGTATGTGTGTTTGCACGTGTGTGTATACACGTTTATATAGAGAGCGGTAGATACGTTTATATATATATACATATATATATATATATATATATATATATATATATACATTTATATATATATACGTTTAAATTATATTTATACGGATATATATATATATATATATATATATACATTTGCATATTTATAGAAATTTACGTATATATATATATATATATCCATATATATATATATATATATATATATACGTTTATATACATATTTGTACATTTACATATTTATATAAATGTACATAAATATATATATCTGTTTATATATGTATATGTATATATATGCGTTTATACATTTTTATATACGTTTATATATATATATATATATATATATATATATATGCGTTTACATATTTTATATTCGTTTCTATATATATATCTACGTTTATATATATATATATAATACATATGAAATGATTCATCAAAATCAAAATCAGATCGTGCTATTAATAGTGTCACTTATTCACTCACAACGGGAAGTATTTAATTCAAAAAATCATAGTGTTACAAGCGGGATAACATAGAAAGCCGAGAATATAGATTAGAACTGGATTTACATTTCAAAATTTCTTTAAATATGTCTGCTGACAAATTGTCTTAATAAAAATAATTTTGCAAAAAGTGAATGCATCTGTCAATTTCTTAAGTTTTGGTAAATTTTGTAAATGTTAATTTTACAGAAAAAAAAAATTCTTGAAGCTATCTATATGAAGATTTCGTTCCGTTAAAATAGATCCGCTTGACTGAATTCTCGGGAAAGTTATTTATCCAACCCTTCTCTCTTCAGCCATGGTTAAATATTAGGGCATACTGGCTTCTTTAATATTGTTATAGAAACGATTTAAAAAATTCTCCTTGTCACTATCTCTGAAGTGGGGTAAGACTCCACAACGAGTGTTCTAGATATGACACTAAACAGTCTGCTTGTATTTTTATCATTAAAGATTTTCGGACAATTGTATTTATATTTATTGTTATTTCCACAACGTTAAGGCCGGTATGTCCTCTGGCCTTCTTCAGGTGTTTGTTGAAGTCGGGAACCTTCACGGAACTTCAAACTACGTCCTTTATTGAATCCGCGGGGGTCACCTGTTCTGATTCCGAATAATTCAGGAATACTTAACACTTGTACCCGGTTATGGCTAACGGAATCAGAAAAGGTGACCCCCGTGGATTCAATAAAGGACGTAGTTCGAAGTTACGTGAAGGTTCCCGAGTTCGACAAATACCTGAAGAAGGCCGGAGGACATATCGGCCGAAACGTTGTGGAAATAACAATAAAGATGTAGACAGTAGTCCGAAAACCCTTAATGATAAAAATCATCAAGCTTCGTCTCAGAAGTTTAGACAAGTAGTCTGACGGTAATGCTTCACTCTTGGAGATTTGGAGAATCTGCAGTACCCCTTCATTGCCATTCGTCCAGATCCACTTTGGCCCGGAATAGTAGCATGATAGTGTCCTATCCATGGGTCAACTTGAACAGTGAGCAAACAAATGACTCATGTTAAATTGAATTTTTAGAAATTGAACACGTTGACCGTTTACTTTATGTAAACAAATTACTGACGTCTTAAGTTGTTAGTGATACATAGCAATATGTGAAACCATTAAACTGTTAGGAAATGAATAAATACTGCTGAATAAATTACTTAGTGTTGAATAGAAATACTTGTAACCACTTCGCTCGGTGCAAACAACTGATTAATAATGTATTGAATTATAAATGTTAGAGACCAATAATTAAAAGCATTTAACTGTGTACAAAAAAAAAAAATGATCTAAGGCTCGTTAAAAATGTTATTATGGAAATATTTACAAATCATACATATTTGGTATGAACAGGATTGGCATTAAATAAACTACAAGGGTTGATATGCCATAAAACCCAAACAAACCCAATACATCTTGCTCATGTGGAGGGTTTAGGTAAATACATATCACCTACTTTGAACTTTTAATCAAGAAATTTTTACATTTGGATTAATGAAGCTATTTATAAAATAGTTTTCAATTTTACATTGCAAACATTAATGAATCATATATATATATATATATATATATATATATATATATATATATATATATATATAAACGTGGTGTGTCGAATAATTGACGGGACTGGTGTCATAAGCAATTGATTTCAATTCCAGATCACAAACTATATAATTTCCTCCTCAAAATAATTCTCATTGAGCCTAATGCCCTTTGCCATTCTTCTCTGTCACACTTCTATAATCTACTGGAAGGATTCTTCTGGGATATCCCTTAACTCAATGATCCCCTTGAGTTTGGAGTAAAAACGTCACCCGCAGAAAAATCAGGTGAAAAGGGAGTTTTTTACGCACGTTGATGTCACTCTCGGCCAGGAAAAGTCAGATGCTCAACACATCAAATCCCGTTACTTTTCAGACTTGTCCAAATCTTTGGTGATTATCTTTCTAATGTCCAGGTGACCTGCGATCATTCTAACAGTCAACCGATGATTGCTGCACACCACCTGCCTTACTCGCTCGACGTTGACCACAGTCCTACTTGTTGAAGGCCTCTTGCTCTTGAAGTCATTTTTAACCTCATGGTGACCCACTTAAAATCTCTTGTGCCACTCAAAATCATATGTGCGTGACATGGTGTCATCTCTGTTCACTTGTTGAACCATTTCAAATTCTTTTGACTGAGATTTTCCAAAACCGACCAAAATTTTCTGGTTCATTTGTTCTTCAGTGCTTATGGCTGAACAACCTGAAAAAAAAGGAAGTGACAATAAAAGCATGTGAAAAATGCAATTGTAGCAGAAAGCTTATACTTC
>OY757925.1:63873006-63918006 GCA_963585895.1 Sepioteuthis lessoniana | reverse complement strand
TTGAAAGCGTATAACAATCCAATCTCATTCTGCTAATTATTGAATAGGAATAGTTTATTGAAACCATAAACCATATGTTACCATATATTACAGAAACAACTTCGTGTAATGATCGACGATTGATTTTTAGTCACAAAATGCTGCTTTTTTAAAAACTTGTATTGCTTGTAATGAATGAATGTAAGTTTCGAGGTGTTCAAAAAATAAATTTCGTGTAATGAACGACCCCTTGTTTTTATAGGTGAAAAATTGGTCTTAAAAAATTGTTCATTACACGAGTATCTTTGCTAATGGTGTCTAATTGTTATTACTTCAAATATTCGGAGAGGGGGTGTCCTTGTGGCGTAATGGTTAAAGTGATGGACTGCGGAATCGTAGTAAGCGAGTTCGTATTCCAGTCACGCTATTACGTTCACTTTCGGGCAAATACCTTTGGGAAAGGTATGAACCCCCTTATCCCCCCAGCTATGGGTTAAATAGTACCACTACTGTTCTTTTTGGAGGATGGCTTCGGCATTAAATAACCTACAAAGGTTGATATGCCATTAAACAAAGAAACCAAACCGAATATTCGGAGTATTAAAATCATCTGTTTATTATATTCACAAAGTTTAGGTCGATATATCCCTCGCCATTCTTCAGGTATTTTATGTCAAACTTCGAAGTCTACACAGAATCTTGAACTGAACTCTTTTATTTGAATCATTGGGGTAGACTGTTCCAAATCTTGTACTTTTTTTTAAAAAAATAAATGACTTATATTGTAAATCGAATTAACATGACCAGAAAATCCGACAAACACTTGCGCATGACACAGGGAAACACTGGGCAGCTATATCGACCTTATTAGGTCTCATCAGCAGTGTGTACCAAATCTCCCCCACCCCTGGAGAGCAAACCAGCGACCACAGAATGCAGAGCCGAAAATCTACCTCTGAACTACTGATCCACATCGCACACAAGCGATGCCAAATTATTATAATAATTACATGGACGTGTATTTCCTATCCTGTTGGGAAGACGAGGCCCTGGAGGTAACATTGACCTCTGTAATGTGTACGGAAATAGTTTAGAAGACACATTCAGGTTAATTGGCCGTACAATTGCCATGACTAGTTGATTTGGCATGGCCTGTGTGTGATGTGAACCGGTGGTAGAGTTTCGGCTCTGCATTCTGTGGTCGCTGGTTCGTTCTCCAGCGGAGGGATCATGGTATAAACATTAGATGAGACCTAATAAGGTCAAAACAGCTGTCCAGTGGTTCCGTATGTTGCACGCAAGTGAATACCGGATTTTCTGCTCATGGTGATTCAATTCACAATGTTCCTATTTTGTTACCCATGACCAGGTACAAATGTGATGTTATAGTTAGTATTCCTAATTATTGTTTCATCTTATTGGGATTGAACCTATAACCTTTAGACGATTTCACTCAGAATTACTTTCCAACCAAACGCTTTATCCACTGAACAATGTATCATTGTGTCTAAGTTATAGATATTGAAAATAGTTACTTGCAGCTATTGTTTACAAATTATTCAAATCATTAGTTGCATGAAAAGCTATAAACCGTTCGATTTTTTTTTTTTTTTTTTACTGATTTCGGTATCAAATAACCCAACAAGTGTTGACATGCCGGAAAACCATCTAACCAAGCTATTTTAACTGACTCACAGTTTGATTCGATTTTATCTTACCGACTTGCATAATCGGGCGGCTTCTTTTTATTTTTTTCTTCTGTTCGCCAAATAAATCATCTTCCCACTCTAATCTTATCAATATTGTCAAATAATTAACAACAAAGAAATTACAGCGCCACGTTGGTCGCATTGAGGATGATTTGTTGATTCAATTACTTGACTGGCGCTGAGAGTATTGTTTCATGTCGTGTGTCGCCTTACAAGATACAATCATCAATGGTTGACGCTTTGATTTGCTTCTCTGTAATTGTTTGTAGAAATCGACGCCATGTTAGTCAACGACGGCCATTGATATGTTCTTTTGTGTAAGCAGACATTTCCGGTCAACACGACGCAGAGGACAAGATATTTGTCGACGGACGGTAAGATGACTTTTTTCTATTGAATTTTTAATGCATTTGGCCATTATACTAGTTTTGACACAGTGTTGATTATTTTTCATCGTCTTAACTTTGGTGGTCAGGTTGGCTATTCAAGAATAAAAAGAGATAGAATCAATTATTCAAATTAGGGTTGTAGGCAGGGTTATATATATATATATACATATAGAGAGAGAGAGATAGAGAGAGAGAGAAAGAGAGAGAGAAATATGTAGGCATGCATGTATACTATTTTTCTTGTACAATTTGATCTTTTCCTACACGTTGTCTATATATATATATATATATATATATATATATATATATATATATATATATATTTGCCAGGCATGGACATAACCAATTATTCAATAAAAGTACTGTAGACACACACACACACACACACGCACACACACACACACACACACACACACACACACATATATATATATATATATGTATATAGCGAGAGAGAGAGAGAGAGAGAGAGAGAGAGAGAGAGAAAGAGATAGAGAGATGTGCTTATATATATATATATATATATATATATATATATATGTATATGTGTGTCTGTGTGTGTACTATACTTTTATTGCACAACTCGAATTTATCCAACAGCCTGGTTATATATATATATATATATATATATATATATATAAACAAGGTATGGAATAGAATCCAACAGTGCAAGAAAAGTAGAGCACACACACACACACACACACACACACACACACACACACACACACATATATATATATATATATATAAGATTATTTGTCACGAAAAACAAGTACAACTGTAGAACTCCCGCAACACGTGTCCAGGATATGACTCTAAACCATTTGATGGTGATACTTCAATTCTTCGGGAATGTGGAATACATCTTCATTGCCAATTCTTCCCAGGTTCACTCTGACACAGCGTGGTCATACCTGTAAGTCTCCTATCTATGGGTCATTTTGAAAATGTTTAACTATTTAGCTATTTATTTAAGACGAATGACTGTTAAATCGAATTGTAAATGTTAAATAGAAATTCGTGAAACCAATCAACTGTGTGCAAATAAATGAGTATCTTTAGAATAATTAGTATTTAGTTGGAATTAGTATTTAGTTGGAATTCTCGAAATCATTTAACTGCATGCAAAATTGAATTAGTGGTATTACACAGTAAAAGTTGGAACTATTTAGCTTTCAATTATATTGAGAGACTCGCTGTGTCTTTTTCATCATTTTAACTGTTTATAACTTAATTTGAATGCAACACGATATGCCAGTAATCTAACCAATCTGTTCTGAAACAGTTTCAACACAATTATATGGTCTTATCGTTTATATAAAAAGTTTTCTGTTATATAGTTTCAAGTGTACCAATTTAAACGATCCAAGTCTGTTGTGGCAGTAGAATACATCGACTGCATCTCTGCAGAGGAGTAAGACTCCTCCAACGAGTGTCCTGTGGCCAACTTGACTGTGGCAATGGAATACACCGAATGCATCTCTGCAGAGGAGTAAGACTCCCCCAACGAGTGTCCTGTGACCAACTTGACTGTTGCAGTAGAATACACCGAATGCATCTCTGCAGGGGAATAAGACTCCCCCAACGAATGTCCTGTGGCCAACTTGACTGTTGCAGTAGAATACACCGAATGCATCTCTGCAGGGGAATAAGACTCCCCCAACGAATGTCCTGTGGCCAACTTGACTGTGGCAGTAGAATACACCGAATGCATCTCTGCAGAGGAGTAAGACTCCCCCAACGAGTGTCCAGCACCAAGTCGGTTGGCCAAGTCGACTAGGGCCGTAAAATACATCGACTGCATCTCTACAGAGGGATTAAACCACTGTCCTGGATATAAAACTAAACAATCTGATGATGAGGCTCCAGTAATGTTCGAACTTTGGGGAAGGTGGAATACCCCTTCACTGCCATCGCTCCCAAGTTCTTCGTGGTAGCACCTGATAGGGTTCTATCTATGGATCAAATAAATCAGTTTGTCATTTAAACAGTGTGCAAACAAATGACATGCTAAACTGAATTGTTTTAAATAGAACTATTTGACCATATAACTGAGTGTAAACAAATGACTGATTTCTAAATAAAGTGTTAGCGATACATAGCAATGATTGAAATCATTTAGCTGAGTGCAAACAAATGGGTATTGCTAAATAGAATTATTAGAGTTAAATAGCAGTACTTCAAATTCTTTAAATGTGTGCTTAAATTGAATAATTTGTATTATATACAATACTTGGAACCATTAGCCTGGGTGTAAATGAATCTATAGTGTTAAATATAATAATTAGAGTTAAAAAGCAATGTGTGTAACCACTTCACTATGTGCAAACAAATGACTAATATTGAAAAATATTACTAGAGCAAGATAATAATTATTGAAACCATTTAACTGAGTTGAAACAATAGCAATACTAATGTGCAAACACAGTATTTCTCTTCCATCTAAGAATGCAATTATCAACAATGAACAAACACAATAGTTTTAAGTCATTTAAAAATGCACTTATCAACAATGAACAAACACAGTAGTTTTAAGTCATTTAAAAATGCAATTATCAGTAATGAACAAACACAATAGTTTTAAGTCATTTAAAAATGCAATTATCAGTAATGAACAAACACAATAGTTTTAAGTCATTTAAAAATGCACTTATCAACAACGAACAAACACAGTAGTTTTAAGTCATTTAAAAATGCAATTATCAACAATGAACAAACACAGTAGTTTTAAGTCATTTAAAAATGCAATTATCAACATGGAGCAAACAGTAGTTTTAAGTCATTTAAAAATGAAATTATCAATAATGAACAAACACAATATAGTTTTAAGTCACTTAAAAATGCAATTATCAACAATGAACAAACACAATAGTTTTAAATCATTTAAAAATAAAATTTTTAACGAAGTATTCACTTTTGAAAAATGTGTATATCGATTTAACTGTGAAGAACCAAATAATTAATAATAAAGAGAATTATTCACGTTACAGAAAATACTTTAAACCATTTAACTCTGTGCCAAAAAAAAAATGAGCTCAAGTTCCTTTAAAAAATATTATCAACAAAATCTGTCAACAAATTATATATATTCAATACATATGTAAAACCAGGACTCGGCATTGAATAACCCACAATGGTTGATATGCTATAAACCCAACCAACCAACCAACCGATCTAATCATAACAATTAACTCATTATATGGTTTAAGCATTTATATGGTTTCAAATAAATAAATAATAATAGCCATGATAATAATAGTAATTACAGCCACCAGAAATAATACTGACAACACGAGGACCAACAGAATGGCAACAACCAGAAAACAAAAATGGGGAGAAAAATAACTCTATTGACGTTTTAAGCGACTAATAAGTAAAATCTCACACGTGAAAACGTGAACGTGGCTAAGAAAGCCAAACCTTTTAAGAGAAACTGAATCTCTTCTAATAGCAGCACAAAATAACGCCATAAGAGCTAATCATATCAAAGCAAGAATAGATAAAACGCAACAAAATAGCAAATGTAGATTATGCGGTGATAGAAACGAAACAATCAATCACATAATAAGCGAATGCAGCAAGTTAGCACAGAAAGAATATAAGACTAGGCACGACTGGGTGAGCCAAATTATCCACTGGAAATTATGCAGGAAATTTAAATTTGACCATAGAAACAAATGGTATTTGCACGACCCGACGTCTGTCCTGGAGAATGACACATACAAACTCCCCTAGGATTTTGAAATACTGGCGGATCACTCCATCACGACCAGGCCTTATAATAATTAACCAAAAAAGACAACTTGCAAAATTGTAAACTTTATTGTCCCGACTGACTACAGAGTTCAATTAAAAGAAAGTGAAAAGAAGGATTAATACCTCGACCTTGCTAGGGAACTGAGAAAGCTGTGGAATCGTAATTGGTGGTCTTCGTGCAGTTAGCAAAGAATTAATAAAGGAACTGGAGGACTTAGAAATTACTGGATGAGTGGAGACCATTCAAACTACAGCAATGAGATCGGCCAGAATACTGAAAAGAGTCCTGGAGACTTGAGGGAACTTGCTGTCACTCAAACTTCAGTGAAAGACCATCAGCTAACGCTGATGTTAAAAACTCTCAAGGAGTAAATAACACGAATAGTAATAATAATAATAGTAATAAAACTTATTTCTAGTGGATTTTGCCATCCCAGTGGATTGCAGGGTGATAAATCAAAGAAAGTGAAAAGAAAGACTAGTACATAGACTTTGCCATAGAACTGTGTAACATGTGGGTGACGGTTATACTGATTGCAACTGGGGCACATGGAACGGTCCCCAGAGGGTTGGAAAAGGGCTGGAAGTGTTTGGAATCGGAGGCCATCCAGACAACAGCATTTTTGAGATCGGCTAGAATATTAAAAAGAGTTCTGGAGACTTAAGGAGATTTGCTATCACTCAGATACCAATGAAAGACCATCAGCTATCGCTAGTATGAAAGATTTTCAAGGTTTATTATAATAATCATAAAAGGAGGTGCCCGTGGTGTAACGTTTATCGTCGTAGGAAATGGACGCGACGACACGAGTTCAAATCCTGGACGAGACCGATTGCATTTCACATAGCACTAATACCCTTGGGAAAGGTATTAATCCAATTATTCTCTCTCCAGATATGGGTAAATAGTAGGATAGACTAGTTCTTCAGCCTTGGTGATGCAACTAGTCTAGGAGAAGGAAAACTCTGAATTCAAACCTGTTAAACTCCGCTTAAAAATTGACCTTGTGTCATATCCTGCCCGAGCGGAGGGGTCGGTAAATAAGGATAATAATGATAATAATAATAATTTATAAATCATTTTGGCTTCAAGTAATTATTGTTAATGTTATATATATATATATATATATATATATATATATATATATATTCTAGTATTTCTATCTAACACTTATAAATTTATGCAGATCTATTTGAATTTTTTTATATTATATGTAACGTGATAGTGGGGGTCGGCCGGCGGTGTATTATCACTCCATTAAAAAAAGAAACCAAATCAAACATTATTCCTTAATGGCGCGAGGTTGAACGGTCATATTTTGACTCTTTAAACCTACTTACAGTTGCATGGAGAACATCTTCACTCGCTCGTAAATTTGAAAACACGCTTGCGCGAAAGTGTCTCCCCATTATCTCTCATATTCATGACTATCGAAAGCAGCGTTTATTTGTCGTTTGTCAACTGACTTTAATGTTAATCGGATTGTGCATTTCTCCACCTACTTTCACACCTTGAGCTGCGTTGCATTCACACGCTGGTCATTTAATAGCTTTTTCAGTCAGAAGATGAATCTGGGACTTTACTAACGTACTTTGTTCCACGTGTTTATCGTCATTCGTTACCTTTCATTATTGTTCCCATCCCTTACATTTATCATTTCGGTATATTCTTTTCTCGATCTTCCGTTTTTCTTGACTCCTTCCTGTACATCTTCTTCTTCTTCTTCTTCTTCTTCTTCTTCTTCTTCTTCTTCTTCTCTCTCTCTCTCTCTCTCTCTCTCTCTCTCTCTCTCATTTTCTTCTTCCATTGCATCCATCATTATTTCCCTGCTCTCTCACTCTCTCTCTCTCTTTCTCTCATTTTTTCTTCTTCTTTGGGTGTCTATTTCTTCTTCTTCCATTGCATCCATCGTTACTTCCTCTCTCTCTCTCTCATTTCTTCTTCTTCTTGGGATATTTATTTCTTCTTCTTCCATTGCATCCATCATTACTTTCTCTCTCTCTCTCTCTCTCTCTCTCTCTCTCTCTCTATCTTCTTCTTCTTCTTCTTCTTCTTCTTCTTCTTCTTCTTCTTCAGTTCCTGCTACTGCTTCTTGAGATGCCTTCTCTTTTTTTCTTCTGTCTTTCCATAGAATCCTTCGTTATTTTCTCCCCCTCCCACTTCTTTTTGTTCGTCATTTCCGTCATCGTTTTCTTTACTTCTTTCTCTTCCTTTTTCTCCCACTTCATCTTTACCAAATATCATCGTCTTCACTGTTGTCATCGTCATGTTCTTCTTGTCTCTCTTCCTCAATTTTGTTCATCTTGTCATTCTTCTTCTTCTTCTTCTTCTTCTTCTTCTTCTTCTTCTTCTTCTTCTTCTTCTTCTTCTTCTTCTTCTTCTTCTTCTTCTTCAAATCCACATTACCCTTTTCCTTCTATCTTTCTGTCCTTCATTCTTTTCCTCCTAGTAAGGCCGTGGATCCATCCCTAAGGCAGTCAGGCATGCATTATGCCTTCCTTAACGGACATTAACACAGTTGGTCCTTTGAGCAAAAGGACAAAGTCGTGAGTACTAACATCATCTAAAAGTTCAAAAGATCAGCTTGAATGATTAACAACTGATGAATGGGAATCTAGGAAAACTTGACAGAGGAAGAGGAATGAGAACCAACCAAATTTTTTTTTTAAAAATGAAGAAATATATTGGCAACAAATCGACAGAAAATATTATAATTGAATTACCATGACCAGAAAATCTGCCGAACACATACGCACGATATACGGGAACACTGGACAAATGGACTAAATGTGTCTTGCAAGTTACATCCGTACTCTTTCTTCATCACTTTTGTGAGATATTGACTGGTGGCTCAGTTGTAGAGTTTCGGCACTGTGGTCGCTGGTTCGATCTCCAATGGTGGAGATTACGGTATACACTGCTGATGAGACTTAATAAGGTCGAAACAGCTGTCCAGTGTTCCCGTATTTTGTGCGTAGATGTTCGGTGGATTTTCTGGTAATTCAATTTACAATATTTATTCCTCTACTTAAAAAATAAAAATATGTACATGGAAAATATTAGTATTTTAGAAAATCTAAATAAAAAGAAAATAAAATTTTGTAGAGACGATTATGTGTGTGGGTGTGGGTGTGAGAGAAACACAGAGAGAGAGAGAGAAAGAGAGAGAGAGTGTATTCGTTTTTATTATTCTATTTTATTTTTTATTTTCTTCATCACATTAATGCTAAATAATCAAAGTCTTGGTTGACTTTCACTTACTATTGAAGTAACAGCCTACAAAAACAGCAGTTGTACGACCAGTCGATTCACATCACATAAATCATCTAAGTAAGACGAAAACAAAATGGCGGGCACTGCTGGGAAAGTAAGGAAGAACTCATAAGTGATGTGCTCCTATGGACTACAACACATGGACACACTTGTGTTGGCCGGACACCAAAAACTTACATTCATCAGCTCTGTGCGAATACTGGATGGCTTACTTAGAACGAAGGCAGATAGGGATAGATAGCTAGAGTGTGTCAAGGGAATCCGTGCTGTCAGCATACCTTGAAGATGATGATGAACGGAAGACTCAGCTGAAGAAGGGAAATATCCATAAAATTTATCTTATCGAAAGTCCACTTGACGTAATACTTGACAAAATTTTAGTTAGTTAGAAATGTGGCAAGAACAGTGTGGTGTTCTGTGAGTGTCAAAAATTCACATTAATTTCTGTGTAATTTTAACTAAGACAACACATTATACCGAGAATTTATCATATTTACCAACCCCCCCCCGCTCGGGCAGAATATGACACAAGGTCAGTTTTTAAGCGGAGTTTAACAGGTTTGAATTCAGAGAATTTATGGAAGCTTGTTCATCTGATGATTTTTGCTGGTTTGGGTTTTATGGCATATCAGCTATTGTTGATAATTTAATGCTCCCTCCATTTTTACACAAATAAACAGTTCTATTTCAAACAATTCAGTTTAGCGTAAGTGCGCTGTTTAAGTATCAAAAATATTTCTATTTCAAGCTATTCAGTTTAGTCAAGCAGTTTTAATTCAAACAATTCAGTTTAGTATCTGTATAGATTTTGTTTACACGCAGTTAAATGTCAAAACAGTTTTATTGCGAACAATTCAGTTTAACGTAGTGGAGCTTCCATTTCAAAAACAGTTCTATTTCAAACAATTCAGTTTAGCGTAAGTGCGCTGTTTAAGTGTCAAAAATATTTCTATTTCAAGCTATTCAGTTTAGCATGATTATGCGGATTAGTTCTATTTGATCAATTGATAGGACGCTACCTGGTATCATTCTTCTTCTTCTTCTTCTTCTTCTTCTTCTTCTTCTTCTTCTTCTTCTTCTTCTTCTTCTTCTTCTTCTTCTTCAAAACCATATTACCCTTTTCCTCCTATCCTTCCTTCCTTCCTTCTTTCCCTCTTAGTTACTACGTGGGTCCAGAGTGGAACTGGGAGGTGATGGCAATGAAGGGGCACTCCACATTCCCCAAAGCTCCAGCATTACTGAAACCTCACTATTAGATTGTTTAGGATCATATCCAAGACACTCGTTGGGAGTGGGTGTCTTATCCTTCTGTAGAAAAGTACTCAGTGCATTCTATAGCCCCAGCCGACTGGGCAAACAATTTTTGTGCATTTGATACCTCTAATTTAATTTAATAGTGTTTTGCTTGTTTTTGTTATTTTGGTATATGGTATGCAAATAGTTTTCTTTGCTAGTCAACTAGTTTATTGAAGAAAGTTTATCTCAACGAAATTTTGTTCCGTATTAGTGAGTTTTTGGAAAAATAGTTTTGGATGGGATGTAAAAAGCTCTGAAAATTATTTTTTTTTTATCTGAGCACATTTTAAAATTGTGGGGAAATTCACTATGATAATTTAATTGACTTGAGTTGTGAATGGTTGGTTTTTGTATAGGGATATAGTGAATTTATTATTGTTGCTGGAA
This sequence comes from Sepioteuthis lessoniana, assembly GCA_963585895.1. Taxonomy (NCBI): domain Eukaryota; kingdom Metazoa; phylum Mollusca; class Cephalopoda; order Myopsida; family Loliginidae; genus Sepioteuthis; species Sepioteuthis lessoniana. The sequence continues at coordinate 63,907,216 of OY757925.1, read as the reverse complement.
TCGTTGAGTACGCTAGTGAAAAGTAATTGTTTGTTAATATAAAGTTCGAGAGTGAAAGTTGGAACAGAATTTTTTTTCAAGAGTTTTTTTCATTCGGGGATTGTGGAGCATCGAACAAATCATCGATGTATCGGACGTATATTGTTTGGTTTATAGCATATCAACCATTGTAGGTCATTTAATGCCAAATCCTTTTTAGACATATGGATTAGATATATAATTTCGGAACATATTTTGAACATGAATATTTTAAACTAGCCTAAGCTGTAATTTTTTTTTTGCTCTCAGTTAAATTTCAAACAATTCAATTTAGCTTAAGTACAGTCTTTTATTTACACACAGTTAATCATTGGTTTAAATACAATTTTTGTTTACCCACAGTCAAATATAAAACAGTTCCAGTTCTAACAATTCTGATAAGCATGTCAACAAATTTAAATGGTTCCAAGTATTGCTAAATATGAATAACAATTCAATTAAACATCAATCATTTAGTCGCACACAGAGTTCGATTTAAAACAATTTAGTTTATCGTAATTACATAGTTTAGTTCTATTCGACCCATACATAGGACCCTATTAGGTGCTACGCGGTGCATTCAATACGTTTCCAGACTTTCTTGTACAGGCATTTAAAATTGTTGTAGACTCTTGACAATTCAGTATCTTATTGCTATACATCTTATGAGATGACTAACCAATTTTTATGATTTCACGTTCAAATGAGCAGCTACAGCAGGAATTCGAATACACCCTACTAAAGCCTGATTGTCACAGCACGTGAATTTCAAAAATGCAATCTGGACGTCACGACACTTTAGAAGAACAATATGCAATAAAATTCTGTTGTAAACTTGGAAAAAATGCCACAGAAACGTGTGGAATGCTTCAGTCTGCTTTTGGAACATCTTGCATGAATCGAGCATCAGTTTTTGAGTGGCATAAGAGATTCAAGGAAGGCAGGGAGTCTGTGAGGGATGACGAGAGGTGTGGGAGGAGTAAGGAAGTCAGTAGAGCAGAGTTAATTGGCCAAAGGGTTAGGGTTAGGGTTACTATGTTGAGGTTTTAAGGGAGTTCAGGAAGAGATTGCGTCGGAAGAGGCGAACACTCTTCAAATCGGGTCAGTGGCATTTCCACCAGGACAGTGCACCAGTCCACAACTCCATCCTTGTCACATACTATTTGACCCAAAATGGGCATCAAGACAGTTCCTCACCCTCCCTAAAGTCCAGACGTTGGTCCCTGTGACATTTGGTTATTCCCTAAGCTCAGAGGCTGTCGTTATGAGACAATTGAGGAGATGAAAGAGGCTGTGACGAAGGTCATTGACATGCTCACACAAGAGGACTTCCATGGAGCCTTCCTGATGTTGTTGGAACGGTACAACAACTGCGTTGCAGCCGGAGGAAATTACTTCGAAGGGGACTAGAGTTTAATGAGTGTACTATCAATAAAAGTGCCCATACGAAAAAACTCTGGAAACTTATTTAATGATCCTCGTACCAGGTGGATGGCAATAAAAGGGTACTCCAAAATCCCCCAAGCTCCAGCATTACTGGAGCTTAACCATCAGATTGTGTAGTGTCATAAGCAGGACACTCGTTGGGGTAGTTTTACTCCTCTGCAGAGATGCAGTCGATGTATTCAATAGCCTTAACCGATTGGGCTGTCAAACTTCATGGCTTATTAAATTTACAACCCATCATTTTAAAATCATAGACGTAGTACTATTTAAGCCGGAGCAAATACCCGGCGTATAAAAACGTAAGTGAACGTAAGAGCACAACTGAAGTTCGAACTCACGTAGTGCGATGTTGTTGTCCAAAACATTAGCCTCTACACCGCAAGGAAACCCCGCCTTGGAGGTTCAAGTAACTATTCTTAAAACAAATAATTTTCATACAGTTTTTTTTCACTTTCTTTAGATTTACTCTGAAGTCAGCCGGGACAGCAAAGTCCACAATTCAGCAAGTTCTCTTTATTATTATTATTATTATTATTATTATTATTATTATTATTATAAGTCTCCTCAGTTGTCCAGGACTCTTTTTGAAGCTTAAGTTGTTTACGTAGGATTACTATTTTCTCTTTTTCCAGTTTTTCACACCAGCGCTAGCTGATTGTTTTTCACTGGAGTTTGAGTGTTAGCAAGTCTCTCCAAGTCTCCAGGACTCTTCTCAGTATTCTGGCTGATCTCAATAATGCAGTAGTTTGGATGGTCTCCACTCCTCCTCTGATTTCCAAGTCCTCCAGTCCTTGTACTAATCCTTTGGTGACTGTACCAAGAGCACCAATCACAATTGGATTTATCGTCACTTTCACGTTCCACAGCTTTTTCACTTTCCTAGAAAAGTCAAGGTACCTTTCTCTCTTTACACATTTTTTTATTTTATTTCACTCTGTGGTCAGCCGGGACAGCGAATTCCTCAATTCTGCATGTTTTCTTTTTCTTTTTTTTTTTTTTTGTTGATTATAATAAGATCTGGTCGTCTGACCGAAATTTGGTGATCCGTTTAATTATTATAAAAGGTCAATATGCAACAAGCTTAGGTACATTAAAAAATTTTATCAGCAAAATGGGTATACAAATCATATTCAATATATATGCATCCTTCTGCAAAACCGAATTTTAAAAAGATAAAACAGTTTTTGACATTGAAACTGTACTTACGCTCAAATGAATTGTTTGAAATTGAACTGTTTTGGCATTTAACTGTGTGTAAACAAAAACTATACTTATACTAAACTGAATTGGTTGAATCAAAACTGTTCGCCTAAACAGAGTAGCTTGAAATAGAAATGTTTTTGAAAGTTAAACTGTGTACTCATGCTAAACTAAATTGTTTGAAATAGAACTGATTATATGTATAAAAATGGATTGAGCATAAAATGACCTGCAAAGGTTGATATACAATGAAACCCAACCAACCAACTAACTAACTATATATATATATATATATATATATATATATATATATATATATATTCTAATTGTTTTTTTTTTTTAGACTGAGTCTCTTTATTGATTTAAAGAAAATATCTCTCAAAATGATTATTATGTATAGTGTTCTAATATTTTGTATTTCTTCTAAAATTTTCCATTGATTCAATCAAACATTCTTTTAGCAAGCTGTCACTGTATCCATCAGACCGGAAATATTTTGTAAACCAACAACAATCAATTTACAAGGGACCCCTGAATGAGTCGGAGAGAAAATTAAGAGTTATTGTTATTGCTTGCTAAGTTGAAGAAATGAATTGGATTGGATTGGATTGGACTATAAAAGAATGGACAAGTGTACCACGATTTAGATAGCTAGCTAGATAGATTGATAGATATTGAAAGGCCGTCATATACAGATGTAAATCCTGACAAGGGCTCTGCTATTTTTTCCAAGTCCAGATTCAACACTATAATTTTCATATTTTTAACAATGCAGCCACGACACGCAATAAACCATGGATACTCTTGTAATGAACGACTTTTTAAAACCAATTTTCCCCCTCAAAAACAAATGGTCGTTCATTACACGAGATATATTTTTGAACTCGACAATGTTTCTCTTGTTTCTATTTCTAAAAGATATTTCAATGCATGACTGTGATCTGAGGGAACAATGACTTGACACGGTTTCACTTTTGGACGAGAGGATAAAAAAATAACTGACTCTAAAGTAAGAATTTCATATTGCCGTATATATTAATGAAATGAACGATCTTTTAAAACTAATTTTTCACCTAAAAAATAACGGGTTCGTTCCTTACACAGGATATATCGAAGCTGTTCTTGTTTCTTGGCCTAACTTTAATGTATCTTCAAGCCAAAATGTCTCCGCAAAGCTTACACCTAAACAAAAGTCATAAAGATAAAGTTTTTACTCAACATTGTTTACTATTTATAATACCTGTGCACATAATTTGTACAAATATTATAAATAATAAACAAAGTTATGTTGAAACTTCATTATCTTAAGTAATGTTTGTTTAGTTATAAGCTTAATACAGTAAACTACATCAAGGTCTAGGCCACATTACCTATGTACGGTATTGCATCGATTTTGATTGTATTACAGCAATTTTCAAAGTATAAATGTTTGATTATTTTCTGTTTATTTCAATAGATGATGAAGAATTATTTCTGTTGGCAACCATAGCTAAAATTTGAAGTTATTCATTACACACACAAAAAAAAATTGGCGGGGTTAAAAATCTAGGGTCGTTTATTAGGCAAAGTCGTTCGTCCCTCTACGATATCTGGCATTGTGATTTGAAAGTGGACTAAAAATGATTATCAGATTTATTTTTATCAATTTTGACCGAATTGATGGAATGTATTTAAAAAAAATATGATCTATCGAGCATTTTGCGACAACTGATCAGTTAGAGAATCGATTAAACTGAAGTTTAGGCTGTATCTATAGAAAAAAAAAATGTTAAGCCTCATTATGACGTCATGCTAGCGTCTTCAATCGGGAGAAGATTTTAGGTGATTTTTTGACAAGTTTAATCTATAACTGAATTATGACTTTGTAGGGTCTGCGTTTGCTCTGGCCATCACTTTTGAATCATCTAAATTCTTGATATAAACGGATATAACAATGAAACGATCATAAGAATTCTTCAGTTTTTCTAAATAGAAGTATCAATGCCACTATGGACAACTATTACGAGAAGTCTTCGGGCTCACGGGTCGTCTAGTGCATTATTAAAACATTTGTAACAATGTTGCGAGCAATATTAAACAAGTCCTGGCGGCAAAACCCCACAAAGCACCAACTATATGGCCACCTGCCTCCCATCACGAAAACTATCCAAGTTAGACGTGTCAGGCATGCAGGACACTGCTGGAGGAGCAGGGACGAGTTCATAAGTGATGTACTCCTATGGACCCCCACATATGGACGAGCTAAAGCAGGACGACCAGCTAGAACATACATACAGCAGCTATGTGAGGATACGGGATGTAGCTCGGAAGACCTGCCAGAGGCGATGAACGATAGGGAAAAGTGGCGAAAGAGCATCAGGGATATCCTTGCTAGCGGCACGACATGATGATATATATATATATATATATATATATATATATATATATATATATATATATATAATCAATAATGTATATGACTGAATAAAGTGTGCTCATATATATATATATATATATATATATATATATATATATATATATGCGTGTGTGTGTGTGTGTGCACTCTTTATTTAGTCATATACATTATTGATTAATATATATATATATATATATATTCATATATATATATATATATATATATATATATATGAGCACTCTTTATTCAGTCATATACATTATTGATTATATATATATATATATATATATATATATATATATATATAAATACAATTAATAATGTATATGACTGAATAAAGAGTGCTCATATCACTAATATATGTACATCTAGATTTGTATATTCATAAAATCAACTTTGTTCTGGTAATTGCATAAGCCTTAAACTATCACCAAGCGTCTTTGATTCTGTGACAATTCTTTTCTAACACACACACACACACACACACACACACACACACACACACACACACACACACACACACACACACACACAGAAATAGACATACACACGTAAACACACATACATACGCGAACACACACGCATATATATATATATGTGTGTGTTTAAAGATTTTGTGGTATGTATAGAATTTAAACAGTGCTTTTAAAAGCATATGCATATTAAGATAAGTATAATGTTTAAAAAATGATTAGAATATTTTAGGAATATAAAAAAAGGGACCTTTTGTTTTGGTCACGTCTTTTCAGAAATTAAACTGAGGGTAGTGACCTTTGAAAAAGCATGGAGGGTGGGGGGGAAAGAAAATTGATCAAAAAAATTATATATATATATATATATATATATATATATATATATATATATATATATTTACTAATCAATTATCTACCAGTATTCACGGTACCAGAAAAAAACAAAAAACCCCTGGCCAGGAAAAAGAGATAAAAATAAAAATATCTCGAATCCCGGTCCAGAGGAAAAAGAAAAAGTTTTTTGGGTAAAAAAGAAAGAAAAGACCAACCTCGTCCTACTCCTTGAAAAAAATCAAGGGGTACTAAGTCAGTGGCCAAAAGAAAACCAAAAAACCCTCCGCGAATACTGCAATGCTATAATTACTAAAGTGCTCAACATTAACCAATGGAGCCAATTATAGAATTAACTTAAATCGCTAGTCGAAAATCTACTAAAGTTTCACCTTAACGGATCATCAGGAAGTTTCGCCTTAACGGATCATCAGGAACTTTCGGGCGAAACTTCCTGATGATCCGTTAAGGTGAAACTTTAGTAGAAGATTTTCGACTAGCGATTTAAGTTAATTCTATATATATATATATATATATATATATATAACACAACATTACGCCACATCATAGCAATTTTAAAAAAAAATTATTTGAGGAATATACTTAAAATACTTTTCGAGAAGGCTATTTACAGTCGATTTTTTAAATGTGTTATCACGCCAGATCCTCGTATCCGTCATTATTTTAATCCCTCCAAATTCTCGATATAACGGAGATAACTATGAAACGTTCTTTAAAATCCTGCATTCCTTTCCGAATTGAAGCATCAATATCATCATGGACAACCAATATTATCACGAAAACCCAATACTTTCACGAGTCTTTAAGTTATTACGAAGATAGACCAATGAAAAAAAGAAATATCTTTTTTATGTTGTGCTTTTCATATTTGCAGAGTAAAACGTTCAGGAAAACGAAAATTATAAACAGGTTTAATTTACCCATATCACCGCGAAAAAAATTCAGAGTTGAATTGTTTCATCATCATAAAGGTATACAGAAAGCACAGGTTTCTTTGACGCTCTCTCTGTCCCTCTCTTCCTCTTCCCCCCCTCTCTCTCTCCCATTCCCTCTCTCCCTCTCCCTGTCTCACTCTCTCTCTCCCTTTCTCTCTCTATGCTTATCCATCCCCCCTCTCTCTCTTCCCCCCGCTCTTTCCCATTCTCTCTCTCTCCCTCTCTCTGTCTCACTCTCTCTATATATATACTCATTCATCTCCCTCTCTCTCTCTCTCTCTCTTTCTCTCTCTCTCTCTCTTTCTCTCTCTCTCTCTCGGTAGGTACTCTCGACGTCATCCCTTATCCACATAGCTTGTAAATATACGTGTATCTTTACTGGTCAGTTAATACTGGTGTGTTTATCCGTTGGAGTTCATAGGACAACGTCTCGCATGAATTCACCCTTACTTCCTTCCCCAGCAATGGCTACTATGTCTGTTTTGTCTTACTGTGGTGGTTTGTTTGATGGGTGGTAAGTAGCCATACAACTGCTTTTTTCTAAGATGCTGCTTCCAGTATTTGTTAAAATACCATACAGCACACAAGCGAAATTGCCATCAAGATTTTTCTCCAAGCGTTTCCTGGAAGTCCAAGCGGTGCAATAGTACAATAGTACTGACAGAGTTCCTGCTTTGAAGAGCGCTCGTTTTATTTTATCAGAATGATCAGATTTCCATATAATCCATGAACCTGATTTCCTAACTTCCTTTGAAGGGGAGGAATACAGTTAAAATCAATCTGTAATTTAAGTTATCGATCTTTTTTATGAACCTGACTTACGCAATCGTGTGAGGCGTTAACTTCTTAACTTGTGATTTTTCGTATTTATATAACTATAAACTGACCCAGTCGACTGGTGGGTGCTGTAGAATACATCAACTGCTTTTTTGCAAAGGAGGTAAGACTGTAATATACCAGCTTAGCTAGCGACAGAGTGCCGTGGATGCAGTTTCGATACGGTCGAAAGATAACATCAACAAAGTGGTTTCACAGGAAAGAGGAAAAAAAGATGATGGCGAGAATATAATTTATTAGATATGGGTTGAGTGACAGATATTTCCGTACGCAGATAAGATCCACAAAATTACCGGAAAAAAACGGAAGTACGTAAGATCCGATAACCAGCCATAAACAGAAAAATACGTGGGCGAAGAGGATATTCATATATCCACAAGAGACTCAAAAAAAGAATATGAGGTCTGTAATTTTGGACAGAAGGCAGAGATCCTCTGGTCGTTCAAGGAAAGGGGAGAGGTCGGCTGGTCTCACAAGCGAAGGGAGAGACCGGCTGGTCACTCAAGCATACCTCTCAACTCCTCGTGTGTGTTCTCCGGCGGTTGCACAACTTTACAGATATGGGTGTCCGCCATAGAAGAAAGATATGTGCAAACTCTCTCTCTCTCTCTCTCTCTCTCTCTGACTATACTCCTACTACACACAATTGTCGCCGTCGAAGAATAAAAATATAAATTATATTTTTATATATCTACGAGTTTTTCGTTGTTTGTCCAGCGGTTCAGTATACGACAAGACTCCCCACCACCAACGAGAGTCCTGGATAGGACGCTAAATAATCTCATAGTGAGGTTCCAGTAATGGTGGAGCTTTAGGGAATTTAGAGTACCCTTTCATTGCCATTGCTCACAGGTCCACAGTGGCTCGGAGTGGTAGTCCTATCTATGGGTCAAATAGAACTAAACGGTATACTTATGCTAAACTGAATTGGATGAAATAGAACTGTTTTCATGTTTTAAAATGGATTTGGCGTTAATGACCTACAATAAAACCAAACCAAAACAAAACCAAACTATAACCATTACTGATTTTTTATATGAATATTTACAGTTTTATTTATTGTTGACGAATCAGATTGTTTATTTGCTTGTTTTCTTTTTTGTGAAGATTTTCTTCAAATATACTTCTTTTTAATGAAACATGAAATCAAATTAACTTTTATACACAATTTGAATTTAATTTCTTCTAAGGTGTCGTCTGCTATTTTGTTTCATTTATATGTTGTCTGCCATTTATCTTTTGTGTCGTCTGCAATATTTCTCTCTTCTTGGTAAGTTTGTGTGTTCATGCGCGTGGGTCTGATCGTTCATGACTTTTACTCTCTCTCTCTCTCTCTCTCTCTCTCTCTTCTCTCTCTTTCTTTTTTTCTCTCTCTCTCTTTTCGCCCATGTTTCACACACAAAATAGGTCAACGTCTACATACGCACACACTAGAATGTGCTAACACCATCCTCGTCGCCCCGTTACGCTAAACAGATGCAATTGATCAGTGAATGGACATGAGCTTCACGTTATTACTCTCTGCACAAGGCGAGTTGTCTTTTCTTTTGTCCATGGCGGGTTTGATCTCATAGAACAAGCTTACTTCTTTTGACCTTTACTGACACAAGTGTCTAAATTATGGAATCCACAAGATGGCTGATCTCAATTCACCAAGCCAGGAAACGTCCATGTCAGGATAAGCTTTAACTAAAAACGGCCCTAACATCTGAAAATAGCCGCCAACAATATTTTTGACCATCTTATTTTTATCTAATTATTTATTTAGTTGCTATTTTACCGTGTTATATCTTTCGTTATTTGCTTATATGTACTCTTTCTTTCTTTTTTTCTTTCTTTCTTTCACTATTCTTCTTACTTTTCCTTTCTCCTCTCTTTTCTCCGTTGTTTCTTCTTTTCCGCTATTTTCTTCTTCTTGGTTCTTCGTCAATTTTCTTTCTTTCTTTCTTTCTTTCTTTCTTTCTTTCTTTTCTCAGTTTTTTTTCTTCTTTTCCGCTATTTTCTTCACCTTCTTGTCTTTTTTTTCTACGTTGCTTTTCTTTCTTTCTTTCTTTCTTTCTTTCTTTCTTTCTTTCAGAATTTTCCATTTTCTTCTCTTCTGTCACATTTTTCTTTTTTCACTGTTTATTTTTTTTCTTTGTGTCTTTCTTTCTTTCTTTCTTTCTTTCTTTCTTTCACTCTCTCTCTCCTTCTCTCTTTACACACACACACACATATATATTTTTTTTTCTTTGTTTTTACACTTTTGTAAACTTCAATCCATTTTTTTTATCTCACTTTCTTTTTTGTATATTCTTTTCTCTCCTCTTCTCTTCTCTTTTTGTCCTTTTTTAAAATTTGGCTTTTATTCCTTTCTGTCATTCTTTCTTTCTTTTCCCTTTCTTTTCCCTTCGATCTTTCTTTCTTTTTCTATTCTTCAATTTTTCTTTCTTAATTTCTCTTTTTCTATAATAATAAAAAAAGATAATCGCTTTTCTTGTTTTTTTTTTTATTTAACATCAACAATTTTTACAATCACCTATTCATACTTTCTATTAATTACTCATTTTCTCTTCTTCTTCTTCTTCTTCTTCTTCTTCTTCTTCTTCTTCTTCTTCTTCTTCTTCTTCTTCTTCTTCTTCTTCTTCTTCTTCTTCGTTTTGTATCACCCTTTCCTCTTCTTTCTTCATCTATATCTATGCGAATTTTTCAGTATAACAATAAATTTTTACATCAGCTTTGACTACACTGGATATATTTCTTTTTTCTTTCTCTCTCATGCAAATACGTTCACATAGACACAAAACCTTCGAGACACAAACATGTATACGTGTGCAAATTTCTGTGGTTATAAATTCTTTTCTTTCCATATTTCTACTTGGTGAGGTCATCATCCACCACGCCTAGTTCAAGTCATATATCTTGTCATCAAAAACTCTTTGATGTCAGAAATCTCTTTCTCTTTCCCTCTCTTCTTTCTTTCTCTCATTGTTTGTTTGTTTGTTTTGTTGTTGTTGTTGTTGTTTTCTCCTCTTTTCTTTCATTTTACTCTTTCGTCCATAAATTTCGTAATGATTATTCCCCCTTTTTTTAAATACTTTTCTCCTTGCTTCTGGTTTTCATTCGAATTATCCTTTTTATTTTTTTAAATTCTACTTCATAATGTTTCGATTTACCGTTTACCTGCTATCGTCGTCTGGACAGGACGAACGGAGTTCAAATCTTGGTCGAGAATGTTAACGTTTCCTATGACGTAAACCCCCTTAGGAAAGGCATGAACTCATCTCTTCCCTCTCAAGCTATGAATAGAAAGCAAGGTAACCGAAGGGAGGAAGTTAACGAGGCGCAGAGGCCAACATGTTGTATTGTGACATTGCAAGAAGTGGGTTCGAACTTCACTTGTGCTATTACGTTCACTTTCGGAAAAAATCTCTTGGGAAAAGCATGAATTTCCCATATCCCTTCCACTAGTGTGGGTTAAATACTACTACTACTACTGTTCTTCTACGAAGGTCAATTTGGAATTAGATAAGCCATAAAGATTGCTATACCATTTAGCAAAAACCCCCAAACAAGAAGGTAATAGGTTTTTGGGAGAAGGAAAAACTCTGTATGGAAAACCATTGTTTAACAAATACGTCAAGATAGATAGATAGATAGATAGATAGATAGATAGATAGATAAATATATACATACATACATACATACATACATACATACAAAGGACTAGATTAAGATAAACAGGTTGGGATAAATAGATAGATAGATAGATAGATAGATACATACATACATACATACATACATACATACATACAAAGGACTAGATTAAGATAAACAGGTTGGGATAGATAGATAGATAGATAGATAGATACAAACATACATACATACATACATACATACATATAAAGGACTAGATTAAGATAAACAGGTTGGGATAGATAGATAGATAGATAGATACATACATACATACATACAAAGGACTAGATTAAGATAAACAGGTTGGGATAGATAGATAGATAGATAGATAGATAGATAGATAGATAGATAGATAGATAAGCAAGCACCGACTGAGACAGACTGACAGACAGAGGGATTGATTGGTAAATAGATCCGCACAAAGTGAAATATATGGAAAGGCACATACTGAAATAGAAAAAGCTGATAGATAGATAGATTGTGATGGAATCGATAGGTATAAAGAAACATTATCTAAGATGGATGGTTATATATGCAAACATAAATAGATTATATAATCTAGAGCAGACATAATTCATCAGTACAAGACGGATATTAATCGACGAATACATTATGTCGAGTATTTATCTACGTATTTAATCAAAAGTTGATATGTGCGATAGATTGGCGGACTAATAGATAGATAGAGTAATAGTAGATTTAATTATGATCTATTGTCATAGATAGATAAATAGATATGAACAAAAATAGGCATAAAGAAATTCTCAGAGAAAAATAGTTAAAGAAACTATGATATATATGCATATATACATATATATAGAGAGAGAGGGGGGAGAGAGAGTGGGGGAAGAGAGAAAAGAAAGAGTGACAGCTCGTTTGCTGACTAAATAGATAGATAACAGTTTTGATAATTCAAATATATATATATATATATATATATATATATATATATATATATATATACGAGTATGTGTGTGTCTCTGTGTGTGTGTGTGCGTGCGCGTATCTGCGTGCGTGTGTGTGCGTATGGAGGTAAATGATGGAAAATAATCCAACAATATGGAGAAAAATTGAAAAACAGAGTAATCCAAAGTGAAGAATTTAATGTGAAAGAAAGTCGAAGTTATAATGTTTCGGTTTCAATAAACCATCATCAGGACTTAGAAAAGATGTTATGAATAGTCGTAAGATGTTATAAAGTGTCGTTCGATTACTAATAGATGCTTAAAGAACCCTCGGTGATCTAACGATATTTCATAACAGCTTTTCTTCGTCCTTATGATGGTTTATTGAAACCGAAACGTTATAGCGTCAATTTTCTTTCATATCAAATTCTTCACTGCTGATTAGTTTGTTTTTCTATTTTTCTCCCACCCCCTATATACATATATATCTGGAGAGAGAGAGAGAGAGAGAGAGAGAGAGAGAGAGAGAGAGAGAGAGAGAGAAAACGGGAGATAGCTAGCTAGCTAGCTAGCTAGCTACATAAGTTTTGAATATATATATATATTTACACATATAAATGAATATATATATCTAGTAGATTTTGGTAAATCTGACAAGATGATAAAATAAGGGGAACAGTGGATAAATCAAATACTTACAACGGGTATAGTAGTAATATTTCGTTCTTTATTTGAGTCTGAAGAAGTTTTTCCTTGAATAAAGAACGAAATATTACGACTAAACCCATTGTAAAGGTTTGATTTATTCACTTTCAACTTTTTTTTATCATCTATCTATCTATCTATCTATCTATCTATATCTATATATCTATATATATATATATATCGAGAAAGAGAAAGAATAGAGAAAGTGAAAGAATAGGAGAAACAGAGAGATTTGTTGAATCTGTGACATTGATTATCAGCTCATCCAAAAACTATGGCTGCACCGATGCAAGTCTTTACCATTGAAAGTAAAATCACCTGTATAATCCCTCAAACAGCTGATATTTTTAACTTATAATTAATAATAAGGAAGAGCTTTTGAACACAGAAGAAAATATTTTACTCCTAGATATTTTCAATATTCCAAAGAAATGCAAAAATTGACAACAACATACCCATTGTCTATTCAATTAGATGACGTGTCTCTTTAATTTGTTTTTATTTACGTTTCTTCTGTAGGTGCTGAGTACTACGTCATAATAATTCCATGAAATTGTTTCGCTAGTCTTCTTTCTCCTCCATTCAGTCGATTTTTTCATCCATATATTTATTCAAACATTGATATTAAAGAGTTAGACATATGAGCATTGTTATATATATATATATATATATATATATATATATATATATGATAAGAGAGAGCGAGAGAGAGAAGGAGGGAGAGGGAAAAAGTGGAATTAACAGGCTGCATGTTTAACAATGCAAAAAACTGAAAAAGTATGATAGATAGATAGATAGATAGATCTATAAGAATGATTTGAGCAGAATTACTAACAGAAAAATGGCAAGAATTATCAGCTGATAGATATGAAATTATATATAAATATATATATATATATATATGTGTGTGTGTGTGTGTGTGTGTGTGTTAACAGACAGTTATGAACTGAGATATATATATATATATATATATATATATATATATATATATATATATGCGTGTGTGTGTGTGTGTGTGTGTGTGTGTGTGTGTGAGAGAGAGAGAGAGAGAGAGAGAGAGAGAGAGAATTCGGATAGATAGATAGATAGATAGATAGATAGATTGTTTTTTATGATCAAAAGCTTTGTTTTCATTAAAAGGTTTGTTTTCGCCAACGGTCAAGTAAATGATCAAAAAACAGAAGTGAAAGATTTTTTTTTGTTTGATTTTTCTTTCTTTTTTTCTTATTTCATTTAGTTATTTTTTTTGGGGGGGGTCTCTCTCCCTCGTCTCTCTCTCTCTCTCCCTCTCTTTCTCTCTCTCTCTATCTCCCTCTTTCTCTCTCTCTCCCTTCTTATATAGTTGAAGACACGCGGCTGCGTCATTTCTCAGTTTACTGTTTTTCTCTTTCTTTACAAATGCAGATGGTCTCTGCAAAAATGCCGAAGCTGATGGCAACAATATTAAACAAATAACAAAGATGTTCAGTTCTTCGCCGTGAAAATGACGTTTCTCTCGCAAGACTAGCTAATTGAAGACGAATTCTCAACATCCGGCGAATTTCCCAAACATTTTCCATCGCTGTGGGCATTTATTTCGACGAATCCGCTCAGCTTCCATGGGAAAAGAACAAACTTAGCCTAAAACTATAAACGCATGCGCACGCACACACACACACACAAACAAACATGCATGCGTGCGCACACACACACACACACACACACACACAATCACACGCGCACGCACACACACACACACATATATATATAGAAATATCTCAGTACTTCTCTCACGCACAGACATAAACCCTATCTTCAAAAACCTCATCTTCAAAATGGCAATATTCGTAATCATCGGTCTCAAACAAAAATTACAAACCAGTTTACACCGGCATACACACAGTGCGCACAGAGAAACGGTTATCATCGAAGGAAATGGAATCGGTGTCCCGTGTTCAAATCCTTGATGCGGGTGTTCTTTCATCCACCAAAGCCCTTGGCGAAAGGCATCAATCCATCTGTTTTCACAAAAAAAAATAGGGAGAGAAGGAGGAAGAGGAAGATTGGGAGAAAGATATGTGAGAAGAGACCGTAAGAAAGAAGGAAAAGAATAAAAAGAGAAAAAGGAAAGAAGGAAAAAAAGAAATAACAAAGTGTGGACTAGAAAGAGGTGGAGAAAAAGAATGAAAGCGAAAGAAGAAGGAAAGAGTGTTATAAAGCAGGGTGATAATTTTGACGAAACCTGAATGAAAACAAATGGACCATTGGGGATGCGAATATTTGTTTTATCTTATCTTATTATTTATTTGTTCGTTTACTAAAGTTCGCAACATTGATGATCCACACGCAACATTGGTGATCCATACGCAACATCGATGATCCACACGCAACCATAGTGATCCATACGCAACATCGATGATCCACGCGCAACATTGGTAATCCACACGCAACATTGGCGATCCATACCCAACACCGACGATCCACGTGCAACATTGATGATCCACACGCAACATTGGTGATCCATACGCAACATCGATGATCCACACACAACACTGGTGACCCATACGTAACATCGATGATCCACGTGCAACATTGATGATCCACACGCAACATTGGTGATCCATACGCAACATCGATGATCCACGTGCAACATAGGTGATCCACATGCAAGATTGGTGATCCATATCCTACCATAGCATCCAGTTTAATTTCGTGCGACTTATAGCTCCTTCTAAGTCTAAAATCGACGCCTAGGATATAATGAAAATTTGATTTAAATTTTATTAAAACTTAATCAAAATTTAATTTTTCCCAAACATTGCGTCCTGGATATGACATTAAAACATCTGAAAGCGAGATTTGGGGAATGAGGAGTACCCCTTCATTTCCATTAATCCCAGGTCCACTTTAACCCAGAGTGGTAGCACCTGAAAGGCTAAATAGAACAAACTGTGAAGAAACAAATGACTGATGTTAAATTGTGACTGTTATGTGGCAATACTTGAAACCATTTATCGGTGTACAAAAATGAGCTCCGGCTCGTTTAAAAAGGTTATCAACAAAATGTGATTATATATATATATATATATATATATATATATATATATATATATATAATTATGTGTGTGTGTGTGTGTGTGTGTGTATAAAGAGGATTTAGCATTAACTAATCTACAATGGTTGATATGCCATAAAACCCAACCAAACCAAATTATATATATTCAATATATGTGTATAAAGAGGATTCGGCATTAAATAACCTTCAATGGTTGATATGCCATAAAACTCAACCAAAACAATTAAAAACCGTGGCTTATTATATGGGCGAGAAAAAGACTTTATCCGATGTATGTATTTACCCAACTCCTCCACAAAGAGCCAGACGTGACACAAGGTCAGTTTTTGAGTGAAATACTGCTGGTTTGCATTCAAACTTTTCCTTCTCCTAGACTTCATCAAATCTAAAGAATCCAGTGTGCCCTGCTATTTAAACATGGTCAGAGAGATAACAGGGAGATTTAGGCTTTTATCAAAGTCATCATCGTAAAATGAAAACACACCCAGCTTTGTCTTGGAAATAATATATAAAGGTCACACCCGGCCACCCCTATCCAGCTTCTACACAAAAACAAACCTATAACGATAAGGTAAATAGTAATTTACAAAGCTCTTTGCTCCGATGTGGCACAAGGCCGAATGAATGTGGCGCACAATGAGACTCGAACTCACTTGTGTAGGTTTGCCAGTCTAGCTTGCTAACCGATACACCACCAGAGGTGCACTAAGTGGTAAGGTAAATAGCACAAACAAAATAGCTTCTTTTTTTTAAAAATTTCTTTTGATGAACCTTGATAATTTTTACCTCTTAGAGTTTTCGGAATATGGTCTTCATCTTTATTATTATATTCACAGAATTTTATGATTTAGGGAATTAACCCCCCCCCCCGTGAATTAAATATAGGCTTCGTTTCGAAATTCTGTGTAGGATCTTGATTTTAATAAAAAAAATACGTAAAGAAGGCCGAAAGATGAATCAGCTAAAACATTGTGAATATAACAATAAAGATAAAAACAATAGTCCAAATAGTCTAAATGATAAAAATAGTTTATTGATAGCAAATCAAAAAGGTAAAAATTTATCTATTGCACCCAAACATTTTATTACAAAAGCCTAATCTATATAAATAAGGGGTTTGATTTGATTTGGTTAGTTTGGTTGGGTTTTATAGCATATCATCTATTTAAGAATATTTTAGCCCGATCCCAATTCGTGCATATATATTGAATATATATGATTTGTAAATACATTTTGTTGATAAATTTATTAAACGTGCCCGAGCTCATTTTTGTCGCAGTTAAATGGTTTCAATTATTTCATCTGATTCTATTTACCATCAATCAATTGTTTGCACAAAGTTAAATATTTTGAAGTGTTGCTATGTAACAGCCACAATTTAATATCCGTCATTTATTTGCTCACATTCAAATAGATATACATATATGACTTGTAAAGGAATAGTTTGTGGGTAATTTCATTTTTAAGTGAAATCCATGGCTGTCATAAAATCTCGAAGTGAGACAACTCAATTGTCAATGAATTTCATACCTTTTTTTTTTAGCCAAGTCGGATGGGGCTGTAAAATACACCGACTGCGTCTCTGCAGAGGGGTAAGACTCCTAAAAGAGAATCCTGGATAATCCTCTAAACAATCTGACGGTAAGGCTCCAGTAAAGCTGGAACGTTGTGGAATGCGGAGTACCCCTTCATTGTCATCACTCCCAGGTCAACTCTGATCCATGGTAGCACCTGTTAGTGTCCTATCTACGGGTCATATAGAACTGTTTAACATTTAAAATGTGTGAAAGCAAAAGACGAATGCTAAATTGAATTGTTAGAAAAAGAATTGTTTGATAAGTTAAGTGTGTGTAAACTAATGACTGTTGTTTAATTGAATTGTTAGTGATACATAGCACTACTTGGAACAATTCAGCTCTGTTGACTTAGGTTTACAAATCATATATATCTAATATATATTCATAAATAGTATTTGGCATTAGATAACCTACAATGTTTGATGTACCATTAAACCAAACCAAACCAAACCAATCATAATTTTTCCTCGACATTAGGTTATTCCCTGATATTTTTCTCTACTTGGCTTGGAAAAAACTATAGCATCAATTTAAATGATTTCGTAGAGTTGGTTTCAAGGTATATGTTATGCATTAAGAGGATTTTCTTGTCAAAGGGGGAATAACCACCCTCAAGGAACCCACACGTGTGAGTTCCTAAACGTCTAGTTTATTCCCCAGAGATCGCGTCGTATATACATTGGAAAAAAGGGTGTACAAGGAAGGCATCCATTCGGCTACGCTTCGTTCTTCGAAGATATAAGAAGATGAACAAGACCCAGGGTTAAAATAGAAAGTGGAGTATTTAATTACCAAGACTAACAAACAAACAAACAAACAAACAAATATTAATGAATCTATGAAGGACAGAATGTCCTGTCAATCAAAATATTTCTTTAATGTGTTGAATGGTGCCTGTTAATTGTCAGTCAAATTTAACAGTTCATATGAGAGAGAGCAAGCAAGTTAAATGCGCAAACCTTATTTGGACTTAGATGGCAGTCTTTTCTGTTTTTTCTTTTTTTTTCTTTTTTTTTTTAGGGGAGTCTTCATATTCGAGGTCCTTCTTCGTCTCTTTTAATCGGGAATATTGCCGCTTTTCCATTCTTAAGCCTTGTAACTTATCATCTATGGCTTTTATTTAGTGTCAAGGGCTGGCTGGCTGATTGGCTTATTTCTGCCCAACTTGCAGAAAAGGAGTGTCTGTCGACTTTTCAGCAGGATCCACATGGCGCTGTGCCCACACGAGAATTGAATTCTTTTCTCTTACCCTTTTTGGGTTGAGTTTTACTTCCACCTCCAATCTGACCTTTTTTTTCTTCGATTCGCTATTGTTAGCTTGTGGGTTCGCCTCGAGGTCATTTTGCGTTCATTGCTTCGTCTACTCTTTGTTTGTCTTCTCTCTCTCTCTCCCTCTCTCTCTCTAAAACACCATATATGTGGAGCAGAAGTAATAGGGCAGTCAATAATATTGTTATTGATTGCTCCACCCTAGAGTGCATACTAACTTTCTGGCCGTGTCAATGGTGCTTAGAATATACCGACTGAATCATCTGAAAGGTAATATCCCTCTCTCTGCTACCCACTAAAAAAGGGATATCCTGGATATGACCCTAAACTACATCCACCCATCTCTCTCTTTATTCTCTCTCTCTCTCTCTCTCTCTCTCTCTCTCTCTCTGTATCACTTATGGATCCAAGATGTTCAACAATTCAGAAACATGTTTTGTGTCTTATTTGTTATTAGTACATTTACAGCTAAATAAATAAAAGAAGACAAAGTAAACATTTTTTAAGTGTGCTTTGCCACGATTATTAAACCAAAACTATGTTAGTGAATCTGCTCTTATTTTTTCATGTGTGCATGTCCGTATCTTTATATAGGTTGTAGTTGTTGTCGTCAGGATTGTGTATAATTTCTGGTTTGTATGTTTGAATGGCTACATTTCAAAGCATGTTGAAAGAAACATACACATAAATATACATAGTGAGTCTCAAAACATAGTGAGTCTCAAAACAGATGTAACCCATACTGTGACAAGAAACTCCATGTCAGCTGGTGTGAGTTTATACTTGATCTGGATTCTGTAGTGGTACAGCTGAGCAACGATGCACGTGAAAGACCAAGTTCTTGGGAATGTCTTCGGTGGGTCTTTTTCGGATTCCTTCTGACAGAATCTCTTACAGTATCCACATTGGCAGGGCATCTTGCAGACAACTTTCTGCCAGATCTGAGATTTTCTGTCTTCTAGTTGAGGCTGTTTACTGACCCTGTGGGTTGAAATTTGTATACCCAACGATAAATTTGGCTTTTCTGGGGATAATTGTTAAAGTTAAACTTCCTGCGAAATTTTTCTTGCACAGTTTTGAATGATTTTGTCTCCAAATAATCAGTGACTCAAATTATTTTTTTCTTTCTTGTTCAAGGCATTGTGATCGGGGATTAATAGTTGTTATAGTATACAATTTTCAGATTTTAAACAAAAACGAACACAACCTTATTATTAGTAGAATTATTAGCAGTCACATGGGTCCTATGTATATTGAGACACACTGTATATATATATATATGTATGTATTTATATGAATATGTTTATGCATGTGTTTCTAAATATGTATACATCAATTTCGAATATGAGGAGGAATATATTTGTGGGTCTGTTTGTGTATATTTCGTGCGTATGTCGGTGTATGTATAGGTCTGTTTGTTGTATATGTGGGGGATTCTGAAGTATATATATATATATATATATATATATATATATATATATATATATAATCTGTGTATGTCTTATCTATTGGTATTTTTCTGCATCAATGTCTGTCTGTGTACGTGTGGGTGTGTAGTAGCTTTGTGTCCGTGCTTTTTTCAGTGTTTCTCAATAATTTTTCTGTCTTTCAGATGTGTAGGGAAATTGT
Organism: Sepioteuthis lessoniana; assembly: GCA_963585895.1. Taxonomy (NCBI): domain Eukaryota; kingdom Metazoa; phylum Mollusca; class Cephalopoda; order Myopsida; family Loliginidae; genus Sepioteuthis; species Sepioteuthis lessoniana. The sequence goes on along the minus strand of OY757925.1, from coordinate 63,886,746 downwards.
TCTGTTTAAGCCTGTGTATATGTTCTGGAATGAGTGTCTTTATATATATACATATATATATATATATATATATATGTGTGTATATTCGTGTTGATATCCGTGTGTTTCAGTGAGTTTCTGTCTGTTTGGTGAATATGTGTGAGGCAGTTTGGATTGTGTATGAGCGTGCACCCATTCGCGCGTGGGTTTTTCGTGAAAGAAAGACCAAGAGGTTTTGACACAGAGAAAGAAGATTCAGTCTACCTCAACTCATCCACAGCTCCCATACATCAAAGGATTTTTGCCCCCCACACCTCATATATTTTTGTCTTTTATTTATTTATTTTTTTTGACATTTTGTACATGTGTATGTGATCTTCTGTGCCCAACTTGTCTCCGTCTGACAACATCTATTATAGAGGGGCTGGCTTGAGGCGAGCGATTTGTTCACCAGGCGTGAACAGGCATGATGTGCGTATGCTCCAAGCGTCGATAATCAAGTTGAACATGTCCCCCGACTAAAGATGGGGTCACCTGGGTAAAAAGATGACAATAAACAATAAAATAGTTCAAGTTAACGAAGTTTGAAAATGAGCTTACTCATACACACACACACACACACACAAACAAACGCTCTCAAATCAACCGACATAAAACGAAACACATTTACATCCATACTGAGACTCTCAATTTAGTCTAAATTTATTTCGGAACCTTCAGTAACAAGATGTTAGCAAACCTCACCGGCAACTTCAATCGTCTCAGTGGGAGCCCCACAGACCTGTAGTAGCAATTTGGGTTCATAAGAGTCGGTGACTAAAATTAATAAGCAAGAGGGGGGGATTTAGAAGCAGAGTGCAAATTTGTATATCTTCATCAGTAAAATGATTGAATGATTGATTTATTCATTTTTGAACGAAAAAGAAAAATGTTGAAGTGAGATGAGAAGAAAAAAAAGAAATGAAATCTAAGAGCAAATATATCACGTAAATAACAACAGTCATTGATTAATTGATTGATTTTAACGGTATATAAACTCACCAAGGGTTATTTTTTGCCGAGAAGTTTGGGCAACGCGTTCATTGAAAATCAAACTTAATAGTAATAGTCTACAACCAGAAACCTCGGACAAATGCACCACTGAAAGCGACCAGTATGTGCATGTGGGAGAATGTGTTATTATGGGTACGTGTGGACGATAGGATAAGAAAGAAAGAAAGAAAGAAAGAAAGAAAGAAAGAAAGAAAGAAAGAAAGAATATCTAAATATAAGAAAGAAAGAAAGAAGGAAGGAAAGAAAGAACTGTCGGAACTGAAAGAAACAAAAAGAAATTAAGCACTGTAGGAAAGGATAGAAAGAAAAAAAGAACTGTTGTAAAAGAAAGAAAGAAAGAAAGAAAGAAAGAAAGAAAGAATTGTAGAGAAAGAAAGAAAAGAGAAAGAAAGAAAGAACTTTCGTAAAAGAAAGAAAGAAAGAAAGAAAGAAAGAAAGAAAGAAAGAACTGTAGGAAAAAAGAAAGAAAAAAGAAAGAAAGAACTGTAAAGAAAGAAAGAAAGAAAGAAAGAAAGAAAAAAGAAAGAAAGAAAGAAAGAACTGTATGTGAAAAAAAAAGAAAAGGCGTCTATGTTGAAAACGAAAAAACCCGAAAAAAGCTGCACGAAGCCCCAAACAACCAAGTTTGTCGATCAAAAGCAAAGTTGGAGTGGTGTGGTAAGGGAACTCATCGAGCAGGGGACAGAGTCGAATGAACGGGGGCCGCGGGTAATGACAACATCCATTGTTGTCAGAAAAAGTGGGTATTCGTGTGCTTGCCGTGCCTCGTCAGTCAGAACAGCGGAAAGTTGATGAGTGCCGCCCTCTGGTGAGATGTCATTACAATTCAAAGTCCTGTGAGCGACTGAAAAACGCCTAGTATTTCGAGGACGCTTGGGTGTCAGATCGTGTGGCCCAACTGAATACAGGCGAGACTCTCTCTTTGTTGAGAGTACACTGCGGTAGTGTCGAGTATACTATTTGCCTCGTCTTCCCGTTAGAGGCAGATTTCGGAAAAAAGAGTTGGGGGTCGATTTTCAAGCGAAGACGTTAGATGAAATTGCAGTTCCTTTTTTTTTTTTCTTTAATTCATTTTTTAAAAATTCAGACACTGTCTGAACATACATCAAAAAAGTACTAGGAGTACACAGAAAATAAAGATTTAGATAGTGGTGGTATTACAGTAGAGGGGAACCTACCTGGTAATTATTAATAATGCTGTTTGTATAAATCTAAAGACGTTAAAAGCAACAGAATGGGACACAAGGTCATTTTGTTTAAAATTTTTTTAGCCTTCTCTTGTTCCAAAGTCAAAAAAGCATTCTCTTTCTCACTATTAACTCATAGCTAGGGGTAAGAAGAGGAGAACAGAGGCTCTGGTGTTTCTCAAAGGCATTAACAAATAAATTTTGTCGTTGAGCGGCAATCTGACAAAATGACGTCTGAAGGGAGGTTCATTGAATCCCTCCACGAAGAAAGAAATTGTGCTAATTGATATTCTTTTCTTTTTTTGGTCTTTTTCCATCTATCTATCTATCTATCTATCTATCCCAGCCTGTTCATCTTAATCTAGTCCTTTCTATGTATGTATGTATGTATGTATGTATGTATCTATCTATCTATCTATCTATCTATCTATCTATGTCTGTTCTTATCTATCTATCTATCTATCTATCTATCCCAGCCTGTTCCTCTTAATCTAGTCCTTTATATGTATGTATGTATGTATGTATGTATCTATCTATCTATCAATCTATCTATCTATCCCAGCCTGTTCATCTTATTCTAGTCCTTTGTATGTATGTATGTATGTATGTATGTATCTATCTATCTATCTATCTATCTATCCCAGCCTGTTCATATTAATCTATCTATCTATCTATCTATCTATCTAACTATCTATCTATCTATCTGTGTGTGCTAATCCATCTATTTCATGATATGCGATTCTATCCATTTATCTATCTGCTTATCAGTCTATCTGTCTCAGTCAGTGTTTTTTTACCTATCTATCTATCTATCTATCTATCTATCTATCTATCTATCTATATATCTATCTATCCCAGCCTGTTTATCGTATTCTAGTCGTATGTATGTATGTATGTATTTACTGGACATTGGCATAATGGTAAGAGTGTTCGCCAATGGCCCGGGAGACCAGGGTTCAATCCCAGGTCGAGTCATACCAAAGACTCGGAAATGGTACTTGATGCTACCTTGCTTAACACACAGCATTATAAGGTAAGGATCAAAGAGTAAAGCAGAGCTATCCAGGAAAAGGAGTAGAGCCCTCCCGCTCACCTTGGTGCAGTAGCTATCGAAAAGGGAGCCTTCGGGTCACCCTCAACTACTATGTATGTATGTATGTATGTATGTATGTATGTACTTGTTAATTGATATGTAGAAATTGAATCTGACATGAAAATACTAACATTGATAAATAGACCCAACCAGATTGAGATAGATAGATAGATAGATAGATATTTTATGACATTCAACCGGACGATCATAGTGATTGACAGATATAAACCGTCATTATTGGCTCATCAAATTTTGTTTGATGCCCCATTTTATTGAATAGACAGCTTGTGACTTGAATCAACTGCTGAAAACGAACATTCTATCCACAGCACTGCGATGCAATAGGGTGCTTTTTTGCGGTAATGTTACACACACACACACACACACACACACACACACATATATATATATATATATATATATATATATATATATATATATATATATATATATATAAGCTGAATGCAGCAGACTCTTAATCCTAGCTTAGGTTATTCTAATCCTGTGGCCACGTAATAAGATCCATTTGTATCGTCCCGACTCACTCCGCCTACAAAGGCAGCTATCAAAAGAAGTCTGGTGACAAAGGAACGTTAATCACGCATTTCTCGCCTTCAAGGCAAGTAGGCTGGGTGATTCATATGATGCCAGGTGGTCCCTACTGGCATAGCGTGGGGCGGAATTGTGGAAGAAAAAGGGATTGTCCATCCAGACGTTGACCTAACAAGTGCTGCCTTTGAGAGTATAACCCAATGATTAGAACAAAGACTTTTGTTTATATCACCAGTTTCATTATCATTTTACAATTTTAGCGGGTGACTTAACCACTTACCTATCAGGAACGCGCGTGTCAAATGTAGATTTGGTTTGATTTATTTGTTTGAAGGCATATCAACCCTTTATGGGCTACCTAATGTTGTTATTTGATTTATTTGTAAACGTTTGATTGTAAAAGTAAGTAAAGTTGGCGACTGTAGTCGAGGGTGACCTGAAGACTCCCTTTTCAATAGCTACTGCGCAGAGGTGTAGAGGAGGGTACTGCTCTTTTCCTTTGATTTCTCCACTTTAACCTTGATCCTCACCTTATGGTGCTGAGTGTTAAGCAAGGAGGTGTCAAGTACCCTTTTTTGAGTTTTTAGTATGACTTGACCAAGGATCGAACCCTGGTCTCCTGAGCCATTGGTGAACGCTATACCCACAAGCCAATCTGTTTCTGTAAATTTGTTTAACAGCATATAAACTCTTTATGGGTTGTTTAATGCCAAAATTTGATTCATCTATGTTTGATTATAAAAGAAGGGACAGAGAGAGAGACAGAGAGAGAGAGAGAATGAAGAAGAGGAGAGGAGAACCAGAAAGGCTTTGTTTGGTTTGGTTTACTTTGTTTAACGGCATATCAAATTATTATGGGTAATTAAATACTATCATTTGATTCATTTGTAAAAGTTTGATTGCAATCATAAATATTCAATAGAATTTTTGTTGTTGTTATTTTTCAATGGTATATAAACTTTTTATGTGTTATCTAAAGCCGAAATTTGGTTACTTGTAATTACTTATAATTGTTTGATTGTTGCAATTTACTAAGCACTTTGCTTAGATGTGGCCCAAGGCCGAATGAATGGGTCACCGAATGAGACTCGAACTCACTCGTGTTTATTTGATTGTAATCATAAAGATATTTCCAATATTTTTCAGTTCCTTTTTTTCCTAATCATCCTTTAAGTATCAATAATAATTTGTTTGCACAGTTATATGGTATCAATTATTCCCGTCTAAAAGAAATCATTTGCACGTAGTAGATGCAAGTATTTTCCAGTATTCCTATCCAATAGCAAAATCTGTACTTAATTATTTATTTGTCTGTGCTTCTCTATCAATCTATCTAGCGCGCTAGTTAGTTATCTACTTGCTTATAAATATGGAGAAACTGAATCAGACATGAAAACATTAACATTACTATTTCATTTTATTGAATTGCGTTTCAAAGTAAAAGTTTTTATGGTATTGCAATTAATTTAGAGGGCTGTTGCAATGTGAAATAATAATTATTGGAGTCTGATTAATTTCAAAGTAAGAATCTTTATTGTATTGCAATTATTTAGAGGGCTGTTGCAATGCGAAATAATAATTATTTAAGTCTAATTAATTTAAACTAATAGTTTTTTTATTGTATTTCAATTAATTTAGAGGGTCGTTGCAATGCGAAATAATAATTGTTTGAGTCGAATTAATTTAAAATGAAAGTTTTCATTGTATTTCAATTAATTTAGAGGGTCGTTGCAGTGCGAAATGATAATTATCTGAGTCTAATTAATTTTAAAATAGAAGTTTTTATTGTATTACAATTAATTTAGAAGTCAATGCGAAATAATAATTATTCGACTCTATTTAATTTCAAAATAAAAGTTTTTTATGGTATTGCAATTAATTTAGAGGGATGTTGCAATGTGAAATAATAATTATTGGAGTCTGATTAATTTCAAAGTTAGAATCTTTATTGTATTGCAATTATTTAGAGGGCTGTTGCAATGCGAAATAATAATTATTTGAGTCGAATTAATTTGAAATGAAAGTTTTTATTGTATTTCAATTAATTTAGAGGGTCGTTGCAATACGAAACAATAATTATCTGAGTCTAATTAATTTTAAAATAGAAATATTTATTGTATTACAATTAATTTAGAAGTCAATGCGAAATAATAATTATTTGAGTCTAATTAATTTCATATTAAAATTTTTTACTTTGAAATTATTTTGACTTAAATAATTATTATTTCGCATTGAAAAAGCCCTTTAAATTAATGCAATACAATAAAATGAAATAATTTGTGCAATGCTTCAAGCAAATTACAAAATAAGATTAATATATCCAATAGCAATAGTTTTCTAGAAAATATAAGGTTTCAAATAACTAATAATAGCCAAAGATAAAAATAATAATGATAGCGTCAGGAAACTAATCTTCATATGAATGCCTATATAACGCGACTGAAGTTAGAACTCGCGTACTTAAAGGCCACAGTGCAGCACCTTTGCCATTACGCCAATGGGACACAACAAAATATTAATCGTGAAATTGAAAATCATGACATGAACAAAGCAAAAATGACAAAACCAAGTGATATACGAAAAGAAATCGGTATTAGTTTCAAACACAGCCTCAAGACGACTTCGAAATCTCCTTCAAGCCGTTCCGACTCTCTCCTCGTTTAAATTGCTAAATGTGGCAGTTATCATTGCCTTCAGTTCCTCTTTGGTGTTGCACGGAGTTTTGTTTGTTTTTTTGCTCACCTCTACTTCACATATAATAATCAGAGCGTCTGCAATCTCGAGAGTTAGGCGACGAGACGTTAAAGGTGATGTGGTCGTAGAAATTTTCTCACAATCAGGATTGAGTTCCCTTGCTTGTTTAGCATTTCACAGGGTCATTTTGCTTGACGCGGGGTCTTCCAGCAGCCACCTTCTCGATTCAGAGCAGCACTACTTTATCTAGACACTTGATTTAGTTCTCCGTGTGGAGTCTGAGGCTATATGGGACAATGAATGGAAGATTAATGTCACCCTCGCTAGTGACCAACCTAACAACCACGATGTGGACTGGGCTTTTAATTTTCATCAGTGTGAGTATGAATCTCCGTAGATTTACAGCTAAATATGGTGAAATCTTCATATTTGAGCTTCTGGCACGAATGCCAAACAGTAGAGCATGCCGTTTTCAAGTTTACATCTGACTGTTTGAAAAGTATTGAATGGAATAGTTAGTGTTAAATGGTATTACTTGTAACAACTTCACTGTGTGCAAAAAATCGATCAATATAGAATAGATTTTATTTTGTTTATAGCAATAATTAAAACCATTCAACAAAGTAGAAACTAAAGCAATACTATTCTGCAGTCAAATTTACTTTAAATTATTTAAAAGAGCAATTACCTCCAAACTATTCACTAATGAATTCTGTATACCTATTTAAATATGTGCAAAAATATGACCAATGTTAACTTGTTACTGTTGCATAGCAATAATTGAAGCCATTAACTGTGTGCAAAGAAATGAACTCACGCTCGTTGAAAAATGTCATCATCAAATGTGTTCCCAAATCATATATATTTAATATATATGAGTAATTGGGATTTAGCATTGGATAACTGAAACCTTTAATATACAACAAAACAAAACAAAATAATAACGGGGGTGTAACGGTTAAAGCCAAGGAAATCGTAGTACACGAGTTCGAACTCCAGCTGCTCTATTACGTTCACTTTCGAAAAAATAACTTTGGAAAAGTTATCATCATCATCATCATCATCATGTGCCGCTAGCACGGATATCCCTGACCCTCTCTCATCACTTCTCCTTATCGTTCATCGCCTCTGGCAGGTCTTCAGGGCTACATCCCGTATCCTCACATCACTGCTGAATGTATGTTCGAGCTGGTCGTCTTGATTTTGCTCGGCCATATGTGGAGGTCCATAGGAGTACATCACTTATGAGCTCATCTCTGCTTCTCCAGCAGTGTCCTGCATGTCTGTTTCGTCTAGCTTGGATAGTTTTCGTGATGGGAGGCAGGTAGCGGTATAGTTGGTGCCTTGTGGAGTGTTGCCGCCAGGACTTGTTCAATATTGCTCGCAGCGTTCTTGTGTAATTGCCGTCTAGCCTCTTTTCCAGCCGTTTAGTTAGCGTCCAAGTAGTGCATCCATACAACAGTATCGATACGACCGCTGCCTGGAAGAAACTGCGTTTCATTTTATCGGTCAGGTCTGATTTCCATATGATTGATAGCTTATCGATAGCTGTCTATACCTTCTTTAACCGCGTGTCGATGTCTTTTTCGGTTGATGAGCGCTGGGAAAGGTATAATCTCACTTATCCTCCTATCAATGGGTTAAATACTACCACTGCTGTTCTTCTAGAAGGGTGACTTTGGCATCCAGCAAAGTTTGATATGTCATTAAACAAAGAAACCAAACCCAACCAAATCATAACTTCATTCTAAAATCGAAGAGAATTTTGTTGAAAATAAACTAAGTTTGGTGACTTTACAAAATAAGCAACCCTCGTTCGGCTATCTTATGCCGAAATTCGTCTTTATGTTTCTACAATTAATTACATGGCTTCAAGTAATTAATTATCAGTATAACTTGTAAACAATTATAGCCTTTATTAACAACTATTAATATAAATATTGCAGACAATTATGTGGTTTCAAGCAAGTATTTACTCATCGGCCCCCGTCCAATCAAGTGTATCTCTGCAGAGGCGTAAGACCTCCCTCCCCAATGAGTGTACTGGATATGACTCTCAACAGCACTGAAACCATTTAACTGTATGCAAACAAATGAGCTTTGTTTCGTTTAAGAATATTACCACAAGAATATGCGCTAACAAATCATATATAAATATATATATGTATATATAGAGAGAGAGACAGAGAGAGAGAGAGGGAGAGAGAGATTGGACAAAATAATGGAAACACCACGAAATTCAAAGCAAATCTATTTTAATATGGGTTTTCTGCTAACAGCCCACCCGCGAAAACTGGCTTTGTACTGCTTCCTTCTCTCAGATTTTGAGGAAACTGGATTCCCGAGATGGTCATTAAGCTCTGGCTGTAATTTTCAGAGCTGTATTCTTGCGATCCATCCAAACAATCTGCGAAAGAGTTCGACAGTTCCTATCTGACAGATTTCACTTTTAACCATAGTTTTGTTTCAGTGAGGAGGTTTTTCCTTCCTTCTCAAATGCTGTCCTTATTTTCGAGACAGTACACAAAATAATTCAGCGGTTTTTGTTACACTAGTGCCTGCCACGCAAGCACCAATAATCTGACCTCTTTTAAAGTCCGATGGATCAGCCATTTCAATGAATTTTGATAAATTACTTCTGATGATATCTGTACAAAACAATAATTTTAGTTAACTAAGACGAGAAAAATTCATAATAAATCAAAAAGCATCAAAATAACCGACTTTTGACAGTTTTATAAGAGTTTTAAAATTATGCTACTAAGATTCTAGGTGCTTCCATTATTTTGTCCTACTATATATATATATATACTTGTGCTTGAAGCCAGATTAAACACAGAGGAGGTATATATATATATATATATATATATATATATATATATATATATATATATATGTGTGTGTGTGTGTGTGTGTTTGAAGCCTACAGTTAAACACGGAGGAGGTTCTACTCTGGTTTGGGGCTGTTTAACTACAAATGGCGTGGGTGATTTGGACAGAATTAATGGAATAATGAATGAGGAGAGATATGGGCAAATTCTGATTCACCAGGCAATCCCTTCTGTTAAGCGTCTAATTGATAATGGTTTCAGTTTCCAGCAGGAGAACGATCCCAAGCAGAGTGTACTAAAGGTAAAACGTTATTTAGAACAAAAGGAACAATCAGATGTTCAAGTTATGAAAATGGCTTCCTCAAAGTCCAGATTTGAATATCATCGAGTCTTTGTTGGATTTCTTGAACCAAAAAAAGGTTGAAAAGCAACTAAAATCAAAAGAATATCAGTCGCAAGTCCTCCAAGACGCTTAGAAAAATATACATATGGAATATATTATCAAATTACAATTTAGAATCCCAAAAAGAATAAATGATTTTTAAGTCATTAAATGCGATAAACATAAAAAAATTCATCTTAATTATCAATTTCGGCTCATTGGATTAATGGGTAGAGTGTTCGCCAATGGTCTGGGAGACCTCGGTTCAATCCCTGGTCACGTCATACCAAAGACTTTAAAAATGGAACTAGATACCTCCTTACTTAACACTCTGGCAATATAAGGTACATATCAAGGGTAAAGTGGAGCAATCCAAGGAAAGGAGTAGCGCCCTTCACTACACCTCGGTGTAGTAGCTATTGAAAAGGGAGCCTCCTGGTCGCCCACTTTACTTACTTTTACTATATCATTATATAATATGATTGAATATCAGTTTTTTTAATTCCCTTCAATACTATATGAAATTTTTGCAAGGATTTTAAACATGTCAAAATCTTTTGCACAATATATATATATATATATAAAGATTTTAATAAGCGATTGAGGATGAATAAAATCATCATCATGTCGTGCCGCTAGCATGGATATCCCTGACCCTCTCTCGCCACTATCCCTGACCCACTATCGCCCTATCGTTCATCGCCTCTGGCAGGTCTTCAGGGCTACATCCCGTATCCTCACATAGCTGCTGAATGTATGTTCGAGCTGGTCGTCCTGTTTTCGCCCGGCCATATGTGGGGGTCCATAGGAGTACATCACTTATGAACTCGTCCCTGCTTCTCCAGCAGTGTCCTGCATGTCTGGTTCGTCTAACTTGGATAGTTCTAGTGATGGGAGGCAGGTGGCCGTATAGTTGGTGCCTTGTGGGGTGTTGCCGCCAGGACTTGTTTAATATTGCTCGCAGCCACTCTGTGTGAAAAAATGATTCATATCGAATCGAGTTATAAGCGTTATTTAGCAATAATTTAAACCATACAACTGTAGAAACAATAGCAATACCAAACAAATTTGCTCAAAATTATTCGATACGGGTGTGCGAAAAAATTAGTTCGAACTCTTCATTTTCTTTCCTTTTTTTTCTCGGTATACACTGCTGATGAGACCTAATACGGTCGAAACAATTGTCCAATGTTTTTGTATGTTATACGTAAGTGTTCGCCGGATTTTCTGGTCATGGTTATTCAATTCACAAACCTCTAACTTTTTTTGAAAAAAAAAATACGTATAAACTATGTGTGTAAAAAATGACTTATGATAAATTCTGTTAAATAGAAAAGCATGAAACCATTTTAAGTGCATGGGTTACTTAACGCAGGTATTCACGCGCACGCACGGAGCGGACGTATCACTCAGAGATGTCACAATAGCCCAGATGGGAAACGGGGCTAGAGAGTGCGAATAATGTCACACACTGGAAGCGCGCGCAGAGGATTTTGTGGATTTTGAAGAAAGTCAGTTGAGTTGAGAACTAGACACCGAACGAGAAGGGTCGACTTTTGGGGTTCGCTAAGGCGAGACGTATTTGCACGTTACGGGCACCGCACGAGATGGGGGTGCAGATGGAAAAGCCAGAATAGAAAGAATATGTATCTCTCTCCTTATGTCGAAGAACCTTTAAACTCAAAGGTAATTAAAAGTTTCGTACCTGAACTAAGAAGTCGTAAATGTTTTTCGTGTTTCGGGATTCCTATGTTCTATATATATATGTTACGAACATTCTATGTACATTTCAATATTCATGTATGGCTATGTTACAGAAATAAAATGAACTCAGGATCGTTTGGAAAATGTTAACAGGTGCCCGTGGTGTAGTCGTCATCGTCGTAGGAAATGGACACGGCGACACGAGTTCAAATCCTCAACGAGACTGATTGCATTTCACATAGCACTAATACCCTTGGGGAAGGTATGAATCCAATTATTCTCCCTCCAGCTATGGGTAAATAGGAGGACGGACTAGGTTCTTCAGCCTTGGTTAGGCAACTAGTCTAGGAGAAGGAAAACTCTGAATTCAAACCTGTTAAACTCCGCTTAAAAATTGACCTTGTGTCATATCCTGCCCGAGCGGAGGGGTTGGTTAATAGTAGCAATAAAACATATCTACAATTCATATGTTTAATGTATATGTATAGAATATTTGGCTAATAAATAACCTGCAATGGCCGATATGCCATAAACCCAAACTAAACCAAACTAAACTAATAATAAAACTTTTAAAGAATTCTACATTCAAGTATTTATTTTTAACCAACCACTCCGTAAGAGCAGGGTGTGACACAAGGTCAATTTTTTAAACGCAGTTTAACAGGTTAGAATTCTAAGTTTTCCTTTCCCTAGGTTAACGAGCCCAGTCTACTCTACTGTTTTACTTGAAGGGAAAATAGTTGAATTCGTACGTTTTTGAAGGTTATTAAAGCGATGTAAAATGTAAACAGCCCTGCCAAGCTTTTGAACTCGTGTCACTATTTTCAACGACGATAAGTATTTCACCTCGAACGCTTTTTATTCTTAATACCGGTGAAGTCCCGCGGTGTGGTAGCTAATTCTAGTATTCTTTATCCAAATTATTTTTGCACAGTTATATAGTTTCAAGTATACCTTTCTAATACAGGATGTCTCAATATACGTGTGTCCCATGTGACTGCTAATAACTCTACTAATAATAATCATGTATTTTCAGATTTGAAAATAGTATACAATAACAACAATCAATCTTCGATTACAATGCATTGAACAAGAATGGAAAAATATCTTGCGTCACTACTAATTTGGAGACAAAATCATTCAAAACTGTCTCAAAATAGATGCAACCTATTGATATGATAATGATTTATTACTGTGACAAGAAAATCAAAAATAACATAGCAAAATTTTTCAGGAAGTTTAACTTAAGAATTATCCTCAGAAAAGCCAAATTTATTGTTGAGTACACAAATTTCAAGCCTCAGGATCAGTAAACAACCTCAACTAAAAGGCAGAAAATCCCAAATCTGGCAGCAAGTTGACTGCAAGATGTCCTGACAATGAGGATTCGGTGAGAGATTCTGCTGAAAAATTCCCTCCGAAGACGATCCCAAGAACATTGTTTTTCACGTGCACTATTAGATAAAGTCAATCAGTTTCTACCCTTGTCATCTGGTTTGACCTTTCTGAAGTAATATGATTGCTTTTTAAGACTCAGATGAAAGATGACTTGATGCAATACAAAGAAAAAGGTGATTTCTCAGTGTTCCGAGCACCAGAACTAATGTTATACTTATAAAACCTTTTTTTACGGTGAGGGTGAGGGTGCTAACAACCTTCTGCAGGGAGTGCAGAAGTGACTTCAAACTCCACAAAGCATCAAATGTGGATGCTTTTAAATATCGAACCAAGGAGACTTTCTTTTTTTTCTTTGGTTGAAGGGGTTGTACTCTCTCCGTAGGTGATGCAGTCGGTGTATTCTACGCCCCGTTGACTGACTGGATATAATATTTAACCTGATGAGTTTAAAGGGGCCTAATGTATATTTTGTGGATATCTATTTCTGTGTTTATTCCCGGCAGAATCTCAGCTTTTAAAAAATCTATTTATTCTTCTTTTCCGCGAACCCTTTTCATCGAGAAAAGAGAAACTTGTCTTCTATAAAAAGTAATCTTTATCATCACTTGACATAAATGTACTCTGTTCGTCTAAAAACCAACCAGCCGTGGGGAGGCTCGCGTGATGGTTACATTAGCACTGACAACATCAAAGATTCCTGGCCAGCAAACCCGGGTTAACCTGGACCCACCAAATACGCACCAGGGTTCTCTTTCAGACCCAGTCATTAAATAAGCTTGTTTGGAATACGATACAGATTCAAACAAAGATATAACGGTACATGCCTACATAAGAATGAACATATTCTTACCTTTCCTTTTTAATTTC
>OY757925.1:63865506-63870506 GCA_963585895.1 Sepioteuthis lessoniana | reverse complement strand
CAGTGGGTAGAGTGTTCGCCAATGATCCGGGAGGCCTGTGTACAATCCCAGGTCGTGTCATACCAAAGACTTTAAAAATGGTACTTAATACCTCCTTGCTTAACACTCAGCAATATATGGTACGTATCGAGAGTAAAGTGGAACAATCCAGGGAAAGGAGTAGCACCCTCCCCTACACCTCGGTGTAGTAGCTATTGAAAAGGGAGCCTTTTGCTCGCCCTCGACTACGGTCGCCAACTTTACTATATATATATATATATATATATATATACACCATTATAGATAGATTGATAGATATAACATACTATATATATATTATGATTAGAATTTGACACAAAGGTGTTTAATTAGTACAACTCAGTGCTCCGTGCACAAGAATGCAGAGAAATATCCCAATATTTCAACTATAAAAAAGAATAGATTAGGATGAAACCTCATAACGCTGAGTTCCACGTAACTTATCGTCAGATAAACCTGCACCTCAACTGATTCGTGAGTTTTTAACCTAATACATTGTTAAAATAATGTGGCTTACTTTCTTTGTTTAATGACCTACCAACTTTGTGGGTTATTTAATGCCAAAACTATCAATGCAGCAGAACAGCTGTGATATTATTCAACCTATAGCTGCAGATATAAGGGAGCACATGCCTTTATGAAGACTATTCGTCTGAAAGTGAACGTAATAGTGAGACTGGTATTCGAACTCGTTTACCGTGATGTCACGAGCCTGCACGTTAACCTTTACTCAATTCCAAAATCTTGTGAGGGCATATATTTATGGATGTGTGGTTGGTTTGCTTTTGGTTTGGTTCGGTTTTATGGCACATCAACCATTGTAGGTTATTTAATACCAAACCTTTTTTTTACATATAAACAGTTATATTTCAAACAATTCACTTTAGCATAAGTACACAGGTTCAAAGTCAAAAACAGTTGCATCTTGAACATTTCAGTTTCTCACAAGTACACAGTTTTAATGCAAAAAACTGTTCTGTTTCAATCATTTCAGTTTAGCGCAAGTACAAAGTTTGGTTCTATTTGACCCATACATTGGGCCCTATCAGGTGCAACCACTCTGGGCTAGAGGAGACCTGGGAGCGATAGTAATAAAGGAGTACTCCGCATTCCCCAAAGCTCCAGCATTACTAAAACCTCACTATCAGATTTTTTAATTTCATTAGCAGGACACTCGTTGGGGGTGGGGTCTTACCATTCGGCAGAGAAGCAGTCAGTGTATTCTACAGTCTCAGCCGAATGTGCAAATGTATGAATGGGGGTATGGTTATATCTAATTTTATTTTCGGCTTTATATGACATAAGAATTGCGAAGTTCATCTTTTGAAAATAGAAATTAAATCGACTTCGAAAGAATGAAGTTTTTTTTTTATTAAGTCTTGTTTTTATAATTCTTCCACTGTTTTAAAAGATTTTTTATATAGAATTTCCTTCCAACAGAACGTAACTCCATCTAATACAAAGTTTTTCCATATACATTCATTCCTCAATTTACGAACACTCACTTTCCGAATTGCCGATTGAAACGAATTATTTCGTAAGGGCGAAGTACACACACACACACACACACGCATGTATATGTATATATATATATAGACATTTACAATCACGCATTGTCTTGGCCACCATAAATCAAATAATTTTTATGACCTAAAGTATCCATTACAGCTTTGTTATTTCCATTTGAAAGTCTTTTCTTTCTTTCTTTCAAGTTATATATTGTTTTGTCTGTTTTGGCGCGATGAATTACGATCCTGTTTTACTGAGTGACACCCACCAACGTTTCTCCTGATAACAATACAAGCGCTTCCATGATTACAAGGTGAACCCAATGCTTAACCGGAAGGTGGCGGAAGTCAACTGTACATAATGGCCGACATTTAAAGACCTCCCCGACTGTAAATTTGGCGTCCTGAAAACCACGGATATAAGTAAAAACATTACATCAAACGATTTGATCGATGTTTTTACAGTATTTTTTTTTTTACCTGGCCTCATATATTATATATTTTCATGAACTTTTAACATTATCATTCGTTTTCTGTTGTCGATATCAAACACTTTATTCAACGTGATCTGTCTATCTACAAAGGTATATAAATGAATACAGTATCACATACACGCACACATGATTACATAAATATACGTATATAAGTACACACACACACACACATATATATATATATATATATAGAGAGAGAGAGAGAGCGAGTGATAGATAGATAGATAGATAGATAGATAGATAGATAGATATGTATATTAAAAGATACTAATATAGAGATATATGTATTGTTTCTCTCAATATCTTAATATTCTCCCTTTTATGTTTAGATTGACCGCTTTCTTTTTTACCAAGTTGGTATTATTATCAAAATTTATAATCAGTTACATACACACACGTGCACACACACGTGCACACACATACACACACACACACACACACATATATATATATATATATATATTGACCGGGCCATTGGGCTAATGGGTAGAGTGTTCGCCAATGGCCCAGGAGACCTGGGTCCAATCCTAGGTCGAGTCATTAAAAATGGTACTTGATACCGCCTTGCTTAACACTCAGCATTATAAGGTACGTATCGAGAGTAAAGTGGAGTAATTAAAAGAAAAGAGTAGCACCCTCCCCTACACCTCTGTGTAGTAACTATTGAAAAGGGAGCCTTCTAGTCGCCCTCGACTACGGTCGCAAACTTTACTTATGAATACGTGGAGTGTCTAAAAAGCAATGGGACTGCCGCCAAGCAATTGATTTCAATTCAAAACAACTAACTACATAGTTCCCCCTTCAGTTAATCCCCAACGAGTCAAATGCATGTTCTTGTCTTCCTCTGTCACGTTTTTGTACGCTGCTGGATGAATTCTTCTGGGATATCCCACGTTATGGCGCTTTTGATGGTATCAATGCCTTCAAAACCGGTCACATTATCATCACCTTGGGCTTGAGGAAAAAAATGTACACGGAGCAAAATTTGGTGAATAGAAAGTTATTTTCAGTACGGCAATATTTCTCTTGGTCAGGAACTGCCAGCTATTCAGTACGCCAAATCACGTTATTGTTTTTATAAATGTATAAATCTTCGGTCATAATCTTCCAAACACCCTCCTTTTTCATGTCCATTTGCGATCATTAAAACTGTCAACCGACGATCGCCACACACCACATACATTACCCACTCGTCGATGACCTCAGTTCTGCTTGTTGAAGGCCTCCCACTCCAAGAATCATTTTTCGTCTCCTCCTGACCCTCTTTGAATCTTTTGTGATACTGCTTATTGCAGAGTTTTCTTCAGCCAGACCAAAAATTTCTGGTATATTCATTACTCGTTATTCAACATTTGCTTCTCTGTGCTCATAGCTGAACTATCTAAAAAAAGAGTAGATGTGAAGATAGAACTGAAAAATAAAAAGCAGAGTTGCAGAAATATATTGCCATGATATCACAATCCGATTATATTTCTTTCGCCCATATCTCCTACTGCACACCGCGCCCCGTTACTTTTCACCCAGACCTCTTATATATACACATATATATATATTTATATAGTCATCCACAGACAGATCTGTTTCGTCCTATCAGAACTGATCAGTGTGGCTAGACAGTATCTTCCCGTAGCTGGGATCGAAACCCGGTTGGCTCAAATGCCAAAGCTTCTAACCATTCAGCCACGAGGAGACATTAGCTGCGAATTAAATTTTAAACGGTTATGAATCACATGGTAGATTTTGGTGAATCTGACAAGAGGATAAAAATTAGTGGAAAGTGGATAAATCAAACACTTACAAGACGTTTAGTGGTAATATTTCGTTCTTTATTTACAGAACATCTTCAGACTAAACATTGTTTGAGTTTTTCTACATTTTAGCAATTGAGAAAATAGATAGAATAAAGAAAATGAAGTTATAAAGGGAAGGAAATGGTCTAAAGACAAGAAGTAGATAATGGAAGAATAGGGAGGGAAGTAGATATGGGTTTAAGTGATGATGGTAGGGGCTATTGGTTTTGACTGTGACTGTCTGGGTATATGGTAGAGGCTAGGTGACGTCAAATGAATCAGGTTTCATCAGAGATTTGATCAGATAGAGGTGGATTAATTTTTGTGAGAAAAAAAGAATGAGGTAAATGACACCCAGCTCCCACTCTATACCTAAACAGTTATAATAAAAAAAAACAATAACACCTACCACCACCACTTAAACCATATCTACTTCTCTCCCTATTCTTCCCATATCTGCCTCTTGTCTTTAGACTCTTTCCCTCCCTATTATTTTCTGCTTTATTTTATCTATTTCCTCAATTGCTAAAATGTAGAATAAATGAATTAACCAAGCGAGGATAACAAGATGTCCAAACTACTTTTTGACAAGTCACTCTTTATTCGCGATATTATTTGTCAACAGTGTAGTGAAAGGAAATTTCGTATTTTGGTTTGGCGCGCAATTTAATTCGACACTTAATTTCACCCTATCGGGATGACCTATTCTATTCATCCCGGACCTTCCTTTCCCAGGCAGCAGAAATTGGATAAGCTACCAAACACAGTCTTTTTAGCTGGACAACGCCACCCAGTGCAGATGTCTCACTGGGGGCTCTTCTCGCAGCAGCATGGACACACAAGGGAACCTATCTAATTTATGGATTCCTCGCAAGGAATCGCAGTTGAATATAAATTAGATGCATTCAACATGCCTCGCACAGGCACAACTTTATGTCACCCCAAAATGCTTTTATTCCGCTCTAGACACTTAGCTATCTATTCACCTCTGGGTCACTTTAATGGAAACAACGCATACTCTCCTCCCCAAAAATACCAGACACACGAAACTCACGGTGACATCCAAAGTTCAATTCCTTCAACGGCAACATGGCTTTCGCCACCCTACGGCGAACACAATCCCTCGCACGTCTCAATACTCACAACCTCTCCACGAGTCTTGCGGCACCAAAAGCAAACCCAATATTCCA
>OY757925.1:63848006-63860506 GCA_963585895.1 Sepioteuthis lessoniana | reverse complement strand
TTTGGAATGGAACTGTTTTTGACATTGAAACTTTATTTACACTAAACTTAATTGTTTAATATAGAACTGTTTTGACATTTAACTGTGTTTAAACAAAAGAAGTGTTTGAATAAACTTTAAATAGAAACATTTTTGACAATTAAACTGTCAACTCATGCTAAACTGAATAGTTTAAAATAGAGCTTATTTCATAAAAATGGATTTGGCATTAAATAACCTGCAAATGTTGATATGCCATAAAACCTTAAGAGCCAACCAGCTCTATTCAACGCTTTTCATTGATTTGCACACAATCAAATGTTCCCAAGCATTGTTCTGTCATACTAACAATACATTTAGGCATCCATTTAATGAGTTTTATGTATCTCTAACAATTCAATTAGACACCAATCATTTGTTTACTGTCATTCAAATGTTTAAACGGTTCAATTTCTAACAATTTAATTTAGCATGTCATTTGTTTGCATACAATTTTAATATCAGTTCTATTTGCCTTATATATAAGACCCTATTCAGTGCTACCATGCTGGGTCAGTGTTGGTCTGGAAGCGATGGCAATGAAGGGGTACCCCACATACCCCAAAGCACTAATACTGAAGCCTAACTATTAGATTGTTTTATTTCAATTCCAAGACGCTCGTTAAGGAGTTGTCTTACCTTGCTGCAGATACGCAATCGGTGTATTCTACAGCCCCAGCCGATTTAGTACAAAAAAAAGTAGAGTTAAGCGATGAGTAAAACAAGAAAAAAGGTGGGAAGAGGAAAAAAGATAAGGAAAGAAAGTAGGTAAAGAAAGAAAAAAAAAATTACGCTATAGAAAAGTGGCCGAAAAAATATGACATAGAAACGAAAGAAAGAAAAGAAAAATCAAAAACATCCAAAGAAAGAAAGAAAGAACAAAGAAAGAAAGGGAATGGGTGAGATAGAAATCTAAAAAAAAAAAAAAATGAACAAGGAATTCATAGTGAAAGGGCTTGTATTCCTAGTAGCTAACGCGCTGGACTGTGACATTGTAGTAAGAAAGTTCGATCTCTGATCATGCCAATTTTATATTTTATATATTTTTATATATTTTTATATTTTATATATTTTATATATTTACCAACCCCTCCGCTCGGGCAGGATATGACTCAAGGTCAATTTTTTTAAGTGGAGTTTAACAGGGTTGAATTCAGAGTATTCCTTCTCCTAGATTAGTTGCCTCACCAAGACCGTGCCCTACTATTTACCCATTGCTGGATGGAGAACAAGTAGATTCATACGTTTCCCAAGGGTATTAGTGTTATGTGAAATGCAATCAGTCTCGTCCAGGATTTTGAACTCGTATCGTCGTGTCCATTTCCTACGACGATAACCATTACACCTCGAGCGCGCCATTATATTCACTTTCAGACTTGAGAAAGATATAATCCACCACCACCACCCAGCTATAGATTAAATAGCACTACTACTATCCTTATATATGGATGGATTTGGCACGAAGATTCATATGCCATTAAACAAAGAAATCCACCCTCTCTTTCTCTTTCTCATCCTCTCTAAGGGAGAAGGTTCCAGTGGCGCAGTTGCTAAAGCGCTGGATAGCCGAGCTTTCACATTCACATTCAGACTAATACCCTTGGAAAAGTAAAACATCTCATGTCATCTCTGCTATCGGTTAAGAATTACCATTGCTGTTATTCTACAAAGAAGGCTTTCGCATAAAATTAAACAAAAACCTAGAAACCTAACCAAGAAAGAATATATATATATATATATATATATATATATATAGAGAGAGAGAGAGAGACAGAGAGAGAGAGAGAGAGAGAGAGGGAGAGGGAGAGAGAGAGGTGTCCATAGTGTAATAGTTATTATCGTAGGAAATGGACACTGCTATTCGATATCACATCCTGGACTGAGTTTGATTGCATTTCACATAGCACTGATACCCTTGAGAAAAGCATGAATCCTCCAGCTAGGAGTAAATAGTAAGACAGAGTAGCTTTTTCAGCCTTGATTAGGCAACCCATTTAGAAAAGGAAAACTCTGAATTCAATACTGTTAAAGTCCACTAAAAAGTGTCCTTGTGTCACTTCTAGCCCTTTACAAGGGCTTAGTATATATATATATATATATACTGTGGAGTGATTAGAACCCCCACAGAATTGACTGGTCTGAGGAGTATATTTGAGCAGTGTTTGCTCTAGACGTCAATATGACTGTCTTTCTGTCTGTTTTTCTGACAATCAAACAACTCAAGTTGTAAACATAAGTCAACATACAATATTTCTCACCATAACCAAATATCTCTTATCTTACATGTGTGTCGAGTGTTACAGCTTACGACACAACAACAACAACACACACACACACACACACACACATATATATATATATACTAACTCCTCTTCACGGACGATATATATATATATATATATATATATCAAGCAGTGCAGATAACATGGATTCCTTTTACTCTCCTTCTCACCTTACGTCCCAATCTTCCATCGCCCATGTCAGATTTTCAAGACTACATTCGATACCCACACCAAACTGATACTTATGCTAGTGTTTTCATGTATAGGAGTCCATAAGAGAACGTTGCTAAAGAGTTGGTCTTTATTTCATCAACAGTGCCCAACGTCTTTGCTGTCTTATATATATATATATATATATTTCTTCGATGATTTTTGAACTTGGAGGTAAGTGGTCCTTGTGTATATATATATATATAACGTCGATGTCTTTTTAGATGAGAGGTATGTGGCCCTTATATATATATATATATATATATATATATATATTGGAACGAGCTGCTGCTGGCATTGGACTCCATGTTAATGCACACAAAACCGAATTTAATTAGAAAGGTGACATCTCCACACTGGACGGAACCTCTCTGAAACTGGTTAACAAATTCACCTACCTAGGAAGTAGTGTCTCATCAACCGAAAAAGACATCGACACACGGCTAACGAAGGCATAGACAGCTATCGATAGGCTTTCGATCATATGGAAATCAAACCTGACCGATAAAATGAAACGCAGTTTCTTCCAGGCTGAGGTCGTGTCGATACTGCTATATGGATGCACTACTTGGTCGCTGACTAAACGGTTGGAGAAGAAGCTAAACGGCAATTATACAAGAATGTTAAGAGCAATATTGAACAAGTTCTGACAGCAACACCCTACAAGGCACTAACTTTACGCTCACCTACCACCTATCACGAAAACTATCCAAGCTAGACGAACCAGACATGCCGGACACTGCTGGAGAATCAAGGACGAGCTCGTAAGTGATGTACTCCTATGGACTCACGCATATGGCCGGGAAAAAGCAGGACGACCAGCTCGAACATACAGCAGCTATGTGATGATTCGGGATGTAACCCTGAAGACCTGCCAGAGGCGATGAATGATAGGAAACGTGGAGAGAGAGGGTCAGGGATAACCGTGCTAGCTGCACGACATGATGATGATGATATATATATATATATATATGTATATATATATATATATAAGGGCAGTAATTAGCTTTTTGAAGAAAGCACTGTAATGGAACTGTACGTGAGATGAAAATATTTTAAAGACAAAAAGAAATTCTAAAATTAAAAGAATTGATTTATTGATTGATTGATTGGTTTATTGATTTTAATAACTTTTAAACATGTCAAGGATTATTTCATACGTAGTGCTTAAGAAATCACGTTCATTGTACATTAATATTTACCTTTGTTGTTTCTTGCTTTTTATTTTATTCTTTTTTATTTTTGCCCATGATTCTATCAAATACGAATAATTTTTCAACTGATGTATTTTACCCATAGAAGAAACCGTAATAGGATACAACCACTTCGGGTCAGAGTTGACTAGAAATAATAGCAATGGAAGGATACTCCACATTCCCAAGATCTCAAGAACTCTAGCTTCAATAAAAAATGCAATTTAATGCAAAATGTTGGATACATCTTTTTTGAGGCAGGTGGTTTTACCCTTGCGCAAGGAATACAGTCAACGTATTCTAAGACCCGACAACCGGAATGTAAAAAAGAAAAAAGTTACAAGGAAAAGAAGACGAAAAATAAAAATAAATGAACCAACTGGGTGTGGCAGAAAATTAGGTATATCCTTCTATAATAAGAAACTACTCCATTATAAAACAATATTAATTTTAATTATGAAAAATAAACAACAGAATAAGAAGATAGGCACAAAACAGTGAATTTAGTCAATATGGCCACCATTTCTTTCAGCTATTGCATCAACACACCTTCGAAACTATTTGCATGCCTTGAAAATAAATTCTTCCGACATTTTATTCTATTCCTCCTCAATAGTAGTCTTAAGCGAACCGATATTTAGATGTGAAGTTGCATTTATATTATTTTCTAAAACGCCCCATATAGCGTAATCAAGGGAGTTAAGGTCTGGGCTTGATGGAGGCCATAAGAAATATGCCAATTATTTCGGATTTTTTTTTTGTTTTCTTTCTGCGTTATGCAAATCATAGATTCTTTGTCGTTTCTTGCTCACTGATATTGAACTGAATTTCTAATGAAAAATTGCTTGAATAATTGAGCTAAGCATGAAAATTTTTATTTATCGTGTTTTTTTTTTTCTCCAAAAATTGGACAAATCAGACTAAAAAAAAAGGTTTTAAAATTATTCCATATTTTGCTTCCGCACCCATTCGTAAAGACATGAATCCAATCCTTCTTATTTCATATGTTTTGTCTTTAATTGGAATCATTTTGGTTTTGAACTACATTAATATACTAAATCTTAAAACATTGATATTGCAACTATCTATGAATGTTTTCCTGTTTAAATCGATTTGATACTTTATTAAAACATTGGCGTTTAAAACATTTATATTTATATTTTTAACTAAATATGATGTGTTTGTTTAAAATGACTGTGAACTTCATTAATTCATTCGCTCTTAAAACATGGATGTTACAACTATTTACGAAGTGTTTACGAACTTAAAATGATTGTGAACTTTATTAACACATTGGCACCTAAAACACTGATATAGTTACTAAGTATGAAGTTGTTTTTAATTGGAATCATTTTGAGATGAGGCTTCTTAATCTGAGAATTATTTTTTTATTTATTGCGGACTTTTTGTCCTCATCTTGGTAGTTTTTTGTGTTGTTTCTTCTTTCACTATGTTTCGGCCAAATTTCACCTCTGGCCTTCTTCAGGTGATTTACCGCGACCTGGGATAGGAATGCTGAGTCTTGTAACCGTATCCCCAGTAATTACTGCCCTCCGCAATAAATAAAAAAATTTGGGATACGGTTACAAGACTCAGCATTCCTATCCGAGGTCGCGGTAAATCACCTGAAGAAGGCCAGAGGTGAAATTTGGCCGAAATGTAGTGAAAGAAGAAACAACATAAAAGCTACCAAGATGAGGACAAAAAGTCCGCAATGAATAAAAAAAAATTGATTCTCAGATTCATATTTTTTCTCCGCACCCTGTTGAGTTATTCAAATATTTTGTAATATTTTGGAAACGTGAGGTACAATAAGGATGCTTTTGCCGAAGCTAAGAATGTAACAAATCACACAGATACATATGTATGGTTGTCAGTTAACCATAGGTCAGTATATGCTTTGTGTGTATTTGTGTCCATATAGGGGCCGAGACTTACTTGCGTAGGAACCACTAATTCAGCCTTACCAGTATAAAGCGCAGATGTCAGATAAAAATGGATCCACAATTTAAAATAATTATCGCACCTTTTAGGGTACCCCGAAGACGAAAAGTCTAGCGAGGTTTTATGTCCAGTCTATAGGTAGGTAAAATCTGGAAATAAGAATGTTCACCTCTGCATATGCAGGGTTTTCAGTTAGAGAATGGGAATACGGCAACAGAAGAAACTTAAAAGGCAGACACAGAAGTAATAGATAGGCGGGACCAGAGATAACCAAGAGAACAGATACAGAAGGGATAAGGGCCAGAGAATGAAGAAGAGAGACATGGAGAATTGCAGGCTAGTAAGATGGAAAACAAATAAACGGAGATAGAAGATAGGACCCAAGAATAATTTAGCGATACAGAGATCTGAAAATCTTGCAGTCATCTTTATTTTTATTTTTTTTTTTTTTTTTACATTTAAGGGAACTTTGTTTGGTTTTATGGCACATTAACCATAGTAGGTTATTAATGCCAAATCTATTTTCTACATATAAATACTTCCATTTCAAACAATACGATTTAGAATAAGTACACAGTTTCAATGTCAAAAAACAGTTCTGTTTCAAACAATCCAGTTTAGTTTTATCTAACCCATAGATAGGACCCTTATCAGGACTACAGTGGTCCTGGGAGTGATGACAATGAAGGAGTACTCCGCATTCCCCAAAGCTCAAGCAATACTGAAACCTCACCATCAAATTGTTTAGCGTCATATGCAGGACACTTATTGGAGGCGGGGGTCTTACCCTTTTGCAGAGATGCAGTCGGTGTATTCTACAGCCCCAGCCGACTGGGCAAGGGGACGTTGTTGCGATGTATCACAAAAATCTCTTCCTCATTTATTCATTTTTTGTTTTCATCTTGTTCTTCCTTTGGGGAATAGTCTCACACTAATGAATTTTGACTCGACCTACTGAGAAAGACAACTCAACAAGGGGTCAGATGATTATGTAGTCGGGAATCCATGGCCCAAGAACGTATTCCCACAAGAGTATTTATTCATATTCAATGAACGTTATATTTCTTATTTCATCACTTTCTTACGGGTTTTTGCTTTGTTTACACTGAGTTTGGAAGACTGCTTTGGGTTCGTTTCGAGATCTCAAATACACTCGAAAAACCTTTAAAATTAATAAATATTTCGATTGAATAAAAGAAAAGAAGCGAAAAGAAGAGACTAGCAAGGAAATAGCAAGAATTAAAAAAAAACAGGAAAAACAATAGGAAGAAAGAATGAAAGATAGAAACTTAAAAAAAGAAATAAAAATGAAGGAAGGAATAGAAAGAAAAAAAGACAAATAATCTCATGAAAAGAAAAAGAAGTCAAGAGAGTGTCTCTTTTACATATCATCTTCTATACGACGCTTTTCATATATGTTTTTCTTGCAATGTTTCTCATTTAATTTTCAATCAAACTGCCAGCCACGCCTCCGACTCTTTCTCCATCAAACCTTCGGCGATATCGATTCCTGTTTTTAGATCTATCGATTTCCATGATAAATCTCTCAAGAAGACTGACAACTTTCAGAGGCAATGTCATTTTAACAAAAGCTCCAATATTTGACGAGATTTTAAAAGCCGCATTAATGCCAATAATCTAATAAATAACTGTCATTTTCGCTTGTCTCTACGTGAGTATTTATCCCTAAAAATTACAGGATCTACTCAGTCATTTTGCACAAAACATTACAAGCTAACTTAGAGAGACAGTTTGTCATGAGTTCTTTAAATTCTTTCCTCACTTTTGACTGCTGCGTTCAGAGCGAATCTCGAAAAGAAACACGACTTATTATCGACTTGCCTGAACTAAATAGACAGCTACAAAAAAATTATTTGAAAATATAAATAAATAAACGTTTACGATATTGACACTCACGATTCAGTTTTGAAGAGAAACAATTGTTATTATTATTATTATTATAATTATTATTATTATTAATAATAATAATATTGTTATTATTATTATTATTATTATTATTATATTTCTTGCGAGAATTTAAATCCAGCGTTAACTGGTGGTCTTCCACTGGAGTCTGAGAGACAGCAAGTTTTCTCGGGTCCCCAGGACTCTTCTCAGTATTCTAGCTGATCTTAAGAATGCTGTAGTTTTGATGGTCTCTGCTCGTTCTTCGGTTTCCAACTCTTCCAGCCCATTTAGCAAGCCTTTGGTGATCGTTCCAAGTGCACCAATCACAAATGGGTATCATCACCGCCTTCATGTTTCTTAGCTATTTTAGCTTTCCTTCATGTTCCATAGTTTTATTTCTATTTTACTTCTTTGAGTTAGCTGATGGTCCCTCATCGGATTTTGAAAGACAACAAGTCTCATCAAGTTTGCAGGACTTTTCTCAGTATTCTGGCCGATCATAATGATGCTGTTGTCGGGACGGTTTTCACTTGTCTTCTTATTTCCAAGTCGTCCAGTCACTTTGCTACCGTTTTGGAGATTATTCCCAGTGCAACAATAATAATTGGTATCACTGACACCTTTATTACAACTATTATTATTATTATTATTATTATTATTAAGGCTTTCCGTAGCTCCAGGTCTTGCAGTATCCATAGGAAATTGTAGTGTGTGCTGTGAGCGCCACAAGCGGTATTGTTAGTACGCTAGATTAACCGACTATTGTTAGATAAATCTATTCTTATTGGGTGTCCATACTTCAGAAAACCTGTTGCTATAAACCCCATGTTCACTCGGAGCGGTAGTCCCTTTTAGGGACCTATCTATGGGTCATATTGATCTGTTTGAAAATAATTAGAATAAGGAATGCTTGAATCTATATAACCAATATTTTTCAAGCATCTATTTGACCTATAGATAGAAGCCAACTGGTACAACTACTTCGAATCTGAGTGGACAAGGACGCAATAGCAACGACGATGTGATTGGACTCTCCCTTGAGCTCCAGAACTAGAATCTCAACTCAGTTTGGTGACATACAAAGGACAAGTCCTATTTATTTATTTATTCATTCATTTATTATCTATTTTTTAGGTGTATTCAAGACTCCACTGTTTAGACAAATCTGTGTTAGCTTTGAATCATCATCAAGTCATGCTGACACTATGGATCACTCTAACTCCTTCTCTCCATCCGTCCCTATCATCAATCACTTCCGGTAGGTCTTCCAAATTACATCCTGTGTCCGCACTGAGCTGATGTAAATAATTTCTCGTTGATCTGCCCACATTAGCACGTCCATGTGTATGGGTCCATTGAAGAACGTCAATTATAAGTTCATTCTTGCTTCTCTAACGGTGTCCTGCATCTCTCGTTCGTCTTACTTGGATCAGTCACTCCAAAATAGATTCAAACAATAAGCTGTCTCTACTGAATGTCAAAGGGAATCTGTTTTGTAAGTTCCAAGTAATTTGCATTCAAATATTTCATCTGATAAAGCCGAACAGGCACTTCTCTCTTAAATTCTAATATCACAAATATTTTCATCATGAAAGAATCTCTAGTTAGACTGCATTGATTTTTATGCATTTTTTCTGTTTCTTGGATGACCTTTGGGTAAGGATTTGCAACTCTGCTACTTTCCTATTCTGGATGGTTGATTGTTTGGATTTTATGGCATATCATATGTAGGTTATTTAACACCAAATCCATTTTTATACAAATAATCAGTTCTATTTCAAACAATTTAGTTAAGCAGGAGTACAGAGTTTAATTGTCAAAATATTTCTATTTTTAGCTATTCCGTTTATTCCAACAGTTCTAATTCAGCTAATTTAGTTTAGTATAAGTACAGGTTTTGTTTACACAGTTAATTGTTAAAACAGTTCTTTATTAAACAATTCAGTTTAGTGTAAGTACAGTTTCAATATCAAAAAACAGTTCAATTTCAAACAATTCAGTTTAGCATAAGCACGCAGTATAAATGTAAGAACAGTTTATGAAAATAGTTCTATTTCAAACAATTCGGTTAAGGATAAGTACGCAGTTTAAACGTGAGTACAGTTTAATTGTCAAAAACATTTCTATTCCAAGCTATTCAGTTTATTCAAACAGTTCTAATTCAGCTAATTCAGTTTATTATAAGTACAGATTTTGTCGACACAGGTAAATATCAAAACAGTTCTATATTAAACAACTCAGTTTAGTGTAAGTACAGTTTCAATATAAAAAAAAACAGTTCCATTTCAAAAAATTCAGTTTAGCATAAGCACGCTGTTTAAATGTAAGTACGGTTTAATTGTCAAAAACCTTTATTTCAAGCTATTCAGTTTAGTCAAACACTTCAGTTTTGCATATATATGCCGTTAGTTCTATTTAACCCATAGATAGGGCCCTATCAGGTGCTACCACGCCAGGTCAGAGTGGACCTAGGAGCAATGGCAATGAAAGGGTACTTCGCATTCTTCAAAACTCTAGCATCACAGGAACCTCATGATCAGATTGTTTAATGTCATATCCAGGACACTCATTGTGTTATATAGTCATTTACACGTTCATGCAGCATCACAACGACACAACGATAAAGACGCATGAAGAAAGGAAGCAGGAATGAAGGACGCATGAAGAATTAAGATGCAGGAAGGAAGACACAAGAAGACCTCTTTAGAAAAATATTCACCTCTCACTTTATTGCAAGGGTTCGAAAGGTTAGCATGTGAGAGGATGCTGGAGACCAAACATAAACTTCATATTTCGACCCCACTGTTATGACCGTCACGTTGTGTCTTTATTGTTCTCCTGATGTTGGGGTCTACTCCATCGGGGCTTTCCGAGGGCCCCCTCGGTCTGGTGTGGCCTTCCCTACCACATCTCGTCTCTAACCCTCAGGGAGTCTGCTGGCAACTGCATCGGGGGTTTTCCGAGTGCCCCCTCGGTCGGGTGTGGCCTTCCCTACCACATCTGGTCTCTACTGTCTGGAATTCTACTGACAACTGCTTAGGAGGTTTCCGAGGTCCCCCTCGGTCGGGTGTGGCCTTCCCTACCACATCTGGTCTCTACTGTCTGGAATTTTACTGGCAACTGCTCTGGGACCCAAACTCAACTGAGTTAAATAATAACTCAACGCCCACACGATCGCCTACTGGATCTTTGAAATCGAATGTTTAATCGTCATCAAGCGGAAATAACTGTCATGCAGTTCAGAGGTTACTCTCTTCCGGTGCATGACTGTAATGGCACAATGAAACCTTCACCTTGTCCCACCTCATAAGCCTTAATCCACCCACGCGATCTCTTTCGATTACTGGCCATTGGAATGTGTCACTTCCTTCCGGTGTATCACCTTGGAATAGCATTTTTAGGCCGGGGCGAGGGGTCAATTGGGTAGGGGGTCTTACCCCTCTGCAGAGGTGCAGTCGATGAATTCTTCAGCCCCAGCCGACAGGGCAATTTCCTATTCTGCTCGTGGCATGTAAAAGGAAGTTACTTTTTAGCTTGATGCCAATCTGGGACATATTTTGTCCCTGTTATTTATTTCCAATCGTAACAAAACAAATTCGAACGGACAAGTTTCTCCATTAAATGCTAAAGTGGAACACTTCGTCACTGGAGACAACAGGAATACTTGGGGTCATTCTCGCTTGAATGTGTTCCTGTGTCCAGTTTGATATCACTCTCAAGATTAAGGAGATTCACGTAGATTTACTTATTACTTTTATATCACTCATGTAAAATACTTGGTGACTACATAAATACATATAAGCTGTGACTGAGTAAATACTACAGCATGGCTGCACCACATGGATGGAAGCAAAACCCATAGAGAAAAAGCTAGATGGAAACTACGCAAGAATGCTACGTGCAGTTTTGAGCAAATCCTGGGAGCAATACCTCATTAAAAAGCTGCTGTTCGGCCACCGGCCTCCCGTCGCAGAAATCATTCAAGTAAGACGAACAAGATCTGCAGGTGAAGCCAGCACCAACTCATAAGTGACTTCCTCTGATGGAATTTCACACATCGACGCGCCAGGGCTGGGTGACTAGGAAGGACTTATATATATATATATATATATATTTTTTTTTTTCTTTAAAGAAATATTGCTCAGTAAAATCAATTACATTGAGCTCTCTACCAGGAAAATTTAAATGTTCAGCTCCTGAATGATTTTCTTGTCCTGAAGGAATTACTCCCGACTCTGGTTTAACTGGACCAAATAATACAACTATATATATATATATATCATCTCTCTGCATACACTGGATGCAGAGTAATCGTCTTTAGCGATTGATGAGAGGGAGAGAGAGGCAAGGAACTCCGTGGAATTCGCTCGACTTGATGTATATATCATCATCATCATCATTTCTGTGCAGAATAATTTACATTGGCTTCAGTTTCATGGCATATTAACCTTCGGGGTTACTTAATACCAAATCCATCCTTGCAGAAGAGGGGTAGTGATACTATTTAACTTAGAGCTGGGGATATAAGAATGTTCATATCTTTCTCTTAGGTATTTGTCCCAAAGTGAACATAATAACACGACTGGACCTGACCGATAAAATGAAATGTGCCGGACAACAGTCTCATAATAAGTGAGTTCGAACTCCAGTCGCGCTATTAGTTTCTTCTAGGCTGCGGTCGCGTCGATACTGCTGTATGGATGCACTTCTTGGACGCTTACAAAACGGCTGGAGAAGAAGCTAGACGGCGATTACACAAGAATGTTGCGAGCAATCTTGAATAAGTCCAGGCGGCAACACCCCACAAAGCACCAACTCTACGGCCACCTGCCTCCCATCACGAAAACTATCCAAATGAGACGAACCAGACACGCAGGACACTGCTGGAGAAGCAGAGACGAGCTCATAAGAGTTGTACTCCTATGGACGCCCACATATGTCCGAG
>OY757925.1:63610506-63843006 GCA_963585895.1 Sepioteuthis lessoniana | reverse complement strand
AAATGTTTCCATTTCATTTCCAACCCCCGTTTTGGTTCTGACTCATTCAGTAACCGTTTGTTAGGTTACAACAACTAGTAAAACATGCAAGTATCTTTGGTTTAAAATTTATTTATCTTATAGAAATAATTCATAGGTGTATATCACTAATTGATCTTTCCCTTCCTCTCTCTCTCTCTCTCTCTCTCTCTTCGTCCGCTCTCTCTCTCTCTATATATATATACATGGAAATACATGGAAATGTGTAACAGCCGTTTCCCGTAAGATGAAATCTCATGTTTACCTAATTAAAATCCCTTGCTGACTTAAAAAGCCACACCCGTTCATTAGTAATTATTATTTTCTAAAATGATGTCATACAATGTTCCAACTGAAATTCAAAGTGGCAGCCATCTTGAAATCTTCTCTCATGATAGCACATATCTGCATGGGATTCAAAACATCATCAACAGGGAACACCAACCACATGATTTAGACAACACCTTTACCTTTTTGTCTCACTATCAAGGTATGTATGTACTTTTAGATCACTTGAATTCCATTAGAACCCCCAGATGACAATATGGAAGAAAACAAATATAAAAAGATAAAACAGACATAGACCAAAATACGAGTAAAAAATACTGAATAAATCTTTAACTGAATTTTAGGTTTCAATAAAAGTATTGACTTATTTTGCAGACCTTTACCTAAAAAGATATTTCTGCTACAAATCTAACGACTATCACTCAAGTATATTGTTACTTTACTCTTTACAAAATACTATTATAATTATTTTCACTCTAAGCGATTTTTCCATGCCAGTTTTAATCAGCCGAGTCGCCTGGGGCTGAAGAATACATCAACTGCATCTCTGTAGAGTGGTAAGACTCCCCAAACGAGTGTGCTGGTTACGAAACTAAACAATCAGATGGTGAGGTTCCAGTGATGCTTCGGCTTTGGGGCATTATAGCGTACCCTTATATTGCCATCGCTCCCTGGTCCACTCTGGCCCGGAGTGGTATCACCGGAGAGGGTCAACTCTAAGAGAACAGTTTGACGTTTAAACTGTATGCAACAAATGACTTCCGTACAATCGAATATCAGAAATAGAACTGTTTGATCATTTAACTGTGTGAAAACAAATGAGCGATGTTTAATTGAATCGTAAGTTATACATAGCAATACTTCGAACCATTTAACTTTGATTTATGCTAAGTTGAATTGTTACAAATAGAACTGTTTGATCATTTAACTGTGTGTATCAACAAAATGTGTTTCAAAACCATATATTTAAAATATATGTAAAAACGGTATTTGGCATTAAATAACCAACAACGGATGAAATGCTAGAAAACCAAACCAAACCAAACCAAACAAGATTTATTTGATGGTTTTTCACTAAATCAGAGTGACAGCAAGTCATTTCAGTTCTCCAGGAATTTTCAAGCTGATTCTAACAGTGCTGTGGTCTAAATGCCCATGATTATTCTTTACATCTTCAGTTTTCCTAGTCTTTTTTTTTAGGACTTGGTGACCTTTCCAAGGAACCCAACGACGATTCATATCACAGTGACTCTCACGTTCAACACCTTTTTCAGCTTTTTGGTAAGGTCCACCTACTTTTTAAATCGTTTCGCTTTCTTTAATAATCCCTCTGTGATTCACTAGAATGGGAAAAATCCGAGGTCAGCTCTTCTGGTCTAGATTGATCGATCCATTTTAACACGAAATACCAGATAATTTCTTGCGTCTTATTTTCTAGTAAAAATTCTGGTTGGAATAAATATACCATTTGAAGTAAGTTGTAAGTAAAGTTGGAGACCGTAGTCGAGGGCGACCCGAAGGCTCCCTTTCCAATAGCTACAACACTGAGGTTTTGGGGAGGGCGCTGCCCCTTTCCCTGGATTGCTCCACTTTACCCATGATATGTACCTTATAATGCTGAGAGCTAAGCAAAGAGGTATCAAGTACCATTTTCAAAGTCTTTGGTATGACGCGACCTGGGACTGAACCCAGGTCTTCCAGGCCATTGGCGAACACTCTACCCACTAGGCCAATGAGAATTCCAAGTGGATCACCTTTCCCCCTAGTCGTGCCTAGTTTTGCACTCATTTTGTACAAGTTTGCTGCATTCGCTTATAATGAGATTAACCATTTCATCTCCGTCACCACATAAACTACATTTCCTTTTCTCATTCAGTTCCCACAATTATTCCTGATAATTAATACATAATGATATCCGTTTTCATTACACATTGTTTCCCTCGTAAAATTTTTGATTTAAAATAGAATTATATTTTCATTAAAAAAGAATTAATAGATGTATATGACCTATTTATCAACCCTCTCTCTCTCTCTCTCTCTGTCTCTCTCTCTTTCTGTATCTATCTATCTATCTATCTTTATGGAAAAGCTAGGTAATTGATAAATACGAGATTCATCAAATTTCTGATCGTTGTTTGTGAGAAAGAAAAAAATCTTTTCATCTTCTAAATTTATGTTGAGGTACTTTATAGGAACTTTCTCGCGGGAAAACCTTGAAACATATCTAACGCTGTAGTTCTTAGAAACACCAACTGATTTATTTAATGCAAGAAAATTACTCAAATACCTCGAGACTGTCATTCAGCAAACGTCCATTTGCTTAATTCTAGATTTCTTAAAAGAAGTTCCGCCTCTGCAAATGTCTGCCACAACCACTACCCAAGTCTGGTCTTCTGACCTAGATTAGTTGATCTTATTCCTCTCTAAATATCAAGGGGAGTGGCGTAGTGGCTAACATACTGGACTGCTATATCATGATGAGTGAGTTCAACTTTCAGTCGGGCTATTACGTTCAATTTTAGACTAATACCCTTGGGGAAGGTGATGAACCCCATTATCCTCCTAAATATGACGTATATAGTACTACTACTCACTTTCTACAAATATGATATTGAGTAACCCACAAAGGTTCATATATCATTAAACAAAGAAACCAAACCAATCAATGTCTCAGAGAACTTTGCGTCTCATTTTAAAAATATTCTGGTCTATGTATTTGCCATTCTTTTGAATGGTCAAAGTTTTGTCATTTGTCGTCGAAAACTCTGAATTCAAAACGACTGTACTCCACTTAAAAATTAACCTTTTTTTACATTTCGTTTATGGTGGAGGTATTCTTTAAATACATATAACTAGTGTCTTCTAAATTTTAGCATTAAATAACCCATAAAGGTTAATATGACATTAAAACAAAGAAACCAAACAGTCTAAATTTATTGCATTCTTTCTTTCTTTCTTTCTTTCTTTTCACAAATGTATAACAGGAATGTTAAGAATACATTCTAGCTGTAAAATACACTGATTGCTTCTCTGCAGCAGGGTAAGACCCCCGTCAACGCGTGTCCTGTGGTCCTGTCGGGTGGGGCTGAAGAATACACCGACTGCATCCCTGCAGAAGAGTAAGACCTCCTAATGAATATCCTGTGGATGACGCAATAACAATCTGATTATGAGGTTCCCATAATTATGAAGTTTTGGGGAATGCGGCGTACACCTTCATTGCCATCGTTCCTAGGTCCACTCTGGCTAAACTGAATTGATTGAAATTGAACTGTTTTGACATCTAAACAGTGTACTTATGCTAAACTGAATTGTTTGAAACGGAACTGTTTTTGTATGCTAAACTGAATTGTTTAAAACAAAACTGTTTTGACAATGAAATTGTACTTCTGCAAAACTGAATTATTTTAAATAGAACTGTTTTGACATTTAACTGTTTGTAAACAAATACAATACGTATACTAAACTGAATTGTTTGAATGAAAACTGTTTGACTAAACCGAATTGCTTGAAATAGAAATGTTTTTGACAACTAAACTGAACTGTGTACTTATGTTAAACTAAATTGTTAGAAATAGAACCGTTTATTTGTATAAAAATGAATTTGGCATTAAATAACCTTGAAAGGTTGATATGCCATAAAACCCAAACAACCCAAACCAAACTCAAGGCTTTACGAGAACGAATTGGATAATGACACAGTAAACGCAACCAAAAACTTGTGTTGTGCAAAAAAAGGTGAAGACGAAGTTGATCACAGTGCATTAACCAGATGAATTCTAAAATCTTGCACAGGGTGCAAGAACCTTGACAATCAAGCAAGATCAGGTAGGCCTAAAACCGTGGATTCAGAAGCTGTGCTCAAAGCAATAGAAGCAAGTGGTACTCGGAGAGTATCAGGTGAGCTCAAAAATCGACAGTCCTAAATGATTAGTCATCTTCATCAGGAGTTACTGTATTGTGCATCACGTGGCCAATTTTTCTAAAATCCTGACTCACCCAAGGATCTTATTAATTCATTGATTTTTTTCTTTATTTCTTTATTTCCTTTTTTCTGTTTTACATTTCAACTCAATTTCTTTTGGCTTTGTCGGTGGAGTTGATAATATGTTGACTGCATCACAAGGAGAATGGTGGAGGTGCCCGAGGTGTAATTGTTATCGTCCTAGGAAATGAACACGGCGACACGAGTTCATATCGTGGACGAGACTGATTGCATTTCACATTGCACTAATACCCTTGGGAAAGGTATGAATCCAATTATTCTCCCTTCAGCTTTGGGTAAATAGTAGGACAGACTAGGTTCTTCAGCCTTGGTTAGGCAACTAGTCTGGGAGAAGGAAAACTCTGAATTCAAACCTGCTAAACTCCGCTTAAAAATTGACCTTATGTCATATCCTGCCCGAGCGGAGGGGTTGGTAAATAGGATCACTAGGAGAATGGTAAGATAAGACTACTCCACCCACCAAAAGAGGAATCTTACGATTGACACTAGACTGTATCAGATGGTGAGGCTGTAGTTCTGTATATCTGGAAAGCGTAGGGCACCTTCTATGATTGCCATTAAACCCAGGCATCTGACAGTCCAGTGTGGTTCGCCACCTTCCTGAGCTCAGAAAAAACATCAGAACTGCCGAACTGTGCCTCATGTTATCATAATATTGCCAACTTTTGACTCATTCTGGTAGATATGCTCACGTCATAAGAAAATATTTGTGAATGTTAAAATGTTGTTAGGAAAAAGCTGACCTTGTTTGCTTCATTATTTTGTAATTAGCGTCAGGTGGTACATTACCTAAACTGACGCCTACTTTGTTTGTATCTCTTTCTATGTGGTCATTCGTACGTGAAAATGATTCATGAGATTCATTTTGGATAATCTAGTGAAAAATAAAGATTTCAACAAGAAAAATGTACAAAATAAGGGAAAAAAAAAATTGAATTTTATGTGAATAGAATAAGAAAGAGGGAGACAGATAGACAAAGATGGATGTTAAAAAATGGTTATATAGAAGGAAAATGAGAAAAAAACTCTGGATTTCAATCTGAAGTTTGCTTAATGATTGAAGAAAGAAAGAAAGAAAGAAAGAAAGAAACTTATACAGAAAAGAAAAGAGACTTAACATTTCTGTTACACATTTGTGAAAAGAAAGAAAGAAAGAAAGAAAGAAAGATACTTATACAGAAAAGAAAAGAGACTTAACATTCCTGTTACACATTTGTGAAAAGAAAGAAAGAAAGAAAGAAAGAAAGAAAGAAAGAAAGATACTTATACAGAAAAGAAAAGAGACTTAACATTCCTGTTACACATTTGTGAAAAGAAAGAAAGAAAGAAAGAAAGAAAGAAAGAAAGAAAGAAAGAAAGAAACTTATACAGAAAAGAAAAGAGACTTAACATTCCTGTTACACATTTGTGAAAAGAAAGAAAGAAAGAAAGAAAGAAAGAAAGAAAGAAGCAATGAGAATCAGGCTGAAAGTATTCCAAGTGAAATTTAAAAGGCAGAAAAGAGAGTAAAGCAAAGAAAGAAAGAAAGAAAGAAAGAAAGAAAGAAAGAAAGAAAGAAAGAAAGAAAGAAAGAAAGAATTATGGATGAGCCAAAAAAAAATAAGGAGAAAACAAACTTAGCATTCCAGATAGACATTTTGCGTACAGAAAGAAAGAAAGAAAGAAAGAAAGAAAGAAAGAAAGAAAGAAAGAAAGAAAGAAAGAAACTTATACAGAAAAGAAAAAAAAACTTAACATTCCTGTTATACATTTGTGAAAAGAAAGAAAGAAAGAAAGAAAGAAGCTATGAGAATCAGGATAATATAAGACACAAAAAGAAAAAAAGCATTCCAAGTGAAACTTAAAAGACAGAAAGGAAAGAAAGAAAGAAAGAAAGAAAGAAAGAGGCAGTGAGAATCATGATTATATACGACACAAGAAGACAAAAAAAGGCATTCCAAGTGAATGTTAAAAGAAAGAAAGAAAGAAAGAAAGAAAGAAAGAAAGAAAGAAAGAAAGAACCTGTGAGACAGACAATTATTTAGGACACAAAAGGAAAAAAATCTTCGTATTCCAAGTAATCATTGAAAGACAGAAAAGAAAGAAAAACAAAAAAGAAAGAACGACAGAAAGAAAGAAGGATTGTAAGAAGAAAAAAAAAAAAGAAAAGTTGTATTAATATCTAACGGTTGTGAAGTATAAAAAAGAAAGTAAAGAAACAAAATAAAATTTTGGAAACTACTGCTTAAAAAAAGCGCGAATTGTGAGATGTTAGTATAGCGAATAAATGAAAGCCGGATCGTCTTGTTTGCCGTCTAAGCATCTTGAATCTTTCCAAAAGAGTTTTGTCTTCTTGATCGGCGGATTAAATTTTATTTGAAATGATAAAGCAATGGAGTCGGCGCTTATGTTTACTGAACCTTGACACGTTCGTCGTAATCCGGTGACATACAGTTCTAAGACGTTCGCTCGAACGCGTGTCGCAAAAAGAGCGGGAGAAAAAGTGACTTCGTAGCAGAATAGACATTTGCAATGAAAATCAAACATTTAAAGGAGGAGACGCGTTCTATTTCAATACTTCGAACAAAGGATGATGCGGTCGACGGGTGTGTGGTGAGAGGAAGCGGATAAGCGAGGAATAAG
The DNA here is from genome assembly GCA_963585895.1 of Sepioteuthis lessoniana. Taxonomy (NCBI): domain Eukaryota; kingdom Metazoa; phylum Mollusca; class Cephalopoda; order Myopsida; family Loliginidae; genus Sepioteuthis; species Sepioteuthis lessoniana. Next base: position 63,836,072 of record OY757925.1, on the reverse strand, counting down.
TAAGGGACATAGATTTGTTTTGTTATTTTTTTTTTCTGCTTTTGTTTTTTGTTGTTTTTTTATTTTTATTTTGAGTCTGATTGAAACGAAAGGAAGTTGGAAGAAAAAGAAAAGAAGAGAGAGAAAAAGAAGATGAAAAAAGAAAGATGGAGAGAGAAAAGAAAAAAAAAGCACGTCAGAAAGACGAAGAAGAATGAAAAGAGTTTTTAAAAAGTTGAAGAAGAAGTTGAAAGATAATAAAAAAATACAAGCAAAGAGCAATGGAAGGCTGAAGGAATTATTCTGACATTAAAGATGGAGGAACACAAGAACGAAAAAGTTAAGATAGAAACAAACAATTAAGAGAATATAAATGTGAAATGTATGTAAAACAAGAAAAGGAAAAGAGAAGGAAAAAGAAGAAAATCTCATAAAAAAACAATAAATGATTTTTTTAATTCTTAGAAAGATAGTAGGAGGCAAGATAAAAGAAAGAAAGAAAGAAAGAAAGAAAGAAAGAAAAGAGGGCAATGACAAAATAGTTGAAGAAAGAATGAAATAAAAAAGGAAAGTACAAAAAAACAGAGGAAGAAAAAACTTAAGAGGGGCTGATAGAGAAAGAAAGAAAGAAAGAAAGAAAGAAAGAAAGAAAGAAAGAAAGAAAGAAAGAAATTGGTAAGTCAAAAGAAATGAAGAAAGAAAAAAAGAAAAAATATTGCCGAGGAAAGAAAATAAAAAGTAAACGAGAAAAGGAATGAAAAATTGAACAAAAGTCAGAAGAGAAAGAAAGAAAAAGACAGAAAGGCCAAGGTTGGTTTGATGAAAGAAATTTAAAAAACAGAAAAAAGTGAAATTATAGGTGTAGAATGAAAGAATAAGTGGAAGAGAAAAGAAAAGAAAAATCGAACAGAAAGAAAGAAAGAAAGAAAGAAAGAAAGAAAGAAAGAAAGAAAGAAAGAAAAAGTGAAAGGATTGCTGGTTGGTTGAAAAGTGCCAGAAAGAAAAACAGAAAAATTAGAGTATTAGACAAGTGATCCTCTTCTTCGAGAAAGTATCCGCTTCCAAGACTAAAAAAAAAAAGGTTTTGGTTTTCTTATTTCAATTTCATTTAATTTTTTTTTTCTTTTTAAACTCATATTTCTATTTCTGCCTTTTCGGCTTTCATTTTTTTTATTCACGTTGAGATTTAAGTTATTTATTTCTATTTTTAAAATTTGTTAGCTTCTCTTTTTTTATAAATGCTTTGAAAAATTTTTGAAATTCTTCAATACTTCTTATTTCGAATGTTTAAAGTGAAAACACTTCATATAATAATAATGATAATAATAAAAAATACAGACAAATAATTAGATTTTTCCAGAGAGCTGAAAAAGCTGTAGAACATGAAGGTGACGGTGATGCCAATTGTAACTGGAGAACTAGGAACGGTCTCAAAAAACTTAGAAAAGACCCTGAATGAACTGGAAACCAGAGAAAGAAAGAAGACTATAGAGATCACATCCGTGTTAAAAACTGTCTGTTAAAACTGGTAGGAAAAACTCGCCTAAAAATAATAATGATAATAATCTGGATATTAATACAGTTTAAACTACCTACATTCCTTCCACCTCGGATTTTGGCATGCGTCACGCTAAGGTGTTGGTTGATAGGTATATATAGACGAAGCTAAGGGAAACCTTCTGCCCTCTCACGTTCCCTCCCTCGGGTATTCTTTTACAACTAGTGGCAACGAAATTCATTTTTAGTACCCCAGTACTCTCCTTGACCACTTCGCCGCGACACCTGCTCCAGGCATCCACTCTTCTTCACACTGAAAAAGTAAGTATTGATACTCTAACTAATAACTGCTTTATTTTGATTCCAAACATTTTAACAATACTTAGAAAATAAACATGTACTCACGAAATTTTGATAACCAGTTGTATTAATGCAGATAAAAACAGTGGAATTCAGTAGAAGTCTAAAGCTATCAACGCTTACAAAAAAAGTCTAGAAGATATTCTATTTATTTAAATTCTGAAAATTATTTTGATATATTTTAACGGTTAAATGGAAAAGTTATGAAATTCAATAACGGAAAAAGGTTATACATAAAAAGAGTGACTGTACGAAAACTATTATCAGGAAGTTTTAAATGAACAAAATTATTATTTTCTCTAGTTTATTGAATATGTTTAATAGGATTCTATAGGGAAAAGTGGCGAGAGAAGGTCAGCGATATCCGTGCTACCAGCACGACATGATGATGATGATGATGATGATGATGATGATGATGATGATGATTTATTCATATTTTCTATCTTGCATATATTTGCCCAGTCAACTGGAGCTGTAAAATACACTGACTGCACCTCTGAAGAGGAGTAAGACTAATGTCCATGATATGACACTAAAAAATCCGATGGTGTTGTTCCAGTGATGCTGGAGGTTTGGGGAATGTAGAGTATTCTTTCATTGCCATCGCTCTCAGGTCCACTGTGGCCCGAAGTGGTAGCATCTGATAGGGCCCTATCTATGGGTTAAATTGAACAAAACTGCGTACTTGTACTAAACTGAATTGTTTAATATATAACTGTTTTGATATTTAACTGTGTGTAAACAAAATCTATACTTATACCAAACTGAATTGGTTGATTTAAAACTGTTGGAATAAACTGAATAGCTTGAAATAGAAATGTTTTTGACAATTAAACTGTGTACTCATCCTAAACTGAATTGTTTGAAATAAGACTGATTATTTGTATAAAAATAGATTTGGCATTAAATAACCTGTAAAGTTTGATATGCCATAAAACCCAAACAACCAACCAATCACAATGTTCTTCACTTCATCATCACCGAACAAGTGGAAATCAGTTGAGTTTAAATCTGAACTGGAAGGAGAATAGGGTAAATTTTCCCCATCTAAACTATCTTAGAGTTTCCACTGTCCTTGTTGAATTGTCCTAGTTAAACCCATTGACAACTGATCTTCGAAAAGACTAGATTATTATGCACAAATTTATTTGGGTTGATTTAGTCTGTTTTGGTTTCATGACATATCAGCCATTGTTGGTTTTTAAGGCTAAATCCTGTTTTTTTACATGTATATTAAATATATGATTTTTAAACACATTGTATAGATGCAATGCAATCAAATAATCAAACAGTTTTATTTAGCATAAGTCAATAAAATTGAATGGTTCTAAGTATTGCTTTGTATAACCAAAAATTCAATCAAAAATCAGTCATTTATTTACACACAGTTAAATGATTAAACTGTTCTATTTCTAACAATTCAATTTAGCGTAAGGATCATAGATGAAAGAGTAAAACATGTATTTATTAAAAAGGAAAAAATATTTTTTGAATCTTAAAGCATTTTGTCTCAAACATAAATAAAAAATGTCAAAAAAAAAAGCATGAGAGTATATGTTCCAGAGGTCCGACATTCAGTTGAAGACTCTATTGAATGCGGCGGGAAAAGTTGTTGATGACGTGTGCACACCCCTCCAGTATGAACGCTTGAATCTCTGCTCAGTGATGGCTATTTTCGGTGCAATAATGGTACGAGGGTTCCTTTTGTAGATTTTGTTTCTGAGGTAAGTACTGTTATATGCCTTCATACAGAGGATAATTTTGCTATATTTGTTTAACTATATCAAAATGTTAACAACTTTCCTGCAATAATCCGAAAAAAGAAGCGAGTAAAGTCAAAAAAAAAGGTGAGAGAGTGCTGCATTGTTTCAACAATTTCTTTAGCCCAGTCGGCTGGGGCTGTAGAATGCTCCGACTGCATCTCTGCAGAAGAGTAAGATGCCCTTCTAACCCAAAGAGTGTCCTGGATATGACACTAAACTATCTAATGGTGAGACTTCAGTAATGCTGGAGGCTTGGGGAATACGGAGTACCGCTTCATTATCATTGCTCCCAAGTTTTGGTTTGGTTTCTTTGTTTAATGGCATATCAACTCTTTTTAGGTTATTTAATGCCAAAGCCATTCTCCTAGAAGAACAGTAATAGTACTATTTAACCCATAGCTGGGAGGATAAGGGGGTTCATACCTTTCCCAAGGGTATTTGCCCGAAAGTGAACGTAATAGCGCGACTGGAGTACGAACTCGCGTACTACGATTCCGCAGTCCATCGCTTTAACCATTACACCACGGGGACACCCCCTTCATTGCTCCCAAGTCCACTCTAGCACCTGATAAGGCCCTATCTATTGGTCAAACAGAACTGTTAGACATTTAAAATGAGCGCAAACCAATAACTTATGCTAAATTGAATTGTTTGAAATACAACTGTTCGATCATTTAACTGTGTATAAACAAATGATTGATGTTTGATTGAATTATTTGTGATAGACAATAATACTTGGAATCATTTAACTTTGTTGATTTATTTTTGCAAATCAAAAATATCTAACGTATATGAATAAACTGGGTTTGGCTTTAAATAACCTACAATATTTGATATGCCGTAAAACCAAACCAAAACAAAGAATTTCTTAGATTACTTGCAATGTAGCAAAAATAGTCACCTTGTGTCAAAGAAAGATAAGCTTAATAGATTACACAATCTTGTCAATCATATATATATATATATATATATATATATTCTTGTGATGGAATGGAACTGTAAAAATCAAATTAAGTTCAGAGTTTTAATTCATTTTGTTCTCTTTCTTTTTCCAGTTATTGATTTCTCTGTCAAATGTGAATCATTTCTCTCGAAGTCGGTGGATATTGATTGATTTCTCATTATCTATCTATCTATCTATCTATTCGATTTTGTACTTTATTCGCCATCTACTTGCGTCTGTCAATGTAAATATCAAGTAAATTCTCCTTCAGGGTAGAAATGTTCACATCAACAAGATAAATCATTGCTATTTCCGAGCATTTTTTGTATGTCATCTTGATCGATTAAAAAAAATCAGGTATAATAGTTTATAACAGATAGGAGTGTGGCCAGAAACCAATATAAAATGAACAAGTGTGACAGACCAACTAGCTAGAGTATAAGGTTGGTTCATAGGTTGGGTTTTATGGAATATTGACCTTCTAGGATATCTAATACCAAATCCTGTTTAGACATGTACATATTGAATCTCATGGAACCTCAGTTGTCGAACATAATTCGTTCCAAAATTATGTTCGACAAACGATTTGTTCTATAACTGAAACAACGCTGTAGACTAAGCCATTCGGCCGTGTTCAGATTACTTGGGCAGTCATTCGTGGGCAACCTGTTTTCATCGGCTTGATTCGTCTGTTCGAACTCAGAACAATTGTTCGATCACTGAGGCATTTTTACTCAAATATTTCGGCCCGAATTTGAATTGTTTAACTTGAGAGTTATTTGCGACTGAAGTTCCCCTATACATGATCTGTAAACGAAAAGTTTGTTGATAAATTTTAAAACCAGCCAGGGCTTATATGTTTGAAAAGCATAAAAAAGTTTCAAGTATTTCAATTAAAAACAAATAATTCTATTTAATATTAATCATTTTTGCAACAGTGGAGTGTTGTTCACACCACAAGTTAAATTAACATGCAGTTAAATAGTTTCAAGCAGTTAAATAGTTTCAAGTATTGCTATTTAACACTAATAATTCTATTGAACACGATTCATTTGCATACAGTGAAGTGGTTGCAAGTATTGCAATGTTATACCAATAATTTAATTTTTGCTCACATTTAAATGGTTTCAAGCATTGCTATCAAACTTGAATATTCTTATTTAGTATTTATCATTTGTTGGCACATATTTAAATGGTTTCAGCAGAGGGTTAGGACTCCCCAAACGAGTGTCCTGGGTATGACATTAAACAATCTTATGGTGAGGCACCAGTAATTCGGGAACTTTGGCGAACGCAGGGTACCCTTTCATTGTCATCGCTCCTAGGTCCACCAGGCCCGAAGTGGTAGCACCTTATAGGTTCCTATCTATGCGTCAAATAGAACTAAACAATGTACTTATGCTAAACTGAAATGTTTGAAAGAGAACAGTTTTGACATTTAAACTGCAAACTTGTGCCAAACTGAATGGTTTGAAATAGAACTCTTTATATGTATAAAAATGGATTTGGCATTGAATAACCTAAAATAGTTGATGTGCCATAAAACCAAACCAAACTATTTCATCGTGTGAAAACACATTATTTATACTATAATTATCGGCTTTCGATTGCAATATTTGAAAACATTAGTCGAATTTGTGAAGTTGTTCATGCAAGTACTCAGTTATGAAGCAAACAGAGTTGCCAAAGAAGAAGTAATTTACGAAGCACCTTTGCTTCGATGTGGCACAAGGCCGAATGAATGGGGCACCCAATGAGACTCGAACTCACTTATGTAAGTTTGCTAATCTAGCTTGCTAACCAATATACCACCAGAGGTGCCCAGAGTTGTCAAAGAAGACTACCACTTGACGAGAAAGAGGACTATTTATCGAGCATCTGATTGTGCACATACGGGCATGTCATTGTATGGACATTATGCCGGTAAGTGCTATTATTATTCCACAACATTAAAATTTGTGCAAACAAATGAGCTATAAGTCGTTTAAGAATAAATCATTCGCTTACAAATCATGAAGACAAGATTTGGTTTTAAATAACCAAAAAGAGATTATATGCCATAAAACAAAAACAAAAAAAGAAGCAATCGACTCTCTTAGAATATAGTGACTGCATTCTTCGCATAAGGGTCAGACTCCTCCCTTCATCCTCCCCCCTCCCCCAAAAATTGGTTGAAGATAAATAATAGTACACGGCTGAGTAGAATCCTGGAAAAAACTTAGCTGATGTAAAAATGAGGATGCAGATGTCATCCGTAGTAAAGTAATGGTTTGCAAGCTAAAATAGCAAATCATCACTTGTGATTTCGAGTCCCACTGGGTGCCTCATGCATTCAGCCTTAGGTCACTGTTTAGTAAATACTAAAACTACAGATGCAGCAGAAATTTTTGTTTTGGTTTGGTTTTATGGCATATAAACCATTGCAGGTTATCTAATGCCAAATCCTGTTTTTACGAATATATCAGATATAAGATTTGGTTTAATTTGCTTTCATGGTAAATAAACTATTTTGGGTTATTTAATGCCAAATCGTCTTTATACATATATATTAGATATATATGATTTTTAAACACATTTTAGTGATCACATTTTTAAACGATCCTGAGTTCATTTTCTTCACTCAGTAAAATAGTTTCAACAATTGCTATGTAACAGTAACAATTTAACAACGATCAATTGTTTGCACACATTTAAATACATATACATGAATGTAAGAGATTAATTTAGATGTTATATACCGGTCGGCATAATGAAGACGCAATGACTCATTTTTTACAAAAATATAACAGTCACAACTAGAAAGGGTCTGCAGTTGACTAAGAGTGAAAGAGACACAGGGAGACGGAGGACGTGGACACAAAATGGGAGAAGGCTGCTATATTGACTCTTATCTTCTACTTCTTGGTCAGTGGGCACTACCCTCTTCTGGGCACTAACTGGGCGCGCTCGTGACTCTGTTTCTCTGTGACTGCGTGACTTGTGACTGCCCGTTATTCTGAGACTGCCTCTCGGCCAGGAGGCAGAAGGAGCACCTGCCCTCTTCGGGTGCCAGCGGGCTAATCTTCATAACTGGCTGTATCTGACTCACCTTACTGCTGTGGGTGCCTGCATATATGATTTCATAAAGCCTATACATTCTTTTGGTTGTCAACCGACGTGATCTGCTAACATCCACATATCATATTTACCCAACCCCTCCGTTCCGGCAGGATATGACACAAGGTCAATTTTTAAGCGGAGTTTAACAGGTTTGAATTCAGAGTTTTCCTTCTCCTAGACTAGTTGCCTCACCAAGGCTGAAGAACCTAGTCTGCCCTACTATTTACCCATAGCTGGAGGGAGAATAATTGGATTCATACCTTTCCCAAGGGTATTAGTGCTATGTGAAATGCAATCAACCGCGTCCAGGATTTGAACTCGTGTCGCCGTGTCCATATCCTGCGACGATAAGCATTACACCACGGGCACCTCCATCATATATCACTCTCTTCCCTTTTACACAGCTGGAACATCCGGCTCTGTCAAAGGTCAATATACAACAATAGCATTGAAAAGGTATTCCAAATTCCCCACAGGTCTACGGACGGGTTTTAATGTCATATTCAGGACACTCGTTGATAGGGGAGTCTTACCTTTCTGCAGATATGAAGTCGGAGTATTCTACAGCCCAAGCTGACGAGGCTGAGCAGAAGTATGTCACTAAAATCCTCAATGCAGAAAAACTGCACTTATTGACATTCATTGATGCATGATGAAGATTATTCAGGTACTAAACAGTTTGTTTATTTGTTTGGGTTTTATGGCATATCAACCTTTCTCGGTTATTTAATGCCAAATAAACAGTTCTATTTCAAACAATTCGGTTTAGCATAAATACACAGTTGAATTGTCAAAAACACTTCGATTTCAGACTATTCATTTTGGTCAAACAGTTTCAATTCAAACAATTCAGTTAAGTATAAGTATAGATTTTGTCCACACACACACACACACACACAGTTAAATGTCAAAACTGTTCTTTCAGTTTTGCAGAAGTACGCAGTTTAAATATCAAAACAGTTCTATTTCAAGTTGCATAAGTATGCAATAAAGCTTCAGTAATACTGGAACCTCACCATCAGATTGTTTAGTGTCTTACCCCTCAGTAGAGACGCAGTCGGTGTATTCTACAACCCTACTAAACAGTGGATGTGAATACTGTTAGGTAGTGGTCTATGCATTTCAGTAGTACCAATACGTATGTGAGTCAAACGCATTGTTCAACGGGACAATCAATACTTTATCTGTATGATTCCAATCAATGCGAGCTCTGTGTGTGAAGCTTAGACCCCCACCTAGAGTGGAGTAAAACCCTTCCGAAATGGATGTCCTGTGGATGTCTTTAAAATACATCTGATTGAGAGGCTGCAGTTCTAGAGATCTGAGGAGTGTGAAGTATCCCTTCATTGCAATTATTCCTAGGTCCACTCAGATCCGGAGTCGTAGTACCTATTAGGGTTCAATTTTAACACATTGACCTTCGACCCAGCCGTCAATCAAGGAACATATGCATCTGGTCGAGGGTATAACTGTGGACGGGTTGAATTAGGTGCAGATGTGACGCCCACAAGAAGCAGGTGCACGTAAAACAATTATATAACCCGGGGCCACAGACAGGTTCAGTTAGTTGGAGTCGGTTAGTTGGAGATAAGATGCGGTAGAGAGAACCAGCACCCAGCAGAGGGCTATAGGCCCTCAGGACCCCCGATTGAGCATCCCAGCAGAACGAGAAAGAAGTGCTGCTAAAGACAAAGGAAATGGGGGTCAATATGTTGCAGTTTGTTCAGTCTCCAACTCACCTCTCACACATAACCCTTTCATAACCCTTTCGCAACCATTTTGAATAAAGTGTGAGAGGTATATTTTTCGAAAGAAGTGTTTTCGTTCGTCATTATTGTTGATTTTGTTTCTGCATATATGTGTGTATGGTTGTATATGTATTATACGGCTATGCAACACAATCTACAGTAACTTACAAAGCTTTTTGCTTAGATATGGCACAAGGCCGTACGAATGAGTCACTCAGTGAGACTCGAACTTATTCGTGTAGGTTTGCTGGTCAAGCTGGCTAACCATTACACCACCTAATTAAGGTCCTATCTATGGATCAAATAGATTTGTTTAAATATTCGTATTCGATCGGAATATTTGAATCCATAATATTATAAATTGTTTGTATTATAATAGTTACTTTGAACTAAAATTGTTTATAGAGGACTATGATAACTAAATACTTTTTAATTACACAGAAATAATTACTTAAAACCACACAGTTATTACTATTATATTGGAATAATTGAAACCATACAACATACATGCAAATTACGTTTTTTTAATAGTAATAACTGACAGCATATAATTTTGTGTAAAATTTAAAAAGATTCTTCATAAACAGCAAACATAAAATTGTAAATATGAACAGAAACTTGTCTCTTAACCTCTAGCCATAGGAAATTCCTAGAAAGGTTTACATGCGGTTAAAACAAATAAATTAATATACTTTCGCTTATATGACTGAATTTACGATTATATATTTGAGTAGAGAGTTCGCCAATAGTCCGAGAGACCTGGGTTCAATCCCAGGTCGCGTCACACCAAAGACTTTAAAAATGGTACTTGATACCTCCTTGCTTAACATTCAGCATTATAAGGTTCGTATCAAGGGTAAAGTAGAGCAATCAAGGGAAAGAAGTAGCGCCCTCCCTTACACTTCAGTGTAGTAGCTATTGAAAAGGGAGCCTTCTGGTCGCCCTAGACTTCGGTCACAACATTACTTTACTTATATATATAGTGAACCTGGAGATTGGTATAATAAGTAGAGTGTTCGGCAATGGTCCGGGAAACCTGGGTTCAATCCCAGGTCGAGTCATACCAAAGACTCAAAAATGGCACTTGATGCCGCCTTGCTTAACACTCAGCTTTATAAAGTAAGGATCAAGGGTAAAGTGGAGGAATCCAGGAAAAAGAGTAGCGCCCTCTCCTACACCTTGGTGTGGTAGCTATTGAAAAGGGAGCCTTCAGGTCACCCTCGACTAAGGTCGCTAACGTATATATTGTGAGGAAAAGGAGATTTATTTTTAAAAGATGTACTCCAGTGTAGGATGACAGCAGGGAAATTATGAAAAACTGATATAGATTATAGTTCTTTCGATGAATCGTCGATGTTTTGTATAGCCGGAAAGAAGAGGCCATGACACTTTTTTTTATAAGAATATAACCTCTTTTATTACGAAACGTCGTGATGGTTGTGTTAGAGAGACAGAGAGAGACAAAGTTGGACTACTATGATTGACACCGTGTTTCGATACACATATTCAGAACCCTGCTTTTTCGTCTCCTTTCACGGGAATCTGATAGAGAACAGGTTTTCAATCCGGAAGCCGCTCCTACTCCGGCCAGCGTCCATAATGGCTGACGTGTCTACTCTGCTGACTGCCGGCTCCGATTGACTGACCTCCGGGGTCGAAAACTTCCGTTATGATATATTTTTCGGACACCCACACTTTTTTTCTCACACAATTCATGTGACATTTCCACTGTCCCTTGTTGACCTTAACACACAGGTGCACATCCTGTTTATGAAATCAACACTAACCGGCTATCAAGAGTCAATATGTAACAGTTGTGGTAAACAGTGCTCGTTTTCATTTTAACAAAGTCATCCTCAAATACTTAACAGTTGATAGTGTCGAATTAAGTATGCTGTTTTTTTTAGGTCTCTTCGATGATCATTTGTTCTTTTTTTATTTACGATAAAAATCACAGATACACACAAACACACACACACACACACACACACACACATATATATATATATATATATATAATAATTGTTTATTAGATATATATATATTTAATTCATGAATTTAGACTGTAACCCTTGCCTGATGATTGCTGTTTTGCAAAAAACTCTATGAAACCCAGGGGTCACAGACTAAATTCCATGAATTAAATATATATATCTGATATATATTTATTTATTATTATTATATAACAGCTCTATCCTAGATATTGAGCACTCTCCATATTTTATTGCACTTGGTTCGACACAAACCCACAAAGTGATTTAGTGACAACCAACACTGTTATAATATATATATATATATATATATATATATATATATATATATATATATATATTTGTGTGTGTGTGTGTGTATATATATATATCCCAACCAAAATAAGGAAACTTCTCAAGTCATTCATGATATGGAGCTGCATATCATTTAAAGGACTGTGGATATTGCGATCGTTACCTCAACAATCAATGCACGTGTTTATTGAAATCCTGGATCATGTTTTCATTCCATCGACAGAAAATTGGTTTAGAGATGATGACATCATTTTTGGGGCGATAATGCATCTTGTCACAGAGCAGAGGAGATTAAAGCTTTTCTTCAAGAAAGGAATATAAAAATCAATGACATGACCAGTGAACAGTCCGAATCTAAATCCAATTGAACATTTATGGTGGAAATTTTTTTTAATGGGCCATAAGAAGGCTCTATCCACTAAGTAAGATCTCTCAACTGCAACTCGGGTTAGGAAGAAAGAAAGAAAGAAAGAACTATACAAGTACTCCAAATCAGGATGAGAGAAAGAAGGCAAAAAAGAAAAAGAATACGTAAAGGAAAGAAATTGTATAGAGAAAGAAAGAAAGAAAGAAAGAAAGAAAGAAAGAAAGAAAGAAAGAAAGAAAAATTGCATAGGTAGTGATGAAATTAAAATAAGTTTGCTTTTATTTTTTAGTGGCATGTCAATCTTCTTGGAGTTGAAATAAAAAATTAGCATAATGGATAGAGGAAAGAAAGAAAAAAAAAAGAGATGGTTTGGGTTGGGTTGGTTTGGTTCGGTTGGTTTTATAGCATATCAACCATAGTAGGTTATTTAATGCCAAATCCTCTTTATACGTATATATTAAAAATATAAGATTTGGTTGGGTTGGGTTTTACGGCATATCAACATTTGTTGGTTATTTAATGCTAAATCCTCTTTATACGTATACATTAAATATATGATTTTTAAACACATTCTGTTGATAAAATTTTTAAACGAGTCTGAGCTCATTTTATTTGCATACAGTTAAATGGTTTCAGGTATTGCTATATAACAGTCAGAATTTAACATCATTCTTTTGTTTGCATACAGTTTGAAGGTATTTTCATTTTTAAATGAGTTAGAAGTAATTTGTTTGCGCAGAATTATTGTTATTGTTTCTACAGTTAATTAGTTTCAATTATTGCTATCTTACACTAATAATTCTTTTCAATCTGTAAGCATACAATAAAGTGGTTACAAGTATTGCTATTTAACACTAACTGTTCTATTCAACACTGTATATTTATTTGTGGACAGTCAAATGGTTCCTAGTATTGCAATGTAATACCATTAAGTCAGTTTAGGCACGGAGTTAAAGAGTTTCACGTATTTCTATGTATCATTAATAATACATTTAAAGTCATTTGTTTGCACACAACTGAATTTCTAATAATTCGGTTTAACATAAGTCATTTGTTTGCTCTCAATTTAAATGTCAAGTAGTTCTATTTGAGCCATATATAGGACTCTGTTAGGTCCTACCACTTCGGATCAAAGAAGACCTAGGAGCAATGGCAATGAAAGAGTAGTCCATATTCCCCGAGATCTACAGACTTGAGACTCACCAATAGATTGTTTAATGTCAAACCCTGGATAATTCTTTGGTGGTGGTGGAGGTGGGGGGTCTAATCCCACTGAAGAGATGTAATCAGTCTATTCTACAGCCCCAGTTGACTGGGATGAAAAGAAAGAAAGGAAAAACTGTATGAGTAACAGAGAATTTAAAACAAGACTTAAAAAACTAAAAAAAAAAATCAAAACGGTAGGAGAAAGAAAGATGGAAAGAATATCGGTAAAAGAAATACCGAAAATAAGAAAGAAAGAAATAAAGAAAGAAAGAAAATTGTTGAAGGAAAGAAATTTCCAAATCATGATGAAAGAAAGAAAGAAAGAAAGAAGAAAAGTTGTTGAAGGAAAGAAATTGTATTGAGAATGAATGAAAGAAAGAAAGAACTATGCAAGTACGATGAGAGAAAGAAGGCAAAAAAGAAAAAAGAAAAACATCCATAAAAGAAAGAAATTGTATTACGAAAGAGAGAAAGGAAGAAAGTTGTTAAAAGAAAAATAGGAAAAATGAAAGAAAGAACAACGAAAGAATAATAAAAGAACTATACAAGTTCTCAGAATTAGGATGAGAGAACAATAAAAAATAAAAAATCCGTAAGTGAAATTGTATTGAGAAAGAAAGAAAGAAAGAAAGAAAGACAGAAAGAAAGAACTATACAAGTACTCCAAATCAGGATTAGAGAAAGAAGGCAAAAAGAAAAAAGAAAAAAAATCTGTAAAAGAAAGAAATTAAATTGAGAAAAAAAGAAAGAAAGAAGGAAAGAAAAGATAATTACAAATAAAAAAGAAAGAAAGAAATAAAGAAAAGATAGACACAAACAAAAAAGAAAGAAAGAAAGAAAGAAAGAAAAGATAGTCACAAACAAAAATGAAAGAAAGAAAGAAAGAAAGAAAGAAAGAAAGAAAGAAAAGATAGTCACAAACAAAAATGAAAGAAAGAAAAAAATAAGTAAGTAAAGAAATAAATAAATAAATAAATAAATAAATAAATAAAAGATAGTCACAAACAAGAAAGAAAGAAAGAAAGACCCTGTAAGCAACAATGAAATTAAGATAACAAATAAACAAAATCAATAGAAGAAATTTAAAAAATGAATATCGACAAAGGAAAGAAAAAAAGACGGAAAGGAAGAATAGCAAAAGAGAAAAATTCTTGTGGTTGGATGAAGAGATCAACGCGAGAGAGAAAGCGGAGAAGGAGGAGGAGGACAGGAGGAGGAGGAAGCTGAACAGAGAAGTGATCTGATTCGATTAGAGCCGACAAGGCGAGATCGATGCGGGCTGTCCTTGGTTTAAAACTCTTGTTGCCATCACAGCCCAGATCACGGCTGAAGGTACTTGAAATTAATTCAACACGTTGTCTTACGTCCATAACAGGATTAGGCATGGCTGATCCGCATAGCACACAGGCAAAAATCAATCAGGACTACGACATGCGCTCTTCACCGGGCGAAAATCCGTCTGTACGATCTTCTGGGGACTTGATATCGCGGGGAGAGAAGGGCTGCTCGCTTCAATAGCAGGTTGGAGAGCGGAGAAAGGAATAGTACAGGGGAGGTGGAAGCTTAGCAAGAGATGCTAATCTCATCTCGGGTCACGGCTTCGCTCCATCACCGTTGGATGCTCGGATTATTCCGGAGACTTCCGCCAGCTTGGGTCAGGCAAACGGTATTTTCTACTGTCAGCTTAGAACAGGCTGCCGGCCAGGATTGCGATCACTCATGGCTCCTCTGATCCGTGAGGAAATCTCTCTCTCTCTCTCTCTCTCTCTCTCTCTCATTCCCTTTTTCTTTGGTTTTCCACCAGCCTGTTTCTCACCACACCATCCATTACTTCTCACTAACCTCCAGTCTCTAAACTTTACTTTTCCTTCTCACCAATACTCTGTCTTCTTTTTCTCATCTTCATTGACCCCTTTCATTCCAGTCTTTGATGTTGGAATTGTTTTTTCTTACTTTCTTTCTTTTTCATTTACATTCATCTGCTTTTCTTTCCTTTTTCACTCTTTCTTTAGTTTATTTTTCCTTTTATTTCCTTTCCTACAGTTTTCTTCCCTTTCTTTGTCTCCTTTCCTTGCAATATTTATTAATCATAGTCATCCAGATATTTTCATTGTTTCTTCCTCGGGTTTTTCTCTCAAGTTTAGCTAACCACATTTTTCATCGTTTTTTTTTCTTTCTTTCTTTCTTTCTTTCTTTCTTTCTTTCTATTTATATCGGTATTTTATCTATCAGTACTTTTTTTCTTTTGCGTTTCTTTCTTTCTTTCTTTCTTTCTTTCTTTCTTTCTTTCTTTCTTTCTATATCGGTATTTTATCTATCAGTACTTTTTTTTCTTTTGCGCTTTTTTCTTTCTTTCTTTCTTTCTTTCTTTCTTTCTTTTTATATCGGTATTTTATCTATCAGTACTTTTTTTTCTTTTGCGCTTCTTTCTTTCTTTCTTTCTATTTATATCGGTATTTTATCTATCAGTACTTTTTTCTTTTGCGCTTCTTTCTTTCTTTCTTTCTTTCTTTCTTTCTTTCTTTCTTTCTATCAATACCGGTATTTTATCTATCAGTCCTTTTTTTTTTGGCGCTTCTTTCTTTCTTTCTTTCTTTTTTCTTTCTTTCTTTCTCTCTATCAATAACGGTATTTTATCTATCAGTCCTTTTTTTGGCGCTTCTTTCTTTCTTTCTTTCTTTCTTTCTTTCTTCCTTTCTTTCTTTCACACTTTGACTTTTTCTTTCCCTGTCTAATTTCTTTCTTTTTAATTTTTTAATACTTTCTTTCTTCTTTATTTTTCTCATATTTTTTCTTTCTTTTCTTTCTTTCTTTTTCTTTAACTGTATATTTTTACTTTTTTGCTGTTTTTGTTTTACTCTACCTTTCTTTCTTTCTTTCTTTCTTTCTTTCTTTCTTTCTTTCTTTCTTTCTTTCTTCCCCAGCTTTTTTTTCGATCCGTCAAAGCCCTTTTTCTTTTTTTCTGTACAATCTTTATTATTTTTCCTCACTTACTACTGTTCTATCTCTTTTTCAGTATATATCTGCCCCCATTCTCTCTCTCCCTCTCTCTCTCTCTCTCTCCCCTCTCTCTCTCTCTCTCTCTCTCTCTCTCTCAAACGGTTTTAAAAATCATAATCTATTCATATCTAAAACCCTATGTTTTAATTTTTTTCTTATATCTTTATTCCTATATTCACCATTTGTCTTTCTTTTTTTCTTTCTTTCCCAAGATCCTTGGACGTTATTCTTTTGAATTGTCGTTTAATTTCCCTCTGTAAAAAAAGGCGGTTTGACAGTGTGTGCCTTTTAGCTTTTTTTTCTTTTTTGGCTTTTTGTATGTGTGTGGGTGTGTTTATTTTTGTTTTTGTTTTTTTGATTTTTTTGCATCCTTAATCGACTGATCTGGAATACGGAAGTTAAAGCTGAAAAAGTTAAAAGAAAAAAAAAGAAATAACTGGGAAAGAAAGTTAAACAGAAAAAGAATTTTAAAAAATATAATGAAAAGTAACCAGGGACAAGATCAGAAGAAAGTAATTCTCAGGAATGAAAGGAATAGTTTTAAAAAATGAAAGCGAAGAAAAAGGGACTGATGGAAGAAGCTTATCATTAAATATGAGAGTGTACCATTTCATTCAGGGGTCTTTCCCATATCTATCACCTGAAAGCTTTTCGGACAATGTATTTAATAATCACTGCACCTGAGTGAAATTCCGAGCCAATCAAGAATTCAATGGCCTGAAGGTCATATTTATCCAAACTCCCATCCGGTAGGATTGAACACAAACGCATGCGCAAATCGAAACTCATGCGCAGCCGTAACAAGAAAAAAAGCTTGATCCCATCGGAAATGCTCTATATCCCCCCCACCGACGCACTCTCGAGAGAATGGCACATTGCGTTCGTCCGAAAGCCAAAGAAGTCCGTCACGGGCCGCTGCTTAAAGGTAAGCAGAGAGCTACTTGGTCATATCTTAATCAGGAATTTTTTAGATATTTGCAAAACATCCAAAATGTTCTACTAGTCAGCAGATTACATCATTTTGCAATGTTGTGTGCTGTCGAATGAAAGTGACTGAATGAGAACGTGATGATCTCAAGAGAAGATGACGTTAAACTTCAACGGAAATAAGACGATATTTAATCAATTCTACATCGTTTACGGAAATAGGAGACAAGGGGATGCATGACACTATAGATAAGACATGAAAAGAAAAATTGCAAGAAATATAATAACAAAAGGAAAATATTTTTGGAAAGAAAAGAATAAAAAATACAAGAGTAATTAAAAGACGAGGTTAAGAAAGAAAGAAAGAAAGAAAGAAAGAAAGAAGATCAATAAACTAAAAAAAAAAAGACAAAGAAAAAAAGAAAGTACTTTACAAGAACTACTAAAATAAAAATCAAGATGAAAATCAAGATGAAAGAAAGAAAGAAAGAAAGAATATTGGTGAAAGAAAAACCAGCGATATGGGCGAAAGAACAAAAAAATATCAGTAAACTAAAAAAGAAAAGATTGAAAGAGAGAACATCTATGAAAGAAAGAAAGAAAAAAGAAAGAAAGTATATTGATGAAAGAAAAAGAAACAAAAGAGAGAACGAAAGAAAAAATTCAGTAAGAGAATGAAAAAAAAATATCGGAGAAAAAAAGAAAGAAAGAAAGAAAGAAAAACCAGAGATAAGGGAGAAAGAACAAAAAATTATCCACAAACTAAAAAAGAAAGAAAGTAAGAAAGAAATAAAGAAAGGAAGGATATTGTTGAGAGAAAAAAAAAACAAACAAAAGAAAAAAAAATCGGTATGAGAATGAAAGAATGAAAATAGATATTTCAATATTTGAAACAATTCAACTGTGTGCAAACAAGAAATAACAATATTTGAAAGTATGTAACTCTGTGCAAACAATAAACAGTAATACCTGAAACCATTTAACAGTGTGAAAACAAATGAATAACATTAAGTAGAATTATTAGTGTTAGATAGCACTACTCGAAACCCTTCAACAGTGCGCAAATAGAACTATTTGTGTTAGTAATACTTGAACACATTTAATCGTGTGTAAAAATGATAAAGTTTGAATAGAATTATTAAAGCTATTTAACAATACTTAAAAACTATTTAACTCTGTGCAAACAATAAATGGCAATTCTTGAAACCCTTTCTCTGTGAGCAAACAAATGATTAATATTAAATAGAATTATTCGTGTTAGATATCAATACTAGAAACTATTTAACTGTGAGCAAACTATCATTGTTAGATTGAAATAGTAAAGCCAACAAATGTGTGCAAACAAATGATCAATATTTAATAGGATTATTTGTGTTTGGTTTGGATGGGGTTTAAGGCATATCAACCATTGTTGGTTATTTAATGCCAAATCATGTCTATGCATATATATTAAATAAATGATATGAAAATACATTTTGTTGCTAAGATTTTTACAAGAGATTGAGCTCATTTTTTACACACAGTCAATTGACATACTCGGAATCATTTAAGTATTAACCGCTTGCTTAGGATTATTTGTCTTAAATAATAATACATGGAATCATTTCACTATGCGCAAGCAAACGAGATCTGGATCTTTTAAAGAAATGATGTTACATACAAACTATTCAGTTATAAATTATATATATATATATATATATATATATATATATATATATATATATATATATATATATATATATATATAGTATTATTTGGTCCAGTTAAACCGGAGTTGGGAGTAATTTGATCAGGACAAGAAATTATTCATGAATGAATATTTAAAATTTTCCTGGTAAAGAGCTCAATGTAACAGACATTACAGAGCAATAATTTCATAAAGAAAATTGTTGTTTTTTCTTTATGAAATATATATATATATATATATATATATATATATATATATATATATATATATATAGTTGGGCAGCAGTCTTTCGTTTAAGGATATTTGATTAAGTAATGAAGACAAATTTTGTCTATGTAATTTTAATAAGATTCTTTCAAGTTTCCTGAAAAGTGTCTTAGTTTTAGGTTGGAATTGGAAGAGACATTTTTCCAAAAGTGTCCCGAGTGCTAGTGAAACTTTCATAGGTCATCCTCAGAGCTTGTTTGCATGTGTAAATAGTTGTTTCATTTTAATAAATTTACAAAATTATGTAAACGAAAAGTTGGATAAAACCGAGATGCAGAATGACATCGAACGAATTTAAAACAGAACGCAATCAACGGAAATAGAATATTGCGTTTACGTAATTTTCTAATTTTATAAAAAACATAAACACTTAAAAAAAAAACCTCTTTACACATGCAAACAACCCCTGACGATGACCTATGAAAGATTTGATAGCGCTCGGGACAATTTTGGAAAAATTAATCCACCAATTCCACCCTAAAACCAAGACACTTTTCAGGAAACTTGAAATTATAAACAATATGCGTCATTATTGTCTAATCAAACATGCTTATATATATATATATATAGTCATCCACAGACAGATCTGTTTCGTTCTATCAGAACTCATCAGTGTGGCTAGACAGTATCTTCCCGTAGCTGGGATCGAAACCAGGTTGACTCAAACGACAAGCCAAAGCTTCTAACCATTCAGACACGAGGAGATATTAGATGCGAAGTTAATTTTAAACAGTTATGAATCACAATTACTATTGTTTACATACATCCGTTCAATGTGTGTGTATATATATATATATATATAATATATATATATATATATATATATATATATATATATATATGTATGTATGTATGTATGTAAGTAAATAATGGAGTGTAATCTAAAAATTTATAAAGAAAAATTGATAACAAGGTAATCCAAATTGAAGGAGAGATTTATTGAGAAGCAAAATCGACTCTATAGCGTTTCGGTTCTAATAAACCATCATCAGGGCTATGAGAGATGATATGAGTGATGTATACACATTTTCACAAGGTTTTTGTATTTTGCACGTTTAAAACATCCATCGTTGATTTAACATCACTAATATCATCCCTCACAGTCCTGATGATGGTTCATTAGAACGAAACGCTATAGCATCGACTTGCTTCTCAATAAATCACTCCTCTGATTGGATTACCTTGTTATCAACGTTTCTTTATATATATATATATATATATATATAATATATATATATATATATATATATATAAACAGTATTTAGCAGTGAATAATCCACAGTTTGATTTGCATTAACCTACATAACCTAACTTAACCGTCGTCCAAGAATCTATCCGTCCCATGACTCCAGAATTCTAATCTGCCAGAAAGAGTATTCTAGTTTATTGTTGGTAATAACGTATTCATCTCGAATGTTCCTTAGTTTTAATTAATAAACTCTAGTCCAGACAAAAATATTCTGTTTTAAAGTTGATTGTTAAAAAGATATTTATTTTTGTATTGTCCTGATAAATTCGCTGCAATCTATTTCGTTGAAGCCCTTATCCACCCCCACCGCCAGGTTTAGATTAAACAGTACCACTGCTGTTCTTTTACAAGAATGACATCGGCAATATATAACCCAGAAACGTTGATACACCAATTAACAAAGAAATCAAGATCACGTTAAAGTTAACCAGCAATTAAATCTCGTTTCTTCTTCTTCTTCTTCTTCTTCTTCTTCTTCTTCTTCTTCTTCTTCTTCTTCTGTCGTTTTCTTTTGGGCATCTTTTTAATCATCCTTATCATCATCCCTTTTTCTTTCATTTTTAGGTTTTTGTTATAATTTTTTAAAATAATAACCATCAGCATCGATATATTTTTCACAGCCATCTTTACCTTTCTATCTTTTTAATAATCATCATCAACAACATTTCTTCTTCTTCTTCTTCTTCTTCTTCTTCTTCTTCTTCTTCTTCTTCTTCTTCTTCTTCTTCTTCTAACCTTTGATCCATTGAAAACATTCTTAATTCTCACTACATCAATTTATGCCTGGTTCCTTGAAGCTAAACCTCTCTAGATCTTTAATACCTCATCTCTTCCAGCATCCTCCCCGTCGAGAGACCCATCTCTTTTTGTCAATGTTTACCGACCCGGACTTCTCGTGATCATCACTTATACAAGTGGCCAACACACCGAACATCAAGCTGTCTGTCAACACAGTTTGACAAGTAGGGCTCAGTGCGTTAAACCTTTCTGCACATGTGCGTGCAAAATCGCATATGCGTCTGAGATACCAGAATTCCGGAGTGAGTGGTCAAAGCTATGGAAATGGCATGGCAAATTGATTGATGGAAAGAAAATGTAGATCGACTCAACCGAATCGCGTCCGTCTATTCAGCTTAAAATGCTCCGGCTCGTCACATAAAATTTAGCAATACAACCACCCAAAACAGAACACATCTTCGCCTTTGTGACCCCAGGACTCCTTTTCTAATAGGGGAAAACAACGTGAGCAATAATGATTATAATAACGGACTTTTTAATAGATATTAAACATGACAGGAATAATACAAATAGAATAAGTAATGTAATAATATAAATGGAAGTTTCACAGCGCTACTTTCTATGAATTCGGATCAGGAAATTAGATGTCATGAGTGAGAGGTTAAAGGGTTAAATAATACAGTAAATACTCAGCAAAATAATTTTGGAGCAATTTGTATGAGGCCATTGTGTCTTGTAAATGAGATGGTTTGATAGAAACACAAATGGATGTAACGCTCCCTAACCCATGCATGTCACCAAATCTAAAACAAACAAACAAACAAACAAAGCTTAAACAAAAAAGGACAGAGATCCTTGAGTGTCAACAAATCTTAATAAAAATAGAACAAAACTCACATGTATTACCAAATATCCACCAAAAAGAACAAGACTCATGTGTATCACCAAATACTCACCCAAAATAGAACAAGACCCACATGTATCACCAAATACCCACGAAAATAGAATAAGACGCACATGTATCACCAAATAAACCCCCAAAATAAAACAAGACTCATGTGTATCACCGAATACCCCCGAAAATAGAACAAGACCCACGTGTATCACCAAATACCCCTAAAAATAGAACAAGACCCACGTGTATCACCAAATACACCCTCAAAATAAAACAAGACTCAGGTGTATCACCGAATACCCCCGAAAATAGAACAAGACTCATGTGTATCACCGAATACACCCTCAATATAAAAGACTCAGGTGTATCACCGAATACCCCCGAAAATAGAACAAGACCGACGTGTATCACCAAATACCCGCCCAACCAAAATAGAACAAGAACCATGCTTGTCACTAAATCAAAAAATAGAACAAGATCCACCTGTATGACTACATCTAATAATAATAATGATGATAATAATAATAAAATAGAACAAAACTCCTAGAGTCACCAAATGCCCCCACCAAAAAAAAAAAAAAAATTCAACAAGATCTATGAGTGTCACCAAATCTAAAAAACAAAAGAAAAAAAAACCTTGTTTAACCAAATCAAAAAAGAAAAGAAAAAGAACACGATCCATTTGTGTCGCTAAATCTAATAATAATAATAATAATAATAAATAGAACAAGACCCCTTGTGTCATCAAATAAAAAGATAGAACAAGATCCCCCTTGTTTCACTAATAGAACAAGATCCACGTGTCACTAAATCTAATAATAACAAAGAATAGAAAATTAATGGCATTGGCATTAAATAACCCACGAAGGTTGATATGCCATTAAATGAAGAAACCAAAGGTAGGAATCGAGATTCATGAGATGTCGTCACAAAAAATGCTTGGTTTTCTCAGCATTTCACTTGACGCCAAGGCAAAGACTCAGACCTACTAAGTGGGTACTCGCTGTGGGCAACCCAGGTAAAATGGTAACTAGGAAGAAAATGCAATCAAAAGAATGACGGTGTACCTGATTTTTATTAAATGAATGGATTGACAGATGGACGAACAAAAAATACACACTCTATCGGTGTGGCCTTGAGGAGGCTGACAATATACTTTTCATTGAGCAAACTCCCCGCAAAAAACAAAAGAATTCTGGGCATGACTAAATAGCACCTGAGGTTCCAATAGAGCTGTTTAAAAATAGTCACATTCAACAAGACCATGTGCAAAAAAAAAAAAAAAAAAAGAATTGAAAACTCTTAAGAAATGCAAGTATGAACCATATTCACAAAATAAAACGATCCTAGACAGATTGACATACTGTTTAAATCACTCAACTAATCAATCAAGACTATTTCTAGTGTGTTCGATTCTCACTCGGTTCCCGCTGATTCAGTCTTGTTACAGATCTTCCAAAGCTTACTAAATGAAAACGTTTCTAACTGTTTGATATACATTTTTAAATGACAATGATGATTGTAAAAGTGTCTTTTTATCTTGCGTAGACGAGTACGTTCGCTAGTTGAAGGAATCATTTTATTTCGCTCTGAACAGTAATCCGTTCTCTTCTGGCTTGATGCAATTCCGTCTCCATTGAAAGGTATAATCTCATTTTTACGATTGCTTTCAAATTCTGTTATTTATTCAATTTTTAAGTTTTGATTTTTTTTAAATATTTTATATGCTGCTTCTATTTCAGGCTAATCTTATCTGATCCCTCCTTTTTTCAGCGAATAGAGATTCATATTTTAACCCTTTTCATCAAGCCCATTTTCATCCGACTAAATGTCTTCATCCGCTTCTGCTCATTTTTCCGGTCAGAAAATCATAACATAATTATCTCTCTTAATCCATGGGGAGTTGTCGTGGTGAGTGGTTGTTTTTGGTTTTTTGTTGGATTTTATAGCATCTCAAACATTGTGGGTTATTTAATGCCAAATCCAGTTTATATATATATATATTGAATATATGTATTTTGTAAACAAACAGATTTTAGGTAATGTTTTTAAAAGAGGCATTGATCACACTATGTAACAGAAATGTTTCAATTTAACATCAATTGTTCACTTAAATATTTTATCTAACTCTAATAATTCTATTCAAAATTAATCATGTTTTTACATAGTGAAGTGGTTTCAAGTATTTCAATGTTAAATCAATTGTAACATAGCCATACATGAGTATGTGAGACGTACATAGAACGTTCATAACATATATACATAGAACATAGGAATCCCGAAACACGAAAAACCCTTACGACTTCTTAGTTCAGGTACGAAACTTTCTATTACCTTTGAATTAATAGGTTTTTCGACATAAGGAGAGAGGCACAATCTTTCTATGCTGGCTTTTCCATCTCCCCCAAACCACGTGCGACACCTGCCGCAAGGTCACTGGCTTCGGCGAGCAAGCGAAAGTCAACCGTCTTCTCCCGAGGCAGAACTCAACTCAACTGACTTTTTTCAAAATCCCCAAAATCCTTCGCGCGCGCTTCCGGTGCATGACGTTATTCACATCCCCAAGTCACAATTTTCTATCTGAGATTTTTATTTTGACATCTGTGAATGACGCATCCTCCCCACTCGCGCGCGTTAACACATGCGCTCACGTTTGCACCTAACTAACCGATGTGCTGAGCCGAAAGGTTCTCAGCCTAACTAAACCCAAAGGCAAGATATATAAAACGAAATCCCTCGGCCATTATATTACACAATTATTCAAATTTCGAACACACTTAAACGGATTCAAGTAGAACTATCGGACACTTATAATTCATTTAATTTTCATTATTTAAAGTATTACTATCTAGTACCAATAGTTTTATTTCCACACAGATAGTTTCAAACATCGCCCTCTAACACTAACAATACGTTTTTATCGTTGAGGGTTTTCGGACTATTGTCTTCATCTTTATCGACACATAGAATAAAGGTTATAGGCATTGGTTCCTTTAGCTTCTAAAAGAGACAATCATCTGGAGGTTGCAGGTTCAATCCTGACTGCAAGTGAGTAACAATACGGGAATACTTAGCACTTATACCTGGTTATGGTTAACCGAATCAGAACAAGCGACCCTCTTGGATTAAATAAAAGACGTGACTCGAAGTTCCGTGTTGGCTACCAAGTTCGACAAAAACTTGAAGAAGACCGGAGGATTTATCGACCGAAACGTTGTGAATATAACAATAAAGATGAAGACAATAATCCGAAAACCCTGAACGAAAAAAATCAAGCTTCGTCTCAAAAATTCTGACAACTACTAACAAAACAATCAGTCATTTGTTTGTCAAATGGTTAAACACTTCTATTTGAGCCATAGACATGACCCTATCAGGAACTACCACACCAGAGTGGACCTGGGAGTAATGGCAATGAAATAGTACTCCTCAAAGCTCCAGGACTGGAACCTCACCTGAGATATAGTTTAATGGCATATCTAGGACACTAGTTCTATTTGATTCATTTATTTGACGCAATCGGATACTACAAATCCGAGTCATTGTGGAGCTGGGAGTAATGGCAATGAAGTGGTACTCCTCATTCCTCAAAGCTCCCGGTCGAGACCTTTACCATCAGGACTGGAACCTCACCATAGTTTAATGGCATATCTAGGACACTAGTTCTATTTGATTCATTTATGAGATCAGATACTACAAATCCGAGTCATTGTGGAGCTGGGAGTAATGGCAATGAAAGTGTACTCCACATTTTCCAAAGCTCCAGATCGAGACCTTTACCATCAGATTCAGTTAAGTGTCATATCCAGGATTCTAATTGGTCTGGGGTCTTTCTTCTCTGCAGAGATGCAATTGGCGTATTTTACTGCCCCAGACGACTGGTCTATCTTAGAAAACGTTTTGAGCTGCAGTTTGGGTGTTGAAAAATTGTTTCTTGCAAATCATGGAGATGCGTGTCTTAGTGAATCGGCCCGAAAGAAATCCGGAGACAAGCAGGGTGTAATGATTGGTATTGACTCCTCTCTTTTAGGCAGGTTCGACACAAGGTCATTTTCAAAGCCGATGTTATCTCGCACACAGGCGGACAGGCAAAAATCAGCTTAGTTGTAAGGTTGTCAGCTATTTCACTCAACGGCGGTGATGCTGATCATCGAATGGGGAACAAAAAAACACAACTCGTCTTAAGCATTAGGTTCTCCTTACTTTATTTTCTCCGTTCACTCTCTAGATTCGGGGAATCAGGAAGGAATGGACAATGGGCACCATGTTGTCAGCTTATTCCTTTTTCCAGAAACAGGTCTCTTCCCTTATTTTTGGTCCTCGTTCTCCGTTCACAGCGAAAAGGAGACTGAATCATAAAATTCGTACTGTATATATATATATATATATATATATATATATATATATATGGAAAATTAACTGATTTTCATTTAATAAACGTGTTAATTATGATTGAAAAAGAGGTTCGATAAGCTATAATTTTTGCGTCAGTGTCTTTTTCAATTATTAACCAATCAGCGCTTTCACACTCGTTTTAAAACT
The DNA here is from genome assembly GCA_963585895.1 of Sepioteuthis lessoniana. Lineage (NCBI taxonomy): Eukaryota > Metazoa > Mollusca > Cephalopoda > Myopsida > Loliginidae > Sepioteuthis > Sepioteuthis lessoniana. Next base: position 63,809,520 of record OY757925.1, on the reverse strand, counting down.
TCTTTGAGATTTGCATACGACAATATTTGACTTGCGGCGGAAAATTCGAAGGATCAAAACCCAAAATAATTTACGAGATGTTTCCCTTCCTAGACTTTTGGAAATACGATTTTAAAACAGTTTAAAACATAGCAGCAATATATATAAAACCGGACCAATGGGCCAGTAGTCCGGGGTTCATTCGCAGACCGAGTCATACCAAAGGACCAAAAAATTATACTTGATGCCGTCTTCCTTAACACTCAGCAGTATAAGGCAAGTATCAAGGGTAAGGTGGAGCAATCAGGGAAATGAATTAGTTCCCTCCCCTTCTCCTTAGTAAAGTGGCTATTGAAAGGGGAGCCTTCGGGTCACCCTCGACTGTGGTCGCCAACTTTACTTATATATATATATATATATATATATATATATAACAGCAGCTCTGTGAGGATACGGGATGTAGCCCTGAGAACCTGCCAGAAGCGATGAACGATAGGGAGGAGTGGCGGCACGACATGATGATGATGATGATGATATAACTTATACTAGGCTTATGTGAGTAATGAAAGAAAGACCTTCCACTTGTTCTAACGTGTGAGTTTTCTGCAATCTCATTCACCCTTTCACCAGAACAGATCTTTGAAACAAACCGATGTTGATTTCACTCTCGTTCTAATCAAAAATGTTTTTTGAGCGTATAAAATTGGATCGTTTTTACTTAATTGCTTTTGATCTTAAAGTGAAAGTGACATAAATATCAAATGACATATTGACTAAATGATTGATTTTAACTACATATCCACCCGTCTATTCCCCAGACGGCCGGGGGCTGTAGAATACACCGACTGCACCTCAGCTGAGGGGTAAGACCCCCACCCACCCAATGAATGTCCTAGATATGACACTAAACAATCTGATGGTGAGATTCCAGTAATGCTGGGGCTTTGGGGAATGTGGATAGTCCCTTCATTGTAATTGCTCCCAGGTCCACTCTAACCCGGAATGGTAGCACCTGATTGAACCATATCTATGGGTTAAACAGAACTAATAGCATACTTATACTAAGCTAAATTGTTTGACTAAACTGAATGGCTTGAAATAGAAACTTTTTTGACAATAAACCGTAATTAAATTTAAAGTGCGTACTTATGCTAAACTGAATCTTTTGAAATGGAACTGTTTTTGACATTGAAACTGTACTTACACTAAACTGAATTGTTTAATGTAGAACGGTTTTGAAATTTAACTGTACAAATGCTTAACTAAACTCAACAGTTTGAAATAGAAATGTTTTTCACATTCAAACTGCGTACTTATGCTAAACTGAATTGTTTGAAATAGAACTATTTTCATAAAAATGGATTTGGCGTTAAATAACCTACAAAGGTTAATACACCATAGAACTGAAACAACCAACCAACTAACTACCCGTCAAGGGTTATTTTAACTCTAGAGGTTAGGGAATCGTGTACATTTTACGTTCATATTTTCAGCTTTATATGTACCGGTTTCTAAAGTGTTTATTTGTTTGATTTCCACGTGGTCTTATCGAATATTGATAATTTCAAACAGATCTATTTGATCAAGATATTGGGCCCTAAGAAGCACTACCACACCGAATCAGTAGACCCCTTTTTTTCTGAAGATGGATTAATTTTAACGGCATGTCAACCTGCATGGAATTATTTCATGCTTAGAGGTTAGGAATTGTGCTCATGGTACTGTACAGCGGATAAGTTTCGACTAATTATATTTTCAGTTAATAAAAGCTCATTCTATTGAAATGATAGATTGTAGTGAATCTGACAATATGATAGAAATATGTAGAAAGTTGGATAAATCAAACTCTTAAAACCGGCTTAGAAGGCGTTTTTTTCTGAGGGCGCTTTTTTTAAGGCACGTTTTTTAGAAGGTACGATAAACGAAATATAGTGCCTTCTAAAAAGTTTAAAAAAAAACAAACACCAATCTAATTCTGAATCAGAAATGTTCATGAAACTTTTATTTCTAAAAAGGTTAACATTTGTAATTATTTAATTACTAAATAGTTATTTAATTTCTGAAAAAAAAAAAACGTGAGGCATTTTTACATAATATTCATCCTTTATTCAAATTAATAGAGTAGAATCTTTCACCGAAATAAAATTCACAATAAAAATATGATTAATTATTTGGATCTCCTTTAGACTTTGAGCAATGCATTGTCCCTATTGGGAATCGATTCAATATTTATTTCTTATGATAATGTTTTTTTTTTGTTTTTTTTTAAAGTTGTTTTTTTTTTGTTTCGACTGTCACTAGTTTTGTGTAACTTTTTTGTTTACCATGAAACTTTGATTTTATGATCTCCCATATATTCTCAGCTGGGTTTAAATCAGCTGAATTGAGAGGCCACGACATAATTTTCATTCATTTTAATGGAAATTCACTTTTTCTTGTACTAGATACATAGCAAGGAGCATTATATGGCTAAAACTAAACATTCCCACATCATTACTGAGAAAGGATGTTTTACTTTGGGTTGAAACATCATCAGAAAATTTTCAAAACTTTGTCTTCGATAACCTTTTAAGCATTTTGCATAAGGCAGCTCAATTTTTGACTCATCAGTTCATAAAACATTTTCCAGTCTTCAATGGGCCAGTTTTGATGATGACATACTCATTGCAATCTTTCCTTCTTTATTGCAGATGGTAGGAACATTTTGTTTGCTTCATCTTGGATCAATAACCAAACTTGATGAGAATGTTTCGAACAGATGCAGGATGTATATTGACGCTAAAATCTCTCAGTAGTCATTTCTTGCTTGTAAAATCACATGTATTTTTTAGATTTCAAAGGATGATATGGACCATTGATTTTGTAACTCGTTGAGTCCTTCCGCTTCTGTTCGACGTGGCAAAATAACCTTCAATACAATTTCTTTGGCCTTTGAGGAGAGCGAATTTCAGTCAAATAAATTTAAGTTGGGGTAACAATCAAAATATATAATTGAGGGGTAAAAAATGTGCCTTGCTTTTCATAGCAAATTAATTTTATTTCCGGAATGTTCTAGAAAAAATTAGAAACTTCAAGAAACAAGTTTAAATTTGTTCATTTTTATTCTGGTGTAATGGTTATCGTCATAGGAAATGGACACAACGACACGAGTTCAAATCCTGGACGAGACTGATTGCATTTCACATAGCACTAATTCCCTTGGGAACGGTATGAATCCAATTATTCTCCCTCCAGCTATGGGTAAATAGTAGGACAGACTGGGTTCTTCAGCCATGGTGAGGCTACTAGTCTAGGAGAAGGAATACTCTGAATTGACCATGTGTCATATCCTGCCCGAGCGGAGGGGTTGGTAAATAGGATTAATGAATAACATTTTATTTCAAAAGAGATGAAAACTAATAGTATACATCCCTCAACAAAAATATTAAACCACCTTAAAAAATGAAGAAGAAGATATTTACAATTTTTGAATTATGAAAATCAGATACATGAAAGATAAGGTTAAGAGCCATTGAAATTCAAAAGAAGAAATTTCAATTGATTTTTAGATGTATATTAGCATTTATACTAAATTTTAAAGTTTATTTTTAACATGAATATAAGACCACCAATAAAAACTAAAGAAAAAAGGACTTAATTTACTTGAGCAATTTATTATATATAGTTAAATGCCAAAACAGTTCTATTCCAAACATTTCAGTTTTGCATATACAGAGTCAATGTCAAAAACAGTTCTATTTGAAGGAGTTCAGTTTTCCATAAGTACACTGCTTAGTTCTATTTGACCCATAGATAGGACCCTATCAGGTGCTACCACTCCGGCCCAGAGTAGACCTTGGAGCGATGGCAATAAAAGGGTACTCTGCATTCCCCAAAGCTCCAACATTACTTGAACCTTACCATCAGATTGTTTAGTGTCATATCCAGGACACTCGTTGTAGTGGTGGGAGGTCTTACCCTTCTGCAGATAAGCAGTTGGCGTATTCTACAGCCCCAGCCGACTGAGCAAATCACCAGTGAGAGTAAGATTGGTTGAAACTATTTTGAATAATACCATATAACTGTTCAATCTATTAAAGAATTTCTATCAAACATCTATAATAATATAACAGTGAGAGTGAATCAATCATCTGGTTTTCCTATTTGATGTAATCATTCGAAAGATTAATCCGAGCATATTTGCAATTTGATTCGTATCAAAGATAACAATGATATACGAGATATAATAATTAAAAATATCAGATTTCAGAGAAAAAAATATGGTCTGCATATCTTTAATCATATTTTCTATAGTTTCACGAATTCATCTAAAAAGAAAATAAATAATCCAGTCTACTTCCTTCAAGGGAAGGCGGAAAGGTCCTCGAGGTGTAAAGGTTAAACCGTTGGACTGTTGAGTCTTAGTAAGCGAGTTCGAACTCCAGTCGCTCTCTCACGTTCAATTTAAGACAAATTGAACTTGCGAAAGGTATGAATCCATCCCCTATCCCCCAAGCTATTGGTTAAACAGTACCACTATTGTTTCAGAATAATGGCTTTGGCATTAAATAACCAACAAAGGTTGATATGCCATTTAACAAAGAAACCAAACCAACTTCCTTCGATTGGTATTCCTTCTTTACAGATATCAAGCTTCGTGGGTTATTTAATGGCAAAGCTATTCTTCTCAAACAGTAGCGGTACTATTTAATCCATAGTTGGGCGGATAAGGGGGTTCATACCTTTCCTGATGGTATTAGTCTGAAATTGACTCTAATAGCGCGACTAGAGTTCGAACTCGTTTACAAAGATATCGAAGACCAGTACGTTAGTCATTATGCCACGGGGACTCCCCCAAACCCATCTGTTGTTCACATTAAATACAGTAATAAAAATAAGCAGAAAAACAAAAAAAAATTGTTGCCTCGTAAATTTACCTGTGTTTTTTGTCTTTTTGTTTCATTTTCTTTTATTTGTTTTTTTTTCCCCTGTTCTTTTATATTCCTGACTGCGGGACCTCCTTCGATAAGCTTTGTGACCCTTGGGCTGAAAAGGTTGAGTATCTCAAGTTTAATTCATTTAGGTGAGGATATGACAGGATATGAAAATGTGGAAATTATTTGGAGAGCGGTGATAGGGTTTTAGCGCAGATTAAAATTGCAAAATCCGATGTAACATTAGAAATAATTCTTCTAAAAATATCAGCTCAAACCAGAAGAAATATAAATCCGAATGCATCGAGATGATCAAAATAGTTTAAACGATGAAGGAAAAGAAAAAAAAAATTATTAAGCGTTGCGACTTGGGAAGGAAAAAAAAACAGCAAAGAATCAAGATTTCGAGTAAAATGCGAGCTGCATAATGGACACAAAACCTTGTTTTCGTTTTCCTTCTTTCTAAGCCTCGTTTTCATTCCCTTCGTTCCTTCTTTCCTTACTTCTCTTCTTTATTCCTTTTTTTTTTTTTTTACTTGAGTCAGGTGGTTTGAATTCTAACGCAAAATATCTTAGTCGAGTAAATCCCGGATCAAATCTGATAGTATTGACTGCTAGTGAAACCTGATCAATCACATGGCCTAGTGGATAAGAGCTGGTGACGCTTATTTCATTCATTGATTATCTTTGTGGTTCGTCCTTGCGCTGCGCAATGCAAAAATACATCCCTAAGTCGGAGTGACATAGATCAGCATCGTAAAGGAGGTTCAGTTTCTTTTTTTTTTAATGGCACGTCAGCCTTCGTGGTTTATTTAATGCCAAATTTATCCTTTTAGAAAAACAGAAGTCGTACTATTGAAACAGGGTAAAAGTGAGTTCATGCCTCTCCGAAGGGTAGTCTGAAAAAGAACGTTTGTTGGTTGGGTTTTATGGCATATCAGCCTTTGCAGGTTATTTAACGCCAAATCTATTTTCATACAAATAGTTCTATTTTAAACAATTCAGTTTAACATAAGTACACAGCTTAGTTGTCAAACACATTTCTATTTCAAGCTATTCAGTTTAGTCCAACAGTTCTAATTCTCACTTTAGATGTCAGAATAGTTCTATTTCGAGCAATTCAGTTTAGCATAAATACACCGTTTAAATGCAAAAAAAAGTAAACTCCAAAAACCACTGTTTAGTTCTATTTAACCCATTGATAGGACCCTTATTAGGTGCTACCACTCTGGACCAGAGTGGACCTGGGAGCAATGGCAATAAAGGGGTACTGGGCATTCTTCAAAGCTCCAGCATTACAGGAACTTCACCATCAGATTGTTTAGTGTTATATCCAGGACACTCGTTGGGGGGAGGTCTTACTCCTCTCCAGAGAAGTAGTCAATGTATTCTACTGCCCCAGCCGACTGGGCGAAAAAGAACGTAGGAGCAACTGGGGTTCAAACTCGCTAACAACGATGTCACCGTCCCGGACGTTAAACGCTACGCCACAGGGACACTGCACGTAAGAAAGAACTGCTAATTCTATCTGTTGTATTGGATAGACAAAGGTCAGACAAAGAAAATTGAACAACAGACGTCTTCATATCAAGAAGTTTCATTTTTGATCTTCTTCAAAGGTTAGTGAATATTTTTGACGCCCAAGGATGATCGAGGAGTACAGAATTTGAAATGATAGAATGAAAATAGCAAAAAGGTTGATTTTGACATTCCCAAAAGGTTGTAGCATACCCCCATTGGGATATATCCCCATTTTAGTGTTCCTTTTGTACGTTATCTTATATCTTCTTATCTTCTATCTTCGATTGCCGTCGTGGTTGTTCAACACCTAGCTCCTAATCCATTCTTTACGTCGTGTAGTATTTCTATTGCTGCTATCTTGTTCTTTTTCGTTGCCGCTCATAAAATGTCGTCAACGCCGGTGAAAACGATGACAATGAGACCTCACTTTTATGTGCACATATTTTATTTCGTATTTGTTGACGACTTATCGGCTTCTCATTACCAAGCCGGTAGTCATTGATCTTAATAATAGTGGAATTATATTTGCTCCTGTCGAACGATTCCCTCCGTCTGTTATCGAGGCCACCTTCCTTCCTTTAAATCTAACCGTATTTTTCCATGTCCAATTCTGTACTATAGGTCAGTAAAAGATTTTAACAATCTATTATATAAAAGATTAACTGAATATCTATGAAACCAGAAAAAAAAAAAACGGAGAGTAGAGTTTTTAAAATTATTGAATCAAAATAAGGAAAATAAAGAAAATTACAAAAAGTTTAATTTGGACATTCCTGAATAGTGTTGAAACCTGAAAAAGACTAGGGAACACAGTAATTGAAATAAGTTTGTTTGTTTGGGTTTATGGTATATCAACCTTTGTGGGTTATTTAATGCTGAATCCATTTTACACAAATAAATAGTTCTATTTCAAACAATTCAGTTTAGCATAAGTAAACAGTTTAATTGTCAAAAACATTTCTATTTCAAGCTATTCAGTTTAGTCAAACAGTTTTATTTCAGACCATTCAGTTTAGTATAAGTATAGCTTTTCTTTTACACACAGTTAAATGCCAGAACCGTTCCATTTCAAACAATTCTGTTTCGAGTAAATACAGTTTCGAGGTCAAAAACAGTTGTATTTCAAACAATTCAGCTTAGCATACAAAAACAGTTTCGTTTCAATCAATCAAGTTTAGCATAAGTACACAGTATAAAAGTTGAAACAGTTCTATTTCGAGCATTTCAGTTTATCATAAATACGCAGTTTAAATGTTAAATCAGTTCAATTACAAATAATTCAGTTTAGCATGAGTACGCAGTTTAAATCAAGTACACAGTTCAAATATCAAAACAGTTTTATTTTTATTTTTATTTTAGCATAAGTACACGGTTTAGTTCTATTTGACCCATAGATAGGACCCTATCAGGTGCTACAACTCCGGGCCAGAGTGGACCTTGGAGCGATGGCAATAAAAAGTACAAGATCTAGAAAGAGACGAACTAGGGGTTTGTTAACCTTTTTAACTCCTCGCGACTGAGAGGGAAGGGACGTACGTCGTTTCTCATTGACCAATTCCATTTTAAAAGCTCATTAACAGTAGCATTTTGAAATTCTTTTTAGGTGTGTGCTGTGCGGTTTTGTGTGCTTGGCGAACGTTTTACTGCAGGATCGCCGGACCGAACTATAGTTTCGGTAGGGTCGCTTGCGAGAGCGAGTAATGTTAGAAGACTCGAAACTTGTTAGGACCACAAGAACATCAATGACGAGGTGATTCTTCGCACTTTTTTAAGTGCATGATCACAACAATAGATATATTAACTAACAACATTATCTATAATCAGCAAAATATGATTTTAAATAATAATCGTGGCAAGGAGATCATTATGTAAACTGCTATTCGATTGAACAAATCGAACAGATTTCAACAAAACTCAATAATAGATAGATAAAATCAGAGAGTGAACGGGAAATAGAAGGTAAGGGGCCGGGTCTAAAGTATTGGGGGACGTAGTAATTTACGAAGCTCTTTGCTTTGATGTAGCATAAGGCCAAATGACTGGGCACCGAATGAGACTCGAACTCACTCGTGTTGGTTTGGTAGTTTAGCTTGCTAACCATTGCACCACCAGAGCTGCCCGAAGTGTTGGGGACGTAGGTGGAGAATAAGTGTAGTGAGTGTTTGGGGCTAAGATTAGTAAAAATAATGGGAAAAGTTATTAATTTAAGGAGTTTATGAACGATAGATAGATAGATAGATATGAACTGCTTGAAATATCCGAACTTATACGTATCAACCCACTTTCTTTTTTTCCAAACCAGTGACTGAACTCTTTGCTCACTATATATATATGAGGTGCATACGATAAGTTTACTGATTTTTTTCGTATGGGCACTTTTATTAATAGTACACACATGAAACTCTAGTCCCTTCGAAGTAATCTCCTCTGGTTGCAATGCACTTGTTGTACCGTTCCAAAACCTTCTTGAAGGCCCCATCGAAGTCCTCTTGTGTGAGCGTGTCAATGACCTTCGTCACAGCCTCTTTCATCTCCTCAGTTGTCTCATAACGACAGCCTCTGAGCTTAGGGAATAACCGAAAGACACAGGGAGCAAGGTATGGACCAAAGGGAGGCTGAGGAACTGTCTTGATGCCCATCTTAGTCAAATAGCCTGTGACAAGGATGGAGTTGTGGATTGGTGCATTGTCCTGGTGTAAATGCCACTGACCCGATTTGATGAGTGCTGGCCTCTTCCCAAGGAATCTCTTCCTGAACTCCCTTAAAACCTCAACATCGTAACCCTAACCCTAACCTTTTGACCAACAAACTCTGGTGTATTGACTTCCTTACTCCCCCACATCCCTCATCATCCCTCACAGACTCACTGCCTTTCTTGAATCCCTTATGCCACTCAAAAACTCATGCTCGATTCATGCAAGATGATCGAAAAGCAGTCTGAAGCATTCCATACGTTTCTGTGGCATTTTTTTATTAGTTTAAAACAGAATTTTATTGCATATCGTTCTTCTAAAGTGTCCTCACGTGCAGATTGCATTTTTGAAATTCACCAGCTGTGACAAACAAGCTTTAGTAGGGTGTATTCCAATTCCTGCTGTTGCTGTTTTTTTCAACCTGAAATCATAAAAATTGGTCAGTCATCTCATAAGGTGTATAACAATAACATACGTAATTTTCAAGTGTCTACGACAAATTTAAATCCCAATACAAAAAAATATGGAAACTTATCGTATGCAACTCGTATATATATATATGTGTGTGTATGGGTGTGTTTGGCTCGTGAGTAAGTACAGCGTTCAGTTGCTGCTGGTTTCATGATATATATCTCGATGTATATAAAGTCGCAGGAATTGGACACGGCGACACAAGTTCAAATCCTGGACTGATTGCATTTCACATAGCACTAATACCCTTGGGAAAGGTATGAATCCAATTATTCTCCCTCCAGCTATGGGTAAATAGTAGGGCAGACTAGGTTCTTCAGCCTTGGTGAGGCAACTAGTCTAGGAGAAGGAAAACTTTGAATTCAAACCTGTTAAACGCCGCTTAAAAATTGACCTTGTGTCATATCCTGCCCGAGCGGAGGGGTTGGGTAAATATGATAAAGGTTGATATTTGATTTCAACAATTCTATATGGATTCATAGTAAAGTAAGGATTAAAGTGTTGGACCGTAGCATCTTACTAAATGAGTTCGAACTCCAGTCACGCTACTGCGTTCACTTTCTGACTAATGCCCTTGGAAAACGTATAAAACCCAGTTATTGGTTAATTGGTATTTCTACTATTCTACAAGGATGGCTTTGGCATCGTATATAAATAAAGATTTTCTCTGAAAAAAACAATAGGTCACATTATATATATATATATATATATATATATATATATATATATATATATTTCTTAAAGAAAAACAAAACCCGGTCTCATTAGGATTATAAATTCATTTCCATCGTGTTATGGGTATTGAATGATTTTTTGTTCTTACGGAATTATTTCCGACTCCGGTTTAACTGGACCGAATAATACATATATACATATATATATATATGGGTGTTTGTTTGTGATATAGATATGCATCTTATATATATGACGAAAATACAGGATTCATATCTATTAATAAATTCGAATAGTAAAAAGCCAATTAGAAAGACCTTTTCGTCCGGTGCGTTTTCAACAAAATACACCTGAATCATTTAAAAGATAAGAATATTAAATTAAAGTGGGAATGTGTCCCAATTAAAAATTTAACTCACATGGTTCCCGGCCAATTCCAAGCAAAGGATGTCAAATTGTTTTCTCTACCTGCACAAGGTAGGACAATATAAAAAAAAAGTAAGATGTTGTTTGAGAACTCTGGCGAAGGAATTTACGGCTGCCGCTCGCATAATGAAAAGCTCTTCGAACGAATTGAGCACTCTGGTATCCGGTAAGGTATAAAATGTAAACAAACGAACGCAACAACTTAAAACCTTATAATTCCCTAGCTTACGTGGTACGCTTGTTGGCCGAGCGATCTGATACTAAGTCTAACGTAAAGATGGGCGGGTTTCGATCCCAGCTTCAAGCGTCTTACGTATCTAGCCACACTGAAGAGTTGTGATACAACGAAACAGTCTGTGGATGACATTATATATATATATATATATAGTTACAGATACTACACTTTGATCTCATATTCAACTACGGATCTACAGTGATAGAATGTAAAATAAAATCAGTCTAAGGTGCTGGTTGTGAACAGACATTTCCCAGGCCCCGTGAGACTGGCGAACAGTGTCTCAAAGTCATTAAACTCTCTATTTTTATGCTAAGAAGAGGTGCTGCTTTGGTGTTTGAATCCACAGAGCCAGGTCCACCTTGTTTTTGCGAATCCAATCTGAAGACGAAGGCTCTCTGACACTTCGTTTCAGAAGTTATTTACTCAGTAATACCAAGTTTGGCACAAGACCAAAAGTATGTAGTACCCAGAAAGAATCAAAGTCATTGGTCTAGTGGTTCACCAATGCCCCGGGAGACCGGGATTCTTGCCCAGTCGGCTGGGGTTGTAGAATACACTGACTGCACCTCTGCAGAGGGGTAAGACCCTCCCACGAGTGTCCTGGATATGACAGTAAACAATCTGATGGTGAGGTTACAACAGTGCTGGAGATTTGGGGAATGCGGAGTACCCCTTCATTGCCATCGCTCCCAGGTCCACTCTGGCCCAGAGTGGTAGCACCTGATTAGGGTCCTATCTATGGGTTAAATAGAACTATCTGCATACTTATACTAAACTGAATTGTCTGAGTAAACTGAATAGCTTGAAATAAAAATGTTTTTGACAATTAAACCGTACTTACATTTAAACTGCGTGCTTATGCTTAACTGAATTATTTGAAATAGAACTGTTTTTCGACATTAAAACTGTATTTACACTTAACTGAATTGTTATATATAACTGCTTGAATAGTTTGAAATAGAAATGTTTTTGACAAACTGTGTACTTATGCTAAACTGAATTGTTTTAAATAGAACTGATTATTTACATAAAATTAGATTTGGCGTTAAATAACCTACAAAGGTTGATATGCCATAAAACACAATAAACCAACCAATCAGACCAGGATTCAATCGCTGGTCGAGGCTCAAAAATGGTAATGGACACAACCTTGCTTGGCACTCTGCATTATAACAAAGGTAAGTGGAACAATCCAGGGAATCGAGTAGCGCACTCCCCTACACCTTGGTGTTGTAGGTATTGAAAGGGGAGCCTTTGGGTTGCCCTCGACTACGATCGCAAACTTTACTTTTATAGCCCAGAGAAGAATTGGGGGGTGTCAGGTTTGGCCAAAGGCTGCAAATAGAGCCACTAGTGAGGATTCAACGTTCAAACAATTAATCTGTTCGACTCTCTTTACAAGGTGACCATTCCCTCTATAATTCGTATGCGGGATCTTCTCAACATGCACACACGCATGTAAAAGTTAAAATATAATCCTCGTCGATGAGATCAGTTTGATGTAGTTGGTATTTGTTACCAAGGAAGAGATGCTGGCGCAGTGATGGAATCCGGTTCTTCTGTCTTTCCAGTCTTCTCTACCAAAGCAAGAATACGTTGCCGGGCTTCAAGCCAAGCCAAAAGCAGATACTACAGTTTAATCCTTGCTGACACCCTGGAAACCTCGTCTTTGATAATCCACTCCCAATCCGATAAGAATTAGGTGTCCCATGAGGTGTAATGTTTAACGAGCTAGGCTAGCAGAACGTTTCAATTGAGTTCGACGCCCAGCGGTTTCTCCCATTCTTCTGACCAGAGGAGGCGATTGTAGCATAGACGTTATCGTCGTATGGAAATGAACTCAGTGACTAGAGTTCAATTCCTGGTCGAAGCTGTTTGCATTTTACAGAGAACTAATATTCTTGAAGAAGGTATGTATCCAACTATTCTTCCTCCACTTATGGGTAAATAGTAGGGAAGATTGAGCTCTTTAACCTTGATATGGCAACCAGTCTGGGAGAAAGAAAAACTCTGATTTCAAACCAGTTGAACTACTCTTTGAAAATTGACCTGGTGTCACATGCTGCTCGTGCGGAGGGTTTTGTAAATATATGACGTTAATATGTCTGGGAAATGTATGAATCTGACAACTCTTTGACTTTGGCATGGCAACCAAACAAGGAGAAGGAAATTTGTGAATTCAAACAAGCTGTACTCCACTTTAAGATTGAACTTATGTCAAATCCTGCTCGTGGTGGTGGAATTGAGTATGAGTCGCTCTTAATGTGACGGTTAACGTCAGAGGAAATGGAATTGGGGAGCCGGGTTCAAATCCTGAACAATACTGTTTGCATTTCACTTAATTCTGATACTGTAGGAAGACTAGTTATTTTAACGTTTTTACGTTAACCAATCAAGAAGGAAACTGAATTTAAACTTGGTTCATAAACTGACCTTGTGTCACATCCTGCGCTGACTTTGTGCCTCAGCTATGCTTACCTTATTTAATGACCTCATCTTGGATAACGCTGCATACCAACTAGAAAATCAAGAAAGAGAAAATAAAAAATAAAGGAAGAAAAATCTCCATGTAGATTGATAAAGAATCTATACGATCGCAGATATTGACATTCTTTCTCTAACTTTCACTGTTTTATTTGAATCTTCTTTTTCCCAATTGCTGTTATCATATTCTCGCTAAATCTACGCATAAAACTTTTGATAAAAGAATTTTTTTTTCTTTAGGTGTGACGCAAACGTCCTTGGCTTTTTCAAATCGTAGCCATTCAATAAAATTGTAAGCCGATCCACACTTGGTAACAAAGGAATGCTGTTAAAAGATGACCTTTTCCTACTTCACCAAGGATATTATTAAGTAATGCCCAATGCCGAGAACACAAAGAGTCTAATATACTTCTGAATTTTCCGCGCTGACTCTTTTTAAAGGTCTTTCGCTTATCACGTATTTGGGGAAAGTTTTTATGTAGTTCTTGGCTGTTGGCACACGACCAAGAAAAAACAGAAAGTAAAAAAAAAATTGAACAAATTGAAATAATGATTTTAAAAAAGTCGCGATTTTAATTTATTGAATCCATAGGTTGGATTTGAGTCGCATCTGATGGCCTCCTCAATTTTTGCCACATCAGAGTTGGTGTTATGATTCCAAAAAGACATAGCCCAGTTAAGCGAGGCTGTAAAATACACCAAGTGCATCTCTACAGAGAGGTAAGACCCCTCCAATGAGTGACCTGGATATGAGACTACGCTGTATCTGATGGTGAGGCTCCAGTCGTGCAACTTTAGAGAATGTGGAGTACCCTTTCATTGTCATTACTACTAGGTCTACTGAACCGGAGAGGTTGTAGCTGTTAGCGTCATATTGATGGATTAAATAGAACTATTTAATCATTTACAATACTCGAAACCATTTACGCGTGTGCAAGCAATAAATAGCAATATTTGAAACCCTTTAACTATGTGCAAATAATAAATAACAATAAATGAAACCATTTAACTGTGTACAAATAAATGATTAATATTAAATGGAGTTATTAGTTTTGGATAACAATACTTGAAACCATTTAACTGTGTGCCAACAAATGATTTTGGTTCATTTTAACAAACAATTCATTTACAAATCCTGTGATTGTATAAACGTGTTTTGGCATTAAATAATCCACAGGGGTTGATATGCCATTAAACACAACCAAAGCAAACCAAAAATATAAGAATCAGTTAGACCCTTACAAGATATTACAGCATTTTGCAACCAATAAGTCATTTTTCTTAATCTTTCTCCTAAAGACATTCTGCATCGTGGATGGTGAAAAGTCAAACTTCATATCTACGAATGGTTCACCTCGGGGCACAAAGAACTCTATAAAAAATACGTTTTATTCCCACTTTGATGTATTTCTTATAGAAACATAGAACTCTGGAGGATCCAGAGATTCCCTCGTGTTTGCTCCGCTGGGTGGGAGGTGTGAAGTCATTAGCCTGTTTAGCAGGGTTGGGTTTATTGTTTGGTGCCAGAACCGCCCCGAAATGAAAATATCGAGAAGATCAACCCTTTTTTGTAATAACTCCACCTGTTTTTCAGTTCGTGCGTGGCCTTCCGATTATAAAGGGATTTCATGGAAAAATCTGAAGTCGGATGAATCCAACCAACCCAAAAAGGTCGATCGTGGTGAAACGGTTTTCGTCTTAAGAAGTGGACACAGTGACCAGAATTCAAATTCTGCTTGCGTTTTGTATTACACTAATATTCTTGGGAAAGGTTGGCATCCAAAATATTCTCCTGACACCCAGCTATGAGTAAATGTTTTGGTTTGGTTTGGTTTTACGGCATATCAACCATTGTTGGTTATTTAATGCCAAATCCATTTTTATACATGAAAACATTTCTATTTGAAGCAATTAGTCTTTCCTTGTTCTTTTCATGAAGTCTTCAAGCCCTAGTGTCGATGCATCCACACAATCTTCAATGCTGGTGAGACCACTTCCTCCTTTTTTTTTTTTTTTTTTTTGACACTTATAATCTGTCAATGACATCTTTCGAGTGTAAAACCTGGTGTATTGTTATTAATTTTCTTCACTTGTTCATTTAAAGAATGTTCCCAAGTATCCTACAAGGTTGACAACCTAGTTGTTCATCCTTTCTATGAGATATCAGCTATTTTTTTTTTCAAGAATGATAATAAGAAGAGGTAAGATGGTGTGTGTGATTTTGTTCTTTTTGAAGATGTAGTTTCTGTTATTGCTGTTGTTAGTAGTGGTGGTGATGGTGGTGGTGGTCACGAAACTTTGAAAGAAGTTAATTCCAACGGTTGAGACGACTGAAAAGAAAAGACCGAAACAGAAAACACTTGGATGATTATAACAAAAATGAAAAAGGATTTAGCTTGGGTTTGCTTTTATGGCACATCAAGCATTCTAAGTTGTTTAATGCCAAATCCTCTTAATACGAATATCATTAAATAAGTGTCCAGATTTGTTTCGTATGGGCACTATTATAGATAGTACACACATGAAACTCTAGTCCCTTCGAAGTAACCTCCTCCGGCTGCAATGCACTTGTTGTACCGTTAATGCAATTTCTGGAAGGCCCCATGGAAGTCCTCTTGTGTGAGCTTGTCAATGACCTTCGTCACAGCCTCTTTCATCTCCTCAATTGTCTCATAACGACAGCCTCTGAGCTTAAGGAATAACCAAAAGTCACAGGGAGCAAGGTCTGGGCTATAAGGAGGCTGGGGAACTGTCTTGATGCTCATCTTGGTCAAATAGTCTGTGACAAGGATGGAGTTGTTGACTGGTGCATTGTCCTGGTGTAAATGCCACTGACCCGATTTGAAGAGTGATGGCCTCTTCCCAAGGAATCTCTCCTCGAACTCCCTTAAAACCTCAACATAGTAACCCTAACCCTAACCCTAAACCTTTGGCCAATCAACTCTGGTCTATTGACTTCCTTACTCCTCCCACACCTCTCATCATCACTCACAGACTCCCTGCCTTCGTTGAATCTCTTTTGCCACTGAAAAACTGATGCTCGATTCATGCAAGATAGTCCAAAAGCAGTCTGAAGCATATCTTATTGCATATCGTTCTTCTAAAGTTTCCTCACGTCCAGATTTGATTTTAAAAATTCACCAGCTGTGACAATCAGGCTTTAGTATGGTGTATTCCAATTGCTGCTGTAGCTGTTCATTTGAACCTGAAATCATAAAGATTGGTCAGTCATCTTATAAGATGTATAGCAATATCATAGTGAATTTTCAAGAGTCTACGTCAATTTTAAATGCCTGTACAAAAAACGGCAGGAACATTATTGAATGCACCACGTATATCTATATTAGATATATGTTTTGTTAATGCATTTTGTTAATATCGTTTTTAAACGAGCCTGAGCTCATTCTTTTGCACACAGTAAAATCGTTTAAAGTATTGCTATGTATCACTAACAATTCAATTAGACATCAGTCATTTGTTTACACACAATTAAATGGTCGAACAGTTCTATTTATAACAATTCAATTTAGCATAAGTCACCAGATTAAATGGTCCCAAGCATTACTATGTATCACAAACAGTTCAATTAAACATCAATCATTTGCTTATTCCCAGTTAAATGTAACAACAGGTCTGTTTCTTACAATTCAGTTTAGTTATTGGATTGCTCTTAGTTTAAATGTCAAACAGGTCTATTTAAACCATTGAAAGGACCCTATCAGGCGCTTCCATACCGGACTAGAGTGAAGCTGGGAGCAATGGCAATGATGGAGTACTCTGCATTCCCCAAAGTTCCAGCATTACCAGAGCCTCACCATCAGATTGTTTAATGTCATTCCTAGGACATTCATTGGGTGGAGGGGTCTTACCCTCTGCAGAGATGCAGTTGGTGAATTCTACGGGTCCAGCCGACTAGGCTGGACTAAAAGGAGAAAAAAAACGATGATGATAAGAAGTTTATATTGACAATGAGATAAAAAGAGCCAGGAAAATGATAACAGTAGAAGATGCAGAAAATGAGAGAGAGAGAGAGAGAGAGAGAGTGAGAGAGAGAGAGAGAAATATATATATACTACAGATAAGGAACATCTTATCCAATAAAAAAAATAAACGAGGCCTATCATAAAAATCCTCTTTTGTTGTAGTTGTTGTTTTGCTTTTTTTTCTGTCCATTGAATTATTATTATATTTATCATCCTGTTCTAATATAAAGTGTCCTGGTTATAAGTATCTGTCTCCTTGCCCTAACAGTCTTAGTCGAAAAACTAATTTGTTCTTTTCAGGTCTGACGGTACTGACTGTGGGTGTAGAGGAATGTGGCGGGAAATCGTGACAAATATTTTGTCCAGGAGATCTATGGGCCACCAGAGGCTAGGGCACGATTAAGGAGGTACATTCAAGTGGCCATGAAAACGCATTTATTTGTCGTCCGTCCAGAGAGTGATTATTTGCAGTCAATCTAATGTCCACTATATGTATATATATATATATATATATATACATTTACATAAGGTGAGTAATGTACCATAAATATGATTATTAATAATGCCAATAAACTTCGATGGATAAATATAAAAAGAAAAAATGTCACATTAAAGAACAAAAAACAAAGAAGAGGGAAGTGATGGGTAGGGATTAAAAGGAGATTAAGAAAGCCTTGAATAAAAGACAGAGGAAGTCATAAGTTAAATAAAGAAGAAGAAGAAGAAGAAGAAGAAGAAGAAGAAGAAGAAGAAGAAGAAGAAGAAGAAAAAAAAATTATCTAAGGAAAAGGAAGAAATATAATTCAAAGAGTAGAAAAGTGAAAAAGAACCAAAGAAGGAAGCGAAAATAACGAAAAGGGCAAAGAAAAAAAATTGACTCGATGGAAAAAGAAATAGATATAAAAAGGGAAAGTATACAAAGACAATAAAGTAGAATGTTCAGAGGGAAAAAAATCGTTTAGAAGAAACCAGTATATGAATGATGAAAACTTATTAAAAAAAGGAAGCGAAAGAAGTTTGAACAAAAGTTGCACAAAGAAAGAAACGAAGACAGAAAGAAATTAAAAGATGAAAAAGATTGTCTGCGATTAGGAATAAATGAACTCAGTACAAAGCCTGAGATTAGAACAGTTATACACACACACACACACACACACACACACATATATATATATAATAATGATAATAAGTAAGTATATATATATATATATATATATATATATAACATGGAAAATATTCTGCAACCCTAAGTTTCATGAAGTTTTTTGTAAAGCAACAATCATCAGGCTGCCTGATGATTGTTGTTTTACAAAAAAAAAAACCTCATGAAACCTAGGGCTGCAGAATATTTTCCATGGATTAAACATATATATATCTAATATACATTTATTTATAATCATTATTATATAATAGCTCTATCCTAGATATTGAGCACTCTCCATATTATATTGCACTTGGTTCGACATATAACCACAAAGTGATTTGGTGACGACCAACACTCTTATAATAAATATATATAATTCAAATACACAATGAAGGATTTTACAACCATCAGAAAAAATGAGGTTTTCAGAAGTCAGAAACTAATGCAATCTGTATTAAGAGAAGAGTATGTTTATATGTATGCGTGGTGTAATGGCTAGTAAACAAGACTGGCAAGACTTCACGAGCAAATTAGAGTCTTCTGCCACATGTAAGCAAGAACCCTAGTAAATTACTATAGTGTTGATGCATCATTAATATCTTTTATAGAAATATACAACCTAGAGAGAGGATTTGTTCATTGCGGTGAAGGTTTGTGTAGAACCAACCACATTTCTTGGATAAGCTGATAACAGAAGAACAGAACACCATTGGTCCCTAAATTCTCTTGAACATTCGTATATATATATATATATATACTCAGGTTTTGAATTCAAAGTCTTTCCTTCTCCTAGACCGGTCTCCCTATAGCTAGAGATCCCAACCCACTTTGCTATTTTATCCAATATATGACTGCATAGATACAGAGTCAACGGCGCTGGGTCCGATGATTTTATCGGCGAGAAACTGACAATCACAAGAGAGAGAGAGAGAGAGAGAGAGAGAGAGAGAGAGAGAGAGAGAGAGCAATAAGATATTAATAAAATAAGAAGGTCAATGATATTAATCAAGCAAATCCACTGTGTTTAAAAACTTAAACGGTAGAGAAAAGGTTGAGAAACAAAGCAATACTCTATACATAAATATAGGGCAAAGATAATAATATTAAAAACTAATAAATATTATTTATCTTACGATGAATAGTGAGATAAATAATCTTTATTACTTTTTAATATAACATATATTTTTAATATTACACACACACACACACACACACACATATATATATATATATATATATATATATATATATACTGAAGAACACAGATTGTCCCATGCATTATTGCCAAGAAGGTAAACAAGATTTATATCCAATGATCGGTCAGTAGACGCAATAAATAGAGAAAGAAAATACATATTGTGTGTGTGTGTGTGTGTGTGTGTGTGTGTGTGTGTGTGTGTGTGTGTGTGTGTGTGCGTGTGTGTGTGTGTGTAATGAGTATATATAAACAACATAACACGCATATGCAATCTTATTACAAAGAACAAAAAACAAAAACAAAAAATAAACGAAAAAGAAAATTTAACCAACAATGTCAACCCTCGACAACAAATCACTGACATAGACAATCGAAATAAATAGAATGTCATATCTGCGCAAATACGTTAGCAAAATGGAGAATCGGAGATTTTGCCGACCTCCAGGGTCCGCGATGTCGAACTGAAAAATGACGAGGGTATCAAGAATGATTGTCTGATGTTACGCACGAGACCAAATCGATGTCGGTATTGTTTTTGCTGGTCGCTATTTTGGCGGGAATATTTATACGGCCTGGTGCGAAGTCGTGTCAAAGGGACGCCATTATTTTCGAAAGACCGCGGCAGCCTCGGACGCGCGATATCAATCAGGCGATAATATTGGCTCCCACTAAGATCTTTCCCTTCCCTGAGAGAGCACGAACGGTCGTGAATTTCTTTCGAGGCCGTAATACTTTAGAAAATTGCCTGGGAAAAAGAGGCGAAGAGATCAAGTGAAAATATAAGGATGTGCAAAGTTAGTTGTTAAATCAGTTGAGTTAGTCTCGTTGTATGCGCAAGGGGAACACCCCCCCACAGGATGTAATAGTCAACGAGTTAAGACTCTCAAGTTCTATTGCAGTGATTTCGTTCCTAACTGTGTATCGCAAATTTATGCAAATGACTAGTGGTTTGATTTAATTTGGTTCCTTTGATAAATGACATATCAACCTTCGTGGGTTATTTAATGCCAAAGTCATCAATGTTGAAGAACAGTAATGGTACAACTTAAACCATAGCTGTGGGTGGATATGGAGGTTCATGAGACCGAAAGTGAACGTAATAGCATGAATGGAGTTCGAACTCACTCACTATGATGTTGCAGTCCAGCACATTAGCCACAACGTCATGGGACTCCTCCATAATGGTTAGTGGGAGACCACGCCTTGGAACGCTGGATAAGAGAATGGTATTGCATCAAAATTTTCATCTCAGAGAGTTTGATTCTCACGAGGTGCATCTTTTCAGTGACATCACTTTAGCATAACAGACACGCCCACCATTTGAACAAAGCTATCGTGTCCATTTGTATTAGAGAGACATAGTCATCATCATCATCATCATGTCGCACCATCAGCACGGATATTTCTGACCCCCTCTCGCCAACTCTCCCTATCGTCCATTGCCCCTGGCAGGTCTTCCGAGCTACATTCAGTATTGGCACAAAGCTGCTGTATGTATGTTCGAGCTGGACGTCCTGCCTTTGCTCGTCCCTGTGAAGGGGTCCACAGGAGTATATCACATATGAGCTCGTCCCTACTTCTCCAGCAGTGTCCCGTATGTCTGGTTCGTCTAACTTTGATAGTTTTCGTGACGGGTGGTGTGTGGCTATACAGTTGCTGCTTTGTGGGGTGCTGTCTCCAGGACTTGTTCAATATTGCTCGCAGCATTCCCGAGTAATTGCCGTCAGCATTCTTCTCCATTAGTAGATATAATTTAAATGTTGTAAACACATGATTATAAGCGAATAAATGAGCATTTAAAAAATGTAATGAAATAGAAACATTTACAAATAAAATTTCATAACGAGTTGATACACCGTTAAACAAATAAACCAAACCAAAACAATAAATACTTCTGATTATACTAAAATCTTCACAAATTAATCAAATTTTGACTTTAAGTAACCCAAAAGGATTTGATATGCCACAAAACAAAAAAGCAAAAAAAAAAAAACAAACAACAAAAGAAACAATATCTAAAATATGCCTTTTCAAAAGGGTGTATCAAGAAATGTAATCATTTGTAAGTTAGACTAGATTACTTGCAGATTTGATTCTCACCGAGGGTCCTATACTTCTAGCTGTGAGTCTGACTAAGCTAATTTCTATGATTGACAACAAAGCACTAACACAGAAAAGAAAAATGAGCGTAAGAAAGCTCATCAGACTCGTCCACGTTTAGTCTTTTTTTTTTGTTTCTTTTTATTGTTGCTGTTGTTGATGGTGTTTTGTTTTTCGTTTATCACTGGCACTCGGCTTTCTGGTTTATCAGTGATTTTTTTTTTCAAAATTCCGGGAAATATTTATGAAGCCGTCAGCAAGCAGAAATAGAACCTCGTTGTTCATCTATTAGAAGATTTACTCATGAGACGTAAAACACCTTTTAATTTATGCTTATTTAATAGAACTACAAGCGGAAAAATGTCTGCGCATTGTGTTTGGAAAATCGCACCGGCCAATGAACAGATAGACAAACAGGTTTAGTTTAATTTCTTAGTTAAATAGTAAAGAAATGCTAGATTTTTGTAAATCCGACAAGATGTGGAAAAATAAGTGGAAAAATGCATAAACCGAAACGCTGACAACGTATTCAAAAATGATATTTCATTTTTATTTCAAAGACCTCATCAGA
This sequence comes from Sepioteuthis lessoniana, assembly GCA_963585895.1. NCBI lineage: Eukaryota > Metazoa > Mollusca > Cephalopoda > Myopsida > Loliginidae > Sepioteuthis > Sepioteuthis lessoniana. The sequence goes on along the minus strand of OY757925.1, from coordinate 63,787,127 downwards.
ATGACGATTTTTTCTAAAGTTCAGCATAGGAAATAGATAAATAAAAAAATAAAAAGGAGTTGTTATAAGGAGAGATCAAATTGAAAGAAAGGGAAAGATAGAGATATATACCAGATTGGTTGCAGCAGTTATATTTGGCTACGACTGTGTTTCATTTTTGTAACATTTGGACCACGGCTAAGTAAACATGGTGGAGGCAAAAGCCAACGTCAAACATATCAAATTTCATCAAAATCTTAACCAACAGAAAGAGAATATCTAATTGAAAAAATGAAATCCAAACAGATGTACGGAAGTGTGGTGGGGAAAATGTCATAGTTTTTGTTATAAAAATGTTTTTCTTATCCATTTTCTATTTCAATATTATTCTCATGTAAAATAATGTCTGCCAAGTAGGGTGACATCTGGTAGAAACCGGATCGTTGTGTTGGACTGAGAGATGACTGCAGATACTAACAGTCGACGGGATTTTTTGCAATGTATGAGTTTAATTAAAGTCACCTGGGATCTAACATGGGGGAGAAAAGGGTTTTTCGGTCGTCATTTACTTTAATTGATCTTTTATGTCCGTAAATCCTTTTTCCTAGATAACATTGGGTTCCGCTGATGTAATATCTTTCACTATCTTTACATGGAATGAAATATATGCGTGAGAAGTGGTTAGTTTAGCAATCTTCGTAGGTTATCCTATTTACCCAACCACTCCGCTCGGGCAGGATATGACACAAGGTCAATTTCTAAGCGGAGTTTAACAGGTTTGAATTCAGAGTTTTCCCTCTCCTAGACTAGTTGGCTCACCAAGGCTGAAGAACCCAGTCTGCCCTACTATTTATCCATAGCTGGAGGGAGAATAATTGGATTCATACCTTTCCCAAGGTTATTAGTGCTATGTGAAATGCAATCAGTCTCGTCCAGGATTTGAACTCGTGTCGCCGTGTCGATTACCTACGACGATAACCATTACACCACAGGCACCTCCAATCTTCGTAGGTTATTGTGTGTGTGTGTGTGTGTGTGTGTGTGTGTGTGTGTGCATGTGTGTGTGTGTGTGCGTGTGCTGTCTTTTTTTGAGTTTTTTTTTAGTAATCTAGAATTCCCACTCTTAGTCGGTCAGGAGCGTGCTCTGTCCTGAGCTGTGTTTGTTTGTGCACTCTTTCAGTCTCAGTCTCAACTCCCAACGAACGCGCTGCAACTTGAAAAGGTATTTGTTGACCGCCCCACCAAACGGGCAAGTGTGGCACAGGGTTTTTTTTATGGTGGGTTAGAGAACAGGGCTGTAGCCTAGACACGTCCGGCATTCCCAAATTTCTCGGGCCTCGTCGGCATTCCCCTGAAGAGGGGCGCCTCAAGCGCTAGGTGATAAACCTAACCCCTCCAAGGAGGGTAAAAACCAGGGGAGACGGCTCTCTGAGGCTCGAGGATGCCAGACAAGGTGAACCTCAACCGACAGTATCTTTATCAAGTTTTTAAAACCATCTGTCACGAATGCCAAACAGTGCAAGTCGAAAAGATACTTGTTGACTGTTCAACCAAAGGAGCAAGTGTGGCACAAGGCCTTTTTATGGTGGTTCCGGATGCAAGGCCGTAGCCCAGACACGTCTGACCTTCCCAAAAATACCTTAGGCCCCGTCGGCATTCCCCTGAAAAGGGGCGCTTCAGGTGCTAGGCAATAAACCTAATCCCTCTGAGAAGGGTAAAAACCAGGAGGGAAGGCCCCCTGAGATTCGAGGATGCTAGTCAAGGTGAACCTCAACCGACATTATCTTTTTCAAGTTTTTAAACCATCCGGCACGAATGCCAGATGTTGCGACTCGAAAGACGCTCGTTTTCAACTGGACTGTCTATTTATGGACGCAATTTTCCAACATCCAGGTACCTGAATCAAAAACCATCCAAACAACAGGGTCAGGACAATTATATAATACTCAGGCACTTGGATCGAACCTTGCGTCCGCGCCACGTTCGAGTCGCGTTTTTCACATTCGGGAGGACGTGGGTTTGATTCAGGCTGGCATGACAAAATCAGGTACTCTTTCTTAGAGAATACGGTTATAATTTCATTCACTGCCGCTATTCAACTACAGTTCTCTATTACAGTAACTTTATGCCAAAGTCATCCTTTTAATAAAACATTAGTGATACTATTTAGACCATAGCTAGTGTTGTATTTTGGCCTTCGACCCGGCCAAAAATGCCATTCCAAGGTGATGCACCGGAAGGAGGTGACACATTCTAATGGCAGTTATGAGAGGAAATCGCGTGGGCGGAAATTGGCAGACGAAATGGGACGAGGTAAAAAAAATTCCCATGGTACACTCATAGACTGATGCACCGGAAGAGAGTGACCTGTGAACTGCATGACTGTTATTTCCACTTGATGACGATCCAACATGTGATTCCAAAATCGAGTAGGCGACTGAGTGGGCGTTGAACTATCATATAACTCAGCCAAGACAGAAGTCAGACAGTCGCAGTTGGAGATCGAACAGAGTTATAGACGAGATGTGGTAGGGAAAGCCACATCAGGCCGAAGGGGCTCTTGGAGCCCCTGATGAGTTACAGTTAGAGATCGGACGGCGTTATAGACGAGATGTGGTAAGGAAAGCCACACCAGGCTGAAAGGGTTCGGGGCCCCTGATTGAGTTGGGATGCAGAGAAGTTGCTGATAAGATGTAGTAGATCATCCGGTTGGGTATCAGGAGAATGAGAAAGACTCAACGTTGATTGCCATGAGAGTGGAGGTCAAAATATTGCAGTTATGTTCGGTCTCCAACTCCCTCTCACGCGCAAACCTTGAGTAACCCTTTTCGAACCCTTACAATAAAGTGAGCGGTACATATATTTAGAAAGAAGTCTTCCAGCGTCTTTATTATTGTGTCGTTATGATGCTGTAGATAACAATATGACACTAGGGATATAAAGGAATTCATAATTTTCGCAAGGGTATTTGTTCGAAAGTGAATTGCGCTACTGAGTTTGAACTCGCTTTTTACACTGTTATAACCATTATATCACGGTTGGTTGGTTCCTTGCTTCGGATTTACGGAATACCAACCCATGCAGGTTTTTTAATTGCAAATCCTATATATATATATATATATATATATATGTATTTGCATTTCACTTTGTGCTAATATCCTTTGCAGAGGTATGAATCCAATTATTCTCTCTCCAGCTGAGGATAATGATATTTTGGCAGACTGGGCTCTTTAACCTTTGTAGTGCAACCGGTCAAGAAGGAAAACTATTTATTTCCTCAAATTTACATTAAGGAAGGCATGACGCCTTAAAAATTAATGGGGGAAGGGAATGAAGCGGTTATGTATTTCTATATATTCTAAGGGAACCTAGCCAGCCACATTCGCCGACCCATTTAACAATACAATATATAGACAGGCATCCATCACCAATCACGCTGTAAACACCAAAATACCACATTCGCTCCGGGAAAAGACCGACTTAAAAACACCGAATGGAACGAATGATTTTATTTACAATATATTGTTTATTCACAAAAATGTTATATGATGAGGATGGGAGAAAAAACCCGAAATATACAAAAGACGAAGCAAAGGAAAAAATTCCCCGATTGGTTGCCCTCCACCCCACCCCTGTCTACGAAGTGGAGGTCGACTCTTTTCTGGTGTCCGAAAACACCGAAAACAAGCCGGACCTACCCTAAGTGGGAGAGGGTTCCTAATCTAATGGAGCAAAACAAAAAAAAGAGGGAAACTGATTAAAAACCTGTTGAATTCCACTAAAAAAAATTGACCTTATGCCACATCCTGGTCAAGCAAAGGGATTGGAATATATATATATATAAAATTAACTTAAATCGTGAGTCGAAAATCTTCTACTAAAGTTTCACCTTATCGGATCATCAGGAAGCCTAAGGTCGAAGTTAATTTTATAATTGGCTCCACATGTGTTGAGCACTTTTGTTATTTTAGCATTGCAGGATTCGCGGAAGGTTTTTAGTTTTCTTTTGACCAATTGACTGCGTATCCCTTGATTTTTTTTTTCAAGGGGTCGGACGAGGTTGGCCTTTTCTTTCTTTTTGACCTATAATTTTTTCTTTTTCCCCCGGGCGGTGATTCGAGATACTTTTATCTCTTGTTCCTGGCGTTTTTTTTTTGTTTTTTTTTTCTGGTACCGTGAATGCTGGTAGATATTAGATTAGTATATATATATATTTTTATATATATATATATGAGCACATGCGTGTCTGTGCATGTGTGTGATTAATAAAAGAAACATTTTTAAACGAGACAGAGGTCATGTTTTTGCAAGCAGATAAATGGTTTAAAGTTTTGCTATCGAACACAAGAAGTTTTATTTGCACACGGTTAAATGGATTCAGGAAATGCTATCTAATAATTCAATTTAATATTAATCATTTGCTTGCATAGAATTAAATTGTTTCAATTTTAGCAAATGATTAAACAGTTCAATTTGACACATAGATGGGACTTAAATAGGTACTAACGCTTCGAGTTTGAGTAGACCAGGAAGTGCTAAAGGGGTACTCTAGATTCCTCAAATCTCCAGAACTGGAGCCTCACCATCAGATAATGTTTAGAGTCATATAATTGAAACTCTTTGAGGGTGTCTTACCCCCTTCTGCAGGTAATATATCATTGTCCCAGTGGGTAGTGTTCACCAATGGTCCGGGAGACCTCTGTTCAATCCAAGTTTGCGTCATACCAAAAAATTTAAAAATAGTACTTGATGCCTTCTTGCTTAACACTCAGCAATATAAGGTACGTATCAAGGGTAAAGTGGAGCGATCTCTGGAAAGAAGTAGCGCCCTCCCCTACACCTCGGTATAGTAACTATTGAAAAGGGAGCCATCTAGTCACCCTCGACTACGGTCGCCAACTTTACTTTTTACTTATAATATGAAGAGTAAATAAAGGATTGTAATCCGACAATACGGGGAAAAACTCATAACAACGAAGGAATGATTTATTGAGAGGTCAACATTATAGCGTTTCGGTTCTGCTGAACCATCATCAGGGCCATGAGGGGTGATATTAAAAATTTTGAGTTGACGATGGATTTTTAGGAATGTGGAATTCAAAAAACCTAGAAGAAAATGTGTATAATAAGAAAAAGTTGGCCGTTTAACTGGCGAATCAGCGTTTGATGTTTTAAATTACGTCATTTGACTTATTAGGAATATATATATATATATATAGAGAGAGAGAGAGAGACTTCTGCAATATCAATGGCTTCTAACGCGTCCATATTAAAGCAGCAGAAACAGGCTTACCCCAAAGTAAAAGAAAACGTGAGTTTGGGTCACAGAAAGGGTTTAGATTTTACTATTATTTCCGATTTACGCTCTTTCCCGCTCTCGTAGAAATAATAACGCGAGTGAGCTCGGATAAGATTTAAAAGAAAAAACAAAGACAAAGCAAAAACAAAAAACAAGACATAAAAGATTAAAGAAAATACTTGACAAAATGAGATCTTTTCTTTGTTTAGCTGTTTAGATGTTAAAATATAACCAGAAGACTCAAAATATGTTTTTTTTTAATCTAGATCGAAAATACTTAACTCCTGAACTGAACCCGAAGCCTAACGATCCTCGGTCCATTGCTCAATAACGAAACTGTCACTATGGAGCAGCTTCTGTTTTTATACACTAGATGTATATCTTTTTTTTTACATCAAAGACTCCTTAATCTAATATCAACGATTATGTCAGGAAGATTATGTGTCTTTCTTAAACCAGCATCGTTTACCCAGCTCCCAATGGAATATGCCCGGTTTATTTTTGTTTATTGTTTTCGTTTTCTTCTTGTCTTTTTTATTTTGTTTTTGGCTTTTGTATCTAAATGCACTTTTTTCTTTCTTTTTTAGTTTCCTTTTTTAAGCTGACACGTCGTTTTTTCATCTTCATTCATTTATATTATATCAATTTAATATATCCCTTCCTCTTGACAATTCGTGTCATGTTGAATCATTATATATACATACATACATACATATATATATATATATATATATATATATATATATATATATATAAGTGTGTGTGTATGTGTTTCATTTATCCAATATTTTTTTTTATTTCAGTGCCTCCGTTTGCTCCCGAAATTGTTGGGTAAGGAAAAACTACCTACAGTATATATATATATATATATATATATATATATATATATATATATATATATATATATATTGTTATTTCAGTAAACATAAGAAAATGCCTCCCGATATTACTATATGTTTTCTTTTTTTTATTCCTTACTTCCTGCACACGTTATATTATCATTGTTTATTCAACAAAGTAATACACAGACTAATGTGATAATCAAATCATTATTTTATATGTCTTCTCGATATATAAAATAGCAGTGTCTCTTTGTCTGTCTGTCAAGTTGCTTGTTAGTACCGATTACGCGTCTACATAAAATATATCGGGAAAACATCTGCTTTTAATTTACTAAGCTTTTTATGAACTCATAAGAGATGTACTCTTATGGATCCCCACACATGGCCGCGCAAAAGCAGGACGACCAGCACGAACGTACATTCAGCAGCTATGTGAGGATACAGGTTGTTGTCCAGAAGACCTACCTAGGGCGATGAACGATAGGGAGGAGTGGCGAGAGAGGGTCAGGGATATCCGTGCTGCCAGCACGATATGATGATGATGATGATGAAGCTTTTTGCTTAGATGTAGCACAAGGCCGCATGAATGGGGCACCCAATGAGAATCGAACTCACTCATGTTGGTTTACTAGTCTAACATGCTAACCATTACACCACCCGAGGTGCCCTCGGGAAAACATCTGCTTCTTTCTTCCTTAAGCAAGTATTTTTTTATTAACTGAGTGGTTTTAACGGTATGTCAATCCGTCTACGCTAATTTTATAGCAAGAAGTCGAGTGATCGCATTCAATGTGCGTTCATATTTACGGTTTTTCTTGAGTAATTCTTAAGTTACGCTCTTATTGAATGTAATTAATTGTATTAAACAAATCTATTTGAACCATGAATAGGACCCTAACAGGTACTAGAGCTCCGGACCAGAGTGAACCTGGGAGTAATGACCACGGAGTGGTACTTCATACTCCCTGGAGCAACATAACTGGAGTCTCACCATCAGACGTAGATCCGAGTCATACACAGGACATACTTTTTGGGGGAAGGTATTAATCCTCTGCAGGTGATGCAGTCTGTGTATTCAAGAACCATCGACTTTCTTTTCTAAGTAGCCTGCAATGTAACTTGACAAAGATGGCGATTTTTTTTTTCGTGGATATACCTAATTTGTATATTTTTCTTTCAAAGTCACTTATTAAAATGGTTATTAAAAATAAAATTGACAATGTTTGTTTGTTTAGGTTTTATGGCATTTAAACCTTTGTTGGTTATTTAATGCCAAATCCATTTTTATACAAATAAACAGTTCTATTTCAAACAATTCAGTTTAATATAAAGATAGCTTTTTGTTTACGCAGAGTTAAATGTTAGAACAGTTCTATTTCAAACAATTCCACTTAGCGTACAAAAACAGTTCCATTTAAAACAATTCAGTCTGGCATAATTATGCAGTTTAAATGTCAAAACAGATCTATTTCAAGCAATACAGTTTAGCATAAATGTTGAATGTTAAAACAGTTCTATATCAAGCAGTTCAGTTTAGTATAAGTACAGAGTTTAGTTCTATTTGACCCATAGATAGGACTCTATCAGGTGCTTCTACTCCGGGTCAGAGTGGACCTGGGAGCAATAGCAATGAATGGGTACTCCGCATTCCCCAAAGCTCCAGCATTACTGGAACCTCGCCATCAGATTGTTTCATGTCATATCTAGGACACTCGTCGAGTGGAGGTGGGTGTCTTACCCCTCTGCAGAAAAGCAGTCGGTGTATTCTACAGACTCATCCCACTGGTCAAGATTGACAACGTATAATTTTCAATCGTCTTTTAAAAGCTTTTGTGATTGCTTTGTCGATAGTTTTTTTTTAAATAATTATTATTGACTTCTAACAATTTGACACCAAAATATTTATCGACTAAAGTGAATTACTTGTTTCAGAAAACCGAATCATAATTAAATTTGCCTTTCAGGTGTTATTTTTTCTTATAGTTAAATGATATTGCAATTGTTTTACAGCCCCGTCGGTTGAGCCAGTAGAATACACCGACTGCATCTCTATAAAGGATCAAAATCCGCCCACCCAACGAGTGTCCTTGTTTTGACATTAAACAATTTGATAATGAGGCTCCAGTAATGCTGGAGCTTTGGGGAATGCGGAGTACCCATTCATTGCCTTTGCTCCCAGATTCACTCCGGCCCGGAGTGGTAGCCCTTGATAGGGTCCTATTTATAGGTCAAATACAACTGAGTGGAAACAAAAGACTTATTCTAAATTGAATTGTAAGAAATAGAACTGTTTGATAATTTAACTGTGAGTAAATGAATGACTAATTTTTATTAAATTGTTAGTGATAGATAGCAGTATTAGGAACCACTTAACTTCGTTGACTTATGCTAAATTGTATTGTTAGAAAAAGAACTGCTTTATCCTTTAACTATCTGTACCTAAAAATGTGTTAAAAAATTATAGATTTAATACATATGTAAAAATCTGATTTGGCATTAAATGACCTATAATATTTCATACAACATAAAACTAAACCAAGCAAAAAAAATTATTCTAATATAGCATATGTGTTGTCATCAATTTAAAAAAAAAGTTATAAAAATAGAAATCCTCAAAGGTTTATCTAAATAAATTTTTGAAATTACGAATTTTCAAACTACTTGGAATAAAAACGGAAGCATATATATAGGCTCATTAAAAGCCCAAAGATTTTTTGGTCACCACCACCCCAAAAAGTATTGTCAATATTGGAAGATGTTAGAAGTAATGTCAGCATTAGACGATGGTGTGAGAAGTGACGTTGGCATAAGATGATGGTGGAAGAAGTAACGCGAGCAGTAGATGATGGTGTTAGAGGTAATGCTAGTATTTGAAGATAACGTGAGGAGTAACGCCAGCATTATGTGATGGTATGAGAAGTAACATTAGCTTTAGATGACGATGTGAAAAGTAACATTAGTATTAGACTGTAGTGTGTGATGTAACGTTTATTCTTGACGATGAAGTGAGAAGTAATGTTAACATTAGGCGATGGTTGTGAGAAGTAACGCCAGCAGTAGACTGGTGTGAGAAGTAACGTTCGCATTAAATGATGGTGTGAGAAGTGATGTTGGCATAAGACGGTGATGTGAGAAGTAACGTGAGCAGTAGATGATGATGTTAAAGGTAATATTAGTATTAGAGTATAATGTTAGGAGTAACGCCAGCATTAGAGGATGGTGTGAGAAGTAACGTTAACATTAGACAATGGTTGTAAGAAGTAACGCCAGGATAAAACTGTGGTGTGAGATGTAACGTTAGCATTAGACTATGGTGTGAGAAGTAAAGTTAACATTAGACGGTGGTGAGAGAAGTAACGTTCGCATTAGATGATGGAGAAGTAACGTTGGCATATGACGGTGGTGTGAGAAGTAACGCGAGCAGTAGACGATGACGTTAAAGGTAATGCTTGTATTAGAGTATAACGTGAGGAGTAACGCTTGCATTTGATGATGATGTGAAAAGTAACATTAGTATTAGATTCTGGTGTGAGATGTAAGGTGTGCTTAAGGCGATGGTGTGAGAAGTAACCTTAGCATTAGACGGTGGAGGGAGAAATAACTTTTGCATTACTTCTATGTTGGGAGAAGTAACGCTACCATTAGATGATGGAGTGAGAAGTAACGTTAGCATTAGAATATTTATGAAGGAATGCTTTTTATACTTAAAATTCCTATATTTTTTATGCATATACTCCGTGAAATTTCCTCTAGTACAGCAAATTGATGATGAAATATAATATTATTCATTTTCTATCTTTATTCTGTCAATAAATTTTAAGACATTTTTTTTTAACCTTTTGACATAAATAATAATTTATTGTATTCGTTATATCCTTCCTTCTTTGACTTTTTAATATTCCAAACAGAATTTGATATGTTGGCAACAAAAATAATTTTCATATAGAAAGCATTTTAAATTCATATCGAAGCCATAATTCGTGAACGAAAATCATGATTGCACAACTTGTTTGGTTTGGTTTGGTTGGGTTGGGTTTTAAGGCATATCAACCATTGTAGGTTATGCCAAAACCTGTTTATGAATAAATATCAAGTATACGAGAATCATTAAATGAGTTACCACACCTTTTTCGTATGGGCACTTTTATTGATAGTACACACATAAAACTCTAGTCCCCTTCGAAGTATCCTCCTCCGGCTGCAATGCACTTGTTGTACTGTTCCAACAACTTCTGGAAGGCCACATGGAAGTCCTCTTGTGTGAACGTATCAATAACCTTCGTCACAGCCTCTTTCATCTCCACAATTGTCTCATAACGACAACCTCTGAGCTTAGAGAATAGCCAAAAGTCACAGGGACCAAGGTCTGGACTATAGGGAGGCTGGGGAATGTCTTGATGTCCATCTTGCTCAAATAGTCTGTGACAATGACGGAGTTGAAGACTGGTGCATTGTCCTGGTGGAAATGCCACTGACCCGATTTGAAGAGTGATGGCCTCTTCCCAAGGAATCTCTTCCTAAACTCCCTTAAAACCTCAACATCGTAACCCTACGTCAGACCCTAACACTTTGGCCAATCACCTCTGGAGTTCTGACTTACTTACTCCTCCCACACCATTCATCATCCCTCACAGACACCCTGCCTTCCTGGAATCTCTTATGCCACTCAAAAACTGATGTTCGATTCATGCAAGATGCTCCAAAACTGTCTGAAGCATTCCATACGTTTCTGTGGCAGAATTTTTTCTAAGTTTACAACAGAATTTTATTGAATATCGTTCTTCTAAAGTGTCCTCACGTCCAGATTGTATTTTTGAAATTCACCAGCTGTGACAATCAGGCTTTAGTAGTGTGTATTCCAATTCCTACTGAAGCTGTTCATTTGAAACTGAAACCATAAAAATTGATCAGTCATCTCATAAGTTGTATAGCAATAACATACGTAATTTTCAAGAGTCTATGACAATTTTAAAAGCCCGTACAAAAGAAAAAGTCTGGGAGCTTATTGAATACATCACGTATATGATTTGTAAACATTTTGTTGATGACATTTTCAAATGAGTCTAAGTTCATGTTTAAGACACACTTAAATGGTTTCAATTGTTGCTATCTAACTCAAATAATTCTATTCAATATTAATCCTTTATTTGCACGCGTTGAAGTCGTTACAAGTATTTTTATTTAACATTAATTCTATTCAACACTATACATTTATTTGCACACAGTCAAATGGTTGCAAGCTTTTCTATGTAATACCAATAATTCTATCTAATCCCACAGTTAAAGAAGTTACAATTATTGCTATTTAGCACTAATATTTCTATTTAACATTATTCATTTGTTTGAACACAGTTAAATAGTTCCAAGTATTGCTATGTATCATTAATAATTCAATTAAATATCAGTCATTTGTTTTCACATAGTTAAATAGTCAAAGAGTTCTGTTTCTAACAATTCAATTTACATTTGTCATTTGTCTGCACTTAGTTTAAATGTCAAACAGTTCTATTTGACCCATAGATAGGACCCTTTCAGGTGCAACCACTCCGGGCCAGAGTGGTGGGGGGTCAATGGCAATGAAGAGGTACTCTGCATTTTCCAAATCTCCAAGAAAAAAGCTAAATCATCAGATTCTTTAATGTCATATACAGGACATTCATTGCGTGTGATCTTACCCCTCAATTGGGCCAGCCAACTAGTTTAGTTTGCATAATTGTTCAGTTTAAGGTGTTAAACACCAATGTGTCTACATTAGTGATTTGTTTATGACAGTGAGAGACAGGCCATATATTATGACGAGACTATAAGAGAAGAGTTCTTCACACACTAGATTGCTTACACAGATTATTTGTTTATAGTGGTGAGGCATCTGTAGAAGTCACGCTTTTTAGATGAGCTGATAACAGAAGAAAGTTTCACCCACTAGACTTCTTACACAGGGAATTTGTTTATGATGGCAAAGGTTTGTGTAGAAGAAGCCACGCTTTTTAGATGAGCTGATAACAGAAGAAAGCTTCACCCACTAGACTTCTTACACAGGGAATTTGTTTATAGTGGTGAAAGTTTGGGTAGAAGCTGCCACACTTTTTAGATGAGCTGATAACAGAAGAAAGCTTCAGCCACTAGACTTGTTACACGGGGAATTTGTTTATAATGGTAAAGTTTTGTGTAGAAGAAGCCACACTTTTTAGATGAGCTAATAACAGAAAAAAGCTTCACCCACTAGACTTCTTACACAGGGAATTTGTTTATAGTGGTGAAAGTTTGGGTAGAAGTTGCCATGCTTTTTAGATGAGCTGATAACAGAAGAAAGCTTCACCCACTAGACTTCATACACAGGGAATTTGTTTATAGTGGTGAAAGTTTGGGTAGAAGAAGCCACGCATTTTAGATGAGCTGATAACAGAAGAAAGCTTCACCCACAAGACTTCTTACACAGGGAAATTGTTTATAATGGTAAAGGTTTGTGTAGAAGAAGCCATGCTTTTTAGATGAAATGATAACAGAAGAAAGCTTCACCCACTAGACTTCTTACACAAGGAATTTGTTTGTAGTGGTGAAAGTTTGGGTAGAAGCTGTCACGCTTTTTAGATGAGCTGATAACAGAAGAAATGTTCACCCACGAGACTTCTTACACAGGAAATGTGTTTATAGTGGTGAAAGTTTGGGTAGAAGCTGCCACACTTTTTAGATGAGCTGATAACAGAAGAAAGCTTCACCCACGAAACTTCTTACACAGGGAATTTGTTTATAATGGTAAATGTTTGTGTAGAAGAAGCCATGCTTTTTAGATTAGCTGATAACAGAAGAAAGCTACACCCACTAGACTTCTTACACAGAGTTGTTTATAATTGTAAGGATTTGTGTAGAAGAAGCCACGTTTTTAGATGAACTGATAATAGAAGAAATGTTCACCCACTAGACATCTTACACGGGGAAATTGTTTATGATGGTAAAGGCTTGTGTAGAAGAAGCCACGCTTTTTAGATGTGCTGATAACAGAAGAAAGCTTCGCCCACTAGACTTTTTACACAGGGAATTTATTTATCGTGGTGAAAGTTTGGGTAGAAGCTGCCATGCTTTTTAGATGAACTGATAACAGAAGAAAGCTTCACACACTAGACTTCCTACACAGGGAATTTGTTTATAATGGTAAATATTTGTGTAAAAGAAGCCATGCTTTTTAGATGAGCTGATAACTGATGAATGTTTCAACCACTAGACCTCTTACACAGGGAATTTGTTTATGATGGTAAAGGTTTGTGTAGAAGAAGCAACGCCTTTCAGATGAGCTGGTAAAAGAAGAAAGCTTCACCCACTAGACTTCTTACACAGGGAATTTGTATATAATGGTAAAGGTTTGTTTGAAGAAGCCACGCTTTTTAGATGAGCAAATGACAGAAGACAGCTTCGCCCACTAGACTTCTTACACAGGGAATTTGTTTATAGTGGTGAAAGTTTTGGTAGAATCTGCCATGCTTTTTAGATGAGCTGATAACAGATGAAAACTTCACCCACTAGACTTCTTACACAGGGGATTTGTTTATAATGGTAAAGGTTTGTGTAGAAGAAGCCACGCTTTTTAGATGATCTTATAACAGAAGAAAGCTTCACCCACTAGACTTCTTACACAAGGAATTTGTTTATAGTGGTGAGAGTTTGGGTAGAAGAAGTCACGCTTTTTACATGAGCAGATAACAGAAGAAAGCTTCACCCACTAGACTTCTTACACAGGGAATTTGTTCATAATGGTAAAGGTTTGTGTAGAAGAAGCCACGCTTTTTAGATGAGCAAATAACAGAAGAAAGCTTCACCCACTAGACTTCTTACACAAGGAATTTGTTTGTAGTGGTGAAAGTTTGGGTAGAAGCTGCCACGCTTTTTAGATGAGCTGATAACAGAAGAAAGCTTCACCCACTAGACTTCTTACTCAAGGAATTTATTTATTGTGGTGAAAGTTTGGGTAGAAGCTGCCACGCTTTTTAGATGAGCTAATAACAGAGGAAAGCTTCACCCACTAGACTTCTTACACAAGGAAATTGTTTATAATGGTAAAGGTTTGTGTAGAAGAAGCCACGCTTTTTAGATGAGCAAATAACAGAAGAAAGCTTCGCCCACTAGACTTCTTACACAGGGAATTTGTTTATAGTGGTGAAAGTTTTGGTAGAATCTGCCATGCTTTTTAGATGAGCTGATAACAGATGAAAGCTTCACACACTAGACTTCTTACACAGAGAAATTGTTTACTCAAGGAATTTATTTATTGTGGTGAAAGTTTGGGTATAAGCTGCCATGCTTTTTAGATGAGCTGATAACAGAAGAAAGCTACACCCACTAGACTTCTTACACAGGGAATTTGTTTATAATGGTAATGGTTTGTGTTGAAGAAGCCACGCTTTTAGATGAGCTGATAACAGAAGAAAGTTTCAACCAATAGATTTCTTACACAGGGAATTTGTTTATGATGGTAAAGGTTTGTGTAAAAAAAGCCTAGCTTTTTAGATGAGCTGATAACAGAAGAATTGTTCACCCACTAGACTTCTTACACAAGGAATTTTTTTATAGTGTAAAAGTTTGGGTAGAAGCTGCCACGCTTTTTAGATGAGCTGATAACAGATGAAAGCTTCACCCACTTGACTTCTTACACAGGGAATTTGTTTATAATGGTAAAGTTTGTGTAGAAGAAGCCACGCTTTTTACATGAGCTGATAACAGAAGAAAGCCTCACCCACTAGATTTCTTACACAGAGAAATTGTTTATAGTGGTGAAAGTTTGGGTATAAGCTGCCATGCTTTTTAGATGAGCTAATAACATAAGAAAGTTTCACACACTAGACTTCTTACACGGGGAATTTGTTTATAATGGTAAAGGTTTGTGTAGGAGTAGCCATGCTTTTTATATGAACTGATAATAGAAGAAAGCTTCACCCACTAGACTTCTTACACAGGGAATTTGTTTATAGTTGTGAATGTTTGAGTAGAAGCTGCCACGCTTTTTAGATGAGCTGATAACAGAAGAAAGCTTCATCCACTAGACATATTACACAGGGAATTTGTTTATAATGTTAAAGTTTGTGTAGAAGAAGCCACGCTTTTTAGATGAGCTGAAAACAGAAGAAAGCTTCATCCACTAGACTTCTTACACAGGGAATTTGTTTATAAAAGTAAAGGTTTGTGTAGAAGAAGCCACGTTTTTTAGATTAACTGATAATAGAAGAAAGCTTCACTCACTAGACTTCTTACACAGGGAATTTGTTTCTAGTGGTGAAAGTTTGGGGAGAAGAAGAAACGCTTTTTAGATGAGCTGATAAAAGAATAAAGCTTCACCCACTAGACCTCTTACACAGGGAATTTGTTTATAATAGTAAAGGTTTGTGTAGAAGAAGCCATGCTTTTTAGATGAAATGATAACAGAAGAAAGCTTCACCCGCTAGTCTTCTTACACAAGGAATTTGTTTGTAGTGGTAAAGGTTTGTGTAGAAGAAGCCACGCTTTTTAGATGAGCAAATAACAGAAGAAAGCTTCACCCACTAGACTTCTTACACAAGGAATTTGTTTGTAGTGGTGAAAGTTTGGGTAGAAGCTGCCACGCTTTTTAGATGAGCTGATAACAGAAGAAAGCTTCACCCACTAGACTTCTTACTTAAAGAATTTTTTTATTGTGGTGAAAGTTTGGGGAGAAGCTGCCATGCTTTTTAGATTAATTGATAACAGAAAAAAGCTTCACCCACTAGACTTCTTACACAGGGAATTTATTTTTAGTGTTGAGGTTTCTTCAGAAGCAGCCACACTGCTTAAGTTTTCAATTCAGAGTTCCTCTCTCTCTCTTGGTTTTCTTAGAAAGAATAAAATCTGCCCAACTATCAAACAACGGGGATTCATACCGAATGAAAGGGCATTAGTGCTTATTTAAAAATAAAGAGAGCGCCTCTTTATTTTTAAATAAACACTAATGCCTTTTCATTCGCTATGAATCCGCGTTGTTTGATAGTTGGGTAGATTTTATTTTATTAAGTGTTAGTTCGAAAATTAACGTAATAGCACGACTCGAGTTTGAACTCACTTTCTTTGAGGCTGTAGTCACGCACTTTATCGTGGAATTTTCCATTTTAAAAATTTGCTGGAGATAGAGCCAAGTCTTAATTTTTGTTTAAAAATAGGTTCGAGAAATTGTAATTTTCTGTTTGTGTTTTTGCATTTATGAACCGACCGGTGCTTTTGCGCTAGTTTTCAACTTGCGATATTTCACAGACGACTGTATTTGAATTGTTGTAAAAAATTTGAAAAATCAAAACCCAAAATGATTTTAGAAATCTTTTCCCTCTAAAATTACTCAAAAGGCAATTTCTTAGCCAATTAGGTGGAAAGATAAATCATCAACATTAATTAATTTTGAACCTACCTATATTGAATAAATACGCGAAGAAATAAACATTTCTTCAGTAAATGTGGATTTTTCTCAGCTTTCTCAACAAACAGTAACAAATTATTACTTACATAATGACTTTCGAGTTGCTTCTTTTGAGTAAAGATCTACCTTCTTTTCTTTTCGGAAGGTATTTCATTTTAAATCGTTTAATTTTTCTTTAAAATTAAACGGAAGTTTGTTTATATTCCTGTTTGATTTGCGATAGTATCAGTTCTCAAAATATGTCTATTTATTTCAATTTAACAATTGTTGCTATATTTAAAAAATATCGAGGCTCTAACTAATATTTTCTTTGATCAGTAGCAAAGATTTTGTGCTTTTTTTCCAGCAATTTTTTCACTCAGTTTGAATAAATGATTATGAATTATAAATTCGCAGATCGGATTTTTATTTATTTATGTTCTCTCTTATCCACGATACATTGTTGTTACCAGGATTTATATTGTATCAATATACTAATATAGCCGAATTAGTTGTCGTTGCGGTATTTGTTGTGCGCCCTCCCCCCAACGGGCAAGTGTGACACAATGCCTTTTTTTGGTGGGTCTGGGCGCAGGGCTGTAGCCCACACGCGCCAGGCATTTCCCCCAAATGCCTACGGCCCCGTCGGCATTCCCCTTATTGGGAGCGCCTCTGGCGCCGGACGATTAACCCAACCTCCCCGAAGGGAGTAAAAGCCTGGGGGGAAGGCCCCCTGAGACCGAAGGAAAATATCCAGCTGCCAAGACACACTCGGCCAGATCCGTATATTTGTCGCTGCCTCCCACCAGACACGACTTGACACAAGGTCAAAAGCCCGAAGGCCGATTAAAGTGGAGATAAAGGGGAGGGGAGGTCGGGAACGAGCCGAGACTTGAACGCTGCTGGTCAATGCTGCTCATCGGCTCACTTAGTGCAATGTGAGCCTGATGAGGCAAGCAGTTTCACGAACCCAAATGTGAGTCCGGGCACGTATGCCACTCGGCCAGATCCGTGCCGCAGCCAGAACGGCCGGCCGAAATGCGACTCAACAACAGGAGAAGCACAGTGTTAATACACCTGCAGCTCGAATTAGTTGTCGTTGCAGTGTGCTTCCTTCAACGGTTCGCCTAATTGGTCTCCAAAGGTATGACAAGTTTTCTCCGTAGTGTTCTCTCAAGAATTACTGTTGCGGTATTTAATGGTATTTAATCAACCCTTACCATATTGACATATGACACAAGGCTATTTTAATGTGGGGAATAAAGCACGAAAAATTACGACAATACAATGATAGAAGAGAGCGGTCAGAGCCTCTTGTATTGGGACTTTACGAGAGAAGTTCTTGAATTATCAGAAGACAAACAATGGGGTGTGGAAAGCACGTTTTTTGTTTATCAAGGGTGTAAATCGAAGGTTCGAAGACGATCATTGGGTTAATTTGGTTTCTTAGTTTTAATGGCATATCAGTCATCGTGGGTTTTTCAATGCCTAAGCCACCCCAGTAAAAGAACAGTGTACCATAGCAGTACTAAAGCAATTTTAGATCTCCGTGGTAACCAAGCCGTGGTAACCAGTTGACGGAGGCGAAACTCTGTTAGACATACACCAAAGGGTTTTTTACAACTAGGTAGCAAGCAGTTACCAGGAGAAATAAAGATAGTACAGAAGCATGACACGAACGTCAACTAGAAAAAAATAAACATTATATCCAAGTGAGAAAAAATGAGCAGACACAGACCTAGAATTTTTTTCTGGTTCTCACATGCTTATCCGCTGGGTCGCGTAGTCTAATGTCTCTACTCTAATTAGGGCTCGTAACCTTCGTCCCTTACATCTTCGTGGCTGGTGTTCTACTGACATCTTCAACTTCTTGCGTCTTGTCTTCGACTCTCGAAAGGTCACGCGTTTTCCCCTCACTTCCGCCTGTCGCGTCAAGAGCAGGAACATCCTTCCGCTCTCGCATGCATACCAGATTTCGGACCTCCAGTTTTCCTTTGTCATTTCCGGCTTTGTTATTCAGTGACTACCGTCTGCTTTATTGTATTTTTTTATTCATTTATTTATTTATTCTTTCAATTTCCTATGAGCCGTTCGACTACGTTAGAGAAGGAGTGATACTATTTAACCCATAGCGTAAGTGATAAGGGGTTCATGCTTTTCTCAAGGGTATTAGTCCGAAAATGAATGTAATAGTGCAACTGGAGTTCGAACTCACTTACTATGATTTCGCAGTCCAGCATATTATTTCCGACGCCACGGGGACGATAACCATCTCATACTGATGTAATTCCAACCGTAGACGATGCCTTCCGGTGATCCGTCGGCGTTTACTTCCATAGCAAGCGCTTTATCCTTGATCCATACCTTGTAATGCATCGTATTAGGAAAGGAGACATCAGTTATCATTTTCTAATATATATATATATATATATAGTCAAACAAAGCAGAAGTTATAAATGAGGTAACAGTAGCTATAGATTGTGTTTTAAGAAAAATTATGCCTTCAAGAACCTGCTGAAAAATTGCTGGACTAAAGAAGCAAATTATTATCAAAGTAAAAATAAAGTAACACATTTATATATATATATATATATATATATATATATATATATATATATAACGTAAACTGATGAGACAACCTCCCTTTTCATGAAAAAGAAACAGGAAAACAAACATATATCCAGAGAAATTTGCTGCAAGAGAAGATCAAAAATGAAAAAAAATATACTTACGTTAAGAAAATCTGAAAAACGGAATACAATATTTACCTCTGAAAAACTGAAAATTCGAAAGCAACACAACGTTTTAAGATTATGTTTCAAAATTTGAAAAAAAAACTATCATGCAAAAAATTATAATTAAAAGACGCCATGAAAAACACAGAATTAAAAAATTGTGAAGTGAGTTCTAAAAAAAATCTTTGCAGAATCGTATACAAAATCTTAAAGAAATGCTGGGAAAAAGGAACTAACTCGTTTCTTAATGCAGAAATGGAAAGAAATTTATATAAAAAATAAAAAAAAAAACAATTAACAGAACAAAGCTGCTGCGAAAATAAAGAAAACAAATCATGCATTTGTTTTTGTACAATGTAAATGAAGTTAGCATTGGCCGTTAAAATTTCATCATACATGTGAAACCACGCGCGATACCCTGCCCTCATCAGCCACCAACCAGGGGTGATAACACAGTTTCGGTTGCTCAAGGCTGTGCTGCCACTCTTGGCGCTACCAAGTAGCTTTTGCCACCGGCTAGGGAATTTAAAAGAATTATATATATATATATATATATATATATACATGCCAGATCAACTAAAATCAGAGATTACATTGTACGTTCATCTTCATTTTTAGTGCAGGTTTTATTTCCATTTGGTACAAAAATGGAAGGCACGAAGCCTTATGGTTTTGTAGGGGAGGAGAAGGGAGCGGTCATGCTATAACTGATTGTCTAAAGAATCCTAGCTAGCCACATTCACCGACCCATTCAACAGTACAATATATAGAAATTCATTCTTCACCAACCAACCTAGATGCACTACGGTATCGCTTTAACTCTGTGAGAAGACCTACTTAAAATCCCGAGATGAAATGCATGATTTTATTTACAAAATGTTGTAAGGAAAAATCCCAAGCAAAAAAAATTCCCCGTTTGGTTGTCCTCCCATTCCACGTTCTACGATATGGAGGCCGACTGTTTCCAGTGTCCGAGAACGCCGAAAACAAGCCGGCCCTACCCTAAGTGAGAAGGGGATCTGATCTAATGGGGAAAAAGCAGGGTTGGGCACGGTGAAGACAGTTAGGATGAATCTCTTCTGATGAGGTTCCAAGATCTTCAGAAGAGGTGGGCTGGCGTAAGGGTGGGAGTATAAAAATAGTGATGGGGAAGATCTTGGAGGCTAACAACTAGGTGAAGGGGAAGATGACCCACAACATACAGCTAACTAAGTATTCAAGAGAAAACAAAGTCTACTTAGCCGACATGGGGTCCCGAAGGACCCGGACCGCAGACACCATGCGCAGGAAGAGGAGAGAAGGATGACTCCAACATTGCCCCCTTTCGTACGACCAGGCTTGCTGCATTCACCCACATTTTGTCGAATGTTATGCATTCCAAGCGTGTTCTATCGCATCTGATCTTGACCCAAAGCTGATGCCTAAAAAACAATAACAGATTACGATGAGAATAGTTTGCATCGTTATACAATTTCTTCTTTCGCGTCGTCTAAATCACCATTCTGGCTACTGCTTGGATCGCGAGAAATACTCCGCGTTTCATACCCTGAAACAGAGGCAGAACGTTGGCTACAACGTAACCAACGTTGAGCAGCACGAGCTGTTTGGTTTCAATGCGAGCCGTCCACTCCCTGACACGATCCCAGAACGGACGAACTCGCTAGCAGTAGTAGAAGGCATGCTCAGCCGTTTCTTCCAAACCACTGCTGCAGCGAGGACAATCGGACATGTCTACCAGGCCCGCTCTGAAGTTCAAGCCGAGAAGAAGCAACGGGTTCCATGCATGCCACCAAGTGAGAGGGAACTTGGAATTGTTCAAGAAGCCCGAACCTGACGCCCAATTCCAGTGGGAGCGGACATCCTCCGCCCTCCAGCCACGTCGCTCACTGAGAGGGTTCGAAGCGGAGCCCACCACTAGTTCTAGATATAGTTCTTTACGAGGCCGTGAAAGGTCACTGGGCCCAAAACGGTTATGAAGAGCCGTACGGCATTATCGGACAAACGGTGCTTCGCCCCTCGGCTTACGTCGACCTTCAGCCTTGGGATCTGACTTGAGGCGAGAAAAAGGTCCTACTCACCTTTAGCCTCCACACCGCGTCCCCCGACAAGGATCGGCCCAAGTATGCAAGTCTTTCAGCGAGCCAATGGCTCTCCAGATCAGGCATACCCAGACCCCCATTGCGTGTACGTTGAATGCAGACCTATCTACCGACAAACGGCCTTCGGCCTCCCCAGAGTAATCTGTTGAGGGATCGTTGAAGCGCTAGTCGACGTGCCTTAGGCAGAGAAAGCCCAGTCAATCGGCACCAAAGCGAGTACATAGAGAAGAGGATACAGTGGGCAGCCCTGACGGACCGATCGCCCAATCTCGAACGCCCTTGAATGCCTTCCATTCACCTGCACCACTGCCTGAGGGCTGTGATACATCATGCCAACCCATCTGCGGGACTCCGGTTATAATCCGGCAGTCTACAAAGCAGACGCAAAAAACCGATGGTCAACCCTATCGAAGGATTTGGACTGATCTAGATTGATCAGTGTGACTTCGGTGATGCCCTCTATCTCCTCTAGGACCTCACGAAATAAGTGCAGGTTGTTTTGGATTGACCTTCCCTTCACAGCTTAGGTCTGCTCAGGGCCAATCAGATCGCTGATGACAAGCTGTAAGCGGGCGAAAATCTTTAGCTCTGCGTTTAGCAGAGTTATGGGCCAGTAATCATCTAATCCCTCCCAAACATGCCTGCCACCTTTCTTCAGCAATGTGATCACGCCCTTGGTAACGCTGCCAGAGATGGCTCCCTGGGTGAACCAATGGTTGAACATATCCGTCAGCATAGGCACAAACATGTGCGGCAACCTCAAGTACACTTCGTATGGTAAACCATCAAGTCCTGGCGATTTGTTGAGGCCAACCTGCTTCAACGCACCATTTAGTAACCACTCCCTCGCAGCCAGCCGCTTCGGCCACCCCAAGGCGGGAGGAGAATGCGCCCGAAAGGCATCATGTATCTCACGATTCGATGGCAGCACGCGCCCATCCGGGGACTTGACGGAATCGATATACCGACCAGGAAACTTTCGCACTTCTTCCTCGCGTGTAGTCGTGTTCGATTTCACAGCTTCGTTGAGAACTCTTTTTAACCTTGATCTATCTACGAATCCCTTGATTTTTAGTGCACAGTTTGTGATTTTTAAAAACGCGTTTACTTTCGGCCGTTGATGTCATTACGCGCTTACTGTAACCGTTACGTAATCACACGGAAATGGTGGTTCTGCGTGCATTTTATTCAAGCTGGAGACTTTTTGCTCTCGACCAAACCCAACTTGATGCATATTGCACTGTGGTCAAACAGTGCTCCAGCATTCTCTGTTCCGATCTTAACTTTCCCTTCTGTATTCGTCGTCATTTCGGTCATTTTTCTTCGATTTTATCCTTTTTATGCGTTACTGCACCAAACCACTCCAGACAAACGTCATATATAATTCTGCAAAATTAGAGCGTTTTTGGACGTCATGCAACAGTCAAGATTCAAACAAGGATGTTTTTTTAAGTTATTGGTGGACCAAAATGACGTCATTCAACATTTATGAGAAAACTTGCTATTGTAAATTGTTAAATACATTTTCGAACAGGATTTCTTTGTACAAAGAAGATCTTATTGAAAGTTAAGTTTAAAAAAAAGGCCTCTTTACACAATTCTTTAAAATGACTTGAGACAATGAAAATTAAATTTGTTTAAATCCTATAATATTCAAATATACAATTTTTAAAAATGTCTGGAGAAGCAGCCGAAAGCCCAACATTTTCGAACGATTTCAAAATGGATTTACTGTCTCTTGTTTGTGAACTTGAAAAAACTTTTTAAAATCATGCATTCATCTTTTTGTGTTCTCTTTTACCAAATATAGACAAATCGCGTATCGCCCGGTCAAGACATACGAAAAACTCATACTTGATACCTCCTTGCTTAACACTCCGCATTATAAGGTACGGATCAAGAGTAAAGTGGATCAATCCAGGGAAAGGAGTAGCTCAATGTAGAGGCTATTGAAAAAGGGAGCCTTTCGGTTGATCTCGACTACGGTCGCCAATTTACTTTATATATATATATATATATATATACATCTGTTGGAATGACGGAGGGTGACTCTAAGTTTCTCCAAATCATTTACGATACATTTTGTAAATGATAAAAAGCACTTTAATACATTTCTAAAGGAAATATAATAGAAAAGGTATTTCTACATTAAAAAAACAATGGCTGCCTTTTGCTTATATGATCTCAGACCTTGGTGTGATGATCGCATAGGCTAAAAACTTTCAGTTGCCATGCACCGTTAACTATGTTTACACTATCATAACTTATATATATATATATATATATATATATATATATATATGTGTGTGTGTGTGTGTGTGTGTGTGTGTGTGTGTGTGGATTTGAAGTATATATAGGTCTACTTACATGTACAAGTAGTAAAATAATAAATAGGACAAATGAAAAAGTGCTCACAGGTTTATTGGTAAAGCAATAAAATAATACATTCAGCCTTTGTCATGCAGGTGTCCGAATACATTGAATGTATTAGTTTGGTACTCTGAGGGGAGGTGCTGCTGCTGGATTGAAATTCCCCAGACCAGGTTCACCTCGTTTTATTTATTTAGTCATTCATTCATTTATTTATTCTCCTCATCCTGTCCGACGTCAAAATACGACTGTAGAAGTTGACAGCCGAGTTCCAATCAGAGCACTAAACGCCACGTGTGTGTGTGTGTGTGTGTGTGTGTGTGTCAAGACGTCAAAGTAGGTAGCAACGGCTGACAGAGTTACTCTGCTAAAGGCTAATCACTAAAATAGCATAAAAGTCTTCTGAAACATTTTTCTATCGTGTTTGTGACGAAATCAAAACGCTGACCATTTTATCAGTCACAGGAAGATATGAAAAATAGGAGGTTAATTTTTTACAATATTTTGGTAACGTGACGCTCAATTTGGCAGCTCAGGGAACTTTTGGCGAAGTCATGACAATGACCAACCACATTAGACAGCAAAATACGGAAATGACCTGATACTCTCCAAATACTACTTACCGAATTTGCCTTCATGGCTTGGAGCACGGCCTCGAAATCTACAGCTTTAGGCTTACCAGACGTTGACTGATGGTTGAGTTTTCTGCAACCCAATCAAATTTTTTTAACCCTCTGGTTACTATTCTTTGATGAACAGTGCTTTTAGCACAGCACACGTTTTTATTTGTTTCCGTGGCATTATTGCCCAGTCTGAACTCGTAAAGCAAATGTTCCCAAATTAAATTACGTTGCACATTTATCTGTACGGCTTTGAAATAACACTCGGAGTAAAGCAATGCTCAACCTGTCAGTGAACCAACGACCACGATACTACCAAAATATTACAAAACTTTTACCTCACCCAAGTTGCATTCTTTTTACTAATAGTTTAGAAACAGTGAAGAGGATTTGGTTTGGTTTGGTTTGGTTTGGTTTTATGGCACATCAACCAGTGTAGTATTTTGATGGCAAATATATTTCATACATATAAACAGTTAGATTTCAAACATTTCAGCTAAGCATAAATACACAGTTTAGTTCTATTTGACCCGTAGATAGGGCTCTATCAGGTGCTATCACTCGGAGCCAGAGTGAACCTGGGAGTGATGGCAATGAAGGAGTGCTTCACATTCCCCAAAGCTCCAGCATTACTGGAGGCTCACTATCAGATTGTTTAGAGTCATATCCAGGACACATGTTGGGCGGGGGGGGGGATCTTACCCCTAAGCAGAGAAGCAGTCGGTGTATTCTACAGCCCCAGGCGACTTGTCAAAGTAAAGAAGGATAACACTGAATGTAAGGAAGACGGTTGAAAAAAAACTCCCGAACAGCCAGGAAAAATGATTTCGGTTAATTTAATCGAATTTTGAATATTGATTATCACCAATAAATGGCCCCCAAAATGGAGTTAAATCAAATATAACTCTGATTGGAAACTCTGGAAAAAGCAGTGTGAAATAATCGTCTATATCTTTCAAGAACATTTAAGGTAAGTTATTTTTAAGTTTTTACTTTTAATGATAAGTGAATAAAACGACAATATCACCTATAAAAGTTTCTGTTCGATTTAATAATCAATCTGACTTAGTTCTAAGCATGAAATGATTTTTTGATTTTTTCCATCTGAACCTAAAGCTTACATCGGGAAAAAAAACAATAGTAGTACAAATTCCTTTTGTGTCAGAAAATCACTCAGTCTCTATTCCCTTGAACCTGATTTTTTAAAGGTGCTTAGAAATCTGTATCGATTTTTGTACTAAAATTGGACTGCTGGGTTTAATAAGATCGGTGATATACGATGTTGGTCGTAGTTGTATTGGAGCTTTGAAAGTACGTACGGGGCGGCGCCTGGGCGTAAACGTTTTTTTGTTGAGCGACCCATCAAACGCACGAGTGTGGCAGAAGGGCTCTTTTAAAATGGGTCGAGGCGCACGACCGTAGCCAAAACACTCCAGGCATTCACGAAAATGTCTCGGGCCTCGTCAGCATTCCCCTAAAAAGGGACCCCTCAGACGCCAGGCGATAAAACTAGCCCCGCCGAGGGGTTTAGAGCCTTAGGCTCGAGGAATATGTCAGTCTCGGCTGCGTGACGTGACTGCTGAACCCTCCCTCGCCGCCGGCATTCGCGTCAGGCAGCTGCAACCGACTCCTGTCAACACGAGGCACCACACTCTCGACCAGATTCGCTCACTTCAAACCACGGCCGGCCGAAATGTGAAGGCGTGTGGAAGTGAACGACTGATCGACTACTTATCGTGTCTTATATCTCTTCTGCGTGTATCCTGTGTGTTCATATTTGTATAAGCACGTGCATGCATGTGCAAGTATGCATGTCCATAAGCCAGCGGTGTCACTACGTTAAAACGTCCCTGAATCATATATTTCCAGCCACCATACAAAGATGACGAGAGATAGATGAAACAATTGTGTATTTTAAAAGAAAGACAGGCATTTCTGACTTAAAATCACGGAGGAATAGGAAGAAATGTAATATCCCGAAGAATGGTTTATGATATTTTGTGATATACACAGCTAACCGTTGAAACGAGTTTTGTATGGTAATCAACCTCACAGGACCCGTTTCTACGGTCATCTGTCTTAGAGTCACTCAAGCAGAGTGAAGAGGCAGACGTCACGACGGCAGTAGTTACGAAAAGAAATGTCAAAAAATGACTGTTACTAAACCTCTTTATCATAACATTCTCACCTGTAGCCAATTTAACCAATTTAAGTTACATCTCGACCAGAGAATCTGTCGCTAGAGTAGCATCCCAAATTAGAGACATGTCGCCTTGGAACGAGAGAATTGACCAAACGATTTCTTTTCTTTCCTTCAAGCTATTCCTAGAGGCTTCTGTTGCTAAGAAAAACTAGCCGCGCCCGGATTACTTTTGGAGATGATATCAAGAGTGTAATGTCTTATTGCCTGAGTGCTGTATGTTCCCCTTTGGTTTTCCTCTATCTACAAATAATCGGCTAAGTCAAAAGTCTTGCAAAAGTTTGGTACGTAGCAGCCAAAATTTATAATGCCCAACTATGAAACCGCATAGAACCCAAAATCGACAACATACTTAGGAAAAACCAAAATGGCTTCCGAAGAAATAGATCCACGACCTCACAAATAGTGACCATCCGTAGAATCCTTGAAGGTGTACGGGCAAAAAACATACAAGCGACATTACGATTTGTCGACTTCACCAAGGCTTTTGATTCCATCCACAGAGGAAAGATGGAACAAATCCTACTAGCATACGGCCTGTCTAAAGAAACCGTAGCAGCAATAACGATTCTCTAAAAAGCACCAAATTGAAAGTTCGTTCACCGGATGGAGACACAGAATACTTCGACATTGCAGCAGGAGTACTACAAGGAGACACGCTAGCTCCATACCTCTTTATCATCTGTCTAGATTACGTGCTTAGAACATCGATTGATAAAATCAGAGAGAACGGCTTCGAGCTGACAAAGAAAAGAAGCAGAAGACACCCCGCAAAATCAATTACCGACGCTGACTTCGCCGATGACATAGCGATACTGGCAAATACACCCAACCATGCCGAAACACTACTGCATAGTTTGGAACGAGCAGCCGCAGGCATAGGCCTCTATGTCAATGCACACAAAACGGAATATATGTGCTATAATCAAACAGGTGACATCTCTACACTAGACGGAACCCCTCTTAAACTAGTAGACAAATTCACTTACCTAGGAAGCAGCGTCTTATCAACCGAAAAGGACACCGACATGCGGATAACGAAGGCATGGATAGCTATCAGTAGGCTATTGATTTTATGGAAATCAGACTTGACCGATAAAATGAAACGCATTTTCTTCCTGGCAGCAGTCGTATCAATACTGCTGTATGGATGCACTACATGGATGCTAAATAAACGGCTGGAGAAGAAGCTAGTCGGCAATCACACAAGAATGATGCGAGCAATATTGAACAAATCCTGGCGGCAACACCCCACAAGACACCAACTATACGGCCACATGCCTCCCATCACGAAAACTATCCAAGTTAGACGAGCCAGACAGGCAGGACACTACTGGAGAAGCAGGGACGAGCTCATAAGCGATGTACTCCAATGGACCCCCACATATGATCGGGCAAAAGCAGGACGACCAGCACGAACATACATTTAGCAGCTATGTGAGGATAAGGGATGTAGCCCAGAAGACCTGCCAGAGGTGATGAATGATAGGAAAAAGTGGCGAGAGAGGGTCAGGGATATCCGTGCTAGCGGCACGAAATGATGATGATGATAATGATGATATTATGTGACCAAAGCAGTTAAAGTGATAGAAAAAATACCCACTGTGCTTGGTCGTTATATGGTAGTTGGTGCGCTGTCACGCTGTGTATTGCTACACCTCGTCTGTGATTAAACTGGGTCACAACGCAACGAAGGCAGCCAAAATCATTTTTGTGTGAAAATTTGAAGGCGTTGTCAATCACAGAACAATAACGAATAGGATCAAGAAATTTCACTCGGGTTGCCAGAACCTCGACGATCAAGCTAGGTCATATAGGCGGGAAACTGAATTCCAAGAACGTGCTCTTAGTCGTAGGGGCTAATCCGATGCGTATCACACGGAGAGTATCAGGTGATTTCGACATTTTACTGTCCAGTGTAGATAGTCATTGTCAAGACCTCGGTAAAAATATCCGAATTGTGCCTCCCGTTGCCAATATAAAGCACAACTTTTCACTCTCCCTGATACTATCGGGCGCGCTGTGTACTGAAGTTATGCATGAACTGAAAGACGGTGTAATGTCTGCAAAGACGTCACTGGTAATACGTCATAATACGTTTAAAAAACCGTTTCATATTCGGCCAATCTTGTTTTTCAAAAAGAAAGCTTTAATTTATTTTGTCAATTAACTGATACACTTTAAGAGAGGTATTAGTACAAGCGTGGTCTTCGATGCAAAAGATACGACTTTTGTTTCGGTACTGATTCGAAAGCAACAAAAAACATGACGTATTCTTTTTTATCTGGCTCGTAAGCCTTAGAAGAAAAGGGAAAGAAACAAAATTCAAATTTGAGGCTATGGAACTCGAGCCTTAGTCGCGAAATTAAAACTTTTCTATTATTAAGCTACTAGCTTACATTAAGAAATAGTCTTTCTCACGAATAATATATAAGGATATATACACACATATATATAAATATATATATGTAGAGAGAGAGAGAGAGAGAAATATAAATAGATAGATATATAGAGATATATAGAAAGAGATAGATATAAATTTAAAAAAATACCTACCGTGAGCCATGAGTTCGGAGCCCCCCCAAAAACAAACTGTCATTCATGAGGATATTTTCTCTCCTGCCTCGTCACCACGAACACAACAACGTCGAGCTTCGTACCGAATCTGGAACTGGGCAGCATGCGCGGGCCGAACGGAAACGGAAAAGGAAACGGAAACGGAAGTTCCTAGTTCTAACACCGCTAATACGGTACTTCCTGAAAATCCAGAAGAGGGTCCACTGGATGATATACCACGCGATGGATCCGAATCTAAGACAGAAGTGGTTGATGTTGCTTCAAAGAGATCTGACGAGAATAACCCTTTACCGGAAGTTCTCCCGACGCACTCCAAGGCCCCAACGCTTCACAGCGGCGAAGAATGTGTTATAAACCTGACTGACTCTAATTCCTGTATTCTAAAACTATTGGACGTAGACGACTCTACTGTTTCCGACTCGTCTTCTCAGCTGCAAAATCTCGAAGAAGGTCAAATCGAGGCTGATAGCAAAGACGAGGGGTTGTGTAGAGAAAGCAGCGAAGAAGATTGTTGCAGGATCTGCCACAACAGTCAGCAATATTCGAGCGATTTAGTTTCGCCATGTCACTGTTCGGGTTCCCTGGGAAAGATGCACGTAGCATGTTTAAATCAGTGGTTGCAATTGTCAAAGCGCCAGCAATGCGAACTCTGTGGCTACAAGTACACATTTGTGAAGGAATCATTGCGGTTCGTTGATTTTCTTCGTGACCCGGAACTAAGACGCACACACCGGCAACTTCTATGGGACTTGCTCAGTTTCGCCCTGATTACACCTATTTCTGTGGTCAGTATCATTTTGATTTTGCTAGCTGGTCAGCAGCTTAACTGGCACTTGTCCTGGGACGTGATCGGCTTGGTCACTGTCGGCTTTGCGCAGTTAGTCGCCTATACGATATGGTTCCGAATTGCGTTTCAGTATCATAAGCGATTATGGGAAGCCTGGAAAAGTAAGAATCAGCAGATGAAGTTGGTGATCATGAAGACGCCAAATCAGCAGCCTTTGGCTACGGGAGGGAGTACTGCCAAAAGAAAGAGAATATTCAGGGGCCGACGTAGAAGTAATCAAAGGACAACTGATAATCCACATTCTCTACGATTCTTTAAAAGGTACACTATAAACCGGTCAACATTTCGACGCGTTCATTAGGTTCTTAAAAACCTAATTTTTTCACTTATATATATATATATATATAGTTTTTTTTAGCCTGAATACAAATCTACAGTTACTTCTTCTCAATGAAAAGAACCTTATTCTTTCTATCAATTTATTTCTTACTCAATAAAGCAAAATTAATGAAAGTTTACAAAGATTTATTATTTGTACATTTTTCTAACAAAGGGGACGGTTGGTAAGATTAGATAATTCTATCGAAAAACAAAACACAAAAAAAAAAAAGATTCTGGAAGAAAATTTGAAAGACAAAGTTCAACATCTCTTCTAGTGAGTTAAGTGTAACAATATATAATCGGTCTGACCGGGACTCCAAGAATGACCATCTAAGTAGTGACGGGGGCCGAAGCACCCGAAGAGAGAGTGAGGATGGGTGTATAGCAGAAAAGTGTGCAAATATTCAACTAAAATACAGTTCTACAAAATCAAAAAAAATTATTTTTGTTAACTTTTCTTGTAAGTGAAACATAACATAAATTGAAGCGTAAATTTGTCCCAATATTCACATTACAAGAAAGAAAAGTTCCTGCATTCAATGTATCAGCTTACATTGTTTTAAATCGAGACAATATATTTTGTGTGTATATTAGTTCATTGCGTGTGTATGTCACTATGTAGTGCGAAAGTATATACATGCCACTAAAATGTAAGTGTTAGATACGCTTAATATAAGCAACAAAGACTGTAATAAGCACATCAAAGTAAACAACAGATCTACGCTATTGAAAAGGAATCAAGTGATGTTGAAATTTAATACATCCTTGAAGGAACAGAATGTTAGATTTTCACTCAAGGGAAATAAAGACGAAAGTTTTACGTAGAAATAGAAATGAATCTATAATCTATTTCATCGCTTTATTTATAAAATTGATAAAGGCTCAACATCTTATAAAAAGTTGATTGATTTATTTATTATTTCTACTGGTTATAGATATATTTTTAACCGTCAAAGAGGGGAAAGGCCTCTTAAATTAAGTTGAGTTTTAATCCTTCAAAAATTTTAGAGGCGATTCAAATATTTTCAAATATTATCCACCCAACGTATGTCCTCGATATGACTTTAAACAATCTGATGGAGAGGTTCCAGTCTTGGAGATTTGGAGAAAGTAGAGTACCCCTTTGTTATATTTTGACCCTTGAACGAGCCGTCAATCAGAGATGCACCAGTATAAATAAGCGGAAGATCACGTGATCTAATCAGAAGTTGTAGGCGTTATGAAAGTCGGAGCCAGCTTGCTGTCACTGAGAGCGCCCCGCTGGAGCCTGTGACCCATACCAAGCCTCCACTTGAGCAACCCCGGGCGAGATGCGGAAGAAGTGCTAAGTAGGGTCTTGAAGATAACACAGCGTGCTATGGTCAAGAGAAGTTATGGGTCAATATAGTAATCTGTCTTTGTCTCCGTCAGTCCGTCAGTCTCACAAACCACAGAAGCTTTAACTACTTACGAAAGAATAAAAAACGTTTATATTCTTATAAAGAAGTGTT
The DNA here is from genome assembly GCA_963585895.1 of Sepioteuthis lessoniana. Classification (NCBI taxonomy): domain Eukaryota; kingdom Metazoa; phylum Mollusca; class Cephalopoda; order Myopsida; family Loliginidae; genus Sepioteuthis; species Sepioteuthis lessoniana. The sequence continues at coordinate 63,755,358 of OY757925.1, read as the reverse complement.
GTCCTTCATTACTTCAACCGATATATAACACCTTCATTGATATCGCTCTCAGGTCCACTCATGTCTGAAGTGGTATTACCTGATAGGGCCCGATTTACTGGTCAAATGGAACTGTTTGACATTTAAATCTGTGTGCAAACAGATGACTTATGTCAAGTTGAATTGTTGGTAATGGAACTGTTTGATCATTTAACTGTGTATAAACAAATAAATGATGGTTAAATGAACTGTTAGTGATACATAGCAATACTTGGAACCATTTAACTGTATGCAAACAAATGAGAAATTTTGAATTGAACAATTAGGGTTTGTTGTATCGTGGTAAGGAAAAGATACACAGTGAAATAGAGTTAATTGTTTATTAACTCAAGTGGTACAGTCTGACAAGCATTATAAATCTCGCGCTGTTGGCGTTACATCTGAAGTTGGTCTTACGACTGACCGAGATCTTTCAGAGCTGTCTCTCAGCTTCTCTTTCTGCTTTTTTCTCGTGCTTGAGAAACACGGCGACTTTTATACTTCCACGATACCGGAAGTCACGTGGTACGAGTCACTATACAACAGTGATAAATAGCAACACTTTAACAACTTCATTGTGAGCAAACAAATGATTACTATTGAATAGAATTATAAGTGTTATATAGCAATAATTGAAACCCATTAATTGTGTAGAAACCATAGCAATACTAGTGCGCAAACAAATTAGTTCTAACTCATCTAAATGTGAAGTTACCTACAAACTATGTGCAAACAAATAACAGATGTTAAATTGTGACTGTTTTGTCGAAAATTTTAGCTGTGTACAAAAAGAAAAACAATTAGCTAAAGCTAGTTTTAAAATATTATCAATAAAATGTGTTAACAAATCATATCTAAAATATATGTTTCGTGAGGATTTGGCGTTAAATAACATAAAAAGCTTGATAGACCATCAAAACCAACCAATATAAGACGATGGATTTCGTGATTTTGTCTCTTTTCTTCTTTGGTGGCTGGAGCACGTGATGACAAATGTTCACGTGAACGGAGATCAAGGATACGAGAAGAGTCCTGTTCCTTGAAAAACGAAGACATTATATCCGTTATATCCGTTATCTATTTGCTCCTGTTTCCATGCATTGATATACATGCCAGGCCATTGGCATACTCGTTAGAGTGTTCGCCGGTGGTCCGGTAGACTGGCGTTCAATCCCAGGTCGAGTCATACCAAAGACTCAAAAAATGGTACTTTATGCTGCCCTGCTTAACACTCAGCATTATAAGGTACGCATCAAGGGTAAAGTGGAGCAATCCAGGGAAAGGAGTTGCGCCGTCCCATACATCTCGGTGTAGTAGCTATGGAAAGAGGAACCTTCGGGTTGCCAACCTTACTTACTTTTATATATATATAGAGAGAGGGAGACGGAATAGAGAGAATGAAATAACGAAAGTCCTAACGCTTAAGATAAGTCTTGTTTCAGGATTTTCTTTTCCTTCCATCCGACTATTACCCATCATCGACGTAGCAGTCGTTGGTGATTATACTGCAATTTAGTTTAGTACCGCACAAGACCAAATTGAAGAAAATAATTAAGATGCAATTCACAGTAAATCAGTCCTAATTCTATTTACAAGCTACGGTAGAATGATCTCCCGTATTTAGAATTTCTGCCGTTCAGGCTCTCTTAGCAGTGAATGAGTGAGAGGTATGTTTTTTGAGAAGTTGCAGAAGTTATGTCACTTTAGGTAATTGGCCGTACAGCAGCTGTTTTGTTGGGTTCTGCTTACAGGATTTGTTCGAAGCTGCACGTGGCACCCTTGTGTAGTTTTCGTGTTAACATTTTCTCAAAGCGTTTCGTTAAAGAAGTGCAACCATACAGTAGTACAGACTCGACTACATATTGGAAGAAATTCCGTATTCGGTCACCAGAGAGATCAGATTTCCACGTAGCATATAACCTGTCAATAGCTATTCCTTATTTATATCTGCGTATGTTGGCAATACTTTCAGTGGATGAGATATTACCACTGAGGTATTTAAACTGGTCTACTAATTTCAGAGGTTTGCCAAATAAGAACGAGATGACAGCGTCTTCATCAAAAAATAATGAATTCTATTTTATTTGAGCTCACACAGAAACTAATGTCTTTGCTACGTGAATTTTTTTTCTTTTTGCTTTGCAGCAGATTCGGCTTGCGCAGTTATATTTGCAAGAAACACTTGATCATCTGTGTTGCTGCATCAATAATAGTGTCTGCGAGATATTATCAGCTTTTAGCTTTTTTTTACAGAAAAATCCTTTTATTTTTATTGCATTAGTTGTAAGTAATACGTTAGTTGCCATTAAACGTAGCCGCCATTATCCTAGGTTGTTGTAATGGTTAAAGCGATGGACTGTGGAATCGTAGTACAAGTTCGTACTCCAGTCGCGCTATTACGTTCACTTTCGGACAAATACCCTTGGGAAAGATATGAAACCCCATTATCCTCCCAGCTATGGGTTAAATAGTACCACTACTGTTCTTCTAAGAGAATGGCTTTGGCATTAAATAACCTAAAAAGAGTTGATATACCATTAAACAAAGAAACCAAACCAAACCATCCTAAATTGTATTCTCTCAATGCTATTAAGTATTTTTAACGCTCTTGGTCCTATAAGCATTCCTACCCCTCCTACCATGACATTGATAGAGTTTTTCCATGCTGATACAGTGGCTAGCATCCGTCCATTGCCAGTTTCGTGATATTTGATATCTTCAATGTGCGTGTATCTGTGTTCTTGTATGCATATTATGTCTATCTTATGTTCTACGGCCGATGCAGTCAGCTCTGATAGTTGACCTATTCTATTTAAAGTTCTAACGTTGAATATCGCCATTTATGTTGTTTGTTGGCATTTTAGTAGTTTTTGTTGTTTGAGCTCTGTATGCACTACTTGGGACGCTAACTAAACGGCCGAAGAAGAAGCTAGACGGCAATCACACAAGAATGTTGCGGGCAATATTGAACATGTCCTGGCAGCAACACCCAACAAGGCACCAACTATACGGCCACCTGCCTCCCGTCACGAAAACTATCCAAGTTAGACGAACCAGACATGCGGGTCACTGCTGGAGAAGCAGGGACGAGCTCATAAGTGATGTACTCCAATGGACCCCCACATATGGCCAAGCAAAAGCAGGACGACCAGCGCAAACATACATACAACAGCTATGTGAGGATACGGTATGTAGCCCTGAAGACCTGCCGGAGGAGATGAATGATAGGGAGAAGTGGCAAGTGAGGGTGAGGGATATCCGTGCTAGCGGTACGACATGATGATGATGATGAATACGTTAGTAGTAAGTAATCTTCTCAGATTATGAATAGAAATGGTATCTATGTATCTCTTTGGAAGATATTATTGACAATATCAAATATGTTTATATCAATATCGGGTGAGCTTTTGCCCAGTCGGCTGGGGCTGTAGAATATACCGACTGCTTTACTGGTTTGGTTGGTTGGTTTTATGGCATATCAACCTTTGTAGGTTATTTAACGCCAAATCCATTTTTATGTAAATAATCAGTTCTATTTAAAACAATTAAGTTTACCATCATTACACAGTTTAAATGTCAAAAACATTTCTATTTCAAACTATTCAAGCAGTTATATGTAACAATTCAGTTAAGTGTAAATACAGTTTTAATGTCGAAAAACAGTTCTATTTCAAATAATTCTGTTAAGCATAAGCACGCAGTTTAAATGTAAGTACGGTTTAATTCTCAAATTATTTCCATTTTAAGCTATTCAGTTTACTCAAACAATTCAGTTTGGCATAAGTATGCTGTTAGTTCTATTTAACCCATAGATAGGACCCTTATCAGGTCCCACCACTCCGGGCCAGAGTCGACCTGGGAGCGATGGCAATGAAGGGAGTACCCCTTCATTGCCCCGCATTCCTCAAAACTCCAGCATTGCTGGAACCTCACCATCAGATTGTTTAGTGTCATATCCAGGCCACTCGTTGGGGGATTCTTACCTCTCTGCAGAGAAGCAGTCGGTGTATTCTACAGCCCGAGCCGACTGGGCAAAATGCTTTTCTGCAAAGAGGTAAAGTCCTCGCTCAAACGAGTGTCCAAGATATGACATTAAGCAATCTGATGGTGAGGTTCCAGTAATGCTGGTGCTTTTGGGAATGCGGAGTACCACTTTATTGCTGTCTCTCCCAGATCCACTTTGGCCCGGGGTTGTAGCACCCGATAGGGTCCTATCTATGGGTCAAATAGAACTCAACTGTGTACTTATGCTAAGCTGGATGGCTTGAAATATGACTGTTTTGATATTTAAACTGCGTATTTATGCTAAACTAAATTGTTTGATATAAAACTGTTTTTCATTTAACTCTGTGAGTCACCCAGTTTGTTGGAGGTGCCCGTGGTGTAATTGTTATCGTCGTAGGAAATGAACACGGCGACACGAGTTCAAATCCTGGACGAGACTGATTGCATTTCACATAGCACTAATACCCTTGGGAAAGGTATGAATCCAATTATTCTCCCTCCAGCTATGGGTAAATAGTAGGACAGACTAGGTTCTTCAGCCTTGGTTAGGCAACTAGTCGAGGAGAAGGAAAACTCTGAATTGAAACCTGTTAAATTCCGCTTAAAAATTGACCTTGTGTCATATCCTGCCCGAGCGGAGGGGTTGGTAAATAGGATCACCCAGTCTGATAGGGCCATAGAATACACCGACTGCTTCTCTGCAGAGAGGTAACCCTACAAATGAATGTCCTAGATATTACACTAAGCAATCTGATGGTGAGGTTCCAGTATTGCAGGAGCTTTGAGGAATGCGGAGTATCACTTTATTGCCATTACTCCCTGTTTCACTCTTACCTGGAGCGATAGCATTGATTGAGTCCTATCTATGGGTTAAAAAGAACTAAACTGTCCTTATGCTAAACTGAATTGCTTGAAACAGAACTGGGTTCAATCCCAGGTCGCGTCATACCAAAGACTTTAAAAATGGTACTTGATACCACCTTGCTTAACACTCAGCAATATAAGTATGTATCAAGGGTAAAGTGGAGCAATCCAAGGACAGGGGTAGCGCCCTCCCCTACACCTCAGTGTAGTAGCTATTGAAAAAGGGAGCCTTCTGGTCGCCCTCGAAAAAGGTCGCCATCTTTACTTACAGCGACAATTTAACGGTAACTGTTTCTTTCAGAAAGCCATACGGTGCTGTTATGATTCAAGTAAAACGTATTAATTTATTTAAATCTTAAATCCTGGATGAGACTGATTGCATTTCACATAGCACTAATACTCTTGGGAAAGGTATGAATCCAATTATTCTCCCTCCAGCTATGGGTAAATAGTCTGACAGACTAGGTTCTTCAGCCTTAGTGAGGCAACTAGTCTAAGAGAAGGAAAACTCTGAATTCAAACCTGTTAAACTCCGCTTAAAAATTGACCTTGTGTCATATCCTGCCCGAGCGGAGGGGTTGGTAAATAGGATTAATTTATTTAAATCTTATCTATTATTTATTGCAACTAAGCGTAGCGCTCGTACTGAAAAGTTTCGAAACTGCTGGTCTAATTCATTTACTGCGTCACGAAACGTTTAGACGATATATGGTTTTCACTGAGAGTATTTAACAGAATAATATATTTGGCATAATGGTATCTTTTGATAACTTGCCTAGCTTCTCTATCAGACGTTAATTTAAGACGTCTTTTCACGGCTGACACACACATGTAAACTGTCGGTTTGAATATATTCATCATACTTAATTCCCGCTTCTCTCTAGTTTCCCATTTAGGCTTTCGAGAAGAAACATTGGTATGCACTGGTCAACCGAGATGCGTGAGATGTGATAGCGTTCAAAACAATTTTTCTCATTGGTAATATCTTCCTCCCCCCTCTCTCTCTTTCTCTCTCTCTCTCTCTCTCTCTCTGAGTTTTAGAAAAATTAAGCTTTTTTTAACTATCTTGTGACGCCTTGTCTCTCTTCAAAAAAGAAAAAAAAAATTAGCAAGCTGCTGTGGTTTCTTTTACTTCTGTTTAGTATTATTATATCACTCCTTGCAAGTTTTTCACCGCAGCGTTTGCTAATGGTCTTTCACTAAAGTCAGAGGGACAGCAAGTCTCAAAAGTTTCCAGGGCTCTTCTCAGTATTCAGGCCGATAATGCTGTATTTTAGATGGTCTCAGTTCGTCCTCCGATTATAACCAGTTCCAGCCCCCTTTCTAATCCTTTGGGAATTGTTCCAAGCACACCAATTACAAATGGCATCACCATCGCCTTCATCTTCCATGGCTTGTTCAGTTCTCTTACAAATATAATTATTTTTAGATATTATAGACTACTCTTCGAGTTTTTCATACCAGCGTTAGCTGATATATTTTTTTCTAACTGAAGGTTTTGTGACAGTAAGTCTCCTCCAGTCTCCAGGACTCTTCTCTGTATTCCGGCCGATATCAAGAAAGCTATAGTTTGGATGGTCTCCACTCGTCCTCTTACTTCAGAGTCCTCTAGTCATAGTACCAATCATTTGTCGACTGTGCCACGAGCACCAATTACAATTGAAATCTCCGTCAGTTTTATGTTTCACAGGTTTTTTTAAATTCTCAAGCAAGGTCCAGGTACTTATCTTTCTTTTCGTTTTCTTTCAATTTTACTTTGAGTCAGCCGGAACAGCAAATTCTACAATTCGGCAAGTTCTCTGTTTTTTTGTTGATTATTACTTGGTCTGGTCGTCTGGCCGAGATTAAGTGATCTGTTTGTATGTCAAAACCCCAGAGAAGTTTGTGCATCTCATTTTCCAGGACAGATGCTGGGTTGTGCCCTGGAGATCACCTTGTCACCCAGTCGTGTCTTGTGTTCTACTCTTTTTGTGCAAGTTAACTGCATTGATCGTTTCGTCTCTGTCACTACATAACCGTAATATGCTGTTTTGTTGCCTCTTGTCTATTCTTGCATTGACATATTTAGTCCTTATGGCGTTGTTTTGAGCTGCTATTTGAAGATTCGCTCTTAAGATTTCCCTTTCTTAGCCACGTCCACGTTTCACCGTGTGAGATGTCACTTTCATGCCAAATCCATTCTTATATATATAAACAGTTCTTTTTGAAACTATTCAGTTTAATATAAGTACTCAGTTTAAATGTCAAAAACAGTTCTCTTTTATACAATTCAATTTAGCATAAGTACACACTTTAAATATCAAATTAGTTCTATTTTAAACGATTCAGTTAAGAAATAAGCACACAGTTTAAATGTTAAAAACAGTTTTATTTCAAACTATTCAGCTTAGCATAGCTACACTGTTCATTTCTATTCAACTTATAGCTAGGACCCTATTAAGTGCTACCACTCCGGCCAGACTAGGCCTGGAAGCGATGACAATTAAGGGTTACTCCGAATTCCCCAAAGCTCAAGCATTACTGGAACCTCACCATCAGAATTTTAGAGTCATATCCAGGAAAGTCGTTGGAGATGTCTTACCTCTCAGCATATATGCAATCGGTGTAGTCTGTCGCCCCAGCCGACTGGACCATGGATCAGGGAGAGCACGAAAACATATATACTATGGTTTAGTGGAATAGAAAAAAAAACTCTTAAGGACGATCTTCAAATAATTAGTCGGTTGGTTGGTTGGGTTATATGGCATACAAACCTTTGTAGGTTATTTAACGGCAAATCCATTTCAGGCAAATAGTCATTTCTATTTCAAACAATTGACTTTGGGAGAAGTACACAGTTTAATTGTCAAAAACATTTCTATTTCAAGCTATTCAGTTTAGTCAATTGTAATTCAGCTTATTCAGTTTAGTATAAGTGTAGATTTTCTTTACACACAGTTAAATAGTTAAATGTCAAAATGGTTCTATAATAAACAGTTTAATTAAATGTATGTACAGTTTCAATGTCAAAAACAGTTCCATTTCAAACAATTCAGTTTAGCATTAGTACACAGTTTAATTGTCAGCAAAGTTTCTATTTCAAGCAATTAAGTTTAGTCAAACACTTCTAATTCAAACAATTCAGTTTAGTTCTATTTAACCTATATCCAGCATTACTGGAGCCTCACCATCAGATCGTTTAGTGTCATATTTTGGACACTCATTGGGGGGTCTTACCCCTCTGCAGAGGTGCAGTCGGTGTATTCTGCAGCCCCAACCGACTGGACAATGCACAGAGTAATGACAGTTTTATCTCAGATAATTCAGTTTAGCATAAGTACACTGTTTACATGTCAAAACTTCTTTTTCGAGCAATTCAGTTTAGCATAAGTACACGGTTTACATGTCAAAACTTCTTTTTCGAGCAATTCAGTTTAGCATAAGTACGCAGTTTTAATGTCAAAATAGTTCTATTTCAAACAATTCAGTTTAGCATAAATACGCATTTTAAATGCAAAAAATTGTGAACTCAAACACAGTTTAGTTCTCTTTGACCTTTAGATAACAGCCTTATCAGGTGCTACCACTCCGGGACAGAGTGGATCTGGGAGCGATGGCAATGACTGGATATTAGCACTATGTGAAATGCAAACAACCTCATTTAGGTTTCAAACTCGGTTCGCCATAGTTCCGATGTAGGTAACCATTACACCATGAATGCGACGTAACTGTCACTGTATATGAGAAAGAGGAAGACGGTATGGAATATCAGATTTGCTTTTTTCACTTCCTTTTTCTCATACTGTCGGATTTAATACCGAAATTTAGCCATATTTATATATATATATATATATGTGTGTGTGTGTGTGACACGACTGCCAAGTTCATTTTATACAAACAAGAAATATCGTTCTTGACTTAAAATTCTTCGTGATTCAGTCTGACAAATTTCGGTCTGAACTATTAAGAATAAAGATATCCCCGTTGGTTTTAATTTACAAGTTTTCAAAGAACATTGCTTTGTTTCAGCTTTATGATTCAAACTGCTCACAAAAATAAATTTACTGTTTATAATCATAACAACGTTGTATGAACAAACGTTGTTGACCCAGCCATGGGTTAAATACTACCATGACTATGCTTCAATAAGAATGGCTTGGGAATTAAATAACCCACGAAAGTTGATATGCTATTAAACAAAGAAACCAAAATTAAAGGTGACTGAGCTAGCTCGAGTAAACTCAATTCAAACCTGATGAGATTCCACGCCAAGAGCTTTGGGGAATGTGGGGTACCCCTTCATTACCATTACTCTCAGCTCCACGATGCATAGATTAGTAGTACTTGTTAGGGTGCCATCTATGAGTCAAATAGAATAGTTCAATCATCTGTCAATGATTATATTTATTAGTTATTTGAAACTGTACAGCTGTGTGCATATTATTCATATGAACTAGAAATACTTGATTGGTTGGTTGGTTGGTTTTATGGCATATCAACCTTCCTAGGTTATTTGATGCCAAATCTATTTTATACAAATAATCAGTTCTATTTCAAACATTTCAGATTAGCACAGTTTAATTGTCAAAAACACTTCTATTTTAAGCTATGCAGTTTAGACAAGCAGTTCTAATTCAACCAATTCAGTTTACTCTATATATATATAGAGAGAGAGAGAGAGGGAGAGAGAGAGGAGGAGGATCGTTCAGAAAGTTATAAGCCTCACCCAGATGTTAGATTTGTCGTGCACCTCTCACATTTACTTGGGCTTCACCTGCGCAGAAATTAAGACAGAAATCTGAATTTGGCTGTAATAAGAAGTGCTCTTGTGTTTCCACAAAGAAAATGTTTAGCTTCATCTTGTTGAGGCTTAGAACTTTTTGAATGGCCCACACTTGCATATATATATATATATATACACTTTTAATATATTATTTGTTTTGAATTTATCTATCTATCTATCTATCTATCTATCTATCTATCTATCAGTATATCAGTGTGTGTGTGTGTAAGTGTGTGTGTATGTGTGTTCTTTAGCTTAACTTTTATTGTTTTAATTTAAAAATCTCTTTTATTCCCTTCATATTCGTGATTCTCTCTCTTTGGTGATTTTACCCTATCATGTTGCCTTCTTGCGCCGAACTGCCATTACAATCATTCTGAGTGTATAATTTCCACGTGTGATGGATGGTATATCAGTGGCAAATGTCAAAAATACAGCTAAATAAATAGATAACTAAATAAATATAAAATTAAAATATAAATAGATAAATAAATAAATCAAAATACACCGAAGCTGATACTCAAATACAATTTGATTTCCTCAAGAAGTTAAGCTTAATTTTTTCTGTTTTTTTTTTTTGGTGGGTGGTGGGGTTCAGTCCTATGGTTTTATTTCGTTTTCGCTTTGTTTGACATCTGTTCGTTATTGTCATTTTGCCTTTTTAGTTACTTATTAACTTTGTTGGATTCTTATTATTATTTAAAAAAAAAAACAACACCATTTTTGAATATTTTTTTCTGCTTATTCGCATGGGAAGGAGCGTTCTGGCTGTATCTTCTACTACGGCTTTGTTCCGTTTAACCCTCGATATCTCTCTTTCTCTCTCTCCCCACCTCTCTCTCTCTCTCTCTCTCTAGCACACACACACTATATATATATATATATATATATATATATATATATATATATTAGGGCCGAGATGTAGCTGAAATTGTCCTGTATTGTTCAAGAGTATTTAGTATAGCTAGCCTAATTTAATATTTCAGATGCTGACTTCCAAGGTTGATGGTCCTAACGAAAATGAAAGACTGATACTGCACAATCAAAGATTGTATTGTGCCATTCATTACTTCTCACTTGAATTTTTCTTTCTTTCTTCTTTCTTTCTTTTGTAATTCCCTCTTTCTTCTTCTTCTTCTTCTTCTTCTTCTTCTTCTTCTTCTTCTTCTTTCCAAATACGCACTTTATTTTATTTTCTTCATATTTTCTCTTTCTTTCTTTCTTTCTTTTTTTGTAATTCCCTCTTTCTTTCTTTCTTTCTTTTGTAATTCCCTCTTTCTTTCTTTCTTTCTTTCTTTCTTTTGTAATTCCCTCTTTCTTTCTTTCTTTCTTTCTTTGGTAATTCCCTCTTTCTTTCTTTCTTTCTTTCTTTCTTTCTTTTGCAATTCCCTCTTTCTTTCTTTCTTTCTTTCTTTCATTCTTTTGTCTCTCCCTGTATTTCGCTTCCTTGTAATTCTTTCTTTCTTTCTGGTTTTAATATTTTTTGCAATTCTGTATTTTTTTCTTTCTTTTTTTTTATTGCTCTGTTATATTTCTTTGAAATAATTGTTTTTCTTTTTGTGTTCTTTATTTCTTTCTTTCCTTCTTTGTTTATTACTGTCTTTCTTTCCTTCTTTTTTTCCTTCCATCTTTATTTCTTTTATTATTTCTTTATTTCTTTCCTTTCGTCTTTCTTTATTTTTCATTTTTATTTTTTGTTTCCCTCCACTTTTTCTCTCGTAAAATTCTCTATTTTTTCTTTTTTTTTTCTTTTTTGATATTGTTTTTTATTTATTTCTTTTTCATTATGTCTACATCGTTCACTTTTTTCTTTTTCTCTCTTTCTTTTCTCTCTCACTCTGTCTCTCTCTCTTTATATATATATATATATATATATCTTTCAGCTCCCACTCTCTTTCTTCCCTTCCACCCATTTTATGTCCCCTAATTTCTACCCTTGCTTCTCCCGTCCGATTAGAATAATAAGTTTTTGTTTTCTTCCCTAGGATACTTGACTTCTTTTTTTCTCCCCCAGCCGTGTATATATATATATATATATATATATATATATAGGTCAGATGACCCAACCTTGACCGGGGTAAAATGGCTTTCTTGATCATCACTCAAAGTCAACATTTGTAAAGTTGCTTTATTTAGTCAGATCAACTTTCAACAATTCCAACATTTCTTTTTCGTCTTCTTTAAATGCGTGAACATTTGCTTGGGTATTTTACTTTATCAATATAATCTCTTCAGATGGAAATAAATGTCTCTTCCTGTGTATATGCACATGGCTATAAAAACGGCAAAACATCAGGTGCATTGCTTACAAGTTAATAAGCTTCACTCTAAGGTATATTTTCCTCTACTTCAAGCAACACCAGTCCCCGCGTCTGGAGGGAGTAAGAGCTGGGTTTACTGCCTGGCGCTGGAGGCGTCGTTAAAGAGGAATACCAACGGAACAGTGCTATATCATAGCATCACGTAAATGGAGGCTTACGTTCTGCGGGATCCTCATCTAAAATTGACCTTGTGTCACATTTTGTATCTTTTAAAGCAAAATTTCAGATATTTTATCATTTTTAATGGTTTATTTTTGGTACATATCTTAACCAGCCCAGTTGGTTTGACAAGTTGAATATGCAATCGATATCTCTACAGAGGTGTAAGACCCTCTCTCAACAAGTGTGTCAAAGATATGACACAAAATCATTCAATGGTAAGGCTCCAATCCTGGAGATTTGGGGAATGTGGAGTACCTTTTATCGCCATTGCTTCCGAACCCACTATGACCTAGAGTGATAGTACCTGTTTAGAGTCAAATAGAACTGTGGAATCATTTACTGGAAACCATTTAACTGTAAAAATTAGAACTAGACCTGGCTTGGTTTGGTTTTATGGCATATCAACCATTGTTGGTTTTTTAATGCCAAATCCATTTTTATACATATGAACAGTTCTATTTAAACAATTCAGTTTAGAATAAGTACAATTTTTGTTTGCACACAGTTTAAATGTCAAAAACAGTTATATATCAAACAAATCAGTTTTGTATAAGTATACGGTTTAGTTCTATTTGACCCATACATAGAACCCTATCAGTTGCAACCACACCAGGCCAGACTGGGCCTGGGATTGATGACAATGAAGGAGTAGTCTACATTCCCCAAAGCTCAAACATTACTGAAACCTCACCATCAGATTGTTTAGTATCATATCCAAGGTACTCTGCATAGATGCAGTCGGTATATTTTGCAGCTCTAGCCAACTGGGCTAAAAATAGAACTATTAGTGTTTGATAATAATCCTTGAAACCATTTAACTGGGTGCAAATAAAACTGTACTTATTGTTGGGTATCACCAACCTTTTTCCACACAATGAACTAGTCCTTCTGCCACATATAGCAGTAGCCACTAATACCTGGGCAGACTAGAAGGTGAAGAGCAGCTTCTTATAGGAATAGTATTAGGGCGTTGGAGACTGGAGATCGCACTAGATCACCTTACTTGCTACCGTAATAACGGGAGCCAACACTATCGTTGGATTATATCTTTATTCTGTATTCACTAATCCTATGTTCTTGTCTGCTAATAGTCTCTCTATTGTATATACTTTTTTCCTGAGAATATATCTCTATTTCCTCTCATATCGTGGTTTGTCCTTTATTTAATATTACAAGCGTTCACTAACAAGAACGTAACACTTATGCTAAACTGAATTGTTTAATATAGAATTGTTTTGACATTTAACAGTGTGCAAGCAAAATCTATACTTTACTAAACTGAATTGACTGAATTAGAAATATTTGAATAAACTGAATTGCTTGAAATAGAATTGTTTTTGACAGTTAAACTGTGTACTCATGCTGAACTGAATTGTTTGAAATCGAACAGATTATTTGAATAAAAATTGATTTAAGTAGAACTAAACTGCGTTCTTATGCTGAACTGATTTGTTTGGATTAGAACTGTTAGACTAAATTGAATAGCTTGAAATAGATATGTTTTTGACAATTAAACTATGTACTCATGCTAAACTGCATTGTGTGAAATAGAAGTGACTATTTGTATAAAATGTACTTGGCGTGAAATAACCTCCGAATGTTTATACGCCATAAAACCCAAACAGCTAACAACCAACACGAGTGCAAATAAAACAATTATTGATAACAAGACTTGAAACCATTAAACAGTATGCAAATAAAAGGCTCGTGTAAAAATTCTTCGCAAAAAATATTCGTTTACACATCATAAATATCTAATATATGCTTTTATAAACAGAATTTGGCTTTAAATAACGTACGAAGGGTGATATGCCATAAAACATAACCAACCAACCAACAAAACTAAATATATAGATTATCCACGGTGGGTCAAATTACCTATAAAATGATTAGTCTTCAACAGCCATTAAGTTCTATGTCTGGTTTGGTTTGTTTTTATAGCATATCAACCATTGTATGTTATCTAATGTCAAATCCTCTTTATACATACATATTAAATATATATGATTTGGTTTTGTTGGGTTTTATGGCATGTCGACCATTGTAGGTTATCTAATGTCAAACCCTCTTTATACATACATATTAAATATATATGATTTGATTTGTTTGGGTTTTATGGCATATCATATTTACCAACCCCTCCGCTCGGGCAGGATATGACACAAGGTCAATTTTTAAGCGGAGTTTAACAGAGTTGAATTCAGAGTTTTCCTTCTCCTAGACTAGTTGCCTCGCCAAGGCTGAAGAACCTATCTGTCCTACTATTTACCCATAGCTGGGGGGAGAATATTTGGATTCATACCTTTCCCAAGGGTATTAGTGCTATGTGAAATGCAATCAGTCAGGTCCAGGATTTGAACTCGCGTCGCCGTGTCCATATCCTGCGTCGATAACCATTACACCACGGGCACCTCAAAATGGCATATCAACCATTAAAGGAAATTCAATGCCAGATTATCTTCATACATATATATTAAATATATATGATATGGTTTTCGGTGGGTTTTAGTGCATATCAAACATTGTAGGTTGATTAATGCCAAATACTTTTATATATATATATATATATATATATATATATATATATATATATATATATAGGATGTCTCGAAATAGATGCTGCCCATTGATATGATGATTTATTACTGGGGCGTTTTTCTATGTCAGCTGGGGTGAGTTTATGTCTGATCTGGATTCTGGATGGACACAGCAAAAGATCCTTCTTTAAGATTCTTTGCAATGGTGCATGTGATAAACCAAGTGCTTCGGAACGTCTTCAGTGGGACTTTTTCGGATTCCTGCCGAAAGAATCTCTCACAGCATCCACATTGTCAGGACATCTTGCAGCCAACTTCAGACCAGGTCTGAGATTTTCCACCATCTTGTGGTGCTTGTTTACTGACACTGGAGCTTGAAATTTGTATACCAAACGATAAATTTGGCTTTTCTGGGAAATTTTGCTCGCACAGTTTTTAATAATTTTGTCTCCAAATAAATAGTGACGCAAAAGGTTTTCCCCTCTTGTCTAAGGCATTCTGATCGAGGATTAATAGTTGTTAAAGTATACTATTTTCAAATCTGAAACGATAAAGAACATAACATTATTATGTTGTATATTGACCTCCGACCCGGCCAAACATGCCATTTCAAAGACGGCGAAAGTTGCATATTCCGTTGGCCACTTATGGGGAGAGATTGCGTAGGCGAGCTTCGCTGACAATATGGGACAGGGTTAAAATCCCACGGTACAGTCACAAACTGATGCACCGGAAGAGGGTGAACAGTGAACTGCATGACAGCTATTTCTGCTCGATGATGATCAAACATGCCATTCCAAAGACGGCGGAAGTTGCATATTCCGTTGGCCAGTTATGGGATGAGACTGAGTGGGCGTAAAACAATAATATGACTCGGTGCACAGGAAGTTCGAGTCAGTTGGAGATAGGATGCTGTAGAGAGAACAGCACCCAGCAGAGGGGGCCCTCGTGACCCCCGATTAAGCAGTTGCAGTTCAGAGCTTGAAGCAGTGTTCGAGATCGAGCAGTAGGAACAAGCTCTTAGCAGAGAGCTGAGCCCCACGCCCCCGGTTGAGCAGCCCAGGAGAACGAGAAAGACACACTGCTATGTCCGGAGGAGCAGGGGAGGTTAATATGTTGCAGTTTTTGTTCAGTCTCCAACTCTATCTCACACACAACACTTTCAATAAAGTGAGAGGTATATTTTTCTAAAGAAGTGTCTTCGCTCGTCGTTATTGTGTCCAATATGTTTCTGCATGTATATGTGTATAGTTGCATGTGTATTATGTGGCTATACAATAGTTATTAATGGAGTTATTAGTTGTCACATAGATCCTATGTATATTGAGACACTCTGTATATCAAATATATTATTTGTAAGTAAATTTTGTTGATAACATTTTTAAGTGAGCTTGAACTAATTTTTTTGGCACACAGTTAAATGGTTTAAAGTATTGTTATGTAACAGTAACAATTTAACATTAGTTATTTTTTGTACACGTTTAAGTAGTTGTAATATTTCAGATATTTATTGTTTGTAACTTCAGTTTTGAATTCGTTTACAAACAGTGAAATGATTTCAGGTGTAGCAGAAAGAAACTTGTATTTTTGTTTGGCGCGTAATTTAATTTGACAGTTAGAGTCGCCGAACATTTTCACCCAATCAGGATGACCAGTCCTATTCAGCCCGCACCATGATTCCTAGCAGCACCAAAAATTGAAGAAAGCCCGCGAAACTCTCTCTCCCTCAGAAATCCTCAATGGGAACGGACGTCAATTCGTCAGCTCCTGAATAGCAGTAGCAGCACCATACACTATGAGGAGAGCCATCTAGTTTTTGGACCCCTTGGGTCTATTCTTCTATACCAAAGGATCCTAGTTAAAAACAAATTAGATGATACACTCTAACAACTTCCTACCTTCTTTCCTTCCTACGAGACCTCGCAGAATACCAGCGTAAACACCTTTACTTCATGCTGCAATCAAAACCTTGATACAAAACCTAACGACGTCTTCGTTCTTCTCTACCACCTTTATTTTCCATCAACATTTAGCGAAGGGATAACAACCAACGAAATACCAACGCTACCAACGAAATACCAACGCAACCAATGTAATACCAACATAACCAATGTAAAAACCAACTTAAACCAAAAACCCAATAACAATAACAATAATAATAATATTCCCATCGCTTTAAAGTATTACTTTGTATTAGTAACGAGTCAATTAAACACCAGTTCTTTGTTTAAACACAAGTTAAATGGATGTACATTTTCTTTTTTAAGTTAATGAATTATATTGTGAATTGAATTAGCATGACAAGACAATACGGCAAACACTTGCACACGACAAACGGAAACACTGGACACCTTTATCGACCTTATTAGGTCTCATCGGCAGTGTATACAGTGATCTTCCCCACTGGAGATCGAACCAGCTACCACATAATGCCTGAGCTCATTTTTTGGCACACAGTTAAAGTATTGTTATGTAACAGTAACAATTTCACATTAGTTACTTGTTTGTACACATTTAAGTAGTTGTGATATTTAAGATATTTATTGTTGGTAACTTCTGTTTTGAATTCGTTTACAAACAGTGAAATGATTTCAAGTATTACTTTGTAGTATTACATTTTCTTTTTTAAGTTAAGGAATTATATTGTGAATTGAATTACCATGACAAGAAAATACGGCAAACACTTGCACATGACATACGAAAATACTGGACAACTGTTTCGACATTATTAGGTCTCATCGGCAGGGTATACCATGATCTTCCCCACTGGAGATCGAACCAGCTACCACATAATGCAGAGAGTCTTGTACGTGATCTTGTCCTCTGTAAAGAGTACGGCTGTAACTAGCAAGACACATTCGGGTTAATTGGCCGCCCAATTACCATGATTAGTTAATTTAGCATCGCTTGTGTGTGATGTGGACTGATGGCACCGTGGTAGTTTCGCTTTGGCATTCTGTAGTCGCTGGTTCGATCTCCAGTGGGAAAGATCATGGTATACACTGCTGACGAGACCTAATAAGGTCGAAACCGCTGTTCATTTTTTCTGTATGTCGTGCGCAAGTGTTCAACGGATTTTCTTGTAATGGTAAATCAGTTCACACCACGTTAAATGATATAACAATTCAATTTTGCATCAATCAGATTTTTCTCACAGTTTAAATGTCAAACTGTTCTATTCGACCATTGATAGGATGCAATGAGGTGCTACCACATCGGGTCTGAGTGGACTTGGGAACGATGGCAATGCAGAGGTACTCCGTATTCCCCAAAGCTCCAAGACTGGAGCTTTATCATCAGATTTGTAACGTTCCTATTTCCCAGGTCTCATTAACCTGGGTTGTCAGGGAGAATTTCTGACTATAGTGACGTACCACCCAATCTTTATCAGTCGATTCTCCGTAACTAGTTATGTTTTGGTAATAACTCTAAACGTTCATACAACTAGTTCAGCATAAAGATTGCGTATAGGTTTAGTTTTGTGACGTGGACGAATGGGAATGTGTCAAAGGTTAGATAACATCGTTATATAAATGAAAGCACAATGAATCCCGAATTAGACAAACAATATAACGCGTGGTTATATTTTTTTGTTCCTTTTTATTTTAAAGAAAATAAATCATGAAAACAAAAACAAAAAAAATATATGTACGAAGATGTCAAGCCAACAATAAAGTTCACCTTTCCAAATGAAGTTAGAGTCATTACCAATTTTGTTACCTTATATTTTTTGTTTAACAGTATCCGTCGTGAAACAATCTCCTAATTTAAATTTATTTTAAAGTTGAAATGACATTACTTTGTTTCTTTTCTTTTTACTGTTAAGGGGAGGGAACTTTCCTTTTTTTTTTATCCCTTTAACAAACAATACAATATTCTCACTTCATCTTGGAAATAGTTGCAATTTTCAAACACATAAAATGTTTTCCAACATAGCTTGTTCACTGCAAACGACTTTCATAATATCTCTTCAGATATTTCCGATAAAATCCTTAATTATAAAAGATTTTCTTCAATGTAATTTATTATTTGTGATAATAAATTCCCCATTATTATTTCTGCAGTCAGAAATAAATTTAATTGAACTTTCAGTTATCTAAGATTTCTATTTGAATACAATTAGTATTCACCACATTTGAATTCCTCGCAATAACTTCTTTTAGAGAAGGAATTACAATAGATCAAGTTTTTTCTTAGGAATACAATTATCATTCACCAGAAAAAATTTTCGACTAACCTTTTTCTTTGTAAGATTTTCTTCATATCATTAATTTCGATTTTTCTGTTGATCTCAGCTCAACAGCTAAATTAATGATTCTTGTCGGATTTATTTTTCTTTATTGAATTTGCACCTTTTTTTATATTCGTTAAATTCCAATTAACGAATCTAAATTCATCATTCTTCTTTTACGTTGAATTTTTGTTTCTTATTCAACGGAGTTGACGAATTCCACAATGTCATTCAATCACCAGAGTTTCATATTCACTGGACTTCGTAAAAAGATGACTTTTCATCTTCCTGGAGAAGCTCGCAACTAACTTTTGGATTTTTATTTTTTTTGGCGGTAAAAACATTCTATCTGCTTCAACCAATCATATGCCGCTTTCCTGTCTGGGTCATGACCTTTACTCTTTTTCAGTTTATCCAGTGCTGTTTCTAAGGCTCAAAAATCCGACAATCATTTCCGGGCCTTATGGCGTGACTTCTATTTTTAGATTATTACCATTATGATTGACGTCGGATCGTCACAGATTGCTTAATGTCATAATCAGGCATTGGGAAACCCCTCTGCAACGTTGCAGTCGATGAACTCTAAAGGGCTTACAGATATTGATTCATATTTCATTGGATCTAGTCCGTTGGTTAGTTTTATGGCTTTTTCGTTGTGTTCTTTGATGCCGAAGTCAGTCATTTCTCTATGCAAGCCATTATATGGTTTCAAGTAACTATATCTATTTAACATTCCTTTATAACCAAACATAATTTCGTAATTATTATAAAGAAGATATGAAAAGACTAATGCTTTGGTCAGGTATCAAAACTCCTCTTCTTGATTGATCAAGTCTATTATTTGGATAATGTAAATACATTTGTAATGCATTACATATAGTTTTTTTAATAGAATAGCTTTAAAATCATGAAGAATACAATTGCTAGATGTCTGGAATTAATACAAGCCTAAAAAGGAGAATGTGATTAGAAATACAAGTAATTATAATTACTGTATTTGACGTCATATAAGGTGCACTTCTTTTGATAAGATTATCTCTTAAAATTCCCCTGCATCTTATATGCCATATGGAGGTTTAAAATTCGCAACAGTCAACCGAAATTAGTAGCCAGGCAACTCCTATTAGCTTAGACTTTCGGGTATATTTTATATACCAATTGTCATTATTTAAAAGGCTATTAAGCAGATTAAATGTGTTTTCATTGATAATATTCATTATATTAATTTCATCATGTTTAATATCAGTACTTAGTTTCACTAAAAATTTGTTCTTGATTTGCCCTGCTGAAATTTGGTTGCGTCTTATACACCCGTGCGTTTTATATGCCAACAAAAACGGTAATACAGTTAATTTACACTCAGTTTTATAGTTTCATTAAATTCTCAAGATAATAAGTACTTATGTACTATATAACCCGCCAGTGGCCTAATGAATAGAATGTTCACCAATGGTTCGGGAGACCGGGGTTTAATCCCAGTTCGAGTAATTTCAAAGACTTAAAAATAGTACTTGATGTCGCCTTGCTTGACATTCAGCATTATTAGTTATGGATCAAGGGTAAAGTGGAGCAATGCAGGGAAAGTAGTAGCGCCCTCCCCTACACCTCGATGTAGTAGCTATCGAAAAGGGAGGCTTCGGGTCACCCTTGACTAAGGTTCCCAACTTTACCTTATGTACTATTTTTCTGCATTTAATAATTTCTATCTAATACGAATAATTTACAGACATTTTTATGCTTTTGAGTAATTGTATCACTTTTAGACAAACCTTTTTTCGATTATCATGATGATTCCAAGAATTCTTATCTAAAAATGTTTCTATGTAATAATAATTTGCAAACAATTATATATCTTCAATTAACTATTCGAATCTCAGGTTCATTATTTACCTGCCTTTTTATGACTTGGCGTATTATTTCTATTTAATTTTGATAATTTGTACACAGGCGTATTATTTCTTTTTTAATTCTATTAATTCGTACATAATTACATGGTTTCAAGCCGGCTCATTGCCCTAGTGGGTAGAGTGTTAGCCAATAGTGCGGGAGACCTGGGTTCAATCTCAGGTCGAGTCATACCAAAGACTTTAAAAATGTTACTTGATATATCCGTTGTTGACACTCAGCAATATAAGGTACGTATCAAAGGTAAAGTGGAGCAATCCAGGGAAAGGAGTAGTGCCCTCCCTTACACCTCGGGGTAGTAGCTATTGAAAAGGGAGCCTTCTGGTTGCCCTTGACTACGGTCGCCAACTTTGCTTTTTTTACATGGTTTCAAGTATACCAGGTAAAAATGATTTGCTAACAATTAAATGCAGTTCAGAATCATTTTAAACAGGTAAATACTTCGTATGTTGTTTTGATATTTATAAAATTATAGACATTCATTTGGAAACAGTCACTGTAAAAGAGGTTTGGTTTCTTTGTTTAATGGCATATCAACCTTCGTGAGTTATTTGATGCCAAAGCCATTCTTCTAGAAGAACAGTAGTGATACTATTTAAACCATAGCTGGGAAGATAAGGGGGTTCATGCCTCTCCCAAGGGTATTTGTACGAAAGTGAACGTAATAGCGCGACTGTAGTACGAAATTGCTTACTACAATTCCGCAGTCCATCGCTTTAACCATTACACCACGAGGACACTCCCTCATCTAAAAGAGGGATAAACAGATAGATGATAGATACTTATGACCAGATGATTGAATTTCTCGGTTGAAAATGAACAAATTTAGATGGATATAAATATATATATATATATATATATATATATATAGATAGATAGATGTAATGTTTAGAACAAATGCTAGACCCACAAACTAATCAAGAGGGGTTCCCTGCGACGTAGTAGATAGTATATGGAACACAGACATCGTAGTAAAGGCTTTCAAACTTCAATTACTTTGTTACGTAAACTTTTAGACTAATAACCTTGCGAAAAATACGAATCCCATTACCCCTTCCCCAGCTAAAGGTTACATCGTACTAGATTGTACCACAAAATACTACCAGTAAATTTTGCCACTACTGTTCTTCGACAAGAATGGCTTTGGTTTTAAATAACCCACAACCATCCATTTATTAAAAAAAAACAAAAACAAAACAAAAAACACAAAAAAAAAATGAAACCTTCTCACCAAATTCAACTCGAAGTTGCTTTCCTTGCTACGTTTGGGCATTTTAAGCGTATTTCTCTCATAAGAATATATCAGTAATGTGTCGTTTTTGTTGGGTTATTGTTTACATAAAAACCTGATAATTTTTTCATTGATAGACAGATAGATAGAATTGATATTAAGAGAAAACTTAGCACCCATAAACATATACAATTGGCTCGAAAATTGCTAACGTACATTTTAAATATATTGCTCGAATAAAAATCTCTCAATCATATGCCGTTTTTCCTAGGTTACTATTACACATGTACAAACATAATGATATTGTTTTAGTAATATACAGATTAAAATTGAGACTGAAGAGAAAATTACTTTAATCTTATTTTTAAGTTAAAGCAATTTAAAATTATGGCACAAACAAACATTTCCTATTCGATTTGACCTTTACGTTGTGTTACAGGCATTTAAAAGTAAGATCCTTACACTAAAGACAAAGTAAGTCCTTTAAATTGTTTGACAATCGAGGTTTCCAAAAATTCTCTTCTGGTAAAGATTCGTCTACTTATTGAAGTGTTAAACGTGTGGGTAATGTGCGTGTAAGTGTGAACGTCTCTCTGCATGGTTGGCTAGAGACATTTGCCAAGTCATCAAAAGACAGATGATGTTTATATTCGAAAGAGGCAGGCAAGAATTCTTCACATCTTGATGCATTCCAAAATAGAAGACGTGTTAAAAGCTCTTTACCGCCAAAGAATGATGACAGGGCCGGCGAAGAATCCCCCCCCCAAAAAAAAAAACAAAAAACAAAAACGAAACAGCATTTTCGACAGAAGGAATTCCAATCTTTGCCTCCTCTACAGTTCTTCACAATCTTCCTACCTCTGATCTCAGTCTGTCTGTTCCTCTGTCTCTCTGACTCTGTCTCTGTCTCTCTGTTTTGGTCCCTCGTCTTCATTTCTGTTTTTCTTTCTCTTCGAATCTCTCGCCCTGCTCTCTCTCTCTCTCTCTCTCTCTCTCTCTCTTTCACTCAGTGCCTCATTCCAGTTTTTTTCTCATTGAATGTATATATATATATATATATATATATATATATATATATATATATATATATATATATATATCCACCACTCTCTCATTCTCTCACGCTCAATTACTCATTTTTTGCTTTCTCTGCCTCATTCTTGTCTCTCCCTCTCTCTCTCTCTCTCTCTCTCTCTCTCTTCGCTCTCTCTTCCTCATTCCTGTCTTTGTTTCTCCTCGAATCTCTCTCTCTCTCTCTCTCTCTCTCTCTATCTCTCATTCCTGTCTTTGCTTCTCTTCGAATCTATCTATCTATCTATCTATCTATCTATCTATCTATCTATCTCGATCCCTCGGCCTCATTTCTGGTTTTCTTTCAGTTCGAATTTCTCATCCCAATCATCCTCTCTCTCTCTCTCTCTCTCTCTCTCTCTCTCTCTCTCTCTCTCTCTCTCTCTGCCCTAACGGAGAGTCTGAGATTGGCGCTTTGGACATAGCGAAGTTTTGTCGACTAAATATTTACAAGTTTGAAAAAAAAAATAGATAGATAGATAGATAGATAGATAGATAGATAGATGTTCCATCACCTTCTGTGCCTTTTCCAGAACGACTATATCGTAAGGGTAATTCAAAAAGAGCAAATTTGCAACATCCGGTGTATAACTTGTGTTACTGAGTAAAAGTTAGGAAAGAATTCACACATATACATATTGTTATGTATACGTATACAAATATATTAAGGATATTATTTACCGATTGGTACCCAAAAAATTCCTGACGTCAGAAAGAGAAGCATTTGATATAGATTTTCTCAGTCTTTTGCAAGACTCAAGCCTTCCCCAAGGTCTGTAAAACATGCAGAGTAATGGGCCTTACCCTGCTACGTTGAGGTGACATTTTCACAAGTTATATAGGAATTTATAATTGATATATTGAAAAAAAATACATTCATTTTTTTTAAAACACCTAAACACAACAAAAGCTTTTGTTATATAGTGACACTGGTCTATTGTATAGTTTATGACCTGAAGCGTTCTTTTGATTATCATATATATATAAATATATATTGTCATCCACAGACAGACTGTTTCGTTCAATCAGAACTCTTCAGTGTGGCTAGACCCGCAGGACGCTCGAAGCCGGGATCGAAACCCGTCTAACTTTACGATAGATTAAGGTTTCAGACCACACAGCTACAAGCGGACTACGTTGGCTAAGGGAATTTTAAGGTATTTTATTTTTAGCAACAGCAGCAGCAGCCTTTGTTTACATTTTTAATACCCTATCGGCTACCAGAGTGCTCAATTCTTACGAATAATGCTAGAGCCTTCCTTGTAGAAGTATTATTTAACCTATAACCTAGTATTATTTAACCTATAACTAGTGGGGAATAGGGGAGTTCATGCCTTTCCCAAAAGTATTCGTCCGAAAGGGAACATAATGCTGTGGCTAGATTTCAAAAACGCTTACTTCGAGACTGCAGTTCATCACTGCTTTATATATATATATATATATATATATATATATATATATATATATATATATATATATATATATATATATATATATATATATATATATATATATATATATATATATATATATAAGTAAGTAAAGTTAGCGACCATAGTCGAGGGTGACCCGAAGGCTCCCTTTTCGACAGCTACTACACCAAGGTGTAGGGGAGGGCGCTACTCCATTCCCTGGATTGCTCCACTTTACCCTTGAACCGTACCTTATAATGCTGAGTGTTAAGCAAGGTGGTATCAAGTTCCATTTTTAAAGTCTTTGGTATGACTCGACCTGGGATTGAACCCAGGTCTCCCGGGCCATTGGCGAACACTCTAACCGCTGGGCCAATATATATATATATATATATATATATATATATATATATATATATATATATATATATATATATATATATATATATATATATATATATATATATATATATATATATATATATATATATATATATATATATATATATATATATATATATATATATATATATATATATATATATATATATATATATATATATATATATATATATATATATATATATATATATATATATATATATATATATATATATATATATATATATATATATATATATATATATATATATATATATATATATATATATATATATATATATATATATATATATATATATATATATATATATATATATATATATATATATATATATATATATATATATATATATATATATATATATATATATATATATATATATATATATATGTGTGTGTGTGTGTGTGGAGGGGTTTATAAACTGTTTATCGTTGTGAGAAATGGAATCAGTGAGCAGAGTTCGAATCCTAGATGAGTCAGTTTGTAATTTCAATTTGCGCTTATACCCTCCCTGGTATAGGTAAATAGTTGAACAGATTGGGTTTGTTTAGTCTTGTTCCGGCAAAGGGTTTAGGAGAAGAAAAAAACCTTAATTCAAACCAACTGTATCCAGTTACAGAACTGACTTCGGATCGTATCCTGCCCGTCGGGAGAGACTTTGGATAAGAGGTGTCTGATCTCTACCAAAAGAATGCATCAATTATGAGAAAGAGGATTAACCATAAAGTTATACTGATGAGTGTGCAGTTCAGACTGAGTCAACAAAATGTCGAGAATTTTTAAGAAAATAATCAAGGACAATCCATTTCTCAATAACACTCCTCTCCCAACATTTGCGGTCAGTCTGTTGTCAGGCTGATTGACAGAAAGCTTTCAAATAGAAGAGGGCTCTCTGAAAACCTCGTGGCCTCGCTCTCAGTGGTAATTTAGTATAGGATGCGGGTCAATTCTTTTCCTCACCTTCCCAACAGGAACAGCGCGCTTCATCCCTTAAACTAAACTTTTTATACAGACTCACGATTAGTTTTTTTTTTATTCTCCCTTTCCTTCTCTTTCTTTCTTGCATTTTCCCCTGTCTTTCTCCTTTTCTTTCTTTCTTTCTTTCTTTCTTTTGATAATTCATTAGATTTTTACTTCATTTTGACTTCTCTTTTTTCTTTTTTTTTCTTTTTTTTTTCAATATTTCTTCCCTCTTACAAAATCTTTTTTTCAAATATAACTTATTTTAAAAATTCCTCCTACCAATCTATTCTCACACTTTCTTACACTCACTCTCTCTCTCTCTCTTTCTTTCTTTTGATAATTCATTAGATTTTTACTTCATTTTGACTTCTCTTTTTTCTTTTTTTTTCTTTTTTTTTTCAATATTTCTTCCCTCTTACAAAATCTTTTTTTCAAATATAACTTATTTTAAAAATTCCTCCTACCAATCTATTCTCACACTTTCTTACACACTCTCTCTCTCTCTTTCTTTCTTTTGATAATTCATTAGATTTTTACTTCATTTTGTCTTCTCTTTTTTCTTTTTATTTCAATATTTCTTCCATCTCACAAAATTTATTTTTCAAATATAACTTGTCGATGGAATTGGCCCTGTTTGATATTGTGCCTTTTTCAACGAAAACTATATTGATGGGTCCTTTCATGTCCCAGAAGACTGTCACCATGACCTTCTTTAATGACTGCTGCAGCCAGAACCTTTTTCTTTACTGAAGAGTCAGTATTTACATGGATTGTCTTTACGACTAATCTTCGATGTAGCAAATCTATGTTTAACCAATTTGTAAAGATTTTTATTTACTAAATCGTCCTCCTCTATATATATCCGAAATTCCTCTCTGAATTCCGCATGCTTTGCACTTCTCATCCACCATAAATGTTATAACAGACTTCTGTTCAAGCCTAAAAATGTAGAGTGTACCAAATAATGTACATAAGCACCCGTTCAAGTTCCCCGGAGAAAAGTTTTTTTGTAATTTTTTTTGGGGGGGGATTTGAATTAAATAGAACCTGAAACTTACTGCATTTTTTTTTATTTTTCTAAAATATTTTTTGTTACATTTCAAAGGGGAGAGTTCATTTTCACATTCTAATTCAATGTAGAAAGATCATCCATTTCCCGAACAAGTTCTGAAGAAAGTAACGTATCCTCTCACCTCCGTCCGAAGTAAAAAAATTAACGTTAAATAAAGCGACCTGTTTGGTTTTATGGTATATCAACCATTATACATTATCTAATGACAAATCCCGTTTATGCATTTCTATTCGATACAAAATATTTGTAAGCGTAAGTCAAATATTTCCAAGCATTACAATGTGCTTTTATAATTAGGGGTTTTCGGGTTATTGTCTTCATCTTTATATCCACAGCGTTTTGGCCAACGTGTCATATGGCCTTCTTCAGGAGTTTTTGTTTTTATCAAACTCGGAAGCCTACACGGAACATCGAGCAACATCCTTTATTTAATTCACGGAGGTCACTTGCTCTGATTCCGTTAACCATAACTAGGTACAAGTGTTAAGTATTCCAGCAACATTACTTGACCGCAGTCGAGACTGAACCAGCAACCTCGAGACAATTGTCACCGAGAATCTTTGAGAACCAACGCCTATAAGCGTTACGCTATATGTCCTGCTGAAAATAGCGATAACTAAAGTTGGCATGTATCACTAACAATTCAATTAAACATCAGTCATTTCTTTACACATAGTTAAATTATCAAACAATTCTATTTTTAACAATTTAATTTAGTATGTCATTTATTTGCACTCAATTTAAATGTCAAACTGTTCAATTCGACCCATAAATAGGACCCTATGAGGTGCTACCACTCCAGGTCAGAATGGACCTGGAAGCAATGGGAATGAAGCCGTACTCTGCATTTCCTAAAGTTTCGACATTAATGGAGCCTCATCATCAGACTGTTTAAAGTCATATCAGGACAGTCATTGGATCGGTGTATTCTCGAGTTCCAGCAAACTGGGCTGGATTTATTTGGTTTAATTGTCTTTTCCAATGCTATCTGTTCCGGAAAAGGGTTATCATTTTACATTGAATTAAAAAGTGAAAGTGAACCCTCTTTGTAAAATCATTGGTTGGGGGGGGGGGGTCCTGGACTTTTTTTAGTGTTTCAAAAAATGTTTTTTTTTTTTTTTTATTTGAAGAATTTTTTTCCCCTGTAAAATTGAACTGGTACACGCGTATAATTTTACCAATTATATATATGCCAAGAATTCTGATAAAAAATGTTTGGTTTATAAAAAATCCCTGTATTTATTGAATGACCCGTCTACCTATAGGGGCCTCTCGATTTAGGTAAATGGTTAACAAACTAGTCTGAACGACTGACATTGCAAATGAATAATTAGTTCGATTCTTACTAGACGTCCCATTCTTGTGTCCTTGTACCAAAATGTAAGCTATGCTTTTTATTAATACTGTAAGCTAACTAAAGCCACTAAACCAGACTATGTATGTATCTCCCCCCCTCTCTCTCTCTATATATATATATATATATATATATATATATTAGGGTAGGTCGATTTTGGAACTGTAAAAAGAATAATGCAGTGAAAGTTGCGAAATAACGTCAGAAATTACCCCACGAAATATTTTTTTCCAAAATTTTGTATTTTTTTGCGAATTCGCATTTAAAGACACAATATTTTGTGATTTTAGTCGTGATATCGGTGACACTGGAAACCTGTATCCATAAAATTAAAACTGAGACTAAAGGAAAGTTAAATAATAAAATTTATTAAATAATTAATATTTTTAAGTTTATTATCCATTTTTATATCATGTTAAATCAAATTACCATAAAAAAAAATACATTTAAATATACAGTTTAAAATACAAATAACGACTTACTAAACCTCGTTTTATTTACTGGATATTTTTTCGGCTTTCACCGGTGGTAATTATCTCTCCCTAGTACTTCGATCTGTTTTATGTTTTTTACCCTTCTAATTAACGCAAATATATATATTTTGCCAAGTAGACATACTATTGAAATATTTTAACCTTTTATAATTATTGTAATTTATTTATATTTTAAAATTTAGATTTTTTTAAAAGTGTAAAGTCGGTTTACGAGTTAATTTTGGAACTAAACTCTACAGTATTGTTTTGGTAAGTAGACATTATTACTTTTATAATGAATTTCGAAATTTATTTACAATTTTTTTTAAACATGTTCGTGTATTTTCTGACATATATATATATATATATATATATATATATATATATATATATATATATACTTTTTACAGATATTTTTATAAAGAAATGGCTGGAAAAAACACTGGAGTTTCCACTCGAAGTGAAGGTGCAATTAAATTTTCAGGTTTACCATCACCATTGAATAAAACTGAGCCACCAACTCTTCGACAAATAATTCAGTACAGCTATTTTTTGATGAACACTTATCCCCACCTTTCTTGTTTTGGTATTTCTAAATTATTAGCAAAGGAAGTGATAGATATTTGGCAGGCTGTCAACCCTTGTTTGCCTTTGTTAAAGGAAATTAGTGTTGTCAACAAGGTGAAAATTCTATGCTTTCAGAAGGCAAAGCAAATAAATATCAAACATCTACCTGCTGCCCAAACAAAATTCTGCAAAGAAAAGTTGGATACATTGTTTGATATATCTTCATGTTCCTGCAACCTGCCCATTGTAAGTTGTGACAATATTAATGTCAAATGCACCAAAGAAAATTGCCAGACTGCTCTTGTCCTCTGACACAGAAAATAAGTTATTTTCTATTTTCATTTTTTAATTTATTGTGAAAGGGACAACTTAATAACTAAATTGTGTAAATTTTGAAAAAAAATTAATTTCAACAGTTAAAATAAATATTGAAAGTCATTTTTCCATTTTATTTTACATGTAAAATAAATTTTAATTTAATCTATTAAACTGTATTTTTAATATTAGTAAAATTTGATATTCCAGGTTCCTATGGAAGACCGTGCTTATTTGAAAGACCAGAGAGGTAAAATAGGGCCCAAGGGCACATTCCAACTTGGGCCAACAGATAAAACTGCAATAAAGAAATGTAGAAGAGAAGGAGAAAGATTAAGCCAACAAAAAATGTATGAAGATATCCCCACCAATAGCTTCAACATCATATGTTCAGAATGATTCTTCCCATTCTTACTCATCATCTCCAAGTGATGAAACAGAGGATTATAAACAGTTAGATGGTCCTCTGCAAGTGCCTTATAACCTCACAAAAATTCCAAGGTAGGCTCTTGAGTTAGTCAGGGGTGATATATCTTCTAATCTTGGAGCCGGCCTTGCCAGTGCCTTGCTCTTGGATTTGAGGGCTATGGGCCTTCTTATCCCAAGTATAGATATAAAGAATATCTATATGGATAAATGTAAAATAGATAGAGCAAAGTCTAAAGTAAAAACAAATGCCTATGAAAATCATAACGAAAATGTGGAGAATCTGCTTTGTATAGGAGTTGAGGGGAGGACAGACAAAGACACACCACACTACAAGAAATCAGTGGAGGAAAATGGAAGTAAAATTCTGAAAAAAGCCAAAGGACCTGAACGCCACTTGACAATCGCAAAGGAGACACCAAATGAGAGTATATATTTGATTCACAGGGTTCTTCCTGATACTGGTGCAACTGGTACCGTTCTTGCGGAGCAAGTGGCTGATGTTTTGGAGAAATTTAAAAGTTTGAGCACTATTAAGGCTGTCCTTGTTGACAACACAAATACAAATACAGGCTGTGAAGGTGGACTTGTTACACTAGTAGAAAAAAAATAAAAATAAATCTTCACACTATTGGTTGCTCCTTACATCAAAATGAGCTTCCATTTAGAGCTCTATTCAAACATTTAGATGGCACCACAAAAAGCCCCACTACATTCAATGGTCCATTGGGTAAATTATGTGCAAATGATTGCCATAATTTACCCCAAAAATCTTTTTTAGCTGTTGAGAATCCCCTGGAGTTTCATTTTGGAATGAAAGATATGGATAGCCTTAGTAGTGACCAAAGACTACTCTATGAATATACAGTTGGTATTTCTAGAGGTAAGGTGGACCCTAGATTTGCATCATGGAAAATTGGTCCATTAAACCAGGCAAGGTGGCTATGGACTCGTGGGGCATATCCAAAGAATCTTTCGACCAAACTATATAGTTTGATAAATTTTATTGTCAATGTTTATGCTATTTGTCTGTAAATGGAGTCGGGGAGCCACCACTCACACTAGTCTTATCTGACAATGAATTACAGAATTCATTGTTAACTGGTGAAAAGTTTGACTTGCCAGATTTTCCTTCAAATTCCCTAGGTATGGAACGGGCAGTTAAGTTAGTGACGGAGGCTTCTCAATCCATGTACGGCTTTGAAGCAAGACACCAGCACATACTCTCAAAAGTTTTGTGCCAACAATTGAAACCAGCGTTTTCATCCAAGGGCTCATATATGGAACTATTTGATTCCATATATTAAAAATAATTAAACAATTATGTTTTTCCATATTTATTTGTTTGTTATATTTTATTTCATATCATGAAAACAATTTTTTGGCAATATATTCGAATATTACTGCTTGAATATTTGCATTTCAAATTCAACACAGTTATAACGATTGGGGTAGTTCAATTTCCAATTTGAAGTTTTGTTATAATTTATTTATTATATTTCCATAAAATAAAATAAGATTTCCTAATTGAAATACTGAAATTGTTTGGTTTTTATTTAGGCCAAATATGGTAAAAACGAGGATTTTTCAGTACGTGTTTAAAATCTTTCACGCCAAATTAGAAAAAAAACCGTTGAAGATTCAGATCTAATTTTTGGTATGAGTATTTAATAGGTATATACACAACTTTCAGTGCATTATTCTTTTTGATATTTGAAAAAAAGTGAAAAATCAACCTACCCTTATATATATATGCATATGCATATATATATATATATATATATATGTGTGTGTGTGTGTGTGTGTGTGTGTGTGTGTGTGTGTGTGTGTGTTTATGTATGTATGTATATGTGTGTATATATATATATATATATATATATGTATATGTGTGTGTGTATATATATATATATGTGTGTGTGTGTGAGTGTATATATATATGTGTGTGTGTGTGTATGTATCCTTCTACAGTTTATGTACTTTTTCTGTAATAGATTACTTATTTCTTCCAATTTCTTGTTGACTCTAATCGTTCCCCTTCTTATTTTTCAAATCTGCTTTTTTATCTTTTTCTCTGTTTCACACTATCAGCTTCTTCTTCTTCTTCTTCTTCTTCATTCTCTTTCCTACTCCTTTTTATAATTCCCTTCTTCTCAACCCGTATTTCTCTCTGTGTAACTGTCAATCCTTTCCGCCCTGATGACAGCGAACACACATCAACGACATTTAACTGGTTGTCTCGAGCGTCTTTTAGATCTTAACATTAAAAAGGGACAAAACCAAATGACAGGAAACAGTCGGGATTAGGTAATTGTATGACCCCTAACATCCGGAGAGACGCCTAAGCCAAAGACCTTAGAAAAATTCAAAGCGATGGAAGAGAAATAGCAAGGAACAGATGGTTAAACAAAAACAAAAGTTTATTTATTCATTCATATTTTGCTAGATATTCTTAGAAGCGTTCAGTCTTAAATAATTTTTAAAATTATTTTTATCGTATGTGACAGTTGGTATATTGCCGTGTATTTTTAAAAATAAATAAATAAAACATCAGTATTGACATATTTTTGTTTATTGTTGTTGACTTTCACTATAAATTACGCAGTCGGTTGGGCTTAAAACCTCACCCCAAAAATGGGTTCTTTGGAATGACTATCAACTGCATCTGATGGTGAGGCTCCAGTTCTGAAGATCTAGGGTGTGTAGAGTATCTCTTCATAGGCATTACTCCCAGATCTACTCTGAGCCGGAGTAGAGTTCTATTAATAGCTCAAATGGAGCTGTTTAAAAATTATTCGTATTTGATACGTGGGAAAAAGTTCAACGAACAAAAAACAAAACTTCATAATGCAAAAATCAATATCTAATGATTGGTTTCTTAGATTAATGTCATGTCAACTTTCGTGGGTTATTTACAAAGATGCAATCTAGCACGTTAACCACTATGCCATAAAAATATCGGCAGTATATAATAAATTCGATTCCTTAACCTCTGGGTATAAAATAACCCGAGACGGGTTGACATAACGTAAAAATCAACCGATCAAACATTATTTATAAATTTCATAAAAGGAAACGCTGATATGAAAATTCTTTTGTATAAAAGCTTTATACCGATGACAAAAAAATATCGATTTTCGTGATGATTAAAGACTGGCCGAAAGTGCTAGAACTGAAAATTAGGATATTTTTTACATACAAGTCAAGTGAGTCACTTGAGCCTTCGACGTGTTTCTCTTTTTTTTTTTTTAAAAAAAAAAAAAAAAAAAAAAAGGGAAAATTAATCAAAAAAGTCATTCTTTG
The DNA here is from genome assembly GCA_963585895.1 of Sepioteuthis lessoniana. Classification (NCBI taxonomy): domain Eukaryota; kingdom Metazoa; phylum Mollusca; class Cephalopoda; order Myopsida; family Loliginidae; genus Sepioteuthis; species Sepioteuthis lessoniana. Next base: position 63,721,966 of record OY757925.1, on the reverse strand, counting down.
TCAGCTGCATTTAAAAAATGATGTCTGAAAGAAATCAAACCGGGATATCTAGCGTTACCGGGGAAAAAAGATAATCGACTAAATTGCGGCCCATTGGTATATTGTTAGTGTCCAACAATGATCCGGTTCTTTGGCACATCAACCATTGTATGTTATTAATTCCAAATCCCTTTTCATACATATAAACAGTTCTATTTCAAACAATTCAGTTTAGTTTTTTGTTTACACACTGTTAAATGGCAAAAGAGTCCTATTTCAAATAATCCAGTTTAGCATAAGTACACAGTTACAATGCGAAAATCTTCCATTTCAAACAATTCAGTTTAGCATAAATACACGGTTTCAATGTCGAAAACAATCCAGTTTAGTATTAGCAGAGTTTAGTTCTATTTAACCAATAGCACCGGTTAGGTACTACCATCCCGAGCGAGAGTGAACCTGGGAGCGATGGCAATAAAAGTGTAGTCCGTATTCCCCAAAGCTCCAGCATAACTGGAACCTCACCATCAGATCGCTCAATGTCATATTTAGGACACTCCTTAGAGTGACGGGGTACCCCTCTGCAGAGAAGCAATCGGTGTATTTTACAGCCCCAGTTGACTTATCAAAGATTATATGTATATATATGTGTGTGCGTGTGTGGGTGGGTGTGGGTGTATGTGTTTATATATATCCTATAAACTAATAGCCATACGTCGAGCACTTCTGTTAAATCATGTGAAATTTCTCATATATTCTATATATGAATATTCCAAACACATAGTCTCTGGACACTAACCGGAAATATATATATATATATATATATATATATATATATATATATATATATATATATATATATATATATTATATATGTTTGTGTGTGTGTGTGTGGTGCATTCAATAAGTTTCCAGACCTTTTTTGTACAGGCATTTAAAATTGTCGTAGACTCTTGAAAATTGAGTATGTTATTGCTATACATCTTATAAGATGACTGACCGATTTTTATGATTTCAGATTCGAATGAACAGCTACAGCAGCAATTGGAATACACCCTACTTAAGCCTGGTGAATTTAAAAAATCTAACCTGGATTTTAGAAAAACGATATTCAACAAAATTCTGTTTTAAACTTTGAAAAAATGCCATGCGATGAAAGCGGGATCTACTGCTATGACCCAGAGACCAAGAGACAGAGTTCCTAGTGGAAGCATGCTGGCTCTCCCAGACCCAAGAAGGCCAGACAGAGCAAATCCACCCACAAACTTTTGATGAGGCCTTGTTTTGACAGCACTAGCATGATCTACATGCACTGGGTTCCCACTGGACAGACAGCTAACAAGGAATACTATGTTGAGGTTTTAAGGGAGTTCAGGAAGAGATTTCTTGGGAAGAGGCCAGCACTCTTCTAATAGAGTCAGTGGCATTTCCACCAGGACAGTGCACCAGTCCACAACTCCATCCTTGTCACAGACTATTTGACCAAGATGAGAATCAAGACAGTTTCTCAGCCTCCCTTTAGTCCAGACCTTGGTCCCAGTGACTTTTGGTTATTCCCTAAGCTCAGAGGCTGTCGTTATGAGACAATTGAGGAGATGAAAGAGACTGTGACAAAGGTCATTAACACGCTCATATAAGAGGACTTCCATGAGGCCTTCCAGAGCTTGTTGTAACGGTACGACAAGTGCATTGCAGCCGGGGGAGATGACTTCGAAGGGGACTAGAGTTTCATGTGCGTGCTATCAATAAAAATGCCCATACGAAAAAAGTCTGGAAACTTATTTAATGATCTCGTACATATATATATATATATATATATATATATATATATATATATATGTGTGTGTGTGTGTGTGTGTGTGTGTGTGTTTTATTTTGTTTTGTTTTGTTTTATGCTGTTTCAACGCTTTTTTGTTATTCAATGCCAAATTCTAATGGTATATATATATATATATAATTCGTAAATAAGTTAGGAGCAAAAATTATTTCAAAAATGGACAGAGCTCATTTGTGTGCACACAGTTAAATGGTTTCAAGCATAGATATTCAGCACTAATATTTCTATTCAATATTATTGATTCGTTTTCTCCCATATAAGTAGTTTTAAGAATCGCAACGTAACACCAAGAATTCAATTCAACATCAGTCATTTGCTTTCACGCTATTAAATGGTTTCAAGTATAGAAAATTATTAGATATTTCTGATTGACCCATTGATCAGATCCTAACAGGAACGACCACGGTGCATCAGAGTGGACCTGGGAGTAATGGCAATAAAATGGTATTCCACTTTCCCCAAATCTGAAGGACTGAAGACTTACCATCAGATACAGTTTAGTGTTATATCCAGGACACTCTTAGTAAAGTCTTACCCCTCTGCGGGGATGTAGTTGACAGTCGACGTATTCCTAGCCCAAGCCAACTGGACTGATATATATATATATATATATATATATATATATATATATATATATATCAGAGTTTTTAACGACGTCTGTATCAACACCAGGAGGTGTCTTATGAATAGGTAGGGACAAAAATTATTTCATCAAGAGGTGTTGAAAGGATTGAAGGAGCGTTGAACAAAGAAAAGAAGAGGGGCACACTATTCTGTCAAATTTGACTGTGAAATAAAATTGCGGAGGGATTACGTTTTGTATATTCGGTTTAGTTAGGATGAGAACCTTTCAGCTCAGTGCATGGGTTAGTTAGGTGTAAACATGAGCGCAGGTGTTCACGCGCGCGCGGGGAGGATGCGTCATTCACAGATGTCAAAATAAAATCCTAGATAAGAATTGGACCAGAGGATGTGGGTGACGTCACGTACTGAAAGCGTGGGCTGAGATTTGAGAAAAAGCAGAGTTGAGTTCTTGCCTCGGAGGAGGAAGGTTGACTTTCGGGGCTCGCCGAGACCAGACCAGTAGTTTCCGGTTGGGTGCCGCACGTGGTGGGAGGGGGTAGATGGAAAAGCTGTCAGCATAGAAAGATTGTGTGTCTCTCTCTCCTCATGTCGAAAAATATTTAAACTCAAAAAGGTGAATAAAAGTTTCGTACCTGAACCAATTTCATGCTTTCGGATTCCTATATATGTTTATGAACATTTTATGAACATTATGTCTATTTCACATATCTGTATCATGGGTATGCTACATATATTATTTGGTGCCGGAGGCCAAAGCATGCCGTTCATGGCATGGTTACGTGTCTGGGTCCACACGTTCATGGGTATGTTACAATTGTGTTAGTGCATGTTGATGTCATGTATTGTATCTGGCGGTGCGAGACGGGCTTCGTATTTGTTACGGGTTAAATTTTTAAAAATCTTGTGCTATGTTTAAAATGAAAATGAATTTCTCCTTTACCACTAACGATCACTCTAATACACGAGTTTTTTTGTTTTTTTAAGTGTAGCAGCCATAATTCTTCAAACAAGAAAATTAGACCCGATCCATCCACAAATAATGACACTACATCAGTATGTTCTAATAGGGTCCCTTTCCCCTCATTAGCGGATGTTAGAACTTACATGGTGGAGTTGACTTCAATAAGGGTATGATTTCGGATTAGTAAGATAGTGGTATCACACTAAAAAAAGGGAAGAATCAGAGGACATTTTGCAAAAACTATCATGGATGCAGACTACGTAGATGATCTAGAACTTATCGCAAATACACCTGAGTAACCAGAATCTCGGCTGTATAGTCTGGAACAGGTAGTAAGAGGCGTTGTTTCCCACGTGAATTCAAATAAAACAGCATTTCTGGGTTTTAAATAAGATGGAGCCATCTCCATACTTAATTTAAAGCCAAACCTCAAAAGTTAGTAGACCAGATAATTTAGCTTGATGGTAATATTTCATCTGCTAAATGTGATGCCATCATACGCGTAAGTTAGGCATTAACTGCTATCGACAGGTTATCGATCATATGGAAATATGATCCCTCTGATTTAATCAAACGGGTATTCTTCCATAGTTGTAGCCGTATCACTACTATTGTATGGTTGCACAACTTGGACTTTAACAAAGCGTTTGGAGGAAAAAGCTTGTGAGGAACTATGCTACGTGCCGTTTTGAACAAATCCTGGAAGCTACGCCCAATAAAACAGCAGGTGTACCGCAACTTACTTCCCATCAAACAAACCATCTAAGTAAGAGGAACGAGACATCCTAGGCACAGTAGGAGAAACAGAGAAGGACTCATGGGCAAAATTTCCCGTGGAGTCCAACACATGGACACTCGAATGTTAGCCGACAAGCAAATTTATCAGTTCTGTGCGAATACAGTATGCCATCTGGAGGACCTGGCAAGAGCGAGTGGTCCAGGGAGCAATGGCAATGACGGGGTACTTCGCATTCCCTAAAGCTCCAGCATTACTGAAGCCTCACGACCAGATCGTTTAGTGTTATATCTTGGACGCTCATTGGGTGGGTGGGGTCTTACCCCTTTATCTATTTGCCTTTGCCTCCCACCAGACAGGGCATGACACAAAGTCAAATACCCGAAGTCCGATTGAAGTGAGGATTAGGGGGTGGGAAGGTTGGGTACGAATCGTTGCTCATCGACCCATTTAGTGCAATGTGAGCCTGATGAGCCAAACTGGTTTTGCACCCAAATCTGGGTCCTGGCACGTATGCGTGGTTATAGCTTAAACTGGACAGCAAGGTCCATGGGGGCCATAGGAGTCAATAATGCAGCTAACCCACCCGAAGGTGGCCAAGCCGATTTTAGGGGCCTTACAGCCTCAATTCTGCCATTGGTTCCTTTTCGGGGCCTCGCTCTGGACCAAAGTCGAGCCCAAAACTCTTACCCACTCTACAGAGATGCGGCCGGTGAGCTGTTTTTATTTTTTTATCTTAGATGTCTGACCTATTTTCTTATCTGATGACCCACTAAACTCAAATGACCTCGGAAGTAGACGTCGCATTTAAGTCAATATCGAGGATAGAGGGAGAATCAGATATCGGAGACATTCTGTTCAGCCGATATCCTTGGCCAGGCGCACAGAGACGCACAGTTTTCGGTATGGTAGTCTATTGTTAAGTATACAAGACGAAGAAGAAGACTGAGATTAACACTCAACAGACATTTATTTAAACTGTGAATCATCCGAGAACTTGCATCATGGGAAATCATAATCGGTGAGTGGAGTGGGAGGGGTCAGACATCCGAGATGTAAGGTCTTTCCTTAAGAGTCATGCCACACACCTTCCGTACCAAACAAAGTAAGTGTCAAAAAATTGACACCGAATGTTCAAACAGGCGTAAACAACGGGCGTATAATAAGCAGGTTTTAATGAATGTGAAAAGCAAGGGTGAGGGGAAAGTAAGACGTTAGTCCCATTCGCTTGTGTGTTTGGAAAAAAAAGGGAGGGGCATATAATTCCGATAATCTTGGCATCAGACTGGGGTGGGCACAGAAGACACGCGGGTCGCGAAGTACGGTGGCGCGAAGAAAAAAAAGAAATAATCACTTTCCAGTTTGCTCCAATTTGTCTTTATATAGCTCCTACTCCCCTATTCGCCCCCACCGTCGTATATTTATTACTTGATCTTTTTTCACCCCACTCTCTCTCTCTCTCTCTCTCTCACTTAATCTCTTTTCTCGTTTTTATCACGGCTGTCAAATTCTCTCTAAATTATTCTTTCTGAAATGAGCTTGTTATCGTTTGTAATCTTTTGCACCAGGTTTTAAGAAAAAAAAAAAAAAAAAAGGAAAAAAAAAATGGAAGAAGGAAGAAAAACAGAGGAAGAAACAAAGCCACGTGAAAAAAAAGAAAGAAAGAAAGAAACAAACAAACAAAGAAACAAACAAGTCAAAGAAAGAAAGAAAGAAAGACCAAGAAAAGAAAAAAAAAAAGAAAAAAAGGAAGAAAAAGTAAAAGGAAAGAATAAAAGAAAAGAATAAAAGAAAGAAAGAAAGAAAGAAAGAAACACCAAGGAAGAAGCAGAGACACAAAAAAGAGTAAAAAGGCGAATGAAGGAAAAGAGAGATCTGAAAAAGAGAAAGAAAGAAAGAAAGAAAGAAAGAAAGAAAGAAAGAAAGGCATGGACGGAGACAAAAGCAAAAGAAAAATAGAAGTAAGGGAAAGCGATACATAAAAAGTAAAAAGAAGGAAGAAAAAATAGAAGAAAGAAAGAAACGAACAAACCCAAAGGAAAAAAAAACAGATATACAAGAAAAGTAAAGAAAGACGAATGAGACAAGAGAGAGACAGGAAAAAGAAAAAGAGAAAGAAAGAAAAAGAAAACTCAAAAAAGAAGGAAAGAAAGAAAGAAAGAAGAGAGGCATGAGAAAGAAAGAAAGAAAGTAAGAAAGAAAAATATCGACATGAGATAGAAAGCAAAAGAAATGACCACAAGAAAGTATCAGATATTTATCCAAATTCCCACCAAGTCGGATTTGACACAAGGCCATTTAATAGTGGGGGACTGAGCACGAATTGTGACTCATACGTGACTGTCACAAAAATACTTGATCTCGTCGACATTCCCCATTTTTGGTGGGCTTCAGGCGCCAAACAATGAACTCAGCTCTGCAAAACAGTTATTTCCTGGTAGTGGGGGAGGAAAGCCCCCTGGGACCAGTTGGTTAAACTAAAGAAAAGTTTTTCGTTCCTCATCTTTCTATTTTAATTGTCTTTACATTATTCGGTTTTTCTTCGACCATTTCCGTCTTTTCCAAACTTCTTAGAGTGAACTTAGATCCTCTCAACTCAGTCGGCTGGGGCTGTTGAAGACACCAATGTCATCTCTGCAGAAAGGTAAGATCCTACCCGACAACGAGTGCCCTGCATGTGACACGAAACGATCTGATGTTGAGGCTCCAATAATGCTGTAGCTTTGGGAAACGTGGAGTACCACTTTATTGCCATCACTCCCCGGTCCACTGTGGCCCGGAGTGGTAGCACCTAATAAGGTCCTATCTATGGGTAAAATAGAAATCTACGGATACAAGATATGACGTTAAACAATCTGTAAAGACTCCAGTAAAGAAGAGATTTTAGGGTCCTATCTGTTGGTTAAATCGAAATCTGACACTGAAACTGAGTGCAAACAAATGACGGTAATTTTTTACCCTTTAACGAAAACTAAAAATCAGATTCTACATTTTTTTTTTTTTTTTTTGGTGAATACATGTAAACAACCTGAAAAAATATCCATAAAGGAGATATTTTGAAAAAAAAAAACTATTTTAGAATTTAGTGGGAGGATTACTTTGTTATATAAATTTAATATATAATGATCACACACTTCCGGAGCAGTAACCATTACTGACGACCGAGAGATAGCGGTTAAGGGACGTGTAACCAAATTTTTATTTTTCCAAGGGAAATCAGATGGATGGTTTGGTTTCTTTGTTTAATGGCATATCAACCTTTGCAGGTTATTTAATATCAAAGCTACTCTCCCAGAAGAACAGTAGTGGTACTATTTAGCCCATAGCTGGGAGGATAAGGGGGTTCATACCTTTACCAAATGGTCTTTGCCCGAAAGTGAACGTAATAGCGCGACTCACTTACAACGATTCCGCAGTCCATCGTTTTAACCATTACACCACAAGGAAATCAGATGGAGAAGGTGGAAGTATTAACCACACTGATTTTAAGGTGGGGATTTTTTTTCGCTAAATAAAATAAAAGATAGTGTTTTAAATAAAAAAAATGTTTTTTAAAGTGATGTAAAAACTTAGAATAAATAAATTTAAAAAACGCCCATGTATTAGCAGAAAAAGAAAGAAAATAAGATATACTGTGAGGTGGGGGACACTAACTTTGGCCATTTTTTTCCCTTCTTTGTACTTACTTTTCTTACGGGCACAACTCCAGGGGAACTTTTTTATGGAAATAATTATTTTTATCCGGTTAATTGGACGAAGAAGAACCCTAGAAAAAGAAAAAAAAAAGAAAAACTGGATAAAAAGGATAATTCAATTAAAAAAAATCCTCTGAAGCTATATCCGTAAGAAAATTGAGTACAAAGTAGAAAAAAAATTGGTCAAAGTTCGTGCCCCCCACCACCACACACTATGTCTTATTTTCTTTTTTTTTCCTGTTGAAACGTGTGCATTTTTTTTTTAATTTACGTTTTTACAAGGCTTAAAAAAAATCAGCCAACCCCCATTTTTTCATTTACCACAATATTTTTCATTTTATTGTAAAAAAAGATGGCCGAATATTGTTTCCAGCACTTTTTTTTATCAATCGGAGAGAAAATCTCCCACCCCACAAATAAGCTTAGTTAACACCTCCACCCTCTCCATCGGATTTCCTTACTAAAAATGAAAAAAAAAATAAAATGGTTACACGTCCCTTTATCGCTAACTTTGGTTGTCAGTAATGCTTGTTCGTCCGGATGTAGGTGATCATTTTACGTTGTTAATAAAACAAAATGATCACCCTGCCTAAATTCTAAAATATTGGATTTTTTTTTTCAAAATTTCTTCTTTGCTGATATTTTTAGGCGGTTTACATGTATTTTGCCAAAAAAAGTAGGATCTGATTTTTTAATTTTCGCTAAAATCTGATGGGTTAAAGGGTAAAAATTTACCCTAATGACTTAAGTAAAATTGAATTGTTAGAACTGTTTGATACAGAGCAATACTAGGAACTATTCAACTTTGTTAACTTAAGCTAAAAAAAAACATATATATTTCATGTATATGTGTTAAGAAGATTTGGCATTAGATAACCTACAACAGTTGAGATGCCGTTAAACCAAACCAAACGAACGTAAATCCTCTGAACGTATTAACTTTATCTTGGGAAAGTTCTGAATGGTCTCTTTTAAACTATAGCTATTTATAAACTATAATAAATAATTTCCCAAGACATTTTTAATAAAATAACTTTGTCAGCTGGAATTTATTTAGTTGATTTGATTTGGTTGGGTTTTATAGCATATCAGTTATTTAATGCCAAATTGTCTTTATACATATATTGAATAAGTGATTTGTAAACTCATTTTCGTGATAACATTATTACATAAACCGGAACTCATTATTTTGCACACAGTTAAATGGTTTCAAGTATTTGTATCAAATACCAATAACTATTAACTATTTGTTTACAGAGTTAAATGTTTTCATGTATTGCTATGCAACAGTAACAACTTAACATCAGCCATTTATTTGCACACATCTAAATGAATATACATATGATTTGAAAGAGAATAGATTATAACTATCCAAGTTAGACGAACCAGACATGCAGGTCACTGCTGGAGAAGCAAGGACGAGCTCATAAGTGATGTACTCCTATGGACCCCCAAATATGGCCGGGCAAAAGCAGGACGACCAGCTCGAACATACATCCGGCAGCTATGTGAGGATACGGGATGTGGCCATGAAGACTGCCAGAGGCGATGAACGATAAGGAGAAGTGGCAAGAGAGGGTCAGGGATATCCGTGCCTGCGGCACGACATGATGATGATGATGACTTTGCTCAGATGTGGCACAAGGCTGTATGAATGGGACACCCAATCGTGAAGGTTTGCTACTGAAGCTAACCATTACACCACCAGAGTGGCCCGGAGTGGTAGCACCTGATAGGGTCCTATCTATGTGTTGAATAGAACTGTTTGACATTTAAACTGAGTGCAAACAAATGACTTACGTTCAATTGAATTGTTTGAAAAAAAAACTTTGCTCATTTAATTGTGTGTAAACTCATAACGGATGTTTAAGTGAATTGTTAGTGGTAATTTACAAAGCTTTTTTTTTTTTTGCTTACATGTGGCACAAAGCCATATGAATGGGGCACCCAATGAGGCTCGAACTCACTCGTTTAGGTTTGTTAGTCTAGCTTGCTAACCATTACGCTACCCGAGGAACCCTTAATTAAATTGTTAGGGATCGATAGCAATACTTGGAACCATTTAACTTTGTTGACTTATGCTAAACAACTGTTAGAAATAGAACTAGTGAATCATATGTGTGTATCAAAAAGGTGTTTACAAATCTTAAATATTTGATATATATGTAACAACTGTTTGGCATTAAATAACCAACAATGGTGAATATGCCAGAAAACCCAAACCAAACATTTAAATGGATTCAATAATTACTATCTAACACGATCGTCAGTGGTCCGGGAAATCGGCAGGGTTAGCATTAAATAACCAACAATGGTGAATATGCCAGAAAACCCAAACCAAACATTTAAATGGATTCAATAATTACTATCTAACACGATCGTCAGTGGTCCGGGAAATCGGCAGGGTTAGCATTAAATAACCAACAATGGTTAATATGCCAGAAAACCCAAACCAAACATTTAAATGGATTCAATAATTACTATCTAACACGATCGTCAGTGGTCCGGGAAATCGGCAGGGTTAGCATTAAATAACCAACAATGGTTAATATGCCAGAAAACCCAAACCAAACATTTAAATGGATTCAATAATTACTATCTAACACGATCGTCAGTGGTCCGGGAAATCGGCAGGGTTAGCATTAAATAACCAACAATGGTTAATATGCCAGAAAACCCAAACCAAACATTTAAATGGATTCAATAATTACTATCTAACACGATCGTCAGTGGTCCGGGAAATCGGCAGGGTTAGCATTAAATAACCAACAATGGTTAATATGCCAGAAAACCCAAACCAAACATTTAAATGGATTCAATAATTACTATCTAACACGATCGTCAGTGGTCCGGGAAATCGGCAGGGTTAGCATTAAATAACCAACAATGGTTAATATGCCAGAAAACCCAAACCAAACATTTAAATGGATTCAATAATTACTATCTAACACGATCGTCAGTGGTCCGGGAAATCGGCGTTCAATCGCAGATCGAGTCATACCAAAGCCTCACAAAATGGTACTTGATACCGCCTTGCTCAACACTCAGAATTATAAGGTGAGGATCAAGGGTGAAGTGAAACAATCATGGGAATGGAGTAGCGACCTCCCCTACACCTCGGTGTACTAGCTATTGAAAAGGGAACCTTCGGGTCACTCTCGACTAAGGTCACCAACTTATTCTATTCAATACTTTTCATTTGCACACGGTCCGATGGTTAATGTTGTTATAACCAATATTTGAATTTAGGCAGACAGTTAAAGAGTTTAAAGTATTGCTATTTAACACTAATAATTCTATTCAACATTACTTATTAGTTTGTACACAGTAAAATGGTTGTACGTATTGCTATGTATCACTAACAATTCATTTAAACAGTCATTTGTTTACACACAGTTAAATGATCACACAGTTCAATTTCTAACAGTTAAGTTTAGAATAAGTCATTTGTTTTGTTTGGTATAGTTGGATTTTATGGCATAGCAATCATTGTTCATTATTTAATGCCAATCTTGTTTTTACATATATATTAAATATATTTGTTAACTTATTTTGTAGATATATTTTCAAACGAGTCTGAGATCAATCTTTTTTACACATTTAAATGGTTTGAAATATTTCTATCTCGCACGAATAATTCTATTTAATATTAATCATTTGTTTGCTCAGTTAAATGGTTCTAAGTATTGCTATGTAACACTAATAATTCTGTCTTTAATTGGAATCATTTTAAGATGAGGCTTCTTAATCTGAGAATTAATTTTTTTTTTATCCATCCTTGATCGCCCTTCGGGCCCCAAGGCACAGTGGATAGAGGCATTGAGTCTCTACGGTTCCAGGTGAGCATTGTCAGAAGATAGCGGTTTCAAATCCTACCCAAGCCGGTCAGAGGTTTACTTGGTCAAAAACGTGGTGCGACAACTATGGAAGGCAGTAATTACTGGGGATACGGTTACAAGACTCAGCATTCCTATCCGAGGTCGCGGTAAATCACCCGAAAAAGACCAGAGGTGAAATTTGGCCGAAACGCAGTGAAAGAAGAAACAAAACAAAAACTACCAAGATGAGGACAAAAAGTCCGCAATGAATAAAAAAATTAATTCTCAGACTAATAATTCTATTGAATATTCATAATTTGTTTGCACTCAGTGAAGTAGCTACAAGTATTGCTATTTAGCACTATTCTACCGAACAATATTCATTCATTTGCACACATTTAAATGGTTCTAAGTATTTCTATGTATCACTAACAATTCAATTAAACAGTTATTTATTTACACACAGTTGAATGATCGAACAGTACAATTTCAAGCAATTCAGTTTAGCATGTCAACAAAGTTAAATGGTTCCAAGTATTGCTATATATCACTAATACTTCAATTAAACAGTCATCTGTTTACCCACAATTTAAATGTCAAAATATTCTATTTAATCCATTGAAAGGAACTTTCAGGTTCAACTACTCCGGGTCAGAGAGAATCTGGGACCAATGGCTATACAGGGATACGCCACATTCCCCAACGCTGGAGCTTCTCCGTCAGATGCTTTAGAGTCATATCAGGACATTCGTTAGGGTTGGTTTTGCAGATATACAGTCGGTGTATTCTACTGTCCCAGTCGACCGGATCTAATTTATTTAGTCAATTTCTACTTTTCGGTAGAGATGTTAATTCCATGTACAACAGAATAATCTTTGGCTTGATTTTTGACAAATAAAACTTTCGTAAAATAGCTAAGGCTTTCCTGCCGTTGTCTTTAGCATCTCGCATTACTAGTGGTAGATACCTAAAATCAAGACATTGGATTAATTATACAAACGCTGTAGGCATTCTTCAGCGAATAATAGACTAGATAACAGATAAATAGGTGAAAAATAGAGAGACAGAGACAGAGAGACAGAGACAGAGAGACAGAGACAGAGAAAACGAAAGTAAATATTAACGAAAATAAAAAATGAGATATTATCGATGTATGTTTGAAAGAAAGAAAGAAAGAAAGAAAGAAAGAAAGAACAAAAGAAAGATAGGGGGAATCATATAGAAAAATAATGAATATTTATCATCGTCTTTAACATCGAATTCATTTTATCGATTCTTTCTCATTTATTTATTCTGAAAAAAAAAATTATTCATTTGTTTATCATTAAAATGAGGACATTTTAGAATTTCATTTTCTCAATTGTCTTCATGACTTTCACAAACTAATCCTTTTTCTTTTTCTCTTTTCCTTTTTGGCTTCTTTCTTTTTTCTTTTTTCTTTTTCTTTTACTTTTTTGATTTTTCTCTTTTTTATTTCCTTTTCTTTTCTCAATTTTCGTTTCATTTCTTTTCTTTTTTTTTCATTTTTTTTTATCTGTTTCTTTTTTTTTCTGTTTCTCTTTTTCATTTTCTTTTTTTCATTTTCTTTTTTGATACTTTTTCTTTTTTTTTATCTCATTTTCTTTTTTGCTTTTTTTTTGCTTTTCTTTTCTTTTTTTCTTTTTTCTTTATGTTTTTTCTTTTTCTTTTTGCATTTATGCTTATATTTTCCTTTTTCTATATTTCCTTTTTTTATGCTTTTTTTCTTTCACTTTTTCTGTTGCTTTCTTTTTTCTTTTTCTTTTTCTTTTTTCTTTTTCTTTCACTTTTTTCCTTCATTGTTTCTTTTTTCTTTGTTTAGTTTTTCTTTTTCTTTTTTTTTCTTTTTCCTTCATTTTTTTCTTTGTTTCTTTTTCTTTCTTTTTCTTTTTTTTTCTTCATTTTTTCTTTTTTCTTTATTTTTTCTTTTTTCTTCTTTTTCTCTTTTTTTCTTTCTTTTTCTTTTTTCTTTTTCTTTTTTTTTGTTTTTCTTTTCAAACCCATCGTACGAGGTAGGATCAAAAAGTATCGAGACAAAATGTAAAAATGTTTTAATTTTAAAATCTGAAATTTTAAGGAATGAACACGTGTCAATATCAATCTCAGATTTTTTTAAAACAAGGTATCCTGCAAGTTCAACTCTCTCAACCCGTTGATTTTCTTTACATTTTTCTCCGTTTCTTATTCTTCGTGTTCTTCACTGTTTTCATCCTCTTCTTCATCATCCTCTTCTTCATTATCAGTTTTTTTCTCACAATTTGCCTTCTTTACATTAAATTTTTCTTCATTTTCTTTCTACGTTTTTATAATTCCTTCTTCTAAACAATTTTTTTTTCATATCTTCTTTTCGCTTTTTTTTCTTCTTTATATCATTTTGCTCATGATCGGCAGTCTTCTTATCATTATTTTCGTCATGTTTCATCATCTTCCTCTTTCTTTTCTTCCCCCTACATCTTCTTCTTCTTCTTCTTCTTCTTCTTCTTCTTCTTCTTCTTCTTCTTCTTCTTCTTCTTCTTCTTCTTCTTCTTCTTCTTCTTTTTTTCTCCTCTTAATCTTTCTCATCGTCTTCTTCTAATCCACTTCTTTTTTACCTTTTCTTTTTTTTCCTCACTTCTTTACCTTAGTTTTTTTCCTCGTCCGAATATTCTTTTTCCTCTTCCTTTCCTTTCAGTGTTTTTTATCTTTAACTACCTTATTCTTTTCATGCCTTTCTTCTTCTTTTAAAATTTATCCTTCTTTCAAGATTCTTCTAATAAGATTAGATTTATTTTGTTTTCTTCCTCTTCTTCTTTTCAGTTTTCTTGCCCTACTTCATTCCAATTTATTTTTCTCCTTTATTTCCTTCCTCCTTTCAAGTTTCTTCTTCTTCTTCTTCTTCTTCTTCTTCTTCTTCTTCTTCTTCTTCTTCTTCTTCTTCTTCTTCTTCTTCTTCTTCTTCTTCTTCACACTTTACTAATCTCCTTCGAGTACATTCATTTATTATGTCCGTTTTTTTTTTACTTTTTTAAAATCTTGTTTTTTAATTTTTTTTTCTCCCTCCCACAAGTCCTCATTTCATTTATTCTATTTATCCCCTCTCTGAAAGTAAAAATCTCCAACTTACAACCAAAGATTTTGCTTTTGTCTTTGTCCAGCCGTTGTCCTCCGGACAAAAAAACACTGAAAACCACCAAATAAATCCAAACGCCATCATTACCAAATCCCTTTTCTTTTTCCCTGTTTTACTTTTTATAAAACGGTTCAACTTTTTTATCAACTTCGTGTCATTTTCGAATTTCCTTCATTTTTGGACTTTATAGGGTCAGCTGTTCACCATTAAAAATTACTTGAGAGTGCCAAGATATTAAATCTAATCATTTACCTGGAACTAGCGGTTAAGTCTTTCCATCTGTATCTAAAAAGGAGACGGACTATGCTATTTCCTAATAGCCATGACATTTAATATAGTGCTATTGGCAATTTTCGGGAAAATATTCTAGTGGCGGATGTACCGAGGAGATATTATGAGGGCCGCACGGAAAGTAAAAACTCCTAGTCTTTTCGTCAAAAACGACAGCAGAATAACCTGGTTGAATCGAGCAAGTTTTCAACAACAAAGCACTATTGGAGAGACAGTTATGGTTCTTTAGTCTTGGTAAGGTGACCACTCAAGTAAATAGAAAAACACTGAATACAAACCAAGTTCATGTCGCTTAAAATTTGATCCTGCCTTACATCCTGCCCACGGTGGAGGAGTTGGGTAAATACATACGATGTATTGTTTTTATTTCATACTCATAACCTATTTGTCTTTCATTTTCGGCAACGATGAAAAGAACTTGTATGTTACTGGTGTAAAAATGTCGCTCCTAAAGTAATGTCTCCTGTTTATTTCCATTTGAACAATCAACAAATACGGGAAATATGCTAATATCGTTTGATAGAGCTGGTTTTCAGTTACAAAATACTGTTTTCCCCTCACAGTCAGTACTGTTGGCTATTCATTTTTACAAGCGATGAATAAACGCTTGATGAATTGGAGGCCTAACCCCTCTGCAGGGGACACAGTCAGCATATTCTAAGAACCATTGACAGGGTGGTCTTTAAGCTTGAGACCTCTGAAACAGAGAAGATTGTAAATTAAGGAAAAAGCTTTAGCTTCGGATTATAAGAATCTATCGATTTTTTTAAAGTGAGTTGTTGCATTGTCTTATAAAAATAGAAAGCCGTTGTTACCATAAGGCGACCATTACGCTTAAGTAGCTGTGTTTCCTTGTGCAAATATGAGAAGGAGAGTGAAAATAATCGCGAAGAGTCTCTTCCAGAAAATCAGTTATCATTTGTGTGCTGAAAGCTCTTTTACCTAATGACAAAATTAAGATATGCAGAACATGTAACTTATTTCGCTTTAGACACGGTAGGTTTGGTTTTGTTGGTTTTATGGCAGATCAACTATTGTAGGTTATCTAATGCCAAATCCATTTTAAACAATTCAGTTTTGCTTAAGAACAAATTTTCAATGTCAAAACCAGTTCTATTTTAAACAATTCCGTTCAGAATATGTACACATTTTAGTTCTATTTAACCCATAGATAGGTGTTACCATTCCGAGCCTGAGTGGACCAAGGAGTGATGGCAATGAAGGGGTATTCAGTATTCCCCAAAGCTCTTGCGTTACTGGAGCCGCGCCATCATATTGATTAGTGTCATATCTAGGACACTCGTTGGGCAAGTTTTACCCCTCTGCAGAAATCGAGTCGGTGTATTCTGCAGCCCCAGCCGTCTTGGCCAGACAACATCCATTAAATTCCCTTTAAAATACATATATACAATATAAAACACGAAAAATCTATCTCTTAGTCATGCATATAGGAGAATAATTTATTGATTGCGGCGGCTTTTCAAACAACTGGAATAAATCTGAAAGAAGAATAATGAAAGGTAATACAAAAAAGCAGATCTGTTTTTACTCTTCTACTTATTAAGAAAGAAAGAAAGACGGAAAGAAAATTAATAGCCAAAATAAAGAAAGAAAGAAAGAAAGAAAGAAAGAAAAGAAGAAAGAAAGAAAGAAAATGAATGGGCAGAAAAAATACAGAAATAAAGAAAATGAAAGGGCAAAAGAAAGAAAGAAAGAAAGAAAGAAAGAAAGAAAATGAACCGGTGAAAGAAAGAAAGAAAGAAAGAAAGAAAGAAAGAAAGAATTTAATAAAATAAATGGACAAAAAGAAAGAAAGAAAGAAAGAAAGAAAGAATATGAATGGGCAAAAGAAAGAAAGAAAGAGAGAAAGAAAGAAAGAAAAAAGAAAGAAAGAAAGAAAATGAACAGGTTAAAGAGAGAAAGAAAGAAAGAAAGAAAGAAAGAAAGAATTTAAAAAATAAATGGATAAAAAGAAAGAAAGAAAATGAATGGGCAAAAGAAAGAAAGAACGAAAGAAAATGAACAAGTTAAAGAAAGAAAGAAAGAAAGAAAGAAAGAATTCAATAAAATAAATGGACAAAAAGAAAGAAAGAAAGAAAGAAAGAAAGAAATATTAAGATTATATAGACAAATTAAATGAATAATTAAAAAGAAAGAAAGAAAAAAGAGAAAGAAAGAGGAATGTCTAAAAGAAAGTGAATATCTTTTTCTCCATTGCTCGTCACTTAGTGGGCAATCCTGTAGACATCAAATAAAGTATTATATTTGTCAATACTTGAGTTCCTTCTCATTGCAAAATACCAACCTACATTATGTATTAAAAAAACAGTTGTATACACTACTTTTATTTAATAATCTAATTGTACTTAGGCAAGAAAATATTATTACCTGTGCCAATTCATCAGGCTTAAGGTATTTTTTTTTCTTTAACTGTTTTCTTGCCTACCTCCACGCTTTTCAGACGGTCACTACCCCAAGTTTAATTCCTCTCGTATAAACTTAGCTTTCACGGTTCTCTGAAGAGATGAGACCAAAACAAATTTTAGAATATTTTAATTGATTTTAAAATATCTTATCGATTTTAAAATGCATACACTTTTAAAAGTACTGCTTAGATTCTACAAATACCACAAAGATCTTTATAGATAGATAGATGTTGAGTCGTGAAATCAGTAAGGTCGACACACATGGAAAATAAGGGGTATATTATTCCAAAGAGGATACGGAACACAATTTGGTACACGGCCTAATATAAAGAACCTTTGTTGTATTTGATAACACATAGTCTAGTGTGAGTACCGCTCTAAACAGGCTTCTGATCAGTTCATCCTGTGGGGGTACTTCAGCCACTCCACAACAATATATATCATGTAAAAAGATTCCAATCATAAAGAATTTGTAAAATATTGATACTTTGATGATTGTGTTGTTTAAAAAGGTGAATTACTGGGTAATTGACCATTTACAATATTATAATTTTTTTTTATCTTATTTAGACTGACTCTTTCACAATAAAAATACTGAGCACGTTTTTAAAGTTCTCATTTAATTTCCGGTAATATTTTGCTTCATAATATATATATTGTCATCCACAGACAGTTTCGTTCTATCAGAACTCTTCTGTGCGGTAATTTACTAAGCTTTTTTTTGCTTAGATATGGCACAAGGCCATATGAATGGGGCACCCAATGAGACTCCAGTGTGGCTAGACACGCAGGACGCTCGAAGCCGGGATCGAAACCCACTCAAGTTTACGTTAGACGATGTCTCAGACATCTCGGCCACCAAGCGGACCACGTTGGCTAAAGAAATTTATAAGGTATTTATTTAGCAACAGCAGCAGCAGCCGTTTGTTTACATTTTTTATACCCTATCGGCTACCAGAGTGCTCAATTCTTTCGAAGAGCTTTGCATTATGCGAGCGGCGGCCGACAATTCCTTCGCCAGAGTGCTCAACCCCCATATATATATATATTTATATATATTGACTTCTGAGTATACATAATTTTCAGTTTTAATATTGTAAATTTTGGTTATACTTACGGTGTAATAATATCTGTTTCGACTGTATAATATTCTATTAAAAAGCCCATGTATTTTTTGTTTAGAAGAAAATGAACACTTTATTTGAAAGTAATTCCTATCGATGTACTTTTTTGTGGACGACACTTTATATTTATATATATATATATATATATCGGGTAAGATCTAGACTGTGACATCTTAATAAGCGAGTTCGAACTGCTGTTGTGTTATTACTTTCACTAATGCCTTAGGGAAAATTGTGTATCCCTTCCTTCCCCCAGGTATGGGTGGAATTTGGCATTAAATAATCCACAAATGATATCCAATTTAACAAAGAAACTAAAACCAAACTAATATATATATATATATATATATACGTTGACACAAACACAACATCACACACTCATATACATTCATATATATATATATATATATATATATATATATATTCCGATGTTTATCTATCTATCTATGGATACTTGCCAGGTCATGCGTGACAACCATCTGTTACAACAAAGCCAGAGACTTTGTATATGGTTAGGTAATATTTGCTATTAGACTTTTCATTTGTCATTTCTCTGTCGCTGTTGTGTAGTTTTTGCTTCTCTTTCATTTTTATTTGTTGACGCACATCAAACACGATGACACTGTCGATAACTGGGGAAATCACATAAAAAGATACCGGACTTTGGATTATATAGGGGAAAAGGTTCAAAATACAATGTCGATTTTAACTGCCATATGTCTCTTTTTATGTTTTATGCATAAAATTTAGTTGAACATACGTAAAGAATTTTTTTATAGATTTATTACACCTTTTATATTTCAATCTCTCTTACTATCAATTAATCTACCATTATATATATATATATATATATATATATATATCATCATCATCATCATATCGTGCTGGCAGCACGGATATCCCTGACCCTCTCTCGCCACTCCTCCCTATCGTTCATCGCCCTAGGTAGGTCTTCAGGACAACAACCTGTATCCTCACATAGCTGCTGAATGTACGTTCGTGCTGGTCGTCCTGCTTTTGCGCGGCCGTGTGTGGGGATCCATAAGAGTACATCTCTTATGAGTTCATCTCTGCTTCTCCAGCAATGTCCTGCATGTCTGGTTCGCCTAACTTGAATAGTTTTCGTGATAGGGGGCAGGTGGCCGTACAGTTGGTGTCTTGTGGGGTGTTGCTGCCAGGACTTGTTCAGGATTGCACGCAGCATTCTTGTGTAATTGCCATCTAGTTTCTTCTCCAGCCGTTTTGTTAGCGTCCATGTAGTGCATCCATATAGCAGTATCGATGTGACCGCTGCCTGGAAGAAACTGCGTTTCATTTTATCGGTTAGGTCTGATTTCCATATAGTCGTTAGCCTATTGATAGCTGTCCATGCTTTCGTTAACCTCGTTTCGATGTCCTGTTAAACTGGAGTTGGGAGTAATTCCATCAGGACAAGAAAACTATTCAAGAGTGAACATTTAAATCTTCCTGGCAAAGAGCTCAATGTAACAGACATTACAGAGCAATAATTTCATTAAGAAAAAACAGCAAACCGGTCACATTATTTTTGAAATTTTTCAAAAACGTTTAACAGGATGGAAATAAATTTATAATCCTAATGTGACCGGTTTGTTGTTTTTTCCTAATTAATATATATATATATATATATATATATATATATATATATATATATATAATTGTTAGAGTGTTCGCCAATGGACCGAAAGTCCCGGGTTCAATACCAGGTCGAATCATACCAAACATTCAAAAAATGGTACTTGATACCTCCTTGCTTAACACTCAGCATTAAAAGGCGCAGATTAAGGGTAAAGTTGAGCTATCTAGGGAAAAGAATAGCGCCTTCCCCTACACCTCGGTGTAGTAGCTATTGAAAAGAGAGCCATCAAGTCACCCAAGACTACGGTCGCCAACTTTACCTCTTATATATATATATATATACAACCCTGGACAAAAATATAAGATCACCATCAAAAATGAATGAAAAATATTGTTTACAATTATCAAATTATGAAAATCAGATATATGAAAGATAATGAATAAAACAATTAAATTTAAAATATGAAGAAATATCAATTCATTTTTTATATGTATATTAGTATTTATGCTTAATTTTAAAATTTTATTTTGACCTAAATAAAAAAAAAACCCAATGAACAGAACTATAGAATATAAAGGTATTTTTTTTATTTAATATTTTGTTGATCCGTCATAAGCTTTGATAACCTCAAAAATTCGTCTAGACATACGATTAACTAGGTTATGAAGTTGAACCAAACGTATTTTTCCCATACATCTAATTTTGCGTTTTTGCCTTCAGAAATTGCTGAGTACTGTCGACCTCCTTTGCAACAATCAATCCCCACAAATTTTGTATAAGATTGAGATCTGGAGAGTACGCTGGGTGGTCAAGCGAGTACTTTTTTGTTATTGATGCATTGTGGATAGCAGCATTATCTTGCTGAAAAATCCATTTTTCTCCGCATAGACGACGCCCTTCTTGTGCGAGAGATAAATCATTTACCATCTTCACATAATCTGCTGCTTTTGTCGACCACTGACAAATAGCAGTTTAAGTTTTGCTGAAAATGAGAAGGCTTCCCCCCACGATCGTAAGAGATCCTCCTTCACTCTGCCTTGTTGAGTAATTCTCTTCAGGAAAAATTTTGCGAACCAGTACTTCTGAAAGCCATCTGGACTTTTTAAATTGAATTTCTTTTCGTCCGAGAAAACAACGTTTCGCTATTCTTTAGAACTCATGGTTGGATCTTGACGAGCATATTCCAGTCATTTCTCTTTGTGCTTCATTGTTAACCTTGGACGATAAATTATTTTCTTATACTTAATTTTTTCGTTATTCAAATACCTTGTAATTGTTCTGGTACTGCAAGGAACATCAACTAGAGACTTCATTATTTTTGATGTTGACAAAGTTTGTTTTTTTTACTTCGCGAACAATTCTTCTCTTAAATTGTGGTGATAATTTTTCTGGCTTACCAGTCGGTTTTCTTGTTTCATACTTATATGGACTTTTCAAGTAATTGCAGATCATGGTTTTACTGCACTCTAAGGCCTTCGAAATGTCTCTCTGAGATTTTCCGACTCTTTTCTGTGGTGTAATCTCGCCTTTCTCAAATTCATATAATTTAGTTTCTTTAGCTATTTATGTCTTTAGTATCTTAGATATTACATGGTTTGGTTTGTTTGGTTTTATGGCATATCAACCTTTGTAGGTTATTTAACGCCAAATCCATTTTTATGTAAATAATCTGTTCTATTGAAAACAGTTCAGTTTAGCATAAGTACACAGTTTAATTGTCCAAACCATTTCCATTTCAAACTATTTAAGCAGTTATATATAATAATTCAGTTAAGTGTAAATACAGTTTTAATGTCGAAAAACAGTTCTATTTGAAATAATTCAGTTAAGCATAAGCACGCTGTTTAAGTGTAAGTACGGTTTTATTGTCAAAAACGTTTCTATTTCAAGCTATTCAGTCAACTCAATTCATTTTAGCATAAGTATGCTGTTAGTTCTATTTAACCCATAGATAGGGCCCTACCAGGTGCTACCACTCCGGGCCAGAGTGGACCTGGGAGCGATGGCAATGAAGGGGTACTCCGCATTCCCCAAAGCTCCAGCACTGCTGGAACCTCACCATCAGATTGTTTAGTGTCATATCCAGGATACTCGTTAGGGGGGGGTCTTACCCCTCTGCAGAGGTGCAGTCAGTGTATTCTACAGCCCCAGCTGACTGGGCAATTAGATATTACAGTTTTAATAGCTTTTATATTACATAGACTATATATAATAAATTTTTCAATTAAATTAAGTCCTTTTTTCTTTAGTTTTTATTGGTGGTCTTATATTTATGTCAAAAATAACTTTAAAATTTAGCATGAATACTAATATACATATAAAAAATGAGTTGTTTTTTCTTCTTATTCTAAATTTAAATGTCTCTTAACCTTATGTTTCATACATGTGATTTGCATGATTAAAAAATTGTAAGCGATATCTTTTTCTTCATTTTTAACGTGATCGCCAATGGTCCGGGAGCCATGGGTTCAATCCCAGGTCGCGTCATACCAAAGATTTTAAAAATAATACTTGATACCTCCTTGCTTAACACTCAGCAATATAAGGTACGTATCAAGGGTAAAGTGGAGCAATCCAGGGAAAGGAGTAGCACTCTCCTCTACACCTCATTGTAGTAGCTATTGAAAAGGGAGCCTTCTGGTCGCCTTCAACTACGGTTGCCAACTTTACTTACTTTACTTATATTTTTGTTCAGGGGTTTATATATTTTGTGTCTGTGTGTGTGTGTCCAAAAAAGTATACCCAATTTGACCACAGACTGTTTTCCAAAAAGAATCATCCAATCACACTACACTGCAAACCCTGGTAATTTTACGTGGTGTTTATTCGTAAAATACGGGTTCTGAAGAGCCTAGTAATTGTAAGTTCAGCTTTAAAATGAGCCATTTAAATGTGTTGCACAAAATCTGCAACAATCAGTGAGTTGAGAATAACAATTGAAACAGAATGAGCCCAATTAAAACGACTTGTGAAGTTTGCAGTTTTTTCTGTTTGCATTGTCAGCAATGCCTTAAATATAATGGTCATCAGTTTGAACACCTGTGATAAGTCAGCGATGTTTACAATGCCGTCTATTCAGGCCATCATCTGTGCCTGGAGCAGAACGATAATCAGTTTCAACACCTGCAATATACACAATATATTCTATACTTTTCTTCCTCAACTACTATAATAAAATTTCAATATATATCTTTATATAAAGTCCATATTCTTTAATTAAAAGACTGTATAAATTTTGTTGAAGACACTATATATATATATATATATATGGTGAAAGAGAGGAGAGGGAGAGAGAGAGAGAGGAAACAGAGAGATAAAAGGATTGGTGAAGAAAGGAAGAAAGAAACAAAGAAAGAAGGCAAAAGTTGAAATAAAAAAATATGCATTGAAGAAAGAAAGAAAGAAAGAATGAAAGAAAGAAAGAAAAATATGGATGTAGAAAGAAAGAAAGAAAGAAAGAAAGAACAATTTTAATCAAAATTGGACTATTTCACATTTTTCTTTCGGATATTATAATAGGAGATTTTTTAATCATATTTTTGCCTTTTTTTCTTCATCTTCAAAAATCCACGATCACTGAAACGTTCAAATCTCTAGCTTGTACTCTTTCCCATGACTAGTACGCAGCATAGTAATAATCATAATTATTGTGCAGCCATAAAGAAAGGAAGAGACGATAATTTTTTTGTTTATAAAAATATCCCTCTATTCTTTATTGTCACGAAACGGTTGAAATGGCTGTAGAAGACGGACACAGACAGACAGAGACTGACAGAGGACTGCTATAATTTACACCAAAATCTACGTTGTGGTTCTTTATTCAGAACCTTATATCTTCTTTGGCGAGGCTGATCAGAGTCACTTTTCAACACAAGAACACTGCCCCCACCCAGGGCTAGTACCAAGGGTGGCTTCTACTCCGAGAGAACGCTTTTGTTGATTGACCGCTTGCTCACTCTGTGAGTCTACGTATCTCTTGTCATTATATGATATTATCAACGCCCACACATTTTTTTTCCGGTTCGCAATTCATGTGATTTAATTCCGCTGTCCCCTTGTTTACTCAGGTGGAACATCCTGTTTAGAAATCCATTGCTAATAAGCTGCCAAAGGTCAATATGTAATATAATGAGATTCGTATTGTTAAAATGCATCAAATATGCATCTTATGAAATTAATTAGTCTAACGTCACTTCTCGATCAAAACCTTTTTCTAAATCAAAATAGTGTCATAATTTCTTCGATTGAAAATAGAACATACGTTAACATTAAGCACGACGAATATCACTAAATTGTCTTCTTGGTTTCTTTGTTTAACTGGCTATCAATCTTCGTGTAATTATGTGGCAGTACACCCGCCCTTCCCAGACCCTGTCGGCTGGAGCTAGAGAATACACCGATTGCATCTCTACAGAGGGGTAAAACGCCCTCTACGAGTGACCTGGATATGAAAATAAAAAAATTGATGGTGAGGTTCCTGTAATGCTGGAGCTTTGGGGAATATGGAGTACTCCTTCATTGCCATTGCACCCAGGTCTACTCCGGCCTGGAGTGGTAGCTTCTGATAGGATCCTATCTATAGATCTAATAGAACTAAACTGTGTGCTTATACTAAATTGAATTGTTTAAAATAGTTTTATTCTAAACAATTCAGTGTACTTATGTGAAAGTAGAATGGTTAAAATAAAACTGTCTAAATGTATTAAAGTGGATTTGGCGTTAAATAAGCTACAATGGCTTATTCCATAAAACCAAACCAAACCAAAACCAAACATTCCCCCCCCAAACACAAGTATGATTCCATTTTCAATCCACTGATTGATCCGCTTGGCTGGTTTTGTCATCGGATGACACAACTGATCCGTTTATCTGCCCACGTTGTTTTGTTTTCTTTAACCAGACAGCTGATCAATTGATAATCGCAGTCGCCAGTCGATGAGTAGACGGATGAGACCGCACTATTAAGAAAGCAAAGAAAAATCGACACCAACAAACTGAGAACAAAACACAATTTGTAACAATTATAATATTTAGTTTTAAAAAAGTGTTTTTAAAACTGGTGCATATATTTACCCATCCGAAAGGTTGGGAGTTTACTGTCAGAGACCCAATTCGCTAATTAACCATCTGTCAATTTCAAATTCAGACCCAAAGCTTCTCAATTTAATTTCGCTTTCTATAGTCTGGTACAAAGTAATCTTAAATGGCACTTTTTTTCTCTCTTTAGCTCTCATTATCTCTCAGTGTTAATAGTCTGGTACAAGGTAATCTCAAGTTGCGTTTTATGTTAATTCCTCCTTGCATCTTTACTTTTCTATTGCCAGGGGAATTTGGAGCAAGGCCATCTCAATGTAGTGTATTATCTCCGGCCTTTTCTGTCTCCCTCAAATTTTCCTATTATCTCAATTTCTCTTCGCTTTTCTTTTACCCCGGGCAGTCTGGTAAAAGGAAAAAATCGAAGAATCGTGGAGTCTGTTAGCCGATTGAGCTGGTCTTTCTGAAGAGGGACGAAACCTCTTACTTTTATGTATTTCTCTCATCTGAGGAATGGTGGTGGGCGAGGCTTAGACAATATCAATTTTCTCCTAATTTGGATTTCAATAATTAAATCCACCCTCTCGATTTGCTGCGTCTTTAATTATTTTAGTCGCTCTCACTAGACATTTTAATTCTTCTGCATTCCCTCCTATTCTTTCATGAAAAAAATACGAAATATAATTGTTTGTCGTTTTCTTTCTCATCAAATAATACGCTTTTGACAGTTTCTCTTAAAATCTATTTCCGTTAATTTTCATTGTTGTAATGAACTGACTATATTCTTCTGAAATTCAGTTCAGTTGAATCTTATTTTTCTGGTTATTAAATTTATTCAACTATTTCTCCCATTCATCGGGTTATTATTATGTCTTCAGAAATTGTCAATGAAAACACGAACAGAAGGACGAAAATTGATCGATAGAGTAAAAAATGGCATCGAAGAAATCCGGTGAATCTTGTGGTGCGATAAACGCATATTTTTTCCTCCTAAGAAGAAAGTAAGTAAAAGATCTGTAGAGAAGTTGCAAAAATACGATGGTACATAAGATTCAGTTTGGTTAAAATAACAAGAGATAAAAATAAGATGAAAATCGATCAGAAATGAAGACAAGGAGGATGATAACGTATTTTCTTGTATAATATTATCAGGAAATTAAACAAATAAAAACAACAAAAAAAAAAGCAAAAACAAACAAACAAAGGCATGTACAAAGAAAGAAGGAAGGAATGTAGAAAGAAAGTCAAGAAGAAAGAAGTCAAGTTAAAGAAAGATATACTTCGCTGTCACAATCCATCTCGTTAGCTATTAGACCATGGTGATGAAAATATGGAGAAGAATAAGTAAATTGAAAAGAGATAAAATGGTAGAAGAATGAGGAGTGCGACAAGAAAAGAAAAGAAAAGGAAAAGAAAAGAAAAGAAAGAAAAAGGAATAAAAGAAAAGAGAAAATATTATAATGAAATAACAGAAATAAATGTACAAAAAGAGAAAATAAAATGAAAACAAAAGAAGAAAAAAAAAACTGGTAATGAAGAAAAGAATACAATAAACTGAAGAAAGAAAGAAATAAAGAAAGAAAGAATGTTGCAAAAGAGAAAGATATAAAGAGAAAAAATTAATGAAAAAGAGTGAAAGGGAGAGAAGGGAAGAGAGCTGGAGAGAGAGAGAAGAGGAGGAGAAGGTTTGAAATGCACAAAAATAACGGTAACAAAGAGAGAGAGAGTGTGTGTGTGTGAGAGTGGGGGGAGGAAGAAAGAGAAAGAGAAACAGAGAGAGAGAGACAGAGACAGAGAGAGAAAGAAATAGACCAACAGTCCGGGTAACGAAGCCCTATCTATATAGTGGGATGCAATGGTTAGAAAGCTGATGAGTTGAGGATTGTTAGTGAATAACATACTTCTGGCCTTGTACCACATCTAATTCAAGCTTAGTAAATAACTGATATATATATATATATATATGTATTGAAAGAGCAAGAGAGAGAGAGAGAGAGAGAGTGAGAGAGAGCGCAAAAACAGATAGATAGATAGATAGAGAGAGAGAGAGAGAACGAGTAACTGTATTTACCGTTAGTTAGTTGTCCGATTGATTTTCTTTAAAAACAGACTGATGTCAATCAAAAGAGACGAGAAGCAACAGTTCCAGGCGAGACATTTTATTGGTGCCAACGTTTGACCCATAATTAGTAAGCCCTGGCAAAATGGTTGACTATTATCATGAAATTCACGCTACTGGTTCAAATCAAGCAGACGCTGAATCTTAGGGACTTATTGTGCACATGCCGACATACTCATCGATAATTTCTTTAAACAAGATCCCGTGCTTCGCGCTGACAGGAAATAAAAGTGTAAGTTTTGGAGAAGAAAGATGGGGCAGAAGAAAGAATTTAAGAAACAACGATTTCCACAATTAAATTCACTTTCTACCCAGGTGATTTATTGCGAAAGAACAGAAATGTAATTGTCTTTAATTGGAATCAATTTGAGATGAGACTTCTTAATCTGAGAATTAATTTGTTTTTTGAAGAAGGCCAGGGGTGAAATTTGGCTGAAACGTAGTGAAGAAGAAACAATACAAAAACTACCAAGATGAGGACAAAAAGTCCGCAATAAATAAAAAAAATTAATTCTCAGACAACAGAAATGTAGCTCTTGTTTTCTAGTTTTCCGGTTTTGTTGGTTTGGACTGTTCGTCTGATCGTCTTGTGGTGTGAACCCCGTTGTTAATACTCACACCCAGCTGTGTGGGCATTTCATAAGTTGTACAAAAAAAAAAAAAAAATAAATAAAAATAAAATGGCTATCGCGAGAACTCGGCGAAAATCCTACACAGCTACCAAAGATGCTGACTCATCTCTGGTCATCGTCTTCACTGCTCAGTGCCTTCGTTCCTAACTCCACACCACCCGCCGACTGTTCGGGGACCCACGTCGACGGACCAACCCCGCGCCCTGGGCTTGAATAATCTGACTCTCTACTCTGGAGTCTAATTCCTAACTGACCAACGTCCTTTGTCCTCTCTCTCTCGGTCTTGCAGGTTTTCACGGCACAGCACTTTGTGTGATCTTCGCGCCAAAATAGACAAAGAAAGTTCTTCTCGAGACTCCGACGCTGCTTCAAAGATGCCGGAGATAATTCTGCTGGACACCTACAACACACAGAGACCCCCCCACACACACATATCCATATATATATATATATATATACACACATGAATGCTCATTATCGTGTCACTGCCAGGTTATAACATATTGACCCCAGCCAAGCTGTCAAAATAGGAAATGCACCTGTGTAAATAACAGGTGCATCCGGTCGAGGAATATCAGGATATAACCTTGACCGTGGACGGGTCGAATTGAGTGCGATTTGTGACGCCTACAAGAAGGTGGATGTCGAATAATTATATAACCCGGGTGAAGACAAGAAGTCAGGCAGTTGGAGATCAGACCAGGTGGAGAAAAGATGCTGGAAGGAGGAAAATGTCCCAGAGAGGCTGGGCCCCCAGGCCCCCGGTTGAGCAGCCCAGGAGAACGGGAAAGAAACGCTGTTATGGCCATAAGAGTGGGGGTCAATATGTTGCAGTTCTGTTCAGCCTCCAACTCACCTCTCACACAGTAAAACCTTTAGTAACCCTTTCGAACCCTTTCAAACAAAGTGAGAAGTATATTTTTCTAAAGAACTGTGTCGCTCGTCTTTATTGTGTCGTCGTTATGATTCTGCATGTATATGTGTATGTATAGTTGTTCATGGCTATACAACAAGGGATGCCATTTCATTGAGAAATTCTAGTTGGAAAAATGTAGTTAACTCTAAAGTTATGAGAATGTATGTATGAGAATACGTACAACCCAATATATTTTATTGCCGGAACAAAAGTGAATAGAAGCGAGAACACATAAAGAAATGAGATCAAAATGAGAGAAGCAATGAATGTATGCAGAAAAATCTGTATCGTTGGGTAAGTGTATAGAAAGATACAAACAGGTATTTTGTGAGAGACTTACATATTTGGGATAGATTTTTAGTCGTTCATTTCATTGATTTTAATAGCATTTTTATGCCAAATGGTTACAAAATAACGTTCATTGTATATCAACATTTTCTATGTAGTTATTTCTTCATTTTTTATACGTATATGGTCTTATCGAATACAAATAATTTTAAACATATTTATTTGACACATAGATCAGACTCTAAAAAGTACGATTACCTCTGTTCAGAGAGAGAGTGGGATAATAATAGAAAGAAGTACTGAGCACTCCCCAGAGCTTTGCAACTGGAGTCTCACCATCAGATTCAGTTTAGTGCAATACCTATTAGTCCTCTTTTGGGTGTGGTCTTACTCTTCTGCAGGAGATACAATCAGCGTATTCGACGTTCTTTTTTTATTCAGTTTTTGTAAATCTTTTGACTCGTTTTTTTTAAACATTTTAAGAATCTTCGGTTGTTGTTTTTATAGACATTCTGTCTGTTCATTTTTTCCCTAACCTTTTTTCTCTCATTCGTTAAAAAATCGTTCCTCCTCAATTTCTTTTTATTCTACTTTGATATCTCTTCATTACGTTTACAGATTTTATGGACTCATAAGTAGTTTGTACAAGATTAAAAGAAAGAGAGAGAAAAGTGGAAGCAAAATGAAAATGAAGCCGAAGGTGGCAAAAGATTGAAAGAAAACGTGGGTAAAATGAAAGAAAGAAAAAAGAAAGAAAGAAAGAAAGAAGAGGTCTAAAAGAAAGAAAGAAAGAAAGAAGAAATGGAAAAGAAAGAGAGAATGAATAAATAAATGAATGAAGAGCTGAAGAAAGAAAGAAAGAAAGAAAGAAAGAAAGAAAGAAAGAAGAGTTGTAAGAGAAAGAAAGAAAAGACAGAAATGAATGAATGAATGAAGAGGTGGAGAAAGAAAGAAAGAAAGAAAGAAAGAAAGAAAAAAGGGGGAAAAAGAAAGAAAGAAAAAAAAGAATAGGTAAGAAAGAAAGAAAAAAGAAAGAAAGAAAGAAAAGAAGATAGGTAAGAAAGAGAGAAAGAAAAGGAAAAAAAGAAAGAAAGAAAAAAGAATAGGTAAGAAAGAAAGAAAAAAGAATATGTGAAAAAAATAAAGAAGAGAGGAGAAAGAAAGAAAGAAAGATGATCATTTTGATAAGAAATCATAAAGCAAATGTCAGTCAATATATATTTTTTCCTTAAATATATATATATATAAATTTATGTATATATATATATATATATATATATATTGAGCACTCTGGAAAAGGAATCTACGGCCACCGCTCGCATAATGCAAAGCTCTTCAAACGAATTGAGCACTCTGGTATCCGGTAAGGTATAAAATGTAAACAAACAAACGCTACTGCTAAATACCTTATAATTCCCTAGTACGCTTCTTGGCTGAGCGGTCTAATACTAAGTCTGACGTAAATTTGGGCGGGTTTCGATCCTAGCTTCAAGCGTCCTACGTGTCTAGCCACACTGAAGAGTAGTGGTACAACGAAACAGACTGTCTGTGGATGACAACACACACACACACACACACACATATATATATATATATAACCGGCTCATTGTCTAGTGGGTAGAGTGTTTGCCAATTGTCCAGGAGACCTGGGTTCAGTCCCAGGTCGCTCATACCAAAGACTTTAAAAATGGTACATGATACCTCCTTGCTTAATAATCAGTAATATAAGATACGGATCAAGGGTAAAGTGGAGAAATCCAGGGAAATGATTAGCGCCCTCCTCTACACCTCAGTAAAGTAACAATTGAAATTGGATGCGTCTGGTCGCCCTCGACTACGATCGCCAACTTTACTTTATATATATATATATATATATGTGTGTGTGTGTGTGTGTGTATGTATATATATAAATGTATATGTGTATTTGTATATATATATATATGTATATTTTGGAACTTGTTGAAAGATTTTTCGAAAGCCGTTTACTGATTTCTCTAAATAATTTTCTCCATTTTAGGTCGAATACGATTGAGAAGCAGGCCATTATAAACCTTTGCAGCTGTACCAGTACATCGAATAATCATTGGACTACGGGCAAAAATCCTCGAGGCAACACTACTGATCGTCGATTTCTCTTAGGTATCGATAACATACGAAATGGAAAGATGCAACAAATACTACATACAAATGATATTTCCAAGGAAACTCATACAGCTAAAATGATGCATTGCAAAAACACAAAAGCAATGATTTGCTCATCTGATGGAGACAACGACCTCGTTGACATTGTCACTGTATTTTTTTAAGGAGATAAAATACATTGGCACCATAGTTGTTTATACTCTGCAAAGACTCCGAAAGTCAACAGATCTAAGAAAAGCAAACGATATCCCTAAAGAACTGACGGATACTGACTAAGATGATGATCTAATACAGCCAGTCGGCTGAGGCTGTAACATATACCGACTGCTTCTCTGCAGAGGGGTAAGATCCCCCAAACCAGTGTCGTGGATATGACACTAAAAATGTGATAGTGAGTTTCCAGTTATGCTGGAACTTTGGGGAATGCGGAGTACCCCTTTATTGCCATCGCTCCCAGGTCCACTCTGGCCCGGAGTGGTAGTACCTGATAAGGGTCCTGTCTTTGGGTTAAATTGGACTAAACCATGGTTTCTTGACTTTACTGTTTGTTTTTTTTTGCATTTAAACTGCGATTTATGCTTAATTGAATTGTTTAAAATTATTTAGACACTTAAACTGCGTATTCATGCTAAACTGAATTGCTTGAAATGGAACTGTTTTGAAATCTAAACTGTGTACTTATGCTAAACTAAATTATTTGAAATAAAACTGTTTTGATATTTAACTCTGTATTGCCCAGTCAGCTGGGGCAGTAGAATACACCGACTGCACCCCTGCAAAAGGGGAAAGACCCCTCACCCAACGTGTGTCCTGCATATGACACTAAACAATCTGATGGTGAAGTTCCAATGATGCAAGGGCTTTAGGGAATGTGGAGCACTCCTTCATTGCCATTGTTCCCGGGTCCACTCTGGCCCGGAATGGTAGCACCTGAGAGGGCCCAATCTATGGGTTAAATAGAACTAAACTGCATTCTTATGCTAAACTGAATTGTTTGAATTAGAACTGCTTGACTAAAATGATTAGCTTGAAAGAGAAATGTTTTTTGACAATTAAACTGTTTACTTACTTTTAAACTGCGTACTTATGTTAAACTGAATTTGAAATGGAACTGTTTTTGACATTGAAACAGTACTTACGCTAAACTGAATTGTTTAATATAGAACTGTTTTGACATTTAACTGCGTGTAAAAAAATCTATACTTATTCTAAACTGAATTAGCTGAATTAGAACTGTTTGACTAAACTGATTAGCTTGAAATAGACATGTTTTTGACGATTAAACTGTGTACTTATGCTAAACTAAATTGTTTTAAAAAGAACCGATTACTTGTTTTAAAATCGATTTGGCGTTAAATTACCTACAAAGGTTACTATGCTATAAAACCCAAACAACCAAACCAAACGTAGCACTTCCCAAAAATGAACCAATCTAAGCAGGATTCCTTCTGCACAGCCTAGAGCAAGCAGTATGTAGCATTGGCCTCTACTGGTTTGAAAAAACCATGAAGCAACACCCAACAAAACTGCAGCTATGAGGCCCCTTACCTCCTATCTCACAAACCATTCAAGTAAGGCAAGCAAGACATGCGGAGAAGTAAGAACGAACTCATCAGTGACGTTCTGATACGGACTCCTACATGTTGACGTGACAATGATGGCTGTCCAACACGGACTTAAACACATCAGTACTGTGTGGACACAAGATAAATCTTGGAAGATCGATCAGGAGCGATGAATGATAAGGCGGGATGAAAAAAGAGTGTCAGGAAACCCCATACTGTCAGTGCGACTTGATGATGATGATATCTAGGAACATTTGTAATAAATCCGACAATTTGAAAATATACAAATGTCATTAGGGACACTACCAGCACCAACTTTATATATATATATATAATTGTAAAAAAAGGAAAAAACGTAAAGTCTACAGAGGATGATTTTCATTATAGTTCGAAATACTTGACAACCTGAAGTGTTTCGGTTTTTAAATCTAGAAATATTAAACCTTCACCAGGGCGTATGAATTTTTAAATTGAAATTAAAACGCTTTGATGAAGGTTCAATGTTTTCCGATTTAAAAACCAAAATGTAAACGTTGACAAATTATTCAAATTATTTAAAAAATCACTCTGTGAAAATGTTGTCTTTTTTGGTTTCAGTTTTTCATATTTGTACATTTTCATCTATCTATATATATATTGAAAGATTCAGTATATGGGCAAAAAGTTTTCATTCACTATGGTAGGGCAACCGGGGATAGAGAAGGCAAAAACTTTGAATTACAGAATGAGAAGTTATGTTTTTTGGCCGAATACGGACAAAGAAATAGAAGAAAATTAAAAATTCTGCAGAGGTTGAGCGATAGCAGCAAAAGCGTCGCCAGTGAAATTTACCCCAGGGCCAAAGATGAACAGACTTTGGTCAAGGCTGTACATAGATTTTGCAGATCCAATGAAGATACAATATTATCAAATAGTAGACGACAGTTTCTGGAAAAGGCCAGAGGTGATGAAATGTAAAAACCCTTCGTGCACTGGCATAATTAGATTTTTGCGTGAACTCTTTGCTAGATTTGGCATTCCTGGTATATTTTGCTGGATAATGGGACACAATTCATAGGAAAAGAATTCAAAGATTTTTGTAAAGCTTTTTCTGCCTGTTCATTTGATTGCGGCTGATATGGCATGGTAGTTATTGTTCATATAACTACTGCATCATATCATCCGTGATCTAATGGACAATTTGTAGACAATTTCAAGTAAGCATTAAAAAAGTTGAACGGAAATGAATCTATGGATGATATCCTACAATTTGTGACTCCGAACCCAAGTACTTGTTCAGAATTGTCACCAGCGTAATTAATACTCTTGAGAAAAATAAGATCTGTGTTATATAAACTACTGTCAAAGGAATATAAAATCAATAAAGTGAAAAAACAAATGCAAAATCCTATATAGTAAAAGTAAAGTTGGCGACCGTAGTCGAGGGTGACCAGAAAGTTTCCTTTTCAATAGCTACTACGCCGAGGTGTAGGGGAGGGTGCTACTCCTTTCCCTTGAATGATCCACTTTACCCTTGATACGTATCTTATATTGCTGAGTGTTAAGCAAGGAGGTATCAAGTACCATTTTTAAAGTCTTTGGTATGACGCGACCTGAGATTGAACCCAGGTCTCCCGGACCATTGGCGAACACTCTATCAACTAGGCCAATGAGAGTACAGAAACTGGAAAGAAATCTGGAAGGCTTGTGTCATTGATAAACGAATCTGGAAATTAATGCATATAATTAAAAACCCGGAAAAGACTATTCAGAGACATCATAACCAAATCAGGAAAAAGTAGTCGGAGGATATAAACAAGCAGACGGAAGAATCGATGAAGGTAATGTATGACTTATGCAACTTACTGATGCTTTTGTAGACCTTGAGAAGAAACGTTCAAGTAAATGGAAAAGGACATTTTCAGGGACTATGGAGATAAACCCGAAAAGAAAAATACAATTTACAGAGAATGTAACCAATTGAAAAAATTGTGATGTTGTGGAGCGGCTAGAGCTCCCCCAACGATGAACTGGTCTGAGTACTCTCTAGGGCGCTGCTCACTCTTGACTGTTTCGATAAACAAATACGACTAAGGTTATTTACATTAGTCGGCGTACCACTCTGTGTACCGGAATAAATACCTCTTTTCTTACATAAGTGTCGGCCTTACTTATTTTACAATGCACCACATTTTGAATACATGAAATCTTTAGTCAGGAAACTAATATAAACAGTTTATATATATATATATAATTGTTGAATCGTGGTAAGGAAGAGATACACAAGGAAATAGAGTTAATTATTCATTAACTGAAGTGGTACAGTCCGAGAAATATTATAATTATCGCGCTGTTGGTGTTACGTCCGAAGTTGATCTCACTACTGACCGAGATCTTTTAGTACTGACGAGCTTAAGAGACACGACTTCTTCTATACCGCCGAGATACCGGAAGTCACGTGGTACGAGCCACTATATAACAATAATGATGATGACTGCCCAATCTTGGCAGATGATAGCCGTCTTTATCGCCGAAATTACTAGTCAATCATCCAGATTAACAAATAATTCAACTTATGAATAAGATACAAGATATGTAAGATGATAAAGTTATAAGATTAGATTATAGTGATATTCACTTGTATAAAACTTATGTTTCCTTTTGAGTCTACAGTGCTACATCCCATTGACAAGCACAGCTCGATAAATGGTGACTAAGTAAACGGTGTGTTTTATGTCACAGTACATTTTCCTTGACTTTTCCTGTCAAAGGATTCCCTCAAGTCAGTAAAGTTTTGATGGTGGAACGTTCTTTTTCAGATTTGGTTCTGGAGTTAACTTCTAAAAATATTTCCTTTTTAACAGTTTTGTCATTGGAGTGAAACCCGTACTACCCAACACTATTATTATATAAATATTGGCTAAAATTTACATCACATCTAAAAATATAATTAACTTTTCAAAAAAAAAAAAAAGAAAGAACAAATGTCATTATTTTTTTTTATAACTTCTCCCTACTTTGTTATAACAATCTCGTCCATCGGGGACCAGCTATATTTTGCCTAGGGAATAGAATTCTGGAAATCAATACGCTGAACTAAAGCATCAGTTGTCCAGTCTGCTGGGGCTGTAGAATACACTGACTGCTTCTCTGCAGAGGGGTAAGGCCTCCACCTAAACGAGTGTCCTGGATATGACATTAAGCAATCTGATGGTGAGGTTCCAGTAATACTGGAGCTTTGGGGAATGCGGTGAACTCCTTCATTGCGATCGTTCCCTGGTACATTCTGACCCGGAGTGGTAGCATGATAGGTTCCTATCTCTGGGTCAAATATAACTAAACTGTGTTCTTATGCTAATCTGAAGTATTTGAAATTTGAATGACCCGAAAAGGGCTTATACACCGTAAAACAAAATCAATCAACCAACCAAACAAACAAAAAAACACCACTTCTGAATATAACAGACGAAATCCCCCCAAGAAATTCATGACCGACACACAGGTAAACAGTTAAAGGAGAACAACTAAAAACATTTATGTACACTCTACATAACTCTTATTAGCAAAAATATATGAATGTATAAAAGATAACGTTTGTTCTACTCAAACTCCTGTTATTTGTTAATACCAAACTTTTTCCAGCTAAGGTCCTAAGCAGTATTAAACTTCAAGGAAATCAAGTGTTGGAACCTTTCAGGTTCAAGAAGACTGTCAGCAGAATCTTCTTTACTGACCTCTGTATCCCGAAATTTTTCATAACTAGAGGATGAGTGCGTTTCCACTCCATGGACACTCTTTTCAAAATAGAAAACCCATTTATAAAAACCTTTTTTAATAGAAGATACTTCTCCACAACGGCCCATTGGCTTAGTGGTAGAGTGTTCGCCTATGGCTTGGGAGACCGGTGTTCAATCTCAGGTCGAGTCATACCAAAAACTCAAAAAGTGGTACTTGATACCTCCTTTCTTAACACTCAGCATTATAAGGTACGTTTCAAGGGTAAAGTGGAGCAAACCAGGGAAAGGAGTAGCACACTCCATTACACGTCAGTGTAGTAGCAATTGAAAAGGGAGCTTTCGGGTCGCCCTCGACTACGATCACCAACTTTACTTATTTACTTCTCCACACACATAACACGGTCTTCTGTATATTTCACAGGGTTTGTACTTCTCAACCACAAAAGGTTTGAAGACAGACTTCTGTTCAAAACTGGAACATTCTGTTTGATTTGCCGCCATTTTGAAACTTATATGAATAAAATTTTTCGAGATTAAATAAATTTTTGGTTTGAATACTTGCAAACAATATGGAGTATACATTTATTGGGAAAAGTTCAGAAAAAAAGATGTTTATTTTTATCATTACGTATTCATTGAATGACGGGATTTGTCTGACATCTCACTGTGTCTGAGTGTGGCTCAAGGTCGTTGCAAGCAAACAACCGCCCGGCCTGAGTGCCAGCGGTGGCTCGGAAAGGAGTGTGAGCAAGAATGACAGATATATGTATATGTGTGTGTGTGTGTGTGTGTGTGTGTGTGTGTGTGTGTGTTGGGATAAATTCGTGTTAAAGATCACGAGCTTATTACAAAATCAAAATTCATTTTTCAAAAATGAGGCCCCCGCAGTGTGTATCCCTAAGATATATTTTAGTTACCTTTTAGGCAAGTCAAGTACTATATTTGTTTTCTGTAACTTGTTTCTCTAATCAGAATAACTCAGTAGAAATTTTTGTTTCATTTTATTACAGTGACCGTTATCTTAATTTGTAAAATGGTGGCTCTATGGTATATTTGATGTGATTTTATAAACCCTCATTTATAAAGAGTTATATAACTGCGGGGCTTTTGTTTTCTTCCTTCTTTTTTCTAATTGAAATAACAGGAAAATATGATTATTTGTCTAATAACTTTTGTTCGTCTTAATAATTTCAACGAGAATTATGAATTCATATTTCATCTATAATATGGAATCGCAAGCCACTGTTAAATTTTTCCGTATTTATGGTTTTTAATTATCAGTAATATTTAAATTAGGACTGATGGTGTTTTTTTTTTTTTGTTTTTGTTTTTTTTAAAGAGGAATGTATAAACCTTATATCTGTTTATAATATATAATGATATTTCGTCCGTAAAAATTTTTCTTAATTAAAAAATTTTCAAAAACTTTTTAATTAAAATTTTTTAAAAAATTATTTAAATTCTCTTCTCGTCGGAAACAATGTAAATACACCCAAATGATATTCAAATACTTAACAATGTCTTCATTCAACATCTGAAGATGGTCATCATTGACCTGAAATAAATTCATAATGACATCAAAGAAATTAATTTTTTTTTATTTTTATATAAAAATATATTTTGGCTCTGCGCATGAGTTTCGATGTATTCTTAATCCCAAATTAACTATCTGTCGATAGCCGTCAATGTGAATACTCCTGCCATTTAGATTTTTTCCTCAAATTATATATATATATATATATATATTATGTAACTGGAAGAAAACTCAACCATGTTTATATATATATATATATATATATGTATATAATAGTAGGTATGAATTCAGACAAACATAAAGAAAGAAAGAAACAAGGACTTGCGTTCTGAGATAATAGCTGACATTTTTCTATTAACGTCAATAATCGCACCTAGAATTACAAATTTGCAGGCAAACAAGTAAGGTCTAAACTGGACAATTGCCGTTACACGATATTTACACACGTTATTACTATTAATTAGGTTGTATATCCCACTGAATATATATATTCACTTAAGAAAAGCGTCAAATACAAGATAGAAAAGAGAAGGTAAGACTTACAGGTAGAGACACCATAGTTCTGTAGATCTGGGGAGTGTATCATAGTATTTCAACGCCATTAAAAAACAAAACTCTCTTTTCTTACTAATACAGATGGAGAATTCGATCCTCTCTGAGTGGTGGATATTTAATGATATGTGACTGATTAAGAAGACTTTTGTAGATATCTTAAAAAACACTTTTTACCAGACCATTACGACGAAAGCTGTTGATTCTCAAAGAGTGTCCAAATTAGAAAAATATATAAACTGGTTTTATTATTCATTCAGTAAAAATATTTCTGGATTTATATTGAATTTGAAACAATAACGTCAATGTGAATTGAATTATCATGACCAGAAAATCCGCCGAACACCTACGCACGATATACGGGAACACTGGACAGCTGTTTCGACCTTATTAGGTCTCATCAGCTGTGTATACCGTAATCTCCATCCGGCGGATTTTCTGGTCATGGTAATTCCATTCACAATATTAATTCCTCGACTTAAAAAAAAAAAAATATGTACAAGAACGTCAATGATGCTACTATTTTCGCGGGCTTTTACCGAGGTGACAATGATCACCACAGCCGAGTCTTATAGAATACACCGACTGCATCTATGCAGAGGGATAAGAACCCCTCACCCAACGAGTGCTCTGATATGACATTAAACTATTTGATAGCGAGGCTCCAGACTTGGAGATTTGGGAGATGTAGAGTACTCCTTCATTGCCATTGCTCCCAGGTCTACTCTGACTCGGAATGGTAGCACCTGATAGGGTCCTATCTCTAGGTCAAGTAGAACTGTTTGACATTGAAACTGTGTGTAAACAAATGATTTACATTGAATTGAATTGTTAGAAATAGAACTGTTTGACCATTTAACTGTGCGTAAGCAAATGACTTATGTTTAATTGAATTGTTAGTGATATATAACAATACTTAGAACTGTTTAACTTTGAGCAAACGAATGAATAATGCTGAGTAATTCTTGAAGCTCTTTAAATGTTCGCCTAGATTAAATCTTTTGTATCAAATCGCAGTACTTAAAGCCTTTGTCTGCGTGCAAATAAATGAATAGTAATGAATAGAACAATGAATGTTAAATAGCAATACTCGTAACCACTTTGGTGAGCGCAATCAAAAGATTAATCTTGAATAGTATTATTCATGTTACAGAGAAATACTCGAAACCATTTAACTGTGAACAGAAAATGGGCTCAAGCTCGTTTAAAAATGTTATCAATAAAATGTGTTTACAAATCATATATGTCGAGTATATGTATAAAGAGAATTTGGCATTAAATGACCTATAATGGTTGATGTGCCGTAAAACCCAACCAACCAACCAACTATTGATCATCACTGAGAGCCCTTTATATACAGTTTTGTGCCAGTTTAAGCTAAGCTTTGAAAATACCAATAAATATAAAGATATTCGCGTACAAAAGAGCGGAGCAAAGGGAGAAAACTGCGCATGAGATTTATGGGTGAAGACGAAGCGGAATGACGAAGAAAAAGAACATCAGATCAAAAATGGCGACAATAAAGAAGAAGTCATTGGACGGAGACTTTGATTTCCAATCTCAGTAAATAAGGTAAATAAAAACGCATCGCATGGGGGTTAATTTATGGTCAGTCATTTAGATGAACAATGCAGTGATTTACGATTTGGTCGGGAGACGAGATTGTCAGCAGTAAAGAAGACGAAAGCTGTGCAATGCGATAGAGGCAGAAAAATAAATTATGAACCTCAAGGCGAAAAGAGCGGGAAAGAGTCTAAAGAACGGGTAGTTATGATTTAGAGTAAGAGGTGGATGGGGAAAGAAAAAATGGTGGCTGGGAAACGATTGGATGAAAGATATTGATTGGTGAAAAGAGAGAGAAAGAGAGAGAGAGAGAAAGAGGAAATAAAAGAAAAGAAAAGAAAATAGCTGAATAAGTCCGACATGAATTAAAAAATAATGGTGGATATAAAAGCCATAGGTAAATACGTACATATATCTCGGTATGGATATCTACCGAGTTTAGATTGGTACAGGGCCATATCCTTGACGCACCCAATGAGTATCGAATTCATTGCCACAAACGAACAGGCTTGCAATATAACACCATGCCACTGTAGAAACTCTGTTATAAACTGATCTTAGCTTTGTCTGGCAAAAGACGATAGGAGTTTGGTACCCTGTGAGAATCAGTGTCACCGGTGGATATGGTTTGATGGATAAATTGCAAAGTATTTTGCTCACTTAATAGTGTCAGAAATGCTGCATTGGGAGCATGAGTACACAGTTTAATTGTCAAAAACATTTCTATTTCAAACTATTCGAGCCGTTACATATAACAATTCAGTTTAGTGTAAGTACAGTTTTAATGTCAAAAATAGTTCAATTTAAAACAATTCAGTTTAGCATAAGCACGCAGTTTAAATGTAAGTACTGTTTAATTGTCAAAAAACATTTCTATTTCAAGCTATTCAGTTTAGTCAAGCAATTCTACTTCAACTAATTCAGTTTAGTAAAAGTACAGATTTTCTTTACACACAGTTACATGTCAGAACAGTTCGAGGCTAAACAATTCAGTTTAGTGTAAATACAGTTTCAATGTCAAAAAACAGATCTATTTGAAATAATTCAGTTTAGCACAAGCACGCAGTTCAAATGTAAACACGGTTCAATAGTCAAAAAACATTTCTATTTCAAGATATTCAGTTTAGCATAAGTAAGCCGTTAGTTCTATTTAACCCATAGATCGAGCCCTATCAGGTGCTACCACGCTGGGCCAGAGTGGACCTGGGAGCAATGGCAATTAAGGGGTGCTCCGTATTCCCCAAGGCCTCAGCATTACCTCACCATCAGACTGTTTAGTATCATATCCAGGACAGACGTTGGGGGGAGGGGGTCTTACCCCTCTGCAGAGGTGCAGTCAGTGTATTCTACAGCCCCAGCCGACTGGATAAGCTAGTTTAATATATCTCCAAAGAACAGCGTAGAATTGGAAAGAAAATCTTACCGTGTAGACCTTTTGTGGTGTCGAAAGGGATTTTGGTTTGTAGCTTAAAAGCTTTACGTTGTCGTTTCGTCAAGAGACAATCTACGTCGAATTCAACCAAGAGAAGCTTCTTTTTTTCTGCTGTGATGTGATCGTCATTGAGCGACGAAAAAAAAACCGGATTGTAACGAATCTCTTTCTTTCAAATTTGAAAAGTTGTTAATTTTTTAATCTCGTGTATATATATATATATATATATATATATATATATATATATATATATATATATATAACATGCTTCGTAAAGTTTCCATTAAAATCACTGAAATAAATGAAATATATATATATATATATATATATATATATATATATATATATTACAAGGCAGTGTCTGTGACCCTGGGTTTCATTTGCCCAGTCGGCTGGGGCTCTAGAAAACACCGACTGCATCTCTGCAGAAGTAAGCCCCTCCACACACACACACACACACACACACACACACACACACACACACACACACAAATGAGTGTCCTTGATATGACACAAAACAATCTGATGGCGAGGTTCTATTAATGCTGTAGCTTTGGGAAATGCGGAGTACCCTTTTATTGCCATCCCTCCCAAGTCCACTCTGGCCTGGAGTGGTAGCACCTGATAGGGTCCTATCTATGGATCAAATTGAACTAAACTGTGTACTTATGCTAAACTAAATTGCTTGAAATAGAACTATTTTAACATTTAAAATGCGTACATCATTTAAACTGGGTACTTATGCTAAACTGAATTGCTCGAAATAGAACTGTTTTAATATCTAAACGGTGAACTTATGCTAATCTGGATTGTTTGAAATGGAACTGTTTTTGTAATATAAAATGAATTGTTTCAAATCGAACTGTTTTTGACATTGAAACTGTACCTACGCTAAACTGATTGGTTTAAAATAGGACTGTTTTCACATTTAACTGTGTGTAAACAAAAACTATACTTATACTAGAGAGGGTTGTTTGAATAAGAACTGTTTGACCACACTGAATAGCTTTAAATAGAAATATTTTGACAATTTAACTGTATACTTATGCTAAATCGAATTGTTTGATATAGAACTGTTTATTTGTATAAAATACATTTGGAATTAGATAACGTACAAATGTCGATATGCCATAAAACCCAGACAAACAAACTTGGGTTTCATAGATTTTGCATACGTCACCAAGTCAGCTTGTAAGAACCATCAACCTCTTGTATATATATATATATATATATATATATATATATATATATATATATATATATAGACTCACATAAACATATACAAGGATGAAAATAAAAGAAGTTATATGTAATAACAACGAAATATATATGTAATGATAAAAATAAGATGATACTAGCAAAAATATACGTTTGTAAACAAAGGTCTACACGGTAAGATTTTCTTTCCAATTCTACGCTGTTCTTTGGAGATATATTAAACTAGCTTATCCAGTCGGCTGGGGCTGTAGAATACACTGACTGCACCTCTGCAGAGGGGTAAGACCCCCTCCCCCCAACGTCTGTCCTGGATATGATACTAAACAGTCTGATGGTGAGGTAATGCTGAGGCCTTGGGGAATACGGAGCACCCCTTAATTGCCATTGCTCCCAGGTCCACTCTGGCCCAGCGTGGTAGCACCTGATAGGGCTCGATCTATGGGTTAAATAGAACTAACGGCTTACTTATGCTAAACTGAATATCTTGAAATAGAAATGTTTTTTGACTATTGAACCGTGTTTACATTTGAACTGCGTGCTTGTGCTAAACTGAATTATTTCAAATAGATCTGTTTTTTGACATTGAAACTGTATTTACACTAAACTGAATTGTTTAGCCTCGAACTGTTCTGACATGTAACTGTGTGTAAAGAAAATCTGTACTTTTACTAAACTGAATTAGTTGAAGTAGAATTGCTTGACTAAACTGAATAGCTTGAAATAGAAATGTTTTTTGACAATTAAACAGTACTTACATTTAAACTGCGTGCTTATGCTAAACTGAATTGTTTTAAATTGAGCTATTTTCGACATTAAAACTGTACTGACACTAAACTGAATTGTTATATGTAACGGCTTGAATAGTTTGAAATAGAAATGTTTTTGACAATTAAACTGTGTACTCATGCTAAACTGAATTGTTTTAAATAGAACTGATTATTTACATAAAAATGGATTTGGTGTTAAATAACTTACAAAGGTTGATAT
Organism: Sepioteuthis lessoniana; assembly: GCA_963585895.1. Taxonomy (NCBI): domain Eukaryota; kingdom Metazoa; phylum Mollusca; class Cephalopoda; order Myopsida; family Loliginidae; genus Sepioteuthis; species Sepioteuthis lessoniana. The sequence continues at coordinate 63,678,092 of OY757925.1, read as the reverse complement.
GCCATAAACCCAAAAAAACAAACTTTTTGCTCTGTGAAATCACTCTTCTAAATGAATGTTTATTGAAATACTCACAAAGAAATTTTCAAACATAAATTAAATATGTCTAATTCAACAAATTTTGATAGTTGGGAGTCCATAGCAGTACATCACTTACGAGCTCGTCTTTACTTCTCCAGCAGTGTCCTGCGTGTCTGGTTCGTCTAACTTGTATAGTTTTCGTGATGGGAGGCAAGTGCCGTATAGTTGGTGTCTCGTGGGGTGTTGTCGCCAGGACTTGTTCAATATTGCTCTCAACGTTCTTGTGTAATTGCCGTCTAGTTTCTTCTCCAGCCGTTTAGTTAGCGTCCATGTTGTACATCCATATAGCAGTATCGATACAACTGCTGCCTGGAAGAAACTGCGTTTCATTTTATCGGTTAAGTCTGATTTCCATAGGATCAAGAGCCTATCGATAGCCGTCCATGCTTTCGTCAGTCATGTGTCGATGTCTTTTTCGGTTGATGAGACGCTACTTGTCTACTAGTTTCAGAGAGGTTCTGTCTAGTGTGGCAATGTTGCCCGTTTGGTTGTAACACATATATTCAGTTTTGTGTGCATTGACATGGAGTCCAATGCCTGCTGCAGCTCGTTCCAAACTATGCTGTAGTGTCTCTGCTTGATTAGGCGTATTCGCCAGTAACGCCAAGTCATCAGCGTAGTTGGCGTCTGTGATTGTTTTTGCGGGGTACCTTTTGCTTCTTTTCTTAGTCAGCTCGAAACCGTTTTCTCTGATTTTGTCAATCGAAGTTAATAGTTTGTAGATAATAATTTTTAAACGAGTCTGAGTTCATTTGTTTGCATACACTTAAATTGTTTCAAGTATTGTTATGTAATGCTAATAATTCTATTCGACATCGCTCATTCATCTGCAGTTAAAAGATTTCAAGTATTACTATGTAACACTAACAATTCAATTTAGCATCAATCTTTTGTTTGCACATAGTTAAATGCTTAAACGGTTCTATTTAATCCATAAATGAGACCCTAACAGTTACTAGAGGATCAAAGCGAACCTGGAAGTATTGGCAAATAAGAAGTACTCCACATTCTTCAAATCTTTCGGACATAAGCCTCACCGTCACATTGCTCAGGACACACTTTGGGGAGAGTCTTACCCCTCGGAAGAGATGCAGTCAGCGTATTCTCCAACAGTTTATAGTATTTAGGCAGTAAGTAAAGTTGGCGACCGTAGTCGAGGGCGACCAGAAGGCTCCCCTTTCAGTAGCTACTACACCGAGTCGTAGGGTAGGGTGCTACTCCATTCCCTGGATTGCTCCATTTTACCCTAGATACGTACCTTATACTGCTGAAGTGTTAAGCAAGGAGGTATCAAGTACCCTTTGTAAAGTCTTTCGTATGACGCGACCTGGAATTGAACCCAGAGGCTCCCATTTAAACAGCAACTACACCGAAGTGTAGGGGAGGGTGCAACTCCATTCCTTGGATTACTTCACTTTACCCTTGATCTTTACATTATAATGCTGAGTGTTAAGCAAGGAGGCATCAAGTATCATCTTTTAAGTCTTTGGTATGACATGACCTGGGATTGAATCCCAGTCTCCCGGGCCAATGGCGAACACTCTAGGCCATTGAAGTCTTTCATTAATATAAGTTCGAGTAAAGATGATAAATTTCAAAGTATTTTCTTTCATCTTTTATTTCAAGCGTAATGTGTATGTTCATTGTTTTCTAATTGAAATATTTTAAAAGCATAAGATTTTTAAAAAGCACGAAAATTTTCATCTGTCCTTGTGGATATAAGATGGCCAACCATCGGATTAAAAAAAAATTGTTTCTAGGGTGAATCATCTGTTTTTTGTTTTTTTTGTGGAATTTAAACTGAAGCACCAGCGGATACCAATCTTAGTTTCTTTTTGTACAATAAGAAAACCTTGTCAAATCCGTTTGTTACCAAAATGTCCGTTTCATATTTCAAACATACTTTTTAATTTGACAATAATCCTTTGTTTACATTCACTTAATATCAAGTATCAATTTATAATACATTTAATTTGCAAACAGTTGTATGATTTCAATTATTCTTATTTTATAATAATAATCTATACACAGTTATATACGGAATCAAGTATTCTTATTAAATATTATTAATTTAGAAAAAAATCATATGCTTTCAATTATGTATTCCAATTAATATTAAACATTTGCTTGCACACTGTAATATAGTTTCAAGTATTCTTGTCTAATACAAATAATTTTCATACAGTTGTATGATTTTAATTCTTCCTCTCTTAAATAATCTTCACACAGTTATATATGGTATCAAGTATTCCTATCAAATATTATTAATTTAGAAAGACAAAATTAGTTTGAATTAAGTATTCCTATTTATTAATAAACATTTGTTTGGTCACATTTATATCGTTTCAAGTATTCCTATAAAATGTAAAGAATTTTCAGTCAGATGTATTTGACCCATGGGTTGGACCTTTAAAGATCCTGCACTCCGTGGCAGAGTGAAGCAGTGAATTATGGCAATGAAAGAATACTTCACATAACCCAGAGTATCAGAACTGGAGACTCATCAATGCATCCAGTTTATGGTTCTATCCAGGACATTCCGAATACATATGTCGAAGATAAAGTTAGCATATTCTAAGCTTCGTCGAGGAGCCTGCTAAATTATGGGAAGAAAAAATAAAGGGTTCTTTGAAGTCGAGGTTAAAAAAAGGGAAGGGTTGGTTCAAAGTTTCGAAATTCTGTAGAAAATAAAACCTGATTCGTTTCCTGAAAGCGACCATAAAAACATCAGAGGGTCCTGCAAGCGATATTGTTTATCGAGAAAGAAATACATCATCATTTGATTGATTGGCTTTCTGGAAGAAATAAAAACATTACGCGCGCATATATATACCCCCTCGCATACACTCCAACACACATATACTCCATACCCCCCCACACACACACGTGTACATATATATGTGAAATTTAATGGCGTTATGAAAGAGGTACGTAGGAATACACTGCCATATATATCTACAGAAACATATATATATATATATATATATATATATATATATATATATATCATCAATTCGTGTAGAAGTTCCCTGATTCTCTCTCTCTCTCTCTCTCTCTCTCTCTCTCTCTCTCTCTCTCTCTCTCTCTCATATAGCGCTTCTGGAGGTTCTTTGAGACTGCATCCAGGGTCTGCACAGTTGATGCATGTAAATCTTTGCGGGTCTGTCCACATTGCCGTGTCTATAAGAGAACGTCAAAAGTGAGTTCGTCGTTACTCCACCAATAGTAACCAGCATGTCTTCTTCATTTTATTTGGATAGTTTGTGAGATGGGAGGTAAGTGGCTGTACTGCATTTTTTGGGGGATTGGGGGAGTGCTGCTTCCATCATTTGGTCAAAACAGCGCGCAGGATTTTGGGGTAGTTCCCATCTAGCTTTTTCTCTATGCTTTTCATTAGAATCCAGGTGTTGCATCCATACAGTTGTACCGACATAGTCACAGCCTTGAAGAAATCACGATTTATTTTATCTGTAAAATGAGATTTTCATATGTTGGCAAATATATATATATATATATATATATATATATATATATATATATATATATATATATATATATATATATATATTCAAATTTGCTAGTGTCTTGTCTAGACGAAGCATCCGCACATTTTTTTTACTGTGCGTATGTTTTAAATTTAGATATTTATGCAAATTAAAATTTAATTCACGATCCTTTTTGTTCTTAATCAAACATCAGATTTTTGCCAATTTCTTCGGAGTTTTAAAATTATCCCCGTTTTTTATAATCTGTACATCCAGTTAGCTGTACTCTGTCTTTCTGAAAATTATTTTTGGTTGGTTGGTTCATTGGTTTTGTAGCAGAAGCATTTCTAATGCCGAAGTCAGTCTTTCTTCGAGTAATTTTATAGCATCACGTAATTACTGAATTCTCTAACGAGTATATCAACCTCTTGTATATTATTTAATTTGCCAAAATTTTAACCACTTCAAAATATCTGATTGTAATCATAACTATTTACATGGCTAGTTTGGTTTATTTTTTAAGGCATTTCAACTCTTTATGGGATTTTCCATGTCGTTATTTGATTTATTTTTAAATATTTGATTAACACCATATCAGTTTATTGGTTTGGTTTGCGTTATTGGCTTGAAAGCCGTATAAACTCAATAAGGGTTATTTAATGTTGTCATTTGATACATTTATAAAGATTTGATTAAAACCATAAAAATTTATATCTTTTTTAAAGACATATCAGCTTATCGGTTATTTAATGTCGTCATTTGATTCCTATGTAACTGTTTGATCGTACTCATACCTATTTATAGATTTGACTTGGTTTATTTGTTTAAAAGCGTATTAAATTCTTATGGGTTATTTACTGCCATCATTTGATGCATTTGTAAATATTTGATTTATAATCATCACAATTTATAATTTTTGTTTCATGACAAAGTATTTTCTTAAATTTCCCTTTTTTTATTTGTCCGTAATAATAATAATAATAATACCAAACAAGGATAAGATAAAATCACTCGCAGAAAACGAAACCTACAAATACTTGGGCATCTTGGAGGCTGACACCATCAAACAAGCAGAAATGAAAGAAAAAATCCAGAAAGAATACCTCAGAAGAACCAGAAAACTACTCGAGACAAAAATCAATAGCAGAAACCTCATCAAAGGAATAAATACTTGGGCTGTACCTCTCGTTAGATATTCCGGACCCTTTCTCAAGTGGACCCGAGAGGAACTTAAACAAATGGATCAAAGAACAAGAAAACTAATGACAATGCATAAGGCATTGCATCCCAGAGACGACGTTGACAGGCTATATGTATCTAGAAAAGAGGGAGGAAGAGGACTTGCCAGCATTGAAGACAGCGTTGACACATCCATACATCGACTCGAAAACTATATACAAAAACACGAAGGAGGACTCATTACAGCCACCAGACATGAAACTGAGAACACGACGAACAACAGAATGACAGTAACTAGGAAACAAAAATGGGAAGGAAAACAACTTTATGGGCGCTTTAAACGACTAATAAACAATATCTCACACGACAAAACTTGGACATGGCTAAGAAAAGGAAACTTTAAGAGAGAAACAGAATCTCTCCTAATAGCAGCACAGGACAACGCCATAAGAACGAATCATATCAAAGAATAGATAAGACGCAACAAAATAGCAAATGCAGGCTATGTGGTGACAGAGATGAAACCATCAATCATATAATAAGCGAATGCAGCAAATTAGCCCAGCGGGAATATAAGGCGAGACACGACTGGGTCGGTAAGGTGATTCACTGGGAAATGTGTAAGAAATTTAAATTCGACCATACTAACAGATGGTATATGCACAACCCAGCACCTGTCCTAGAAAATGACTCGCATAAACTCCTATGGGCCTTTGATATACAAACGGATCACCTAATCCCGGCCAGGAGACCAGACTTAATAATAATCAACAAAAAAAAGAGAACTTGCAAAATAGTCCACTTTGCTGTCCCGGCAGACCACAGGATAAAACAGAAAGAATGTGAAAAGAAGGATAAATACCTCGACTTTGCTAGGGAAATGAAAAAACTGTGGAATATGCAGGTGACACTTATACCAATTGTAATAGGTGCGTTTGGAACAGTAACTAAGGGATTAGTAAAAGGACTAGAGGTCTTGGAGGTTGGCGGACGAGTGGAGACCATCCAAACGACAGCATTGTTGAGAACTGCCAGAATACTAAGAAGAGTCCTGGAGACTTGAGGAGACTTGCAGTCACTCAGACTTCAGTGAAAAACCATCGGCTAACGCTGATGTGAAAAGCTCTAATGAGTGAACAATAATAATAATAATAGACTTTAACATACAAACCGATCACCTGGCCAGAAGACCAGTCCTCATAATAATCAGCAAAAAAAGAGAATCTGCAAAATTGTAGACTTTGCTGTCCCGGCAGACCACAGAATAAATCTGAAGGAAAGGGAAAAGAAGGATAAGTACCTCGACCTTGCTAGAGAATTGAAAAAGCTGTGGAACTTGAAAGCAACGATTGTGCCAATTGTGATTGGTGCGTTAGGCACAATAACTAAAGGATTATTAAAAGGCCTGGAGGACTTGGAAGTTGGCGGACGGGTAGAGACTATCCAAACGACAGCATTGCTGAGAACGGCTAGAATCCTGAGACGAGTCCTGGAGACATGAGGAGACTTGCTGTCACTCAAACTCCAGTGAAAAACCATCAGCTAACTCTGATGTGAAAAACTCTAAAGGAGTAAAGGATAATAACAACAACAGCAAATGTATGTTATGTATTGATAGAGGCGAAAAGATCAATCACATGATATGCGGATGCAGCAAATTAGCACAGAAAGATTATTAGACTAGACACGACTGGGTGGGAAAAGGGATCCATTGGGAATTGTGCAAGAAATTGAAATTTTACCATATGAACAAATGGTATATGCACAACCTTATATCTGTCCGGGAAAATGAGACAGAAACTCCTCTGTGATTTTGACATTCAAGCCGGTCACCTAATCTCGGTCAGACGACCTGACTTTATAATTATCAACAACGAAAAAAGAAAACTTGCAAAATTGCGGAATGTGCTGTCCCGGCAGACTATAGAGTAAAATTGAAAAAAATTGAAAAGAGGGATAAGTACCTTGACCTTGCTAGAGAATTGAAAAAACTGTGGGACATGAAAGTGGCAATTATACCAATTGTAATTGGTGCTGTTAGTACAGTCACCGAAGAATTATTAAAGGGACTGGAGAACATAGAAATTAGAGGACGAATGGAGACCATCAAAACTACGGCATTATTGTGATCGACCAGCATACTGAAAAGAGTCCTGGAGATTTGAGGAGACTTAATGTCACTCAAACTTCAGTGAAAAACCATCAGCTAACACTGATGTGAAAAACCCGAAAAGGAGTAAAATAATAATAATAATGATTTGTTTACAGAATTATATGGTTTCAAGTATTCCTATCAAATATTTATAATTTATACACAATTATATCTTCTGAAGTTATTATTCCTCAATATTGAACACGTCCTGGAGGCAACACCCCACAAAGAAGCTGCTGTAAGGCCACCTACAACTCATCACAAAAACTATCCAAGTTAGACGAACCAGGTGTGTAGGACACTGCTGGAGAAGTAGGGTCTAGCTCATAAGTGATGTACTCCTATGGACCCCTTCACATGACCAAGCAAAAGCAGGGCGACCAGCTCGAACCTACATACAGCAGCTCTGTGAGGATACGGGGTATAGCCCTGAGGACCAGCCAGAAGCGATGAACGATAGGGAGGTGTGGCGAGAGAGGGTCAAGGTTATCCGTACTGATGGCACGACAAGATGACGATGATGATAATGCATCAGGTTACTTATAATAATAATCCTTTGTAATCAATTATACCTTTAAGTAACTTTATATATATAATTTATGCAAAGTTATATGGTTTCAAATATTCCTATCGAATATAAATGATTTTTTTAACAAATCTGTTTGGTGCTTGATATGGGTTCCAAGCAGGTAGTACTATTTCGGGTCAAAGGGAATTTTGTTTGGTTTATTCTCTTCATTTGTTCTACACTTTTTACAATTCTAGAACAGGAGCCTCACGACCAAATGCAGTTTTGTGTCATACCCACGATATTGATTCAAGTAATAATTTTTGAATAGCTCTATTTGACAGATACTTTCACTTTGGATCATAGTGAACCTAGGAGTAATATCAACAAAGAAAATGAAATTCAAGACTCTCCAGAACTGGAGCCTCACCATCGGATGTAATTTAGTGTCATACACAGGACACTTGTTTGGGATGACTTACTCCTGTGGAAGGGATACAATCAGTGTCTTATCTCTTGCCGATAGAGCATTCACAGTTTTTATTGTTCTATTTAATATCATATAGTTTTTGAAATAACTGAAACATTTGAATTGGTTCAGATACTATCCACTGATTCTGAATTTAACTCGAATTTTTTGGCTGTAGTATGCTGTTGTTAGTCTTTTTAGTTTATTTAACGATGTGTAACACACGTTACCATATTTACCAACCCCTCCGCTCGGGCAGGATATGACACAAGGTCAATTTTTAAGCGGAGTTTAACAGGTTTGAATTCAGAGTTTTCCTTCTCCTAGATTAGTTGCCTCGCCAAGGCTGAAGAACCTAGTCTGCCCAACTATTTACTCATAGCTGGCGGGAGAATAATTGGATTCATACCTTTCACAAGGGTATTAGTGCTATGTGAAATGCACTCAGTTTCGTCCAGGATTTGAACTCGTGTCGCCGTGTCCATTTCCTACGACGATAACCATTACACCACGGGCACCTCCAACACACGTTACAGTTGTTATATGAACTAGGGGTATGTTGGACACAACAAAAAGTAACCCGGTCCCTGGAACCACTGTCACAATGGCATCAGGCTACTCTGATCTTCCTCTTTCGGTTAAAAGACAAAAACTAGGCTGGCCTGTTGTCCAAGAATAAGTTAAGTACATGGCCAAGGAAGAAAAGAAAATACCGATATTATTCGTATATAAAACGAACTATTTTTTCAAATTTTTCAAACCAAAATTTACGGGTGCGTATTATACAAAAAAGAAAAAAGAAATTGGGAATTTTTTTCGGATCATTTGTATGCACATATTCGGTACGGCATGACCAAAAATAAGTTGTGCAAACAAACTAATCAGAATATTAATATTTATATGTTAAGGATTCCAAAAAGACAATGTTTTTTTTTTCAAGAATTTCGTAGCCATAAGTAAAGGTTGCGTATTATACACAAGTGCGTGTGAAACACGGTTAATCATGATACTACACGAATTGGACGCGACGATACGAGTTCAAATCCTGGACGCGGTTGATCGCATTTCACATAGCACTAATACCCTTGGGAAAGGTATGAATCCAATTATTCTCCCTCCAGCTATGGGTAAATAGTAGGACAGATTAGGTTCTTCAGCCTTGGTGAGGCAACTAGTCTAGGAGATGGGAAACTCTGAATTCAAACCTGTTAAACTCTGCTTAAAAATTGACCTTGTGTCATATCCTGCCCGAGCGGAGGGGTTGGGTAAATATGATCATGATACTACACTCTAATCTGAATGGAAACGACAAGGGACTACATTTTGATCTTAACCAGATGTACCGAACCACAAATCAGTCGCTCCCGGGTTCTCTGCCAGTATATGTACATTTGTAACAATTCTCCTTTGTATTGATAAGTTTTCTAAACATTCTCACCTCTTTGCCCGTCATTACGTGCGTACCTTTTGTATGTGCAAGCCAATACAGCATTGAATAGGTTCCTTTCTTTGAATAACGCTCTTAGTGTCTATGACGATAAAGGAGTTGTCGTCACTACTGTTGTTTATATCAAAAGCAGTTCATGCGTATTATCCATTGTGCAGAGGCAGCACAGTTTTGTTAAGGTTTTCCGCACAAAAACCGCAGGGATTATTTTCTGATTAGTGAAGCACGTCGTATGGATTGTGTTCCTATGCAGGAGCTCTCTGTGGTTTGTCTGCATCTGCTTTTAAAAAGAGCGCGAATATTTAGGTGTACATGTTAACAGACATCTGAAGGACCCGACTTTGTGTGTCAGTGTTAAATACATAGATAAGAGACATAAATATGCTGGTCTCTAAATCTGTCTGGATCTGTCTGTCTGTCTCTCATATTCTCTCCCTCACACCCCTCACTCTGTCTCTCTCTCTAAGTAAGTAAGTAAGTAAACCAAAGTTGGCGACCGTAGTCTAGGGCGACCCGAAGGCTCTCTTTACGATACCTACTACTTCGAGATGTTGGGGAGGGCACTACTCCTTCCCCTAGATTGCTCCACTTTACCCTAAATCCGTACCTTATAATGCTGAGTGTTTAGAAAGGAGGCATCAACTACCATTTTTTGAGTCTTTCGTATGACTCGACCTTGGATTGAACCCAGGTCTTCCGGGCCATTGGCGAATATATATATATATATATATATATATATATATATATATATATATATATATATATATATATATATATATATATATATATATATATATATATATAGTATTATTCGGTCCAGTTAAACCGGAGTTGGGAGTAATTCCATCAGGACAAAGAAGCCATTCAACAGTGAGCATTTAAATTTTTCTGGTAAAGAGCTCAATGTAACTGACATCACAGAGCAATAATTTCTTTAAGAAAAAACAAAAACCGGTCACATTAGGATTATGAATTTATTTCCATCCTGTTAAAGGTTTTGATATAAATCAAAAACACCAAAAGAAAAACTAACTGGGCTTTTTCAGATCTTATAGATAAAATAATTCAGAATAGACCCAGGAAAGAAGGGGGGGAGGGGTTAGAAGAGGGGTGAAGAGTTTTCTCCTCCTTTAGCCCACTTCCGTTTTTTTTTTTCATTTATTGCCGGTCGGAATTATACTAAATTATTTTTTTATTTTTATTTTTTAAAATCTAAATACATTTCGACTTAAAACTCCAGATTTAATTCTAATTTAGATAAATACAACGAAAATTTAGATAAATACAACGAAAATGAAATTTGAAAATTTAATATAAGTATTACTATATCCTTACGTAAAGTTATTAAAGAAAGTTGTATTTAAATTCACCCCTCTTCTATCCCCCTCCCACCCTTCTTTCCTGTTTCTATGCTGAATTATTTTATCCATAAGATCTGAAGAAGTCCTGTTAGCTTTTTTGGGTGGGGTATTTTTGATTTATCTCAAAACCCATAACAGGATTGAAATAAATTTATAATCCTAATGTGACCGGTATTTGTTTTTTCTTAAAGAAATATATATGTATGTGTGTGTGTGTGTGTGTGTGTGTTTTATATAAAGCGCTCGTAGGAGAATGGTTACCGTCATCAGAAATGGACACGTCGAATGGAGTTCATATCTCGGATGAGGCTGTTCCCATTTTCACATAATGCAAATCCAATCGGAAACGTAGGAATCGAATTATTCTCCCTTCTGGTATGAGCAGATAATCGATGAGACTGGGCTCTTTATCTTTGGTATGGCAACTTGTCCAGGAGACAAAAACTCTGAATTCAATACTGTTAAACTACGCTAGCCCTTTCAGTTGGGACCACAAAATACACCGACTGCATCTCTGCAGAGGGGATAAGACCCCCCCCCAATGTCTTGAATATGATACTAAAAAATCTGATGATAAGGCTCCAGTAATGCTGGAGTTTTGGGGAATTCAGAGTGCCCCTTTATAGCCATTTTTCCCCACGTCCACTCAGGCCCGGAGTGGTAGCACCTGATAGGGTCCTATCTATTGGTAAAAAAGAACAAAAATGTACTCATGCTAAACTGAATTGTTTGAAAAAGAACTATTTTGACATTTAACTGTGTGTAAACAAAAAAAACTATGCTTATACTAAACTGGATTGTTTGAAATAGAATTATATATTTGCATAAAAATCGATTTGGTATTAAATAACCTACAATGGTTGATGTGCCATAAAACTAAACCAAACCAAACCAAACTAAATTACGCTTAAAAATTGAACTTGTGTCACATTCTGCTCATGCATTGAGTTTATATATATATATATAATGAACTTTCACGTTAATACCGATCAACGTGCGTCCAACAGTTTAGTTTAAGATATGAATCTGTGGATTACTTTCATAGGTTATTTGGTTATAATTATGGAAGCTTGTTTTGAAACACCGACACTCTTCGGAATAGCTATTCGCGGACGCATTTTGTTTGTTGTGATTTGGTTTAGTTTTTTTGTTTAATGGTCTATGAACCTTCGTGGTTTTTTCACTGCTAAAGCTATCCTTGTAAAAGAACAGTATTATTAAACTCATAACTGAGGATATAAGGGAATTAATTACCTTTTGTAATTAGTCCGAAAGTGACCAAATAGTGTGACTGGAACTTGAACTCACTAACCATAATATCCCAGTTCAGCTCATTACTCTCTACATCATGAGGACAACAGCCTAGAAAAATGATGTAACTCATATTAACACATTTCAAAGTGAACCAACTTTATATGTCCGTGTGAAGCCCACAATGAAGAAAAATAACTGAAATGTCTCTGTATGTCTGTATGTCTACTTATATATATATATATATATATATATATATATATATATATATATTATGCTATATTTATAAAAGGTTTCTCAGTATCAATGATATGTGAAGTAAATTTACGTTAAAATTATTTGGTCTATTGAACACATTGGCGCGAAATTGACTGTTACAAAACAGCATTGACTATGACTACGGTTATATCTACTATATATATATATATATATATATATATATATATATATATATCGGATGAATGTATAAATGAATGAATAAAAGTCCGATTTACAAATGTATAATTGTTTCTTTAACTTGAGTGAAAACGTTGATGAAAAATAAAATTACAAAATCTTTTCTCGTAATGTTGTATACTTTACATATCAGTGATAAAAATTCGTGGTGTAATGGTTAAAGCGATGGACTGCGGAATCGTAGTAAACGAGTTCGAACTCCAGTCGCGCTATTACGTTCACTTTCGGGCAAATACCATTGGGAAAGGTATGATCCCTCTTATCCTTCCAGCTATGGGTTAAATAGTACCACTACTGTTCTTCTTGGAGAATAGCTTTGGCATTAAATAACCAACAGAGGGTGGTATACCATTAAACAAAGAAACCAAACCATATTCAAATATGTATACATATTCAAACACATATGGACTCTGTTGTTTCGGGTTTATTAACTTCTGACTTCGGTTCATGGCGACAAGAGGAGAGAGACACAATTCTTACTATGCTAACCCCACCCCCACGCATGGTGTATGTTGTGGTGTCTAAAATCTCAATTCATCTCCGCCGGTCGGGACCCGAAAAACTTAACCGCCGCCGCCGCAACGATACAAAACTCAACTCCCTGCTTCAATGGCAGAAACTCAACTCGATGCCTCCATGGTCCAATCTCAACTGTCTCTTTTTCAAAATCCTCAGGACCATCTCATTCGGGCATGATGTCATCCACCCTCCAACCACATTTCCTGTCTGGGGTTTTATTATGAGAGTGGTGATTGCCATATCCTTTGCGCACGAGCGTAAAACTACTTTTAATGACGATGCACCTGGACTCTTAACCTGAATAGTTCAAAGCCCAACTAAACTGAATGATACAATATAATTAACAAAAAAATAATTAATATAAAAAATCATTCCTAAATTATATAACAGTAAGCAAAAATAATTTTAGATAGAGCGTAGATATTTATAATAGATATACTTAATATACTGCAAATTGTTATAAATTTTACCTTAAAATAATAGGACATACTTTTTGTGTGTAAAATTCTTTATATCACTTGGTAATTATTTAGTTGGGCAATAAATGTATGACATAATATTAGACTGTATGCAAGTTGCAAGCGAGATATTTATGTAGTTGAATTAATAACAGGTTTATTTTAAAACTAAGGTAAAAAAAAATTAAAAAAAAAGATAAGCAGTATCAAAATTAAATGCATTCTTGAAAGAAAAGAATGTAAAATTTTTATTCAAAAAAGAAAGAAAAGAAAAAAAAATGAAAAAATTATTTGAGCGCGAAATAATTAATTACTTACTATTAGTTGAGTTAGGATTGACAATTCTATACTTACTCTTCATCATCATCATGGCGTGCTACAAGTACGGATTTCGCTGACCCTCTCCCGTCACTCGTCTCTATCGTCAATCACACTCGGTAGGTCTTTCATATTAAATCCTGTATCAGTTCACTAGCTGAGGAAATATTGAAAATTTCATACTTAAGAAGAACACAAGAAAACTTTTTTGTTTTACGAAGGGAAATATAATCTCGTATCTTTACGTCTTAGTTCTGTGAAAAGAGAAGCAGTGATCAAATCATGAAATCCGATATATATATATATATATATATATATATATATATATATATATATATATATGTATTTGGTTTAGTGGGCAGAGTGTTCACCAATGGTCTGGGAGACCTGGGTTCAATCCCAAGTTACGTCATACCAAATACTTTAAAAATGGTACTTGATATCTCCTTGCTTAACACTCTGCAATATAAGGCTAATGTTGAACAATTCAAGGAAAGGAGTAGCGCCCTCCCCTACACCTCGGTGTAGTAGCTATTGAAAAGGAAGCCTTCTGGTCGCCCTCCACTACGGTTGCCAACTTTACTTTTACTTTATATATATATATATATATATATAACCACAATATATATATATATATATATATATATAGAGAGAGAGAGATAAAGAGAGAGATAGAGAGAGAGACACAGAGGTTCACAGAATACCAAATACCCACTTCCGCCTCGAGTATGCGAAACTGTAAATAATAGTTTTGGCGTATAAGATCAATTGTATCATATTACCCCGAGCACAGTGGAAGAGAGACTGAACTTTGTTATTTGGTGTCTCTGTAGTCATTTGCTTAGAATGCTAAAAGATCTGGAACGTCATCACATCTTTCAAGCTGAGATACTATGAAACCCCAGCGTCTGCATTTTATAATGTTTTAAGTTAAAAAGTTTACAGCACTGAGTTGACCGTATATTTTTGAGTAGAATATTATCTGGACTCTTCAGTATAAACTAAGAAAGTACGAGAATCTGCTAGAGTAATCCGTACAAAACGGAGGGACAGCAAAAATATGATGCCAAGGTCCTGTTGCTAATGCGATCTTTGCACATTTGACATTACACATGTCATCCCAGTCCAAGCGACTGGGGCTGTATTATACACCGACTGTATCTCTGCCGAGAGATAAGACCGCCTCCACCAACTGGTGTCCGGTATATAACATTAAACCATCCGATGGCGAGGCTCCACCTTAGGAGATTTTGGGAATGTAGAGAACCCCTTTATTGTAATTGCTCTCATGTCCACTCTGACCCGGAGTGGTAGCCCCTGGTAGGGTCCTATATATGGCTCAAATAGAACTGTATGACATGTAAACACTGTGCAAACAAATGATTTATGCTAAATTGAATTGTTAGAAATAGAGCTGTTGGATAATTTGACAAACAAATTTGTAAACAAATTACTGATGTTTAATTGAATTGTTAGTGATACATAGCAATACTTGGAATCATTTAATTGTGTGCAAATAAATAAATAGTGTTCAACAGAATGATAAATATTAAACAGCAATACTTGTAACAACTTCATTGAGTGCCAACGAACGATAAATAGTAAATAGAATTATTCGTGTTAGATAGAAATACTAGAAACCATCTAAATGTTAGCGAAAAAAAAATACCTCGGGCTTTTTTGTTAAATTATCTACAAAATGTGTTTATAAATTATATATTTGATATATATAAAAAAAGAGGATTTGGGATTAAATGAACAATAATGGCCGATATGCAATAAAACCCAAACAGATCATATATATATATATATATATATATGTGTGTGTGTGTGTGTGTGTGTGTGTGTGTAAAGAGAATTTGGCATTAAATAAACTACAAAAGTTGATATGCCATAACACCCAACCAAACCAAATCATATAAATTTAATATATATATATATAAAGAGGATTTTGCACTAAATAACCTACAATGGTTGATCTGCCATAAAACCCAGCGAAACCAAATTATATATTTCAATATATATTTATGAAGAGGATTTGGCATTAGATAACCAACAATGGTTGATATACCATAAAACCAAACCAAACCAAACCAAATAAATATGTCACCATCCAAAAAAAAAAACAAAAAAAAAACGAAGTATATTATATCAAAATACAGCGTGAAGCATTAACTGGATGGATCTGGCAAAACCAAACTAATTCTTTGTCCTTTTTGATCATTTTTTCTAATCACAGGACCGTTAGTCCATTTTTATAATGGATTTCTTGCCAAGAACACACGAACTACTTACTATGTACAACAGCATTACCGAAATCATCATCATCATGTCGCGCCGCCTGCGCGGATATCCCTGACCGTCTATCGCCATTTCTCCCTATCATTCATCGCCTCCGGTAGGTCTTCAGGGTTACATCCCGTGTCCTCACATAGCTGCTGTATGTAAGTTCGTGCTGGTCGTCCCACTCTTGCACATCCATGTGTGGGGGTCCACAGGAGTACATCGCTTATGAGCTCGTCCTTGCTTCTCCAGCAGTGTCCTGCGTGTCTGGTTCGTCGAACTTGTATAGTTTTTGTGATGGGGGGCAAGTGTCCGTATAGTTGGAGTCTCGTGGGGTGTTGTCGCCAGGACTTGTTTAATACTGCTCTCAACATTCTTGTATAATTTCCGTCCAGCCTCCTCTCCAGCCGCTTCGTAAGCGTCCATGTGGTGCATCCATATAGCAGTATCGACACACCTCCCGTCGTCTCTCGTTGCTCCTCGCACACTTGCCATTACCGAAATAAAGCTCGTTTTTTGCCTCCGAACAGGATGGGCCCAGTCAGCTGGGGCTGTAGAATACATCGACTGCTTCTCTGCAGAGGGGTAAGACTCTCCCAACCAGTGTCCTGCATATGACACTAAACAATCTGATACGAGGTTCCAGCAATGCTGAAGCTTTGGGGAATGCGGAGTACCCCTTCATTGCCATCGCTCCCAGGTCCATTATGGCCAGGAGTGGCAGCACCTGATAGGGCCCTATCTATGGGCTAAATAGAATTAACGGCAGTCTTATGCTGAACTGAATTGTTTGACTAAACTGAATAGCCGGAAATAGAAATGTTTTTGACAATTAAACCGTACTTACATTTAAACTGCATACTTATGTTAAACTGAATTCTTGGAAATAGAACTGTTTTTTGACATTGAAACTGTATTTACACTAAACTGAATTGTTCAACATAGAACTGTTTTGACGTTTAAGTGAGTGTAAACAAAATCCGTACTTATACTAAACTGAATAGTTTAAAATAAAAATGTTTTTGACAATTAAACTGTGTACTCATGCTAAACTGAATTGTTTGAAATAGAACTGATTATTTTCATAAAAATGGATTTGGCATTAAATAACCTACAAAGCTTGATATGCTATAAAACCCAACCAACCAACAACCGAACAGAATCTTGTAACGCACACTGCAAGTCCAAATAGACATTTTCATAGACTTTTTTGCGATTAAACAAATAATTTTTAGTTAACTATGATGAAGGAAACACATCTGCAAGGATTCATCATTCCAGAGACGCACTCCCATCATTCCAGTAAGTATAACACAATATATATATATATATATATATATATATATGTGTGTGTGTGTGTGTGTGTGTGTGTGTGTGTATAATGTACTGATAAGTAAAGTTGGCGACCGTAGTCGAGGGTGACACGAAAGCTTCCCTTTTAATAGCTACTACACCGAGGTGTAGGAGAGGTTTTTTCTCCATTCCCTGGATTGCTCCACTTTACCCTTGATCCGTACCTTATAATACTGAGTGTTAAACAAGGTGGCATCAAGTGCTATTATTTGAGTTTTTGGTATGACTTGATCTGGGATTGAACCCCAGTCTCCCGGGCCAATGGCGAACACTCTAACCATTATCCCACGAATGAAAAATATTTTCCTTAAAAATATAAAAGAAATATCCCTGTTTGTGTTTTCAAATATCTATATCTATATATTTATATTTATATATATATATATATATACAGAGAGAGAGAGAGAGAGAAAGAGGAGAAAGAGAGAGAGTTATGAGAAAAAGAGAAAAAGGCAGATAGAGACTGAGAGAGAGCGAGGAGAAAGCGACTGAGAGAGAGAGGGAGAGAAAAAAGCGGGAAAGAGAGAGATGGGGAGAGAAAGTGGGGAGAGAGAGAGGGAGAGAGAGTGGAGAGAGAGAGTAGAGAGAAAAAGAGAAAAGTGTAGATAGAGACTGAGAGACAGCGAGATTTAAGCGACTGAGAGAGAGAGAGGGGGAAAGCAGGAAAGAGAGAGAGTGGAGAGAAAAAGAGAAAGATGTAGATAGAGACTGAGAGACAGCAAGAAGAAAGCGACTGAGAGAGAGAGGGGGGAGAAAAAAGAAGGAGATAGAGACTGAGAGAGAATATAAGGAAAAAGAGAAAGATTTCAATAGAGACTGAGAGAGAGAGCGAGGTGAAAACGACTGAGAGAGAGAGAGAGAGAGAAAGAAAGAGGAGAAAGAGAGAGAGAGAGTGATGAGAAAAAGAGAAAGAGGCAGATAGAGAGTGAGAGAGAGCGAGGAGAAAGTGACTGAGAGAGAGAGAGAGAGGGAGAGAAAAAAGCGGGAGAGAGAAAGAGTGAAAGAGAGAGAGAGAGAAATATTTGTGTGGATATTTTTTTCTTTTACCTACTTCAGTTAGGGATCAGATATTGTTTCGATTCTCATTTTCCCTGGTCATGCTAATAATGTACTTCTTTTATATTGCTTTTGTTTGTTTGTTTGTTTGTTTGTTTGTTTTTTAAAACATATCTGAAGCGTAAATATACAAAACAAAGACGCGTCTCTTTTCCTCCTCTCTCACCTCAGCCCAAACAAAAACAAAACAAAACATGAAAAAAACGTCTATAAACCTCAAATCCAAAAACTTAGCCAGTAAAGAACTTTTAACAATAAATGAACGTTTATCAGAGGTACAAGCCGTCACTGCCCACTTATAAAATCATAAAACATCAAAGTATTTCTTCCTCTTTTTGCTTTCTTTTTTCTTTTCAAAACTAAACACTCCTTCTTTTCACTTGCAAAGTGTAAAATCATTACACTGCGTCGAATTAAACGTTCCTCCCGACAGCTGTCAACGTACCGAAGCGCCACCTGTTGATTCTTGCTTGTCACATCTGCATGTCGGATCAGTGTGATTCGATTGACCCATACGAGAACAGAGGAGTCCACGCAAACCACCATTTCCTTTGCTTCTTTTACTTGGGTTTTACGCTTGACGCAAATATCTGATTCGTTTTGAGCAATTTGATGCTTTTTTGTTTATTTGCTTTCATAATGAAATACGGGTGAACGCTTGGCCTCGAATATTAACTGAACCTTGTCTCTTTTCTGTACCATTCGCACTGTTTTGTCACCAGATGTCGCACGTGTTTTTATACGTCCGCACATGTATTCATAAACATTGATTAAGTTTTTTATTTGTATATTATTATATTTTTTTTTCATATAAATTCAACCTGGATTTCTGCGATTAAATACTCGCTCAATAATTCAAACTTGTATCTCATCTTTGTTGTTTCCTTTAATCGTGATGTTTCGGTTAACGAGCTCTCTATCTTCATTTTGCACGCATTTACCCGACCCCTTCACCTTCGGCAGGATGTGGCACAAGATCAATTAAGCAGAGTAAAGTTGGTTTGAATTGAGTTTTCTTACTATTAGACTAGTTACCGAACCAAGATTAAAGAACCCAGTCAAATTGATTGATTGATTGATTGATTTTAATGGCATGTCAACCAGTCAAGAGTGATTATAAGCATTGAAGTTAATGAATCGTGTTCATTCTAAGTTCTTATTTTCATTCTTCTACAGTTGTTTCTAAATAGTTTTACGATTATTATTGTTTACTCCTTGAGAGTTTTTTTTACATCAGCGTTAGCTGATGGCTTCTCACAGGAGTTTGGGTGACACTAAGTCTCCTCAAGTCTCCAGGACTCTTCTCAGTATTCTGGCCGATCTCAATAATACTGTAGTTTGAACAGTCTATACCCGTCCTCTTATTTCTAAGTCTTCTTGTCCTTCAAGTTACACAATTTTTTCAATTCTCTAGCAAGGTCAAGGTACTTATCCCTCTTTTCGCTTTCTTTCAATTTTACTCTGTCGCCCGCTGGGACAGTAAAGTCCACAATTCTGCAAGTTCTTTTTTTTTCTTGATTATTGTAAGGTTTGGTCGTCTGGCCGAGATTAGGTGATCCTTTTGTATCTCCAAATCTCATTGAAGTTTGTGTGTTTAATTCTCCGTGAGAGATGTATATACCATTTCTTCATATAGTCAAACTTCAATTTCTTACACAATTCCCAGTGGATCACCTTGCCCACCCAATCGTGCCTAGTCTTATATTCTTTCTGTGCAAATTTGTTGCATTTGCTTATTATGTGATTTATGGTTTCATCTCTAGCAGCACATAACTTACATCTGCTGTTTTGTTGCGTCTTATCTATTCTTGCTTTGATATGGTTAGTCCTTATGGCGTTGTTTTGTGTTGCTATTAGAAGAGATTTAGTTTATCCCATAAGGTTTCCCTTTCTTAGCCACGTCTACATTTTCTCTCGTGAGATGTCGCTTGTTAGTCGCTTAAAACGGCCATAAAGTTGTTTTTCTTCCCACTTTTGTTTTCTGGTTTTTGTCGTTCGGTTGATTTCTCGTGTTGTCAGTAATATTTCTGGTAGCTGTAATCAGTCTTCCTCTGCGCTTTTCTATGTGGTCTTCGAGTCGTGGTATCGATGCGCTAACGCTGTCTTCAATGCTGTCAAGTCCTCTTCCTCCTTGTTTTCTTGACATATATAGTCTGTTAACGTAATCTCTGTGATGTAATGCCTTATGCATGGTCATTAGTTTACTCTTTCTCTGTTCCATTTTTTTTGTTATTCTCTGGTCCGCTTCAAGAATGGTCCCGAGTATCTTACGAGGGGGACAGCCTAGGTATTTATCACTTTGACAAGGTTCCTGCTATAAAGTTTTGTCTCGAGTAGTTTCTGGTTCTTCTGAGATACTTATTATTATTATTATTGCACTCGGTCCTTTTGTTTATGAATAATTCTTATATAAATTTATATGATAGGACTTTAATAGATACTACAACTCCTGGTCAGATTGTCAAGAAATGAACTTTTGACACTCTAAGATTTCTAAAAATTGAAACTCGCCATCAATTAAGGTTTAGTGCCTAGACATCCCTTTATTTGGAGGGAGTACATCTCTGTAGGAAATGCAGTTAGTATTTTAAATTTGATTAATTTTCTTTAATTCTCTAGATTTTGTACGCTTTCCTTTTAGAATTGTAAATGAAGACCATCCCCGTAATCCATCACTCCAGACAGGTTTTATAGGTTGCATTTTGTGTTCGTACTGAACTGACGAAAGTGTTGTCTGGTCAGCTAACACTAGCACGTCCATGTGTAGGAGCCCATAACAAAACGTCGCGTATGTGTTCGTCCCGGCTTATGGAAAGTGTTTTAAATTCTTTAAAATTTAAATGTGTTTTCGAGTCAACAAGCCCGAGTGTTAAAGTCAATGCTGAATAACCTCGAAAGAAATCGTTCTTCGAGATTAAAATGATTTTCGCTATAAACCAAATCCAAACTAATAAGTGCTTAAATTTTAAAAGTTATCTTGCTTTAAAAAATCTGCTTATTTATTAAATGAACCTCGTATATATATATGTATATATATATATAGTGACACGCATAAGTATTGGATGCATGTTATTTTCTGTTATAACTCTAGTTTATGTTCGCCATTTTACCTGTTATTTGGTAAGTAATATCTCGTAAAGTTGTTTTAGTTGTATATAGAAAGAAGATCAAAAACTCATGGTTGCATCCATTTTTTTTATCAAAGTTCAAACTTACCCTAAGCAAAAGTATTGGATACATCAATTTAATATTTTGTTGGGTAGCCTCTGTTTTGTTTCACTCCTTCCAGTCGCTTTTTATAGTTGGTCACGAGATTTCCACACTGTTCCAGCGTTACTTTACCACATTCTTCCTTGCATAATTCTTCTATTTGCTTCATATTTTTGGATTCCGCTTATGAACTTTAACCTTCAAAGTATTCAACAAATTTTCAATTGGATTCAAGTCAGGAGACTGACTTGGTCAGTTGTGAGTACTAATACCATTATTTTCAAACCATTCCTTTGTAAGTTTTGCGTTACGTTTGGGATCATTGTCGTGTTGAATCACGAAATTCCGACCATGTCTTAAAGAAGTTGTAGATTTCTTAAGGTTCTTCTCTAGAATCTTCCTGAAAATGCTACCATTCATTCTACCCTGGATAACTTGTAACTCACCAGTATCTTTGGATGAAAAATATCCCCATATCATATCAAACTTAACTGTGGGGATGGTATTGTGCTTCTTGAAAGCAGTGCTATTTTTTCGCCAAACACTTGTTGTGTTCCTTCTGAATAGTTCTGCTTTCGTTTCTTCCGACCAGATTACCTTTTCCCAAAACTGCATACCTTTCTTTTCATAAGTTTCGACAAACTTTAATCGGTCTTTGACATGTTTGGTTTTCAGTAAAGGCACTTTTCTAGGTGATCTTGAATGAAAGCCTGTACGATACAGAGCTCTGCTAATGGTATCCTTACTTACATTAATTCCAGCACCCTCAAGATCAGTTTTAATTTCAGAACGAGTAATGAAGGGGTTTATTTGCACATTTCTGCTGATCCACCTTGAAGTATGCTCATTTATTTTTCTCGGTCTTCTATTTCTTGAAAGATTTGCTGTACCATCGCAATACTTCTTATACTTTCTGATGATATTTCCTACTGTACTTAGTGCTAGATTAATTTCTTTGCAAATTTTTCGGTAACCTTGTCCTCCTTTGTGACGTTCAATAATTCTATCTCGCATATCTCTGGTTAATTCTTCAGTTTTCGCCATTTTTAATCCTTGAATTGCAAAATGCACATCAAAGTGTCAGATGATTAGTAGCACTATCTGATTGGTCAGAGATAACATTCCAATACTATCGAAAATTTGAATATTTAAAGTCTTTTAAAATACAAATTTTCGATTGGAAATTTGAAAAAAGTATCCTGTATCCAATACTTTTGCATAGGGTAATTTTGAACTTTGATAAAAAAAAGGATTCAACCATGAGGTTTTAATTTTCCTTCCACATTCAACTAAAACAACTTAACGAGATATTACTTACCAAATATCAGGCAAAATGGCGAACATAAACTATAGTTATAACAGAAAATAACATGTATCCGATAATTACGTGTGTCACTATATATATATATATATGTAGGGTGTCCCGAAAATTTGACATGATTTTGCGGGCCTGTAATTTTGCAATTCTAGTTGAAATAACCTCAAAATTTCGCAGAAAGTTTAGAAACTGACCAAGATTTTATATTCAATGGAAAAGGACAGTACATGCTTATCTTAATGAGAATCAGCCCGAGTGATTGATCAGGCGTGGTGGAAATGAAGACAGTTTTCTGATGAAATAGCCGCTGAGGTCACCAGACTTGTCCCCGTGTGATTTCTTTTTATGAGGATATGTGAAGTGAGTGGTCAATGTCCCCCACTTTTCCTACAAGTACTGATTAACTCAAACAGAGAATCACTTCACCACTGGAAAATGTTACTGGAGACATGCTACCGCGTGTTTAGCAAGAGCTTACTTACCGACTTGACGTGTGCCAAGTCACAGGTAGTGCTCAGATTGAGCATTTATGAAATTGGTCCCGGAGTAAATTTATGAAGTTCAACATCTAAAACGTTGAATTTCATTGAGCTAGACTCATTAGTTTTCAAGATTATTGCGTTTAAAATGATGTCAAAATTTTGGGGACACCCTGTGTATAATTTTTTTTATTGTTGTACCAATGAGAGAAAAAATAAGTAAAGTTGGCGACCATCGGCGAGGCCGACCAGAAGGCTCCGTTTTCAGTAGCTACTACACTAAGGTGTAAGGGAGGGAGCTACTCCTTTCCCTGGATTGCTCCACTTTACCATTGATACATACCTTATAATGCTGAGTGTTAAGCAAGGAGGTATCAAGTACCATTTTAAAAGTCTTTTGGTTTGACGTGACCTGGGATTGAACCCAGGTATCCCAGACCATTGACTAAGACTCTACCCACTAGACCAATGAGCCGGTTTGAGAAAAAATAAACACTGTAAAATAAACAGGTCTTCAAGAGAATTTGCTTTTAGTTTATTTATTCTTCTTCAACACCTTTTGAAGAAGAATAAATAATCTAAAAACAAATTCTCTCGAGGACCAATTCATTTTAAAGTATTATTGGTCTCATGAGTAGAGTGTTCGCCAATTGTCCGGGATACCAAGGTTCAATCCTAGGTCGAGTTATACCAATGACTTCAAAAATGGTACTTGATGCCTACTTGCTTAACACTCAGCATTATAAGGTAAGGATCAAGGGTAAAGTGGAGAAATCCTGGAAATGGAGTTGGGCTCTCCCCTACATCTCAATGTAGTAACTATCGAAAAGGGAGCTTTGGGTTACCCTCGACTGCAGTCGCCAACTTATATATATATATACATATATATATATGGAGAAATGGTTGATTTTGATGAATCCAAGAGGTGATAAAATAAATGGAAGAGGGGATAAATCAAATACCTACAACGGGTTTAGTGGTAATATTTCGTTCTTTATTCACAAAAGAACTTCTTCAGCCTTAACATTTTTGAGTTTTTCAGTATTTTAGCAATTGAAGAAATAGATAACATCAAGGAGGAACTAAAGGTATATAGCGAGGGTCTGGTTTGGTTTGGTTTGGTTTCATGGCATATCAACCATTTTTGGTTATTTAATGTAAAATCCATTTTTATACATATAAACAGTTCTATTTCAAACTGCACAATTTCAAACAGTACAGTTTAGCATCAGTACAGTTTTTGTTTACACTAAGTAAAATGTAAAAACAGTTCTATTTCAAACAATTTAATTTAACATAAGTACGCTGTTCAAATGTCAAAAGCAGTTCTTCGTAAGTTTGTTTGGCTTTATGTCATATCAAGCATCGCAAATTGCTCAATGCTAAATCCTATGTAGACTTATATATCAAAGACACATGGAGTGTAAATTTTTTCTGATAACATTTTTGAACAAACCTGGGCTCATTTTTCTTCTCAGTTAAATGATTTCAAGTTTTTCTATCAAATACGTATCATTCTATCTACTTTTTCATATTTCTTGGCACATAGTTAAATGATTACAGGAGTTGCTATGAAACAGTAACAATTTATCATCAGTCATTCTGTTATATAATTGAGGAAGGATTTTTTTTTTATATTATCATTTTTCGTTTTATATATCTTACCTTCCGGTTTAGTTAGGCTGAGAACATTTCGGCTAAGTGCATGGGTTAGTTAGGTGCACACATTGAGTGCAGGTGTTCACACGCGCGTGAGGTGGATGTGACAATTACAGATGTCTCAATAAAAAACCCCGATTGGAAATGAGATCCGGGGACTTGAATGACGTCATGCCCGAAAGCGATGGGCTGAGGATTTTGGAATTTGAAAAAAACTGTTAGTTGAGATTTGACGCTAGAGGAAGGAAGTTGATTTTCGAAGCTCGCCGAAGCCAGACCAGTAGTTTGCGGCGGGGTACCGCACGTGGTGGGATCAGATGGAAAAGTCAGCATAGAAAGAAATTGTGTCTCTCTCTCCTCATGTCGAAAAACCTTAAGCTTAAAAGGGTAATAAAAATTTTAGTATCTGAACTGGGAGAATCGTAAGTGTTTCGTGTTTTTCGGATTCCTATGCGTTATGAACATTGTGAACGTTTTTTATTTTTACCTTTATGAATATTTCACGTACTCTAACCATGTAACAATTCGTTTGCTCACATTTCAATAGATATGTATGATATTTAAGAGATTAACATTCAAAAAGTTGAGTGGTTGGTTGGTAAGATTTTATGGCATATCAACCCATGTAGGTTATTTAACGTCAAATCAATTTTTATGCAAACAGTCAGTTCTATTTCAAACAATTCAGTTTAGCATAAGTACATAGTTTAATTGTCAAAAATATTTCTATTTCAAGCTATTTAGTTTATTCAAACAGTTTTGATTCAGCTTAGTATAAGAAGAGCTTTTGTTTACACACAGTTATATGTCAAAGCAGTTCTATATTAAACAATTCATTTTAGTGTAAGTACAGTTTCAATGTCAAAAACTGTTCCATTTCAAACAATTCAGTTTAGCAGAAGCACGCAGTTTAAATACAAGTAAAATTTAATTGTCAAAAACATTTCCATTTCAAGCTATTCAGTTTAGTCCAACAGTTCTAATTCAAACAATTCCAATTAGTATAAGTTTAGTTTTGTTCACACAGATGTCAAAAACAGTTCTATTTCAAACAATTCAGTGTAGCATAAGTATGCAGTTAGTTCAATTTAACCCATAGTTTGGGCCCTATCAGGTGCTACCATTCCGGGCCAGAGTGGACCAAGGGGCAATGGTAATGAAGTGGTACTTCGCATTCCTCAAAGCTCCCGCCTAACTGGAACCTCACGATCAGATTGTTTATTGTCATATGCTGGACACTCATTGGTGGTGGGGGTCTTACCTCTCTGCAAAGAAGCAGTCGGTGTATTCTACAGCCCCAGCCGACTGGGCAATACACAGAGTTAAATGTCAAGATAGTTTTATTTCAGATAATTCGGTTTAGCATAAGTACGCAGTTTAAATGTCAAAACAGTTCTATTTTAAACAATTCAGTTTAGCATAAATACACAGTTTCAATGCAAAAAACAGTAAAGTCAAGTAACCACGATTTAGTTCTATTTAGCCCATAGACACTTTTCAGGTGCTACCACTCTGGGCCAGAGCGGACCAGGGGCGATAGCAATAAGACAGTACTCCACATCCCCCAAAGCACCAGCATTACTGGAGCCTCACTGTCAGATTGTTTAGTGTCATATTCAGGATACTCGTTGGGGGGGGGTCTTACCCCTCTGCAGAGAAGCAGTCGGTGTATTCTACAGCCCCAGCCGACTGGGCAATCAAAATGGTGGGTGAGCATATGCGTTTGCCCATCGGGGACATCTCCACTCTAGACGGAACCCCTCTTAAACTAGTAGACAAATTCACTTATCTCGGAAGCAGCGTCGCATCAACCGAAAAGGACATCGACTCGAGGTTAACGAAAGCATGGACAGCTATCAATAGGCTATCGATTATATGTAAGTCAGACCTGACCGATAAAATGAAACGCAGTTTCTTCCAGGCAGCGGTCACATCGATACTGCTATATGGATGCACTACATGGACTCTAACAAAACGGCTGGAGAAGAAGCTAGACGGCAATTACACAAGAATGCTGCGTGCAATCTTGAACAAGTCTTGGTGGCAACACCCCACAAGACACCAACTGTACGGCCACCTGCCTCCTATCACGAAAACTATTCAAGTTAGACGAACCAGACATGCAGGACACTGCTGGAGAAGCAGGGACGAACTCATAAGTGATGTACTCTTGTGGACCCCCCACACATGGCCGGGCAAAAGCAGGACGGCCAGCACGAACATACATTCAGCAACTATGTGAGGATGCGGGATGTTGGACTGAAGACCTGCCTGAGGCGATGAACGATAGGGAGGAGTGGCGAGAGAGGGTCAGGGATATCCGTGCTAGTGGCACGACATGATGATGATGAAATGGTTTCAAGTATTGTAGTTATTTAATATTTCTTCAAGCTTAAGGCTGGTAACTATGCGGTCTGTGTCTCAATCCATACTTTCTTTACAATACCTTCTTCGTAGGGGTTTTGTCAATCCCGGAGCATCGTACTTTTTATTATTTCTTACAGATAACTTTGTTCTTGAGGGCATTTTGAATGCGCTTCCTGGTTTTTCATTGTTCACTTTGGTGTTTCTCTACATTTTCACAGCTTGGCTAATGAAAGCTTGTGATTTTTGCTCAGGTTTTATGGGAGACAAGTTTATTAGACTGTCTTTAATGCTTTTCTGTGTACGGATTGGTGACTTATGTAACAGCTGTTTTGTTGGAGATTTTGCATCTTTAGGAGTAGTTCGTGTTGTAGTGGTAGTTCTAAATGTCAAAACAGTTCTATTTCAAACAATTCAGTTTAGCGTAAGTAGAGTTTCAATGTCAAAAACAATTCCATTTCAAGCAATACAGTTTAGCATAAATACGCACTTTCAATGTCAAAACTGTTTTATTTCAAGCAATTCAGTTTAGTATAAGTACATAGTTTTGTTCTATTTGACCCATAGATAGGATTCGGTCTACTGCTACCACTACGGGCCAGAGTGAACCTGGGAGCAATGGTAATGAAGGGGCACTCCGCATTCCCCAAATCTCTAGCATTACTGGAGCCTCACCATCAGATTGTTTAGTGTCATATCCAGGACATTTTGGGGGGAGTTGTAACCCCTCAGCAGAGAAGTAGTCAGTGAATTTTATAGGCGCAGCCGACTGGCCAAGTATTTAACGAGGGAAATGGCCTAAAGACAAGAGATAGATAATGAAAGAATAGCGAGGTAAATTGATATGGTTTATGTAATGATGTTAAGGGTTATTGGTTTTGACTGTGATCGTCTTGGTAGATGGTGGAAGCTCGGTGCCTAAGCGCTCAAAGCTTAACGGTTATATTCGTAGGGAATTAACTCGGTGACCTGATTTTAAATCCGAGATAAGGGTGTGTGCATATCACTTTGCGCTTATGCCCATGAGAAAGATATGAATTCGTCAGCTTACTTCCAGGTATGAGTAAATAATAGGGCAGTCAAAATTATTCAGCATCACTTAGGTAACGAGTCAAGGAGAATGGAAAACACTGAATTCAAGCCTGCTTTACTCCACTTAAAAATGATCTTAAGTCACATCCAGGGTTTAGGTATATACATATATATACACATATGTGCATATATATATATATATATATATATATATAAACCAAATATTTTGGATGCTTTGGCGATGCAATGTTTACTGTAGTAGAAAATGGACGCAGTGACTTATGGTAAAATCCTGGACGTGGCTGTTTGCATTTCACATAGTGCGAATACCTTTGAGAAACGTAGGAATCTAACTCTTCTCCCTCTAGCTATAGATAAACAGCAAGACCGATTGATGCTTTTACCTCGTTGTTGAAACCGATCTAAGAGAAGGAAAACTCTCAATTCACACATGTTAAAATTGATCTAATGTCAAATCCTGCTCGTCCGGAGGAATTAGTATATATATATATATATATATATATATATATATATATATATATATCAGACAAACTGTTTTGCTTTCGTATTTTGTCCTTTTTTTTGTCTATGTTTGTTCACAAGAAAGTATCCGATTTACACAGCCTAGTTGGCAGGGAATGTAGAATACACCGACTTCGTCTTTGCAGAGGAGTAAGACCCCACATCGAGTGTCATAGATATGACTCTAAACAATCTGATTGTAAGGAGCCAGTCTGGAGCTTTGGGGAATATACAGTACCCCTACATTGATATTTCTCCCAGGTCCACTCTGGCCCGGAATGGTAACACCTATCTATGGGTTAAATAAGCAGTGTACGTATGCTAAACTGAATTGTTTAAAGTAGAACGGTTTTTGACATTGAAGCTGTGTACTTATGCTAAACTGAATTGTTTCAAATAGAACTGTTGCGATAGCATTTGATGGGTCGTGTCTATGGTTCAAATAGAACTGTTTGACATTTAAATTGTGTACAAACAGATGACTTATGCTTAATTGAATTGTTAGAAATAGAACTGTTTGATCATTTAACTGGGTGTAAACATCTGATGTTTAATTGAATTGTTAGGGATACATCACAATACTAGGAATCATTTAACTGTGAGCAAACGAATGAGTAATGCTGAATAGAATTATTAGTGTTAAATAGCAATACTTGTAACCACTTCACTGTGTGTAAACAAATGATTAATATTGAATAGAATTATTAGTGTTAAATAGCAATACTTGTAACCACTTCACTGTGTGTAAACAAATCATTGATATTGAATAGAATTATTAGTGTTAAATAGCAATACTTGTAACCACTTCACTGTGTGTAAACAAATGATTAATATTGAATAGAATTATTAGTGCTAGATAGCAATAACTGAAACTTATTTGTTTGTTTGTTTGCTTGTTTGGGTTTCATGGCATATCAACTTTTATTGGTTATTTAATGCCAAATCCATTTTATACAAATAAAGAGTTGTATTTCAAACAATTCAGTTTACTATAGGTACAGAGTTTGTCAAAAACATTTCTTTTTCAAGCCATTCAGTTTAGTCAAACAGTTTTATTTCAAACAATTCAGTTTAGTATAAGTATAGTTTTTGTTTACACACAGTTAAGTCAAAACTGTTCTACTTCAAACTATTCAGTTAAGCATACAAAAACATTTCAATTGCAAACAATTCAGTTTAGCATAAGTATACTGTTTAAATATTAAAACAGTTCTATTTCGGACAATTGAGTTTAGCATAAGTACTCAGTTTAGTTCTATTTGAACCAGAGATAGGACCTTATCAGGTGCTACCACTCCGGGCCAAAGTAGACCTGGGAGGGATGGCAATGAAGGGGTACTCTGTATTTTCTAAAGCTCCAGATTTACAGGAGCCTCACTATCAGATTGTTCATTGTCATATCCTGGACACTCGTTGGGGGAGTCTTACCCCTCTGCAAAGATACAGTCAGTGTATTCTACAGCTCCAGCCGACTGGGCTTGAAATTTTTTTACTGTGTGCGTAAATGGAATTATAGGTATTACATAACAATACTTGGAACGTTTTGACTGTGTGCATATGAATGAATAGTGTTCAATAGAATGATCAGAGTTAAATAGCTATATTTGGCAATGAAGGGGTTCTCAACCCTCTTCGGATATCCACAACTGGAGCCTCACCATTAAATGCAGTTTGGAGGCTAGGCATGGAAGATCCTGAGTCAATATTGTCATAGTTGCTTTTATGATCACTTGTTTCTTCTTCTTCTTCTTCTTCTTCTTCTTCTTCTTCTTCTTCTTCTTCTTCTTCTTCTTTCGGAAATTAGTGTTCTCATCGATTTCCGGTCTTCTAAGAGAAATTGTTCTTACGATTTCGAGCATTTCATTTGATTCCAGAATTAAGTGTTAACTGATTCAATCTTCTCAACTTTCACACCAGTTTTTTTTGCGATTCTTTTTCTTTATTCATTATATTTCTTTATTTCTTCATTTCTTCGTTTTCAAAAACTTTTTTCTTTCACTCACCTAAAACTTCATGCCATTCAGTTTTCTTTTTCTTTCTTTTTTTTTAAATTCTATTTTTGACGTGTCTATTTTCACGTCGATAAATTGTTAGTGTGTGCATTTGAATGTAAAACGACTTCAGTCTTGTTTTTAAAAATTTCAAGAAATCTCTATTTGCTTATCGGAAACATTAAAGTTTTTTCGCATATTTTATCTAATTAAAATAATATATCCCTACGTCCATTTTGTTTTCTTTTGATCAAATGTAATAAAACAAGTCGATCCTTATCTTTTTAAATGGTGCATTTTTTTTATCAACTAAACCGGCTCATTGGTCTAGTGGGTAGAGTGTTCGTCAATGGTCTGGGAGACCTGGGTTCAATCCTAAGTCGCGTCATACCAAGGACTTTAAAAATAGTACTTGATACTTCCTTGCTGAACACTCAGCACTGTAAGGTACGTATCAAGGGTAAAGGGGACCCATCCAACACGTGTGGCACCCGCCACAAGGCCACTGGCCTGGCTTCGGCGAGCAAGCAAAAGCCAACCGTCTTCTCCCGAAGCAGAACTCAACTAATTGACTTTTTCAAAATCCCCCAAATCCTCCGCGCGCTTCCGGTGCGTGACGTCACCCGCACTCTCTGGCCCCGTTTCTCATTTGGGCTATTGTAACATCTCTGAGTGACACGTCCACTCCGCCCGTGCGCGTGAACACCTGCGTTAATGTTGCACCTAAGTAACCCATGCACTGAGCCGAAAGGTTCTCAGTCTAACTAAACCCAGAGGCATAAACCGAAATCCCTCGGCCATTATATTACCATATATACCAACCCCTCCGCTCGGGCAGGATATGACACAAGGTCAATTTTTAAGCGGAATTTAACAGGTTTCAATTCAGAGTTTTCTATCTCCTAGACTAGTTGCCTCACCAAGGCTGAAGAACCTAGTCTGTCCTACTATTTACCCATAGCTGGAGGGAGAATAATTGGATTCATACCTTTCCCAACGGTATTAGTGCTATGTGAAATGCAATCAGTCTCGTCCAGGATTTGAACTCGTGTCTCCGTGTCCATTTCCTACGACGATAACCATTACATCACGGGCACCTCGGCCATTATATTACATTAATATGTGGGTCGGTAGGTATGTGGGTGTGTATTTGGGTAACACCTAAAAAACCTTCCTGCCCTAAAATTGAATTTCAGAAAATTATAACCGAAAACACAATATGAGAACAACAAAATAACAAGCAAAATTACAGATTCTCGAAGCGCTCCCTACCAGAAAAATAAACTCAATCTAAGAAGGAGTAGCGCCCTCCCCTACACCTTGGTGTAGTAGCTATCGAAAAGGGAGCCTTCGTGTTACCCTCGACTATGGTCGCCAACTTTACTTACTTACTAATGTGCATAAAAATCTTTGGCTACAGCTGCTATTTATATAACCAAATTTAAAAATGAACACTACAACAACACACCTGTATAGATAATAAACGCTCAACTCTTTCAAAATAGTAATGTACATGCAAAGGTTTAATCGCTTTTGCAAAACACACACCCCTGATGATGGTCCAAGATCGGGCAGAAAGTTCTTGGAAATCAATTAATCAAGGTGAGTTTATTAACCAATTCCCACCGGGTATTATAAAATTGATCTGGCGACTCAAAAGGATAAATGCAAAAACGTATAGACAAAAGATATCTTTATTGTTTGAGCAAATATATATTTATATATATAGGGAGTACCCCATTCATATGGCTTTGAGCCACATCTAAGCTTAAAAGTTTACTAAATTACTATATATATATATATATTTTCGTCTGGGTAGTATTTACCGAGCTTCAATCACGAGCTTCAATCACGAAAGTTTTTAAAAATTAACGTTTTTTTCATTGCTCATTTCTGTCACGGTAAATACAGCTTTAGTCACGAAAGTTTTTGAAAATTAACGTTGCATTCATTGATCATTTCTGTTGGTATACACAGCTACAGTTTCGACAATTTTTTTACACACATCATATTTTGAAGAGAAAATTTTTTTCATTGTTCCTTTCTGTCTCGGTTAATACAGCTTCAGTCTCGAAAGTTTTTGAAACCCACCTCGCATGTTGATGAAAATTAACGTTTTATTTTGTTCATTTTAGTCTAGGTAAATACAACGTCAATTTCGACACTTTTTTAACACCTCATATTTTGAAGAGAATTTTCTATTCATTATTCATTTCCTTCTTGGTATATACATCTTCAGTCTCAACATTTTTTTAAAAACCCATTTTTTTTAGGAGGGGGGAAGAAAATTAGATTTTTAGTCATTATTCATTTCTATCTCGGTAAATATAGCATTTTTAAACTGAAAAAAGAGAACCGTTTCATCTTGTTCATAGATAAATATATGTTTAGTCTGTATATATATATATATATATATATATATATATATATATATACTAGCTGTACTCGGCCACGCGTTGCTGTGGCTCATTTTTTTTTAAATGGGGAAAAAAAAGAAAACGCATGTTTCTAATATGTTTAATTTTCCAATACTTGTGGATACACAATATTCTTGGTAGTTCCAGTTTCCGTGTAAATAAAGAGATTGTCTGGATTGCCGACTCTGGAACAGGCAACATATAATTGCCCAAGTTAACCAAAAAAGAAATGAAAGTGATAAAGGCAGAAAAAAAAAATTCACGTGTAAAATTCTTGGAAAACGAAAGTAATGTTTACTTTCATAATTTGTGTTCGGCCTTTCTCGGAGAAAAATGACTTATCAAAAATATTTTTTTTAATTATTGTAATATTTTTGGATATTAAGTATATAAAAACACGCCCGTATTCGAATAAAATACTCTCACAAAATTTTAAATCAATTAGTGGTATAAAACATGAGATCATCGGTTAGTAACAAACATTTATATTTTTATTTTTATAGATGTCTTTCGTTGAAGTTTAAGAGAAAAAAATGTCATATTGAAAAAAGAAAATTTAGTAAACAATTTGTTACTACTGAACCAACGAAATATGGTTTACGAAAGACAACTTTTTAATGGATGTCTCTCGGTGAAGTTATACACAAAAAGGAATATTGAAAAAATATAAGAAAATATTTTGTAAACAATTCATTAGAATAAAAAAAATACTTACTACTGAACCAACGAAATATGGTTTAAAGTTTAGTGTTTCTGTTTAAGTCAACCAAAAAAGAAAGAAAAGTGACTAAGCAGGAAAAAAAATCACGTGTAAAATTCTTGAAAAACGGAAGTTATGTTTTCGCGTTCGGCTTTTGTTGGCGAAAAACGACTTATTAAAAATATTTTTTTTAATTATTGTCATATTTTTGGATAATAATTATATAAAAACACTCCTGAATTCGAATAAAATACTCTCTGAAAAATTTAAACCAATTAGTGGTATAAAATTATCGGTTTGTAACAAACATTTACATTTTTATTTATATCGATATAACTCAGTATGTATTTTGAAGAAAATTAACGTTTTATTCATTGTTCAGTTCTCTTTTGGCAAATACAGCTTTTGTCTCGGTACATTTTGAAAACTCATTTTCCATTTAAAACTTCGAATCATCAGAATATAGATATTTTCGTCAAATAATTTTTTTTTCCAATTTACTATTTTTCATTCTTTACCATCACCTTCTCTTTTGCAGTCTGTCTGTCTCTCCGCTTGTTTCTCTGTCTCTATTTCTTTTTCACTTTTAGATAGCGCGCGCTATCAAAAAGCATCTGTGTGGAACGTATAAAAAATTAACGTGTGAAAGAGGAAAAAATGGTGTCGACCTTAACACGTATGAAGGAATGTATTGATCTGATATGGCAGAGGTTCACGATCACAAAATTTTCTCGGTCTCATCACTTCAAATACCCCAACTTTTTACACTCTCGCTCCAAGAACTGTTTATCAACCCCTCCAAAAAATAAATAAATAAAATAATAAATAAAAAAAAATAGAAATAAATAAATAAATAAAAGTAGACACCTTCTTGAATATTAAGTTGAATCAAAATTTTGCAGTGCCATATTTCGCTCACTTTTGATAATCTTTACTGAGATTTTTGAATTTAAACCATGGCCCGTCATTTACAAGCCTTGAGAAAAACTGAAGTGCCAAAAATTAAGAACATCCACAAAATCACACGTAGCTCCTCCATTCGCCTAAATAATGACAATTATGAAATGTACGTGGTGATTGAGTTATTCCGTGGTTCTATCTATCTATCAAGAGACTCGTTTCTGTGGGGGTTCTTGCATTAAAACAATTTTGTTGGTAGAGTGGTTTTTAGTTGTTTTGTTTGATAGCGTATTCACGCTTTTCGGGCCATTTAACGCCGAATTTAGTCATTTTGATCAGATTTTCAAGCAATTCAAACAATTCAGGTCGGCGAAATTACACAGTTTAAAAGAGATGATCCTATCTGATGCTACCACTCTGAGCCAGAGTGGACTTGGGAGCGATGGTAATAAAGGGGTACTCCATATTCCCCAAACTTCTAGCGCTACTGAAGCATCCCCATCAGATTCTTTAATGTTATATCTAGGACACTCTTTAGGGGACTTTTACCCCTCTGCACAGATGCAGTCAGTGTATTCTGCAGCCCCATCTAATTGCGCCCCAAACTAACTTTGTGTCACATCTTGTACCAACACTGATGGAAGGGAGAGATAAACGCTTAGTCTATATAGGCAAGTCCCATGAATGTCCATAATAAAAAGAGAGAGAGAGACGGAGAGATTTGTTGACTATGTACACAGTGAATCTAATGAAGTATTCAACATGTCTTATACATCTCAAGAGGGTTCGAACATAAGGAGTGGGGAAACCAATCATAGGGCTTGAAATCAATCAGGAACACATTTTATGTCATACGTGAATATATATATATATATATAGTCATCCACAGACCGATCTGTTTCGTTTTATCAGAACTCATCAGTGTGGCTAGTTGGGATCCCGTAGTTGGGATCGAAACTCAGGTTGATTCAAACGCCAAGCCAAAGCTTCTAACCATTCAGCCACGAGGAGATATTAGCTGCGAAGTAAATTTTAAACGGTTATGAATCACAATTACTATTGTTTACATACATCCGTTCAACGGCTGCCGAGACCTCAATTTATATACGGATTAGGCTTGCAATGAACGCTCATGGTAACACAATTACTTCTTCGCCAGAGAACTCAACCCTACGGGGGGGGGTAGGGGAGTATATATCTCTATAGTCATCCATAGACAAATCTGTTTCGTTCTATGAGAACTCATCAGTGTGGCTAGACAGTAGCTTCCCGTAGCTTGGATCGAAACCTTGGATGATTCAAATGTATATATATATATATATATATATATATATATGTGTGTGTGTGTGTGTGTGTATGTGTGTGTTATACAACCCCTCCGTACGAGCAAAATACCATACAGGCTCAATTTTTTGTCGAGTTTACAGGTTTGAGTTTTCCTTTTCAGAAAATGGTTACCATATCAAGGTTAAAGAGGCCACTCTGCCCTACTATTTATCCATAGGTAAAGTAAGAATAGTTGAATATATACCTTTCCTAAGGGTATAAGCGTTATGTAGAATGAATCCACGTCTAAGATTTAAACGTGGTGTCCATTTCCTATGACGCTAGCCACGACACAATGAACTTCTCCATTTATATATATATATATATATATATATATATATATATATATATATATATTCATCATACAACGTGTGAAAGCACGTGCGATACCCTGTCCTCATCAGCTGCCAACTAGGGTGAAATCGAATCGCTGTGAACAAAAACTGAATTATTGGTATTGCATGTGCAAATGAATGAATAGTGTTGAATAGAATTATTAATGCTAAATAATAATCATCATCATGTCGTGCCAATAGCACGGATATCCCTGACCCTCTTTCGCCACTTCTCCCTATCGTTCATCGGCTCCAGCAGGTCCTCAAGGCTACATTCCCTATAAATAGCAATACTTTAACTCACTTTCCTGTGTGCAAACAAATGATTTATTGTAAAAAGAATTATTAGTGTTAGAGAGCAATACTTGTAATCGTTTACGTGTTCACAAACAATAAGTTACCATAGTCGAGGGTGACCCGAAGGCTCCCTTTTCGATAGCTACTACACCAAGGTGTAGGGGAGGGCGCTACTCCATTCCCTGGATTGCTCCACTTTACCCTTGAACCGTACCTTATAATGCTGAGTGTTAAGCAAGGTGGTATCAAGTTCCATTTTTAAAGTCTTTGGTATGACTCGACCTGGGATTGAACCCAGATCTCCCGGGCCATTGGCGAACACTCTAACTGCTGGGCCAATGTCCCGGTTATCACAAACAATAGCAATCCTTTATTCAGAGCAAACAACTTAGCTCTAACTCATATAAAAAAACAAGGTTACCAACAAACTATTTACTTAAAAATCGTAGGTAAAACCATTTAACTGTGTGCCATCAAATGGCTAATGTTAAATTGAATTATTAGTATTACATAGAAATACTTGAAACCACTTAACTGTGTACAAACAAATGAGCTCTGGCTTGTTTAAAAATATTATCTACAAACTAATCGTTTACAAATCATATATATATATATATATATATGTATAAGCAAGATTTTGCATTAAATAACCTACAAATGCCATAAAACCCAACCTAGCCTAAAAAGAGCACTTGCTTATAACGTGGGTCTCAGAAAATGTAAATTGTGTCGTGAAGAAAAATGCCCTCTAATAAGTTTTGCGGATTCGAATAATTTTCTAAATAAATAATTTGAAGTTCGTAGCGAAATGCCACCGTGTAAGTAAATATTTACATTGTAATTTGGCACTTTGATATGTTAACCACGTGGTAGTCACAAGACTAAAAAAAAAAAAAAAAAAATTCTTGATCAACTGAATCTAAAAAAATCAAACGTATTAAGGATTGACGACGTGAAACACTGAGTTGTGAGTTTTTAAACTTTTATTGCAATCTTATTTTACACTTGAAATATATTGAGGTAATATTTATCCGTACCCCCAACATGGCAGGATTTGACTCTAGGTCTTTTTTTTTTATATTTGGGATTTAAGGAAGAATGAGAAGGCACACAAGTCGTAACTCGTACGCAGCTCATCAGTGATGGTCATATGTTCACTAAGTGCAATGTTAACTATATCAATTTTTGCTAATTCTCCCGGCAATGTCTGGCGGCCTCAGGGAAAACCGGGAGGAGGTTAAAATATATTGAGGTATTAATAACGCTTGATCGTTACATTTTTATCACAAATTTTATCATCGTTATATATATATGTGTGATGTGCTTGCGTATGAATGTGGAAGATCATGTAGCTCAAGGTTATTTTACTCTTGGTTTGACCGTGATCTTATCAGCTCCTACTCACATGTTTATAAAATTCAGGCTGTACTAAATGCTTTAATATTACAGTTGTATACTTCAAATCATATGACGTTGTACACATCAGTTCAGCCAGAATACTAAAGTTAAGCAATTAAGAGCCTGATCAGTAAATAGATGGGTGACCCACTTAGAAGAACCAGTACCGTAAGAAATCCGAGTTCTGTATAGAAAACTAAGCAAAGCTTAATCATTCATATCAGGCTGAAAACACCAATTCCCGTCTGGTTATTGAAGTTAAGCTGCTACAAAACTGACCAGTACTCAGATGGGTGACCACTTATTAACAGCAGGTACTGCGTGCCAGACTAAGCAAAGTTGAAACAATGTAACTTGTTTTTTTATTGAAGAATTCTAACGACATGTAAAAATGTTAAGGGTTATTTTATGCCAATAAATTAGGGAACTGTGTTCTTCGTGGATGTTAACATTTTTTATGCAGTTGTTCTTTTAGTGTTTTTTTTTTCTTTTTTCTTTTTGCAGACAGTCCTATCAAATTCGAAAATTTTTAACAGATCTATTTGATCCTCAGCTTGGAGCCTAACAGGTACGAATACTCCAGATCAGAGTGTACCTGGCAGTAATGATAATGAAGGGTTACTCCATACTCCCCAAATTTACCAATTCGGGGTCTTACCATCATATTTAGTTTAGTGTCATATTTAGGGCTCCTCTTTTTCTTTAGGTGGGGAGTCAAATTCCCAGCAGGAGATATTGTCGGCTTATTTCAAGTCTAGCCGATAATCAAGGGGTTTATACCTTGGCAAATGATATAAGTCCACAGTTCAGCTCTATAGCCTTTATGCCTCGGAGACTCTCTGAAGTTATGTTTGATAACACCTTTAAATCTCGGGGGTGGGTAAGTATCGTGTTGCATGATGAAGGAACGACCATAACACTTGGTAATTAAAACATACGTCACTCATCTTTATTTCTCGTTAGGTCGAAAATGGCTGTAAGTGTGATAGAGAGACTGAGACAGGGAAATGAGGGACGCAAATACACACTGGCAGAGGACTGGTATATTGACCAATATCTTCTTAACCTCGGTCAGCCTTATTCAGGGCACCACTTAGCAACTTCTTCTGCTTCTCGGCTGAAGTACACTAGCGCCACTGCCTCTCCCACCACGAGTGTTGCTCACCATGGCTTCCGCCCAGACTTATTAGGGCTCCAATTGACTGACTGAGACTGACCGTCAGTACCTGTATATATATAATTTTCCAACGCCCACGCGTTCTGGTTGTCAACACATGTGACCCGCTTTCGGCTGTCAACTCACGTGAGCTGCTTTTACTCAAGCCTCGTTGGTTTTCCAGTAATCACTTTGATAACACAACTGAAACATCCTGTCCCATAACTCCTTAATTGAAGGATCCGTCAAAAATCAATAATCAACATAAGGCCCGAATATTTATTAGTATAATTTTGAATCAATTATCTTTTAATAGCTTATATTTTAATTAAATATTTTCTTTATATTTCAATTATCAAACAAAGGTTATCTAAGATAGTTCCGTCTTCAAATCTGTTCAGCTTTTGTGAAACTATGAAACATCAAGACTCCCCAAAAACTTAACATATGAAAATGCTGTTACGTGATTGTACCATAAATTTCTTCAGGTTTCGAGTTGCGGTGACGAACGATTCTCTTTGATAACATTTCTCAACTTAATGGGTGGGTTACATAAACCTAGGAAGTGCAAGAACTAATGAAGTACCTTGAAGTCAGTCTGTTTATAACTTCCGATCCCTCTCGCTATGTATATATTGTCACATATCGCACCGCTGGACAAACAACGAAGGACACGTAGATATATAAAAGTATAATTTATATTTTTATTCTTCGACGGCGAGAATTATGTGGAGTAGAAATACAGTCAAAGAGAGTTCGCACATATCTTTCTTCTGTGGCAGAGACCCTTTTTGTGAAGGAGTGTGACGGCTGGATGTTTGCGAGAGTGAACCGCAGGTTCTCTTCCTTCGCTTGAGAGACTAGTTGATCTCTCCCTTTCGCTTGAGCGACCAGCGGATCTCTGCCTCCAGTCCAAAATTACAGACTTTATATTGTCTTTTCAAGTCCCATGCGGAAGTATGAACACCCTCTTTACCTCACGTATTTTTCTGTTTTTGGCTTATCATCGGAACTTATACACATCCGTTTTTTTTCGGTAATTTGTTGATCTTACCTGCGAACAAAAATATCTGTCACTCTATCCATAGGCAATAAATTATATTCTCTTTCCTGTGAAACTACTTTGTTGATGTTATCTTGCGATCGAATTGAATCTTCTAAATTCATCGTCTCCAGCTAAGCTAGCATATTACAATAGAATCACCACATATATCTCAATCTGCTTCTTCTTTCCTTTTTATGTATCTGTCTATAATCATATTTACCAACCCCTCCGCTCAAGCAGGATATGACACAAGGTCAATTTTTAAGCGGAGTGTAACAGGTTTGAATTCAGAGTTTTCCTTCTCCTAGACTAGTTGCCTCACCAAGGCTGAAGAAACTAGGTGCCCTAATATTTACCCATAGCTGGAGGGAGAATAATTGGATTCATACCTTTCCTAAGGGTATTAGTGCTATGTGAAATGCAATCAGTCTTGACCAGGATTTGAACTCGTGTCACCGTGTCCAATTCCTACGACAATAACCATTACACCACAGGGACCTCCAATGTATCTGTCTACAATAATAATAATGATAATAATAATAATAATAATAAAACGAATTTGTCATTTTACAGCGGATCATAGAGTGAAAGTAAAGGAAAGCGAAAAGATAGACAAATACTTGGACCTCGCTAGAGAGCTGAAAAAGTTGCAGAACATAGGGGTGACGGAGGTACCAATTGTATATGGCGGGATTGGAATCATACAAACCATAACATTGTTAATATCAGCTAGAATACCGACATGTGTCCAAGAGAACTGAAGAGACTTACTGTCACACAGTGAAATACTACCAGTTAAAGCTGCTGTGAAAAACACGAAAGGAGTGTAATAACCATCTAGGGAGTGGAAATGAAGGAAAAAATTTAAAAAGAGTATCTCAGAAGAAACAGAAAATTACTCTTGACAAAACTCTATTGTAAGAACCTATCAAAGGGATAAATACCTGGACACGATTGGGTGGGCAAGGTGATCCACTGGGAATTGTGCAAGAAACTGAAGTTTGACCATACTCAACCCAACATCTGTCCTGGAAAATGAGACACATAAACTCCAATGGGATTTCGAGACTTAAACGTATCACTACATATTGGTCAGACGATCAGACCTTAAAATAATCTACAAAAAAGAGAGAACTTTCAGTATTGTGGACTTTGTTGACCACAAAGTAAAATTGAAAGAAAGCGAAAAGAGGAATAAGTACCTGGACCTTGCTAGGGAATTGCAAAAACTGTAGAATATGAAAATGGCGTTTATACCAATCGTAATTGGTGCTCTTGGTACAGTCACCAAAGATTGGTACAAGAACTGGAAGACTTGGAAATAACGGGATGGGAGGAGACTGTCCAAACTTAAGAATTGTTGTGATCGGCCAGAATACAGAGAAGAGTCATGGGCACTTGAAGAGACTGGCTGTCCGTCAAATTCCAGTCAAAAACCATCAGCTACCACTTGTGTGGAAAAACTCTCAAGGAGTAAAATAATAGTGTTAATTAACAAGAAAAAATAAATACCCATAAGTGGATTTGGCCGTTCCTAAACACCACAGAGAAAATAAAAGAAATCGAAAGACAGACAAGTACTTGAACCCATGCGCGAGAACTAAAAAAACTGTGATTAAGGGTAAAGATGATACTAATTGTAATTAGTGCACTTAGAATAATAACAATAATAATAATTGTAAAGAAGACTTGAAAATAAAAGGACAAATGGGGACCGTCTAAACTACCGCTTTATTAAGATCGGCCAAAACACTGGGAAGGGTCTTGGAGACTTAAGGAGTCTTGCTCTGGCTCAAATTTCAGTGAAAAATCATCAGCTAACGCTGGTTTGAAAAATTCTCAAAGGAGTAAAATAATAATAATAATAATAATAATAATAATAATAATAATAATAATAAGAAGAAGAAGAAGAAGAAGAAGAAGAAGAAGAAATGACACACGCAAACTCCTATGGGACTTTGACATACAAACGGATCACCTAATCTCGACCAGAAGACCAGACCTTATAGTAATCTACAAAAAATAGAGATCTTGCAAAATTGTGGATTTTGATGTCCCGGCTGACCACAGAATAAAACTGAAAGAATGTGAAAAGAAGGATAAGTACCTCGACCTTGCTAGTGAATTGAAAAAACTATGGAACATGTAGGTAACGATTATATCAATCGTGATTGATTCTTTTGATACATTCACCAAAGGATTATTAAAAGGACAGGAAGACTTGGAGCTTGTAGGTCGAGTGGTGATCATCCAAACTACAGCATCATTCAGAACGGCCAGAATACTGAGAAGAGTCCTGGAGACTTGAGAAAACTTACTGTCACTCAGACTTCAGTGAAAAACCATCAGCTAAAGCAGATGTGAAAAACTCTCAGAAGAAAAGAAAAAATCATGGACATGGCTAAGAAAGGAAAACTTTAAGAGAAAAATTGATTCCCTCCTAAGAGTAGGACAAAATAACACCATAAGGTTAATTTCTATTAAAGCAAAATTTGATAATACCCAGCAGAATAGGAAGTGTATGTAACAAAGATGAAACGGTTAATTATATACTAAGTGAATGCATCTAACTACTGCAAAACAGGTACAAGACTAGGCATATATGGGAGGGAAAGGTGATCTACCAGGAATTGTGCAAGAAATTATAATTTGGTCATACTACCAAGTTGTTTATCATATTTACCCAACCCCTCCGCTCGGGCAGGATATGACATAGGTCAATTTTTTTAAGCGAAGTTTAACAGGTTTGAATTCAGAGTTTTCCTTCTCCTAGACTAGTTGCCTCACCAAGGCTAAAGAACCTAGTCTGCCCTACTATTTACCCATAGCTGGAGGGAGAATAATTGGATTCATACCTTTCCCAAGGGTATTAGTGCTATGTGAAATACAATCAATCTCGTCCAGGATTTGAACTCGTGTCGCCGTGTCCATTTCCTGCGACGATAACAATTACACCACGGGCATCTCCAAGTTGTTTATACACAAACCAAAATCCATCAAAGAGAATGAGACACGTAAAATTCTTTGGGGCGTTGAGATACAAACAGATTACGACGCCAGAAAAACAGACCAAGCATTTATGAACAAGAAAAACAAAACTTGCTAGCTTGAGAATTTTGCCGTTCCGAAAGATTAAAAAAAAATAGAAATAAAAGCCAATGGCCCGAGAGACCGGGGTTCAATCCCTGATCGAGTCATACCAAAGACTTAAAAAATGGTGCTTGATACCTCCTTGCTTAACACTCAGCATTATAAGGTACGTTTCAAGGGTAAAGTGGAACAAT
Source organism: Sepioteuthis lessoniana (assembly GCA_963585895.1). Taxonomy (NCBI): domain Eukaryota; kingdom Metazoa; phylum Mollusca; class Cephalopoda; order Myopsida; family Loliginidae; genus Sepioteuthis; species Sepioteuthis lessoniana. Next base: position 63,634,283 of record OY757925.1, on the reverse strand, counting down.
CCAAGAAATGGAGTAGCACCCTCCCCTACACCTCGGTGTTGTAGCTAGTGAAAAGGGATCCTTCGGGTCCCCTTCTACAACAGTTTGTTATTTAATGACATATCAACCTTCTCGGATTATTTAATGCTAAATCCATCCTTTTCAAAGGACATTAGTGGTACTATTTAAGCCATATATGGGAAGATAAGTGGTTCATACCTTTCCCAATGGTATTCGTCCGAAAGTGAACATAATAGCGCGACGGGAGTTCGAACTCGCATGATACGATTCCGAGGTCCAGCGATTTAACCATTACACCACGAGGACACTCCACGAAACTTTTAGAGAGAAACTGAATCTGAGGATTGTGGAGTTCATTTTCATAGCCATTACTCCCAGGTTGACTAACCCGGAGTGGTTTACCTTTTACTGGTCCAATAGATCTGTTTTCAAATTATTCGTATTCAATAGGATCGTGTGCAAAAAATAACTCTTAAGAAATAGCTACACAATAAACACGATTCCCTACCCACGACATGGGTCTACATCCCTTTAACGTTAATCAATCAATCTAAAGGTTTTTCCTATCTATAAGGCTTGTGAGACCAGTCTTCTCGACGATTTTACTCAGATCTTGGGAAAAATATATAGGTTTATGCCTTCTTCAAAGGTTTTAACGGAAATTGTAAGGGAGAAGTCCTCGTGGTGTGATAGCTAACGTGATGGTCTTTGACATTGTAGCAACAGAGTTCGAACTCCAGTCGCGCTCTTACGTTCACTTTTGGATTAATACCCTTGGAAAAAGCACGACCCCCCTTATTCTCCCAGCTTAGTGTTAAATAATTCCACAAATGTTCTTCTAGAAAGGTTTCTTTGGCATAAGGAAACCCACGAAAATAGATATGCCATGAAACGAAAAAAACAAAAAAAAAAAAAAAAACGAAACAAAACCAATGAACTAAAAGTGAAATGAGAGAGATACTAGCACGTCTAAGATTTGAACTCTTTTCCCCCGATTCACTCTTCTACGACAGTAACCGTTCGGACGCAAGTACTTTTACCGTTTACAAATTCCAGCAAAAAGCTTTTTTTTTTAAATCTTTTAGCTTAATCAAAAAAAAAAGATAAATAAATGTATGATAGCAATGATAGATACTGATGTACGTGCTGGTCTTAAAACCATCAACATTACTCCAGACGCTGCAATCAACTGTTAGAGAACCCTCGTTCATAAATTCTCGACCGAGACAAAGAACACGGTATATAGGTGTCCCGGATGACAGTTATAATACCGGTAAGGTGCGAAAACCTAAGGCAGAGGATGATGTCAGATTACTTAAGCGGGGAAAACAACGATAAAACGTAGAGAAAAAAAAAGATGGAATCAGTCTGTCTGATATGATAAGGTACGTGCTGTAAGACTTAATGTCGGACAAGGGCTTTACCCTAACCATGAACCTGTCTCACAACCGAGATGTGTTTTTTTTTTCTTCTTTTAGACAGATTTTCTCACAATATCATGTTCAAGTGTCGGAACGGTAACTCTGCAAATGTCATTCCTTTATCACACAAGACGTTTGATGTTTCGTTTGACAAGTCCTTCAATTACATCTAGTCATAGAAATTATACATACGCCAAATCCATGTTTGTTTGCTTTTGTTTTGTTTTGTTTTGTTTTGTTTTGTTATATATATAAAAAAAGGAAACTTCTTGTCAGTGGGTTTCAAATTAATCTGTAATAACCATCGCCGGACAGTTCTAACCCAAAAATGAAACAGTAGAAGAAAATAGTATTTGCAACAAAGTTTTGCTTCTGTTGTTGGCACAGGGCCTTCTCCAAAGCATTTGATTCCGTACACAGAGGAAAGATGGAGCAAATGGTTCTAGTATATGTTTTTTCTCAAAGACTTCCGCTTTTATGCTCTTCAAAGACACGAGGGTTTGTTTGGTTTGCTTTGATTTTATGACACATCAACCACAATAGGTTATTAATGCCAAATCCACTTTGTACATGTAAACAGTTCTATTTCAAGCAATTCAGCTTTGTATAAGTATAACTTTTCTTTACACACTATTAAATATCAAAACTGTTCAATTTCAAACAATTCAGTTTAGCATATGTACACAGTTTTGTTCTATTTGACCCATAGATAGGACCCTATCAGGTGCTACTATTCCGGGCCAGAGTGGACCTGGGAGCGATGGCAATGAAAGGATATCCCACATTCCCTAAAGCTCGAGCATTATTGGAACCTCACTATCAGATTGTTTAGTGTCATATACAGGACACTCGGTGGGGAGGTCTTATCCCTCTGTAGAGAAGCAGTCGGTGTATTCTACACCTCAGTCGACTGGGTAAGATACGAGGATAATGGTGACTGATTTCTTGCAATGAGACACACTGGCACTATTTCTATTCATAATGTATAGTAATATACAGTGCTTTTTGCTAGTCTAGCTTGTTAACCATTACATCACTCGAGGCGCCCTATTCATAATCTGTGTAATGTTCGACGAAGATCTTTCGAGATAATGAAAGACAAGGGTAACCACACAAGAAGCAGGAAATATCCTGCTGATACTATACGGATGCCCGTGGTGTAATGGTTATCGTCGTAAGAATTGGACACGGCGACACGAGTTCAAATCTTGGACGAGGCTGATTACATTTCACATAGCACTAATAACCTTGGAAAAGGTATGAATCCAATTATTCTCCCTCCAGCTATGGGTAAAAGTAGGACGGACTGGGTTCTTGGGCCTTGGTGGGGCAACTAGTCTAGGAGAAGGAAAACTCTGAATTCAAACCTGTTAAACTCCACTTAAAAAAATTGACCTTGTGTCATATCTTGCCCGAGCGGAGGGATTGGTAAATATGATTACGGATGCAGACTACATGGATGATCTTGTGCTTCTTGCCTAAAAACCGTCTGTAACAAGCTCAAGATCATCCATTTAGTCTGCTCAAGTAGAATCTCAGCTGCATAGCTGGGACAAATTAGTTGACCTTGACAGAAGTACCTCTTCAAGATAAAGTATAGATTATAATTGAAATATTACATATAGAAATCTGAACTTTCAAATAAAATCAAACAGTAATTATCCCAAGCTCTATCCGTTTAAAGACTACTGTATGGATGCACCACTTACCCTCCAATGAGTCGCTTGGATAAGAAGCTAAATGAGAACGACGCAATTATGCTACATGCTGTTCTGAGTAAACTTGAATGCAGCACCCCTTACGAAGCAGTAGGTGTAGAGCCACTTATTTCTTATCTCGCAAACCATCATGAAAGAAGAGAAACTGCTAGTGAAGTAAGAACGAACACATTAGTGATGTTCTCCAACGGACTGCTACACATGGACACACCAGTGTTGGACGAGTGGCAAAAAATTACATTCGTTAGCTCTGTACAGACACTGTACGGATGACGACAGAGTCAAGGGAATCCATTCTCACAACACGACTTGATGATGGTGATGATGATATAGAAGTGCGTGCAGCGTAATGGTTATCGTGGTAAGAAATGAACTCGAGGAACCAAGTTCAGACCATTGATCAGGTTGCTACTGTTTTATTACGCGCTCATGCCTTTGGGAAAAGTATGACGGCAACCGAGAATCTGTATCATCTGTTATCAACGCACCAAAAAGAAATATGTTGCCAGCCTAACACAAGCCTTCATCACTATAAACAAAAAAAAAACAGTTTGCTGGGGCTGTAAAATAAACCAACAGCATCTGTGAGGAGGGGTTATATACCTCCTTCAAAATGAGTGTCCTAGATATGACACTAAACTGCATCTCATGATTAGGGTCCAGTCGAGGAGCTTTAGGGAATATAGATTACCGCTTTAATGTCATTACTTCCGGGTCTACTTTGACTCTGAGTCGTGGTACCTATGAAGGTACCATCCACGAGTAAAGAGAAATATTTAATCATGTATTATACTTGAAAACATTTAACTGTGTGCAAACAAATGAACGAGGTTAAATTGAATTATTAATATTACATAGCCATGCTTGAAACTTTTAACTATGTGTAAACAAATGACTGATGGTTTTGTTTGGTTCAGTTTGGTTTATTGCGGTTTGCTTTGGTTTTATGGCATATCAACCATTGTAGGTTATTTAATGCCAAATCCATTTTTAAACATATACACAGTTCTATTTCAAACAGTCCAATTTAGCATATGCAAGCAGTTTACTTCTATTTGACCTATAGATAGAACCCTATTAGGTGCTACCACTCCGGGCCAGTGGACCTGGGAGCAATGGCAATGAAAAGGTACCCCGCATTCCACAAAACTCCAGTATTACTGAAAGCTCACCATCAGATTGTTTAGTGTCGTATCCAGGACACTCTTTTCGGGAGTCTTATCCCTTGGAAGAGATGTATTCTAAAGCCCTAGCTGACTGGGCCAAATTGACTGATATTAAAGTGAATTATTAATATTACATAGCAACGCTTGAAACGTTTTAATTGTGCACAAGCAAATAATTGATGCTCAATTGAATTATCAATATTACATAGCAATATTTGAAACCTTTTGACTGTGTGTAAACAAATGACTGATGTTAAATAGAATTATTTATACTGCACAGCAATTCTTGAAAACATCTCTTTACAAACAAATGAGTCCTGGTTCGTTTTAAATAACGTTACCCACAAACTATTCTTTTACAAATCATAGATATATTTAATAAACATGCAGAAATATAATTTGGCAATAAATAATCCTCAGTCGTTGATATGCTATAAAGCCTAACCAACGAAGTAACTAATTATAAACAAAATTATGTAGAAAAATGTGCCGATAGCGACCCATGTGATTTGAACTCGGATCTCTAGTCAACAACACAAGTGTTGAAATGTATTGTGCTACTGGAAATCACGTGACTAGAAGTGATGGATTTATAAATGGGTCAGAAAAAGGTGTGACGAAAGCGAGAGAGTACAGAGACACGTGCGTATGCAAAATAGATATGAAATGTAACATTGCGAGTTAGTATTGTTTAGCATTCTAGACTCAGTATTCGGCAGTGTACGAAAGTGGAAAAATTTTAAGGATCGACCAAAATTAACCCCCTCACGTAACATCACAAAATGACGAAGAAGAATTTCTTCCGAACTTTATAAAAGAAATGTAGGGCATTCGTGTTTTATTTTCAATTGAAAAAGCCTTTTACAAAGATGTCTGTTCCCCTCCATCAAAAAAGAAAACGTTTGGTTTGGTTTCTTTGTTTGATGACAAATCAACTTTCGTGAGTTATTTAATGCAAAAACCATCCTTTAAAAAGAACAGCTGTGATACAGTTTAATCCCTAGTTTGTTCATATCTTTTTCAAGGGTATTAGTCCGAAAGAGAAAGATGTAGTTCAATCCAAAGCTGTTCATATCTTTTTTAAGGGTATGAGTCCGAAAGAGAACGCAGAAATGCAGGTGGGGTTCGAACTCGCTTTCTTCGTAGCTGCAGTACGGCATTTTAGCCATTACACCAAGTGAACTCCTCCCTGAAGGAAAAATTAAACGTTAGCCTAAGTAAAAGATATTCCGCAGTTAAATTCCACTTAAAAGATTTTAAGGATACGGAACAGTTTTATTCTTATTTTTAATGGCGCTGAACAGTATTTTATGAAGGTACGGAATAATTTTAATTGTTTTAATGGTACGGAACAGAATTAAAAGACAGGGGTTACCTTGCTTAGTGAGCGTTCAAAAAAGAAAGCTCGCAAAAGGTCAACTAAAAGGAATCATATTATATGATTCAGTTTATCTAAAAACAATAGGATTTAAAAAGTGGGGAAAATGTTCATTGATTTAATTAATAAGCACTTCCATAGAAGAGAAAGTTACTTCTCCTGGCAAAAATTATGGAAATAGCCGACTAAGTGGATCACTACTTTGTTGTTATTGTTGGTGGTGGTTTTTATGTGTTTTTAGCTGTACATAAACTAGTAACAAATAAGACATCTGGAGGATGGTAATCTCTGAATTCATTGTAACTATCGTCAGCTGCAAAATTGAACTTGAATCACATCCTACTCACAATGGAGAGGTTGGCTTAATGATACCCCTTGATATACGTTATTTCATTTTTATCTCTATTTTCGATCGTTACTCTTCTTCTTCTTCTTCTTCTTCTTCTTCTTCTTCTTCTTCTTCTTCTTCTTCTTCTTCTTCTTCTTCTTCTTCTTCTTCTTTTCCAATAGTCTTATTTTATTCTTTCTTTTTTCATGTTCCATTTTCTCACTGACTTCTCTTTTCCTTTCCACAATTGTTTTTCTTCTTTTTTCTTTCTCCTCCTCCTCCTCCTCCTTCATCATTTCCTCATTTTTCTTTCTTTCTTTCTTTCTTTCTTTTTTACTTCCACTTCCATTTTATTACATATTTTTCTCTTCCTTCCAATATACTTTTGCTTTTTTTTTTCTTCCACTTTCTTCTTCATTTATTCCTTCCTCCTCTCCCATTTTCTTCTCCGCCATCTCCTACTCCACCTTTTCTTCTTTTCTTCTTGAGTGCAACAATTTTTGGTTCTTCAATCTTTCTTTCTTTCTTTCATTCTTCTTTTCTTCCTTTCTTTCTTTCTTTTCATCCTCCATTTTCTTCTTCTTCTTCTTCTTCTTCTTCTTCTCTCATTAATCTCTCTTTCATTTTTTCTGGAACCTTTTTCTTTCGACATCAAGCTTCATCAAGCGTCATTGTTACAAATAAAAATAATAATAAAGAAAGAACAATTAAACTCCGTCAATCAAATTTAATTTTCCGCTTTTATTCTAATCTTTTTTTCAATCAATCATTTCTTCCCCCTCCCATTCTCTCTCTTTCTCTTTCACACACACATACACACACTTTGTTTTAATGTTATTTTTATTCCTATCTTTCGTTTCTAGCTTTTCATGTCAAGCTTTTTTGAAAGTTTTTTTTTTCCACCTCGAGCCCACGGCATTTAGCAGTATTTAATCATTTGCCCAATCGTGGTGCTTTATCAAAAGCACTGACTGCTTACAACCACTTCAGAAACTCGTAGACCGAGGCTATTAGATGTCTATCACCGAATCTAAAGTGCTGATATCTAATTAAAAGAAAAAAGAAAACACATTCCCCCCCCACACACATCTACAGACACGTATACGCATCAATAAACGGGGGTATCAATAAGTCTGCTGCATGATGTAAATCATAGCCGAAATTTGACCTGAAATTTTAACTCTATAAAATTTTTTATCCATGCCATTAATTATATAAGGACAACACTAAATTCAAACCAGCTGTACCATTTGGAAACATAGATCAATCACTTCATTGAAACACGTATATATATATATATATATATATATATGAATCTATAAATATGTATATATATATATATATATATATATATATATATATATATATGTATAATTAGCTTGTATATTTAGTCGTATATATTTGTACGTACATATATGCATATACGCACTTTTGCATATATATATATATATATATATATATATATATATATATGTGTGTGTGTGTGTGTGTGTGTGTGTGTGTGTGTCTGCATATATGAACGTGCAAAAATGTGTAATTGCATGCATGTACGAACTAAATATATAAACTAAATATCTCTCTCTCTCTCTATATATATATATATGTGTGTGTATGTGTGTGTGTGTACAGGTATACATAAAGAGTAATACACGTATATATACATATGTGCACACGTATTTAAATATTCAAATATATATATATAGAGAGAGAGAGAGAAAAAGAGAGAAAGAGAGAGAGCGGAGAGAGAGAGTTAAATATATGTATATACCATTTGCCTAATGATTAGAGTGTTCACCAATTGTCCAGGAGACCAGGGTTCAATCCCTGGTCCAATCATACCAAAGACGCAAAAAATGGTACTTGATGCGGCCTTGCTTAACACTTAGTATTCTAAGGTACGGATCAAGGGTAAAGTGGAAAAACCTAGGGAATGGAGTACCGCCTTCTCCTACACCTTAGTGTTATAACTATTGGAAACGGAGCCTTCGGGTCACTCTCGACTCAGGTCGCCAACTTTACTTCCATGTATATATATACATATATATATATATATATATATATATATACACCTATGTATGGATATATAACATTTATATATGTAAAGTATATTATATATATGTATATATATGCACTTATATATAAGTATTTATAAGTACACACACACACACTCATATATATATATATATATGTATATATATATATATTCGCGAAAATATATTATATATGTTTACGTTATTTTTTTTCGTTCTCTAAAGTAAATGCTTTTTTCTACATAAAAAACAAACGAAAATTTCAGGGCGCTAAAGCTTTCGTAAAGAGCATCTATCATATTTACTAGGGTGGGTCAAAAGTTTTCAAATATTTTGGTAACATGAAGCACAATTCAACTACTCCGAATGCTTTTGTTAAAGACGATATCAACAATGCTGTCGTCTGGATGGTCTTTATTTATCCTCTTATTTGCAAGTCCTCCAGTCCCTATACCAGTCCTTTAAGAACTGTTCGAGAGCACTAATTACAATTGGCATCACCGTCACCTTCATTTTCCATAGGTGTTTTTTTCAGTTCTTATCTCTCTTTTCGCTTTTTTCAATTTTTCTATTTCAAATTCTGTACAGTGTGTCATTGAAAACATAAGTTAATGTAAAATTCGCATATCTTCAAGACAGTTTGAATGCCATGTAATTATTCTTATAGGTAAAATTAGCAATATGGTCTATTTGTCCAAAGCTAATCATATTAGTTTGAATTTAACGCTAACGGTATCTTCCCGTAGCTGGGGTCAGTTGATGTTGTAAAATAAGCTAACTACATCACTGAGACCCCACCAACGAGTGTCCTGATATCACTCTAAATTACATCTGATGGTGAGGCTCCAGTCTTGGAGCTTTCGGAAATGTGGAGTATCCTTTCATTGCGATTGCTCCCTGGTCCATTCTGACCCCGAGTCGGAGTGCCTGCGAGAGTTACCTCTCAGAGTCAAATAGAAACAATTAATAATTTACACTACAGGAAACTGTTTAAGCATATGCAAACAAGTGATTAATATCAAATGAAATAATTAGTATTAAGAGAGCTTGAAATTATTTAACTGTGTGCACATAGAATTATTAGTGTTAGCAATATTTGAAACCATGTAACTGCGCACAAACAAATGAAAACTAACTTGTTTGATAACAAAATTCATCATCATCATCATCATGTCATGTCGCTAGCACGGATTTCCCTGAACCTCTCTCGCCACTTCTCTCTATCGTTCATCGCCTCTGGCAGGTCTTCAGGGCTACATACCGTATCCTTACATACCTGCTGTATGTATGTTCGAGCTGGTCGTCCTGCTTTTGTTTGGCCACATGCGGGGATCCATAGGAGTATATAACTTATGAACTCGTTCTTGCTTCTCCAGCAGTGTCCTACATGTCTGGTTCGTCTAGCTTGGATAGTTTTCGTGATGGGAGGCAGGTGGCTGTATAGTTGGTGCCTTCTGGGGTATTGCTGTCAGGACTTGTTCAATATTGCTCGCAACATTCTTGTGTAATTGCTGTCTAGCTTTTTCTTCAGCTGTTTAGTAAACGTCCAAGTAGTGCATCCATATAGCGGTATTGACACGACTGCTGCCTGGAAGAAACTACGTTTCATTTTATCTGTCAGGTCTGATTTCCATATGATCGAAAGCCTATCGTATTCACTTGAAAACCATATATATATATATATATATATACACACACACACGCATATATATATATATATATATATGTTGTATAGTCATATGCAGATTCATGCAGAACACAACTACACAATGATAATGATGACAAGGCAATGAAGACGAGCGAAGACTTCTTTAAAAAATATACCTCTCACTTTATTTGAAAAGTTGTGTGTGAGAGGGAGTTGGAGACCGAACAAAGACTGCAACATATTGACCTCCCCAGCCCCTTCGGACATTGCTGTGTGTCGTTCTCCAAGGCAGCTCAACTGGGGGCCTGGGGGCCCAGCCTCTTTGGGACATGTTCTCATTCCAGCATCTTCTCAGCAACTGGTCTCCAAACTCATCTGATCTCCAACTAACTGACTTCCTGTCTTCACCGAGTTATATAACAGTTCAATCGCCCATTCAATATCTCCCCATGTGTCATTTCCGCTGTCTTTGGAATGGCATGTTTGATTGTCATCGAGCGGAAATAACTGTCATGCAGTTCACAGGTCACTCTCTTCCGGTGCATCAGTCTGTGAGTTTACCGTGGGATTTTACCTTGTCCCATTTTGTCAGCCAAGCCCGCCCACGCCAATGGAATATGCACTTCCGCCGTCTTTGGAATGGCATGTTTGGCCGGGTCGAAGGTCAATATACAACATATGTACCACCATACCATAAAACTCGTTTACTTCGTGACTGTAGTCTAGCATTTTAACCGTTACGCCACGGAGGCATATCCTCCAGAATGGCTGGAGAGATTCGTAGATGATGTATAACACAAGATAAAAACGGCAGGGTGCCTATAAACATGTGTATTTACAGTCTGTAGAAATTCATTTTATATGACTAAACAAGAAGATTGAACTCAATGAGGATCGAACCTACTACACTTCGGTATAGATCAATTAAAGGAGCTTGCTATCCATTGGGCTAGACAATGTGACCACGGCGTGTACAAATGTGATTGTATTTGACACATTGATTGCAGTTCGAGCCATTGAAGTTAGACCCCAGGGTATCCGGGGATAAACGTGAAACAGGTTGAAATCAAATTCACAAACGCCAATCTAGTTGATAATGTCATCTAATAATCTAATTAGAGAAGTAACAATCTGAATTGAAGAAGAACAAGAACAAGAAACGTAAAACGAAAAGAAGATAAAAACATGGACAGTTAGAGAAATAGTATAAAAGAAAACAAAGAAACAGAACAATAGATAAAATGGCCTGAAACAAGAAAAAGAAGACCGGGAAAAGAAATGAGAAGGAAAAAAGGACGACATAAAGATGAAGAAAATAAAACATGGTAATGGAACAAAGCCAAACAAGAGAAGAAGAAAAAGAGAAAAAAAAATATGAAATAGGGAATGACTATATAAAGGAAGATTGTGTTGTGCCATACTTGCATATACTCCAGGACAGAAATATAAAACCTCCATCAAAAATGAAGGAAAAAATATTGTTTACAATTTTTAAATGTGGAAAATCAGATATATGAAAGATAAGGCATAAACACAAATTTAAAATATGAAAAAATTTCAGTTCATTTTTTATATGTAAATTAACATTTATGTTTAGTTTTAAAATTTTGTTTTGACATAGATAGATGACCAATAATCAGAACTATTGAATATAAAGGCAATTTTAAAGTTGAATCGAACGTATTTTTCCCATGCGTTAAAGGTTGCGTTTTTAAGTTCAGAAATTGCTGAGTACTGTCGATCTCCTTCATAAACTTTCGCAACAATCAATCCCCACACATTTTCTATTGGGTTATGGTCTGGAGAGCACGCTGGGTGATCAAGAAGTCTTATTTTTTGTTCAAGCAGCTTCTTTGGTATTGATGCTTTGAGGATAACAGCATTAACTGAAAGATTCATACTTCTCCACATAGACGACGCCCTTCTTGTGCGAGAGATAAATCATTTAGCATCTTCACATAATATGCTGCTTTTTTTTCGACTACAGAAAAAATTGTAGTTTAAGTTCTCCTGAAGATGAGAAGGCTCTCCAGATCAGAAGAAATCCTCCTTCACAATACCTTCTGGAGTAATTCTTTTCTGGAAAGTTTTTTGAGTGCCAGTACTTCTGAAAGCCATCTGGACCGTCTAAATTAAATTTCTTTTTGTCCGAGGAAAGAACTTTTCATCATTCTTTGGCACTCATAATTTGATATTGACGAGTATATTCCCTCGTTTCTCTTTGTACTTCATAGTTAAGATTGGACAATACTTTTTTTTCTTATGCTTAATTTTTTCGGTGTTTAAATGCCTTCTGATTGTTCTGGTACTGCAAGAAGCATTTCAATATTTTTAATGTTGACAAAGTTTTCTTTTTTACTTCGCTAACAATTCTTCTCATGAATTGTGGTGATAATTTTTCTGGCCTGCCAGTCGGTTTTCTTGTTCCATACTTATTTGAACTTTTCAAGTAATTGCAGATCATGGTTTTACTGCATTCTAAGGCTTTTGAAATTTCTCTCTGAGATTTTCCGACTCTTTTCTGTGGTGTAATCTCGCCTTTCTTAAAATCAGATAGTTTAGCCGTTATGTATTTAGTATTTTAAGAATTACAGTTTTAATAGCTTTTATATTACGTAGACGATATATATTTTTTTCAATAAACTTAAGTCCTTTTTTCTTTAGTGCTTTCTGGGGTCTTACATTTATGTCAAAAATAAATTTTAAAATTTAGCATAAATACTAATATACATATAAAAATGAATTGAACAATTTCCCTATTCTAAATATAAATGTCTCTTAACCTTAGGGTTCATATATCTGATTTTCATAATTTAAAAATAGTAAACAATATCTTTTTCTTTATTTTTGAGGGTCGTCTTATATTTTTGTTTAGGAGTGTATGTGTAACTCCTGTCTTCTTTAATCACAACTCAAAATCTGAAGTTATTTGCTGATAAATTAACCAGGATTATGTTTAGATTAGTTTGGCACAAAGTTTTTTTTTTTCTTAATTAGTTAAGAAGATTGTACAGCTCAAGCCTAATAAATGATTAGGCTCCATATGCCTTGAAAATTAAACATACAAATCCTGGTTTGTACACATGCTAAGTTTTGTCGGATATAAATATGAATGAAGTGAAATGGAGGTAGGAAGATTGTGCTGCACCAAATGTAATGTCCTGGATATGACACTAAACTATTTGATGGTGAGGAGCTTTGGTAAATGTGGAGTACACTTTCATTGCCATCACTCCTAGGTACACTCTGACCTGGAGTGGTACCAACTGATAGTGTTCTAACTATGGATCAGATAGAATGGTTTGACATTGAAACTGTGTGCAACAAATGACTTATCTTAAACTGAATTGATAGAAATAGAAGTGATTTATCATTTAACTGTGTGCAACAAATGACTTTCGTTAAATCGAATATAAATTTAATATATATATATATATATATATATAAAGAGGATTTGGCATTAAATCATCAACAATGGTTGATATAACATAAAACTAAATCATACCAAACCAAATGTGATGATTCGGCTTAGTGGCTGTGAAAATCAGCTTACATCGACTATTAGTTACTAAGCACACTTTATACTGCCAAACAAATGACGCGAACCTGCCTTTAAAATCATTATCACAAATTGTGGTGTTTCTCCCGCCTTGAACACTGAATTTTGATACAGGGTGTAATTGGAGAAAGTAACTTGGTAAAAAAAAATCTCATCACTTACATAAAAGAGAGAAGGCAACAGTTCATTTGAACATTCCACTCTCTTGTAAGTAGCGTCTGAAAATCTATTGCCCCCATTGTTAACCTCGACAGAGTTCAATCAATTCTTAACTCTGATCTCTCAGTTTATTTCTTTGCAAGAAGAGACGACAGAAAAAAACAATATATATGCTAAGAGCAAACATTAATGTCATTCGCTCGATTTCATTTCATCTACCAACAAGAACAAACTGATATACAGTCAAACTCATAAATCAAAAGGTATATATATATATATATATATATATATATATATTGGGGGTGAATGTATGTATGTATGTTTGTAATGTTAATTTATTAATTTATTGATATGACTATGACTGTTATTACTTATATAGGTAAGAGAAAATGGTTAGGGGATATATATATATATATATATATATATATATATGCCGACATGGAAACAGCTATATCAAGTGACATCTGTGAGACAATAATGATAATAGTAATAATAGTGTTTTCAGTCGTCGCTCGAAGGGTCAGGAGTTTTGTTTCCTGTCAACAACATAATTGATCATATTTGCAACACAGCAGGAGAGCGTTTTCGTGGTCCCCTTATTTCTCTCTCTCTCTCTCTCTCTCTCTCTCTCTCTCATCTTATGATTAAAACGAGAATAACGAAGTAGAACAAGATCTCGTTTCAACCATTTATCTTACTCTATAATTACATTTAGAACTTCAGTAATGTTTCCTTTTTTTTTTCTTTCTGTATTTTTTTTTCTTAATCTACCGATGCTATTTCTTATAGATTTGAGCCGCGAAATGTTTTGTGAAAGTAAAGGTCTGCTGACCCAGAAAGTTCCTCTGACAACAGAAGGTGGCTCGGTATTTGAACACACAACAACGACTGAAGCAAGATTCAAAAGTATGTCTGCTACTGTGAGATGTGAGATCCGAGACCAGTTCTCAGACAGAAAGAGAGAGAGAGAGAGAGAGAGAGAGAGACTTATTGGTGCCAAGTGAAGTGCAAAATTAATACCTATCTGCGAGGTCTGTTCCTAAAGTAATGCATTCTCCTTATCATATTTACCAACCCCTCCGCTCGGGCAGGATATGACACAAGGTCAATTTCTAAGCGGAGTTTAACAGGTTTGAATTCAGTTTTCCTTCTCCTAGACTAGTTGCCTCACCAAGGCCGTAGAACCCAGTCTGCCCTACTATTTACCCATAGCTGGAGGGAGAATAATTGGATTCATACCTTTCCCAAGGGTATTAGTGCTATGTGAAATGCAGTCAGTCTTGTGCAGGATTTGAACTCGTGTCGCCGTGTCCATTTTCTAGGACGATAACCATTACACCACGGGCACATCCTATTTACCCAACCCCTCCGCCCGAGCAGGACACGACACAAGGTCAATTTTTAAGCGGAGTTTAACAGGTTTGAATACAGAGTTTTCCTTCTCCTAGACTAGTTGCCTCACCAAGGCTGAAGAAACTAGTCTGCCCTACTATTTACTCATAGCTGGAGGGAGAATTATTGGATTCATACCTCTCCCAAGGGTATTAGTGCTAAGTGAAATGCAACCAGTCTCGTCCAGGATTTGAACTCGTGTCGCCGTGTCCATTTCCTACGACGATAACCATTACATTCTCCTTATTTGCATGGAAATCACATAGAGTATACATATATCACTGGTGAAAACTTTTAGCCGGTGGAGATGTCGATGGAAACATAACTGTTTTGTCACAGAAAGCTTTCTCTGTCCAACACTGTTACTATGTTTCAGTTCAATCAGCTGTGACTGAAAAATACACTGACTAATCTCTGCAACAGGGTAAGACCCCTCCCAACAATTCGTTTGATTTGCTTTGGTTTGGTTTTATGGCATATCAACCAGTATAGGTTATTTTAATGCCAAATCCATTTTTATACATATAAGCAGTTCTATTTCAAACAATTCAGTTTAGCACAAGTACCCAGTTTAAATGTTAAAACACTTCTATTTCAAACAATTCCCTTTAGCATAACTACCGTTTTGTTTGTTTTTGTTTTCGTTTTTTGTTGTTTTTTTTTGTTTTTTTTTTTTGTTTACACAGTTAAATCTCAAAATAGTTGTATTTCAAACAATTCAGTTTAGCATAAGTATATTCTATTTCAAACAATTCAATTTAGTATCAGTACGCGTTTTAAATGTCAGAATAATTCGTTTTCAAGCAGAATAATTCATTTTTAAGTTCTATTTGACCCATAGATAGCTTTGTGTATACACCATTTGGTGGCATGTTCAAATTTTAATCGCTTGCCAAAATCACAGGCAGTCGAGACACTAAGGTATTGGGTTTCTTGTTTTAATAGCATATCGACCTTCATGGGTTATTTAATGCAAAATCCACCCAAGAAGAAAAGCAGAAGTAATACTATTTACTCCATAGTTGAAGGAATAAGGTTTTTATTAATTTGTTCAAGTTTTATGGCATATCAATTATTGTAGGTTTTTTAATACCAAATCCATTTTTAATCAAATAAGCAGTTCTATTTCAAACAATTCAGTTTAGTATAAGTACACATTTTTGTTTGCACACAGTTAAATGTAAAAATAGTTCATTTCAAATAATTCAGTTAAGCGTAATTATACAATTTAGTTCTATTCCACCCAAGGATAGGATCCTATCAGTTGCTGCCACTCCAGAACCTGGAAGCGACGGCAATGAATTAGAACTCCCATTCCCTAAAGATCTTACATTACTGAAACCTCATCATCATTGTTTAATGTCATATCCCGGCCACTCGTTGAGGAAGTTTTACCCCTTGGCAGAGATGCTGACAGTGAATTCTACAGCCCCAGCTGACTGGGCCACTTAGACATTAGGATATTTTTTCTAAGAGTATTTTTTCCGAAAGTGAACGTGATTACCCGACTGGAATCCGAACTCGCTTACTACGATGTCTTAGTCGAGTACATTAACTACTACGCAACTGAGACTGGTTCCCTTGTTAAGGTTGAATACCTCAGTCTACCCTTCTGTTTACTCATAGCTGGGGGAGGGGGATTCATGCCTTTTCCAAGAGGATATCATGAAACACAGCCTCTTCCGGGATTTAAACACGGGTCCTTGTTTGTTTAAATTGTAACATCATTAGTCGCTATATTAAGAGACATACTAAATCTGATCTGATCTTTCTGAGCCTGAAATATCAGATCTAGAATGTATGTATTTGAACAACCTTTCCGACAGAGTTAGAATGGGACATGAAGACAATTTTTAATCAGAGGGAATCTAGTTTAAATACAGAGTTTTCATTCAACTTTTATCAAGGTTAAAACATATTTTGCCCTACAATTTAATCATAGTAATGACACTGCAGAAGAAGCAAGAACGAACTAATCAAGTTTGCACCAAACATAGTAACTATAAAATAATGTTACAAGCTATCTTAAACATATCCAGAAAGCAATACCCCACGAAAAAACAGCTGTACGGCCACTTACCTCCCATCTAAAAAAAAACATCTAAGTGAGACGAACAAGATATGCGGAAGAAGCAAGGACAAACTGATATAACATTCTTCAACGGACCCCTACATATGAACGTGCCAGTGTTTGCCGACTAGCAAGAACGTATTTACATCAGCTCAGTGCAGACAAAGGATGTAATTTGAAAGACCTGTCGGGAGCGATGGATGACAGGGACGGGTACAGAGAGAAAGAGAGAAAGAGAGAGAGAAAGAGAGAGAGAAAGAGTCAGGAAAATCCGCGTTATAAGTGTGACTTGATAAAGATGATGGTCTACCCATGGCTAGGGGCTGGAATAGAGGCATTTTTATCTTTCGTAAGAGCGTTAGGGCGAAGTACAACAATCTGTTTCGTCCAAAATTTGAGCTCAGATGGCTGATTACATTTCTTTCGATAATGACTTTTATGCTAAACGCGGCTCGTTTACAGCGTTGTATAAAAGATCGCCCAGTCCGTTATGTTGGGCTTACCGTGTTTAGTAAAGTTGCGCTCAGCCATAAAACTACGCGGATTCCGGAATATTCGATTTAAGGCTCCTTAGTTTGAAACGACCATAAGACAAAGTCGTTAACCGCCGAAGCAGGATGAGGGTTCTCAAATTTTGCATTGTTGTGAGGCAGAAACCTACGTATAGCTGGACCTTATTTTATAGCTAGTTTTTTTTTCTTTGTTTTTTTGGTTTTTTTTGTTCTTTTTTTTTCTGATTGGCATGCGAGTATTACTGACGGAAAAGAGAGTTGCGTTGAGCACTTGAGGAACACCTCTAACCTGTAACAACCTGAACGACCAAGACAGAAGCAGAAATCTGATCCACTTCTTCTCAACCTTGACGGGGTCAGAACTCATTTGTTTTTTGTTTGTCTGTTTTTCTGCCCCAGTGCCATTCTTTCAAGTGTGTTATCATTAATATTATTATTATTGGAATCTTTTTATTTTTTTTATTTTTGACCAATTTTATTGTTATTTCAGGTTTTATTTCCTTTTCTTAGATCTTTGTACCTCGTTATTTATTGACTTCTTTTTCTGTCTGCCTCCTTTAATTACGCCTTTTGATATTCCCTAATTCGGTTATATATATATATATATATATATATATATATATATATATATATATATATATATATACGAGGCACTAGCCATTTTCCAACGATATTCCTTTTATATACCTTTGCAATCGTCCAACTTTCTTTTTTCTTTCTTTCTTTTTTCCTTTTATCTAACAACTAACACGTGATATTTGTGATTTATATTCTTTTTTTTTTTCGATTTTTTCTTTTATTAAGCCTTCATTTTCTTTTAGTTTCCTCTTTAAATTTTCATAGTTCTTTCTTTCTTTTTTATTCAAGTCTTTCTTTCTTTATGTATTTATTTACCTGTTTGATTATTCCTTCGTTTTTTGTTTGTTTGTTTGTTTGTTTATTTGTTTTCTTTGTTTCTTTCTTTCTTTCTTTCTTTCTTATTCTAGTCTTTCTTTCTTTACGTAATTAATTACTTGTTTGATTTTTCCTTCGTTTTCTTTTTGTCTGTTTGTTTGTTTGTTTGTTTGTTTTTTTCTTTCTTTCTTTCTTCATTTGATCTTTCTTTCTTTCTTTCTTTCTTTCTTGCTTGCTTGCTTGTACTCCTCGTACTGTTTTTCTTTTTTCTGTCTTTTCTTTCTTTCTTTCTTTTTTCGTTTAATTGTTCACTTTCCTTCTTTCTTTCTTTCTTGTTTTGTTTAATTGTTCAATTTCCTTCTTTCTTTCTTTCTTTTTTCGTTTAATTGTTCACTTTCCTTCTTTCTTTCTTTTTTCGTTTAATTGTTCACTTTCCTTCTTTCTTTCTTTCTTTCTTTTTTTGTTTAATTGTTCACTTTCCTTCTTTCTTTCTTTCTTTTATCTCACAACCAGCCCACGCTTATTTTGTGCTTAATATTCTTGTTTTCAATTCTTTCTTTTATTAAGCCTTCATTTTCCCTTTGGATTCTCTTTAAATTTTCAAAGTTTTTATTTTCTGTTTTCTTTTTTCGTATATTTTTTCTTTTTTGCTTTCTTTACTCGTTTGATTTTTCATTCTTTTTTAGTTTTTGTTTGTTAACTTTTTCCATCATCCATTTGTTCTTTCTTTCTTTCTTTCTTTCTTTATTTATTTATTTATTTATTTATTTTAATTTGTAACTTTTTGTTCTTACTTCTTTTTTGTCTTTCTTTATTTACTTTTTCCTTTTCCTTAATTTTCTTGCTTTCTTTCTTTTCTTTTTTCTTTCTTTCTTGATTTAATTGTTATCGATTTCTTTCTTTTTTTTCTTTTTTTCTTTTTTTCTTTCTTTCTTTCTTTCGTTCTTTTAATTTGTGATTTTTTTTCTTTATTCTTATTTGTCTTTCTTTATTTACTTTTTCTTCTTTCTTTACTTTCTTACTTTCTTTCTTTTCTTTTTTCTTTCTTTTTTCATTTAATTGTTATCTATTTATTTATTTATTTATTTATTTCGTTTGATTTCTGATTTTTATTCTTACTTCTTTTTTGTCTTTCCTTATTTACTTTTTCTTCTCTCTTTTCTTTCTTTCTTTCGTTTAATTTGTAACCTTTTTCTTACTTCTTTTTTGTCTTTCTTTATTTACCTTTTCTTCTCTCTTTACTTTCTTACGCTCTTTCTTTTCTTCTTTTTCTTTCTTTCTTCATTTAGTTGTTATCGATTTCTTTCTTTCTTTCTTTCTTTCTTTCTTTTAATTGTGATCTGCTTCCCTCTTATTTTCTTTTCGTATTCATTTACTGACTTGTTTACTGTATCTTTCATTTCATTTTTTTATTTTTTCTACTCGCCTTTTTCTTTCTTTCTTTCTGTCTTTCTTTCTTTCTTACCCGTATCTCTTCAAACTACTCACTGTCAGAATGTCATTGTCCTCAATAAACCTGTATTTTCATGTCTTTATGTCGTGCCTGTAAATTGAAGATAAGACAAGCACATCAGATCTCATAGAGAGACACGCAGGCAAGAAAAAAATGAATAAATAAATAAATAAATGAAGAAAAAAGGTTTTAAAAAATGCCAAACAAAACAAAAGATTTGAAACACTTACAAAGGGGAAAACTAGAGGGCTTAAATGTCGGTGATGTTCGACAGGTCGAATTTCAAATGATTTACGTCCTTGTAAGAACAATCTCAACAGTCTCCAACGCATTGTTAGCAATGTTTTTACGTTGTTTGTTGTCTTGAACAGAGACATTAAAAATCTCTTCCCATCTATTAATTTATTTATTTATTTATTTTGGGTCCCGTTTTATGCCTTGTAGAATTTCTCTCGTCTTCTTTCTTTGCACATGTATCAACCTCCTAATCCCCTTTTTAATAGGGGCGTTGTGGCAAACGGGTTGGACTGCGTGTTCGAGCTCCAGTCACGCCATTATGTTAACTTTCGCTCTAATACCCTTGGGAAAGGTATGAACTACCTTGTCCATCCCCAAGCTATTGGTTAAATACTACCACAGCTCGTCTAGAAGAAAGGCTGCGGAAGTAACTAACCCATGAAGGTTGGTTTGGTTTGGTTTGTTTGGTTGGGTTTAGGGCAATACAACCTTTGTAGGTTATCCTATTTACCAACCCCTCCGCTCGGGCAGGATATGAAACAAGGTCAATTTTTAAGCAGAGTTTAACAAGTTTGAATTCAGAGTTTTCCTTCTCCTAGACTAGTTGCCTAACCAAGGCTGAAGAAACTAGTCTGTCCTACTATTTACCCATAGCTGGAGGGAGAATAATTGGATTCATACCTTTCCCAAGGGTATTAGTGCTATGTGAAATGCAATCAGACTCGTCCAGGATTTGAACTCGTGTCGCCGTGTCCATTTCCTACGACAATAACCATTACACCACGGGCATCTTTGTAGGTTATTTAATGCCAAATCTTTTTTCTACATATTAAATATTTAAACAAATTTAGTTGATAACATTTTTAAACGAGGCGGAGCTCATTTGTTCTCACAGAGTTAAATGATTTCAAATATTGCTATGTATCACTAACACTTCAATTAAACATCAGTCATTTGTTTACTCACAGTTAAAAGATCAAACAGATATATTTCTAACTATTCAATTTAGCATAAATCAACAAAGTTAAACAGATTCAAGTATTGCTATGTATCAACAACAATTCAATTTGACAGTCATTTGTTGACACACAGTTAAATGGTCAATTTTATTTCAAACAATTCAATTTAGCATTAGTCGTTTGTTTGTACAAATTTTGAAAGTTAGGCAGCTCTGTTTGATCCATAGATAAGACCTTTTTAAGTACCATCACTCCTGGCCAGAGTGGACCTGTGAGCAATGGCAATGAAGGGGTGCTCCGCATTCACTGAAAGTCCAGGATTGGGGTCTCATCATCATATTGTTTAGGGTCATATCCAGGACACCTGTTAGGGAGAGTGTTGTATATTGACCTCCGACCCGGCCGGGCTGTCAAAATAGGAAATTCTCCTGTGTAAATAACAGGTGCATCCAGTCGAGGAATATCTGGATAGTATAACCTTGACCGTGGACGGGTTGAAGGAGTGCGATTGAGACGCTCGCAGGAAGAAGAGTGGGTGTCAAATCATTATATAACCCGGATGAAGACAGGAAGTCAGTGAGTTGGAGATCAGATGAGTTGGAGATAAGATGCGGTAGAGAAAACCAGCACCCAGCAGAGTAGGCCCCTGGTCCCCAGTTGAGCAGCCCAGGAGAACAGGAAAGAAACGCTGTTGTGGCCATAAGTGTAGGGGTCAATATGTTGCAGTTCTGTTCGGTCTCCAACTCCCTCTCACCCACAACCCTTCCAATAAAGTGAGAGGTATATTTTTCTAAAGAACTGTGTCGCTCGTCTTTATTATTGTGTCGTTATGATTCTGCATGCATCTGCATATGAGAATACAACAGGAGGGTCTTACACCTCTGCAGAGATGCAGTCCGTTTATTCTGCAGCCCAATCTATACATGAAGGTTGATATGCCATGAAACAGAGAAACGAAGCCATCGTCTTCTTTCTTCACGCTTGTAAAATCCGTGGTGCAACATTTGTTTTGCGTTGCGGTTATTCTACTCCGAGTAAAAATGATAAATATCTAACAAACAAGATTTGCTTAGGGTGTTGCAGAAAGACCTTTGAGTTATTGTTTGAAATTGTGGATAAGCCAGAGGCATAAGTTATATCTGTGTTTGAGCAAACGATGAAACGACAAAGCACATCTACGAACATCAATTTTTTTTCTCGACATTCAATGCAACGTACATCAATATTAATGTTGTCATAGGCAATTCAATTATATAAAGTTGTTTAATGTTGCACAAGTAACACAATCCCTGGGAAATTTGATGGAACTAGCTCACTGGTATATTCACGTGTTTTTTTTAAATGCAAATAAACTAATAACTGATTATGGTTGGTTGGTTTGTTGGTTGGTTGGATTTATAGCATATCAACCTTTGTATGTTATTTAACGCCAAATCCACTTTTATGCAGTCAGTTCTATTTCAAACAATTCAGTTTAGCATATGTACACAGTTTAATTGTCTAAAATATTTCTATTTCAAGCTATTCAGTTAATTCAAAAAGTTCTAATTCAGCTAATTCAGTTTAGTATAAGTATACATTTTGTTTACACAGTTGAATGTTAAAACAGTTCTGTATTAAACAATTCCGTTTAGTGTAAGTACAATTTCAATGTCAAAAACAGTTTCATTTCAAATAATTCAGTTTAGCATAAGTACACAGTATAAATGTAAGTACACAGTTTGATTGTCAAAACATTTCTATTTCAAGCTATTCAGTTTAGTTAAACAGTTCTAATTCAAACAATTCAGTTTTAGCATAAGTATGCAGTTAGTTCTATTTAACCCATAGATAGGACCGTATCAGGTGCTACCACTACGGGCCAAAGTGGACCTGGGAGAATGGTAATGAAGGGGTATTCCGCATTCCCCAAAGCCCCAGCATCACTGGAATATCACCATCAGATTGTCATTTAAAGCCAAATCCTTTTTTATATTCAAATTAGATATATGATTTATATTTATAAACGAGCCTGGGCTCATTTTTTACACAGTTCAATGGTTGCTCTTATTTCGGTCTTATACGAATACACAGATGTAAAAAAAAATTCTATTTTAAACAATTCAGTTTAGCATATTACACACTTTCTTGTTTAAATACAGGTTTTTATTATCACAGTTTAATGTAAAAACAACTCTATCTCAAGCAACTCAGTTTAGCATAAGGAGACTGTTAAAATGTCAAACAGTTCAATTCGACCCATAGATAGGACCCAATCAGGTGCTACCATTCCGGACCAGAGTGGACCTGGGAGCGATGGCAATGAATGGGTACTCCGCGTTTCCCAAAGCACTAGTATTTCTGAAGCCTTACCATCAGATTGTTTAGTATCATATCCAGGACACTCGTTGCAGAGAAGCTGTCGGTGTATTTTACAGCCCCGGTCGACTAGGCAAAATAACAGATGAGATGCAATTTTTTTTTTTTTTAGTTTTAATAGCAAAGATTCCGGATTTATAAACTATTCATTAAAAAATTAGATTATTTAAATTATCGGTATTCTCAATCATGCAGAAGAAAATATTGGAAAACATTCGTATATGTAATGTCGTATATACAAATACCTACAAAGAAATAAAGTTCAAACTAACCTCAGTTTATTAGATAAGAGACAGACTTTTCATAGCAACGGTGTAAACAAGCAAATCTATGACTAGCAAAAAAAAGGTCAGATAGTACCAAGAGAAAACATTCTTAGATTAGTTTTTTACTCTTAATTTTTTTTTGTTTAAAGGCATATCAACTTTCGTAGGTTATGTAATGCCAAAGTCCTCCACGTAGAAAAACAGTTGTGGTACTACCTAACACATACT